>JAKWJL010000002.1:2400000-3101267 GCA_023383405.1 Chaetomium cochliodes | reverse complement strand
GCAAGAGGAAGATGACAAGGCCTGGGCCTACATCAAGAACGCCATGGCCGTGTTTTCCCGAGTTGGCAATGCGCAACACCGACCTGCTCAGCGTCCAGGCTCTGCTGGGCATGTCTCTGTTCATGCAGGGGACACCGAACCCGCAGCCGTCATTCCTCCTCATTGCCACGGCCATCCGGCTCTCGCACACCATCGGCCTCCACAACGCGGGACGGGGTTCAACCTCAATCCCATCGAGATCGAGCAGCGGAAGCGAGTGTTTTGGATAGCCTACATGCTGGACAAGGATTTGTGCCTGCGGTCTGGGCGGCCGCCTGCGCAAGACGACGATGACATGAATGTAGAACTGCCCGATGCTGATCCCCGCGGACGGTATCGGCAATATTCCGTTGGCGGACGGAAAGGGTAAGATGAACCTGTTCCGGGTCATGTGCGAGCTCTCCATCGTCGAAAGCAGAGTGTACACAAAATTGTACTCGACCAAGGCGACGAAACAATCGGACGGCGAGCTGCTGAACACCATCGGAGAGCTCGACAAGGAGCTGGAAGATTGGAAGGACCGCATCCCGATCGACTTCCGCCCGGAACACGAGATCAAAGCGTCACATACACCCCTGATCCTCCACATAGTCATGCTGCACTTCAACTACTACAACTGCCTTACCACGATCCACCGCATGTCGATCCATCACGGCTACTGGACCAGCCGCCTATCCGACTTTGCCATTCAGGGACTCAACGCGAGGCCACTAAACCCCCGCATTTTCTCTTCGGCAGCGCTGTGCACCTCTGCTGCCAGAGCATCCATCTCCCTGCTCAAGTACATTCCCCAGGGTGACTTCTCCTGCGTCTGGTAAGCCAACCGCATTTTTGTTTACACGGTTTCCGTTTCTAACACGGGTGTAGGATGGTGTTGTATTTCCCAGTGTCGGCGCTTGTTACGTTGTTCGGACACATCTTGCAAAATCCCCTCGACCCTAGGGCGCGCACCGACACTAAGCTGTTGAATGTGGTCGTCAACTTCTTGTCTATGCTTGGGCACGAGGCGGAAACGGGTGGTGTTCACCGCATGCTCGGCGTATGCTCCGAGTTTGACCGGATCGCCAAGGTCGTAATTGACAAGGCAGAAAAGGACCATGCCTCCCGACGAAAGCGGAAGAACCAGGACCAATCCTCAAGCAAACCAACAACCAACTCTAACAACACCAACGCGGCCGACTCCCCTCCTTCAACCCCAACCCGATCCCACCCACATCATCCAGACCCACCACAGCGCGCTCCGTAACCCCCCAGGCGAACGGGAACGGGATGCACGCCGCCGCCGCCAACAGCCAAAACCAAACCCAAAACCAGAACCACCTCTCCCCGCCTGCCAACGGCCGCTCCCCGCCCACCACCACCAACAACAACGCAAACAGCTACCACAGCCCCATGAACGGCACCATGAGCCAGTCCCCCTCCCCCGGCCTCGCGCCCACGGGGTGGCACGGCGACTTCACGCCCGACAGCTCCGAGTACAACACCTTCGCGGACATGGCCTCGTTCGGCGGCATGGGCGGCGGCGGAATGGGAGCGGGGGCTATGGATACGAGCGGCGGCGGGTTGGGGAGTCCGCCGTTAGGGGGCGGATTGGGAGGCGGTGGTGGGGGGATATTCCAGCAGCCGATGCTGCCGCAGGATCTGTTTAGTCTGCCGATGACGCTGGATTGGAATTGGGCGGAGATGAGTGGCGGGGCGTATCCGAGCGTGGAGAATGGGAATTTTGGAGATATGGATTTGAGTGGGGGTGGTGGTGGTGGGCAAGATGGAGGGGGGCAGGGGGGGATGGGGAGGTGACGGGGGGAGGTGACGAAGGGGAGGTGACTAAGGGGAGGTGATGAAAGGGAGGTGATGATGCGGAAGTGACCTCTGTTGTGAGAGAGGTATGAGCGGGTGTGGGTGTGGAGGTGAAGACGGGGGTCACGGAGTGTGTGTGTATGTATGAGAGGGTTTGGCTAGACTGGCTGGTGATGGATGTGTGTATGTATGGATGGATGGGTTTGTTTATGTTTGGTCACAGCGGGGCGCCGGTATCTCTGGTCTACTTGGGGTGGATTTTCGTTTCCTTTTCTTTTCTTTTCATGTCTTTATAGGGATTTATGACTTCCATTTATGTTCTGACCATGCTGCGCTGAGTTGCCCAGGGTTACTCTGTTGTAAATCTCATGTTCTCTATACCTCTTGTGGATGGTTTGTAAAGATTGTCGTTGTTGTCTCTCTAGCTGAGTTGACGGGTCGATTGAAGCTAAAGGAGGTGATGCTTAAGGATGAATAGTATATTTCTGACCAGTAGATAGATTACTAAGGAATGGCGATTGTTAGGGTTGGGGCATGATGCAAGCAGTTCAGAGATGAGACGGAACGGGGAAGGAGGGGTAATACAGCATATAATTAGGGTGTGGTTGTTGAGCTATTCTTGGTATGTGCTGTGTGGGGAGTCTGCTATTTATTGGTGGGTGGGTGGTGAGCGTGATGGAATCGAAGGAAGCGTGGCGGGGTTATTTTGGGTGTGTAGATGGGGAATGCAGGTTGGGATGGGAAATGCGTACGGAAAGGTGGCGTGTTGTTTCTCCACTCAGACTTGAGGTTTACGATGGAAGTGGGCTGATGATATCTAGGGACAGAATATAGTTCGAGGTCGTACGACAAACATCCACATGTCAGTGTGAAATCCTTCTTGCTCTATACAAGCAAGTCCCTGCCTAAGGCTAGACTCGAGAATGCAATAGTTCCTGCACTCGATCTGTACCGATGCCGGCTTAGAACTCACACGCTAACCTTGACTGCCTGGGTAGGGAGGTTGGCCACGCCGGCGTTAAGAGGTGGACATGTCCGGCGCGGTGCAATGGGTTGCCCGGGCCGAGCAGGTTGAGAGCAAAGCCTCCATCAGTCAGCTGGCAAGAGGTTGATTTTGAGAGTCACGTGGAAATACGCTAGCCTGGTAAGGACTAGCGCATTGGCTCGCGGCAGGTTTCCCGCCGGTGGCCAGGCGTCATCCATTGGACTGCTGCAGGGCTTGGATTTTCCGACTCGGCCTTGTCGGACTCACGAGACAGACGCACACACCACCAACCATCCACCGGTGGACATTGACCATTTCGGCGGCGACAAAGCGATCGCCAGGGAGTGCGGCAGCCGGGCAGACAAAGCTCCTGGAAGATTGAGCGGAGAAATTAAGGGCAAGAGAAGGTTCCAGTGACTTGCCGTGGCTCGGAGACTTCCAGGTTGTCGTTTGTTGTTAGCGGGACCCATTCGAAAAAGAAGACCCGCAATCTCATCAGATACCTTCCATTGCCTTCGCAACCCACGTCACCTCAACCACCCACGCCCCTCCTCCCCCCTTCCTCCCCACCACCACAGCGACCATGTTTCGCACCTCAGCCCGCCAACTGGCGCGCTGTTCAAGGCTGCCATTACGCCCATTAGCGCGACCGGCATTCGGTATCGTCCGCTTTCCCCAAGCCACCCCCGCCGCAACCACCCTCCTCGCCGCCAGGTTCAAGTCGACCAACTCGCCAAAACCCGAAGACGAGAGCGAGACTCCAGATCAGCCGCCCAAGAAACAGAACGATGCCACCGATGCGAAGCAGAAACCCCCCGCGCCCCGACGGCCACTCGCCCCGGGGTTTGTGCGCCTGAACAAGGAGGAATTGGAAGAGCTCGACCGGCTTGTGGGGGGTTTTCCGTCCCAGAGCCAACGGTCCGAGATACAGGAGATATTCGACGAGTTCAAGGATATGGGTGTTCCGGAGGAGCTTCGGACCATCTTGCGACGCAAGATGACCGGGCAGCTTAGCATGATGGATGCTCTCAAGGTCCCCCGGATCGCCTACAAGATGGCCTCAGAACTCGAAGCACAGAGCCGGGACCAGGCAAATAAGGCGCCGGACTTTACCTCGAACAAGCCGGGGAGGAGAAGGAGGAAGATTCGGATAATACGCAACGACAGCCGGAAGGGGAGGAGCGACAACGCCCACAGCAGGAGCAGCAACAAAAACAGCAGCAGCAACAAAAGAAGAGGCAATCAGGCCAGAGGGGGCAAAAGAAGCAAGGGGGAGCCGACCAGACACCACCGCCGCGCCGGTTCGACCCATCTGACCCGGTGACGTGGGTTTTCATGGCAATTCTCATGTACCCCTTCTACGTCATGTTTTTCTCCTCCGAGTCGTCTCGCGAGATCACCTGGCAGGAGCTGCGCAAGAACTTCTTGGACAGGGGCCTGGTGGAAAAGCTCGTCGTCGTGGACGGCCGCGTGCGCGTCGAGCTCAACCGCGATGCCGTGCGGAACATGTACCCCGACTCCCAGGCGGCCAACCCCAACTTTGTCTACTACTTCTCTATCGGCTCCATCGATGCCTTTGAGCGGAGGCTAGATGAGGCCCAGCAGGAACTTGGCGTGCCGAGCACCGAGAGGATACCGGTGAGCTATGCCCGGGAAGGCATGGCAGCTAACCTTCTGATGGCCTTCG
The DNA here is from genome assembly GCA_023383405.1 of Chaetomium cochliodes. Taxonomy (NCBI): domain Eukaryota; kingdom Fungi; phylum Ascomycota; class Sordariomycetes; order Sordariales; family Chaetomiaceae; genus Chaetomium; species Chaetomium cochliodes. The sequence goes on along the minus strand of JAKWJL010000002.1, from coordinate 3,096,759 downwards.
GACCGACCATTTTGATTGTTGGTCTGCTCGCCTGGGTGTCGCGTCGCGCTGGCGGCGGCGTCGGGGGCTCCAGCAACATGTTTGGGTTCGGGAAGAGCAAAGCCAAGATGTTCAACCACGACTCCGCGGTCAAGGTGAAGTTCGCCGACGTCGCGGGTATGGACGAGGCCAAGACCGAGATCATGGAGTTCGTCAGCTTCCTCAGGACGCCCGAGCGGTTCCAGAGGCTAGGCGCCAAGATCCCTCGCGGTGCCATCCTGTCCGGCCCCCCCGGTACCGGTAAGACGCTCCTTGCCAAGGCGACGGCTGGCGAGTCGCAGGTGCCCTTCTACAGCGTCAGCGGTTCCGAGTTCGTCGAGATGTTCGTCGGTGTGGGCGCCTCCCGTGTCCGGGACCTCTTCGCCACGGCGCGCAAGAACGCGCCCTGCATCATCTTCATTGACGAGATCGACGCGGTGGGCAAGTCTCGTGCCGACGGCGGCGGCTTCAAGGGCGGCGGCAACGACGAGCGCGAGGCCACGCTGAACCAGATTCTTACGGAGATGGACGGCTTCAACACCTCGGAGCAGGTCGTGGTGCTTGCCGGCACCAACAGGCCGGATATTCTGGATAAGGCTCTCATGCGACCCGGCCGCTTCGACAGGCACATCCACATCGACAGGCCGACCATGAAGGGCCGCAAGTCTATCTTCAAGGTGCACCTGCAGAAGATTTTGACCAAGGAGGACATGGACTACCTTACGGGCCGTCTCGCCGCTCTGACACCGGGCTTCGCTGGCGCCGACATTGCCAACGCCGTCAACGAAGCTGCGCTTATTGGTATGTTTTGTTTTGACTTTTCACTTTCTCAGGTTTGATCAGCTACTAACGGTCTCCTTAGCTGCCAGAGCCAACGCGACCAGCGTCGAGATGATCCACTTCGAGCAGGCGATCGAGCGCGTCGTCGGCGGTCTCGAACGCAAGTCGCTCGTGCTCAGCCCCGAGGAGAAGCGCACAGTAGCCTACCACGAAGCCGGGCACGCCATCTGCGGCTGGTTCTTCCGGTGGGCCGACCCGCTGCTCAAGGTGTCCATCATCCCGCGCGGGCAGGGTGCGCTCGGGTACGCCCAGTACCTGCCCGCCGGCGACGCCTACCTGATGAACACCAACCAGCTGATGGACCGCATGGCCATGACGCTGGGCGGCCGCGTCTCGGAGGAGCTGCACTTCCCCACCGTCACCACCGGCGCCAGCGACGACTTCAAGAAGGTCACCCGCATGGCCACCACCATGGTCACCCAGTGGGGCATGTCCGACAAGCTGGGCCCGCTGCACTTCGAGAACGACCAGAACCAGCTGCACAAGCCGTTTGCCGAGTCTACCGCGCAGGCCATCGATGCCGAGGTGCGCCGTATCGTGGACGAGGCCTACAAGCAGTGCAAGGATCTGTTGGTCGCGCGCAAGAAGGAGATTGGCATTGTGGCTGAGGAGCTGCTGCGCAAGGAGATGCTGACCCGCGATGACCTTGTTCGTCTGCTGGGACCCCGCGAGTGGCCCGAGAAGGAGGAGTTTGCCAAGTTCTTTGACAACCGCCACGGCAAGACGAGCGCGCCGCCCCCGTTCCCGACTGAGAGTACGGATACGCCGGACGAGAAGCAGCCGGCGCTGTTTGATGAGAAGAAGCCGACCACCGACGGCGAGAGGTGAGATCGGAGGATCAATGAGAGGAGAGCCAATATATGGGGCGAAGAGAGGCATACCCCGTCGTGTTGTGTTGCGGTGCGGTCGGTCGGGCGGATCCCTGATTTCCGGCCTTGTCCCCTCATAAAAACTACTCAACTCGTATACATATTTGTATCAATAGGTATGGCGCATTGCAGCGGGGAGGGAAAGGGAAGAGCAAGCTGCTAGAAGGAAGGCCTTTGTTTTTTTGGTATTTCCCTCCTCTCTTGTTTCTCCCATTAGCAACAGCAGCAGCAAGGGCAAGCGACGGCCGGGGCAGGCAGTGCGGGCGGGATGTGGATAGACTAGTTGCATCAGCAAGTGTGTTGTACGATAACTCCCGTTGGCGCTGAGTTTTTGTTTGTATGTATTGTGTAGAGTATGTATGTGTTGCTTGGGGGATGTGGTCTGGTTCGGCTGATCGACTTACACGGCACCAACCCGGCCCGGGCCGGAGCCGGCTTCAAAGTGATCGCCGGAGATGGACTGAGCCACTTGATGAAGAGAGGTTTGGGATGACATGCATAGCTTACATGGACCTCGGGATACCGAATCTCTATTGTAACCTTCGGTATTATTCCCATGATACTCATCCAGACCAGTCCTTGGTTATCCCGCCCACACCGGAAAACCGGCACCATATCTGCACATTGTCCGCAACGGTGTGTTAGCCTGGCGCCATGCCGCCTTTTCAACTCGGTCCCGTTCCCGTTGTGGGTCCCCTTACCCCTGCTCTGTCCGTTCTTCTTCGCCGTTGCCGGGGTCCATCCGATCTTGCATTCTTTCGGAACATGATAACCTTGGTTTTTTTTTTTTTAGTTTAGTGTTTCTCAACCTCACCTCCTTCCATTGAGACCCGGCAAACATCTCTATCTCCAGGACGGGCATTCCCAAACGGAAGAAGATTGATGATGAACCGCGTCGAACCTAGAAAGTGAGAAAACCGGGAAGCAGCAGCACACCGCAAACATCATGGCCGCCTCAACCTCCGAGAAACCCACCACCGGCGGCGGCTCCATCCCCGGGTCCGGAGACGGCCTCCCCCACCACCAAGATCACCACCACCACCAGGACCAGGGCCAGAACCAGAACCAGAACCCTCCCAACACCGCCTCCTCTCACGCCGCCAGAACCAGCACCGGCCTCCGCATCCGCGACTGGGTGCGCTCGCCCGCCTCCGGCTCAACCCGCCATCCTCACCATGCCCATGACCGTAACCGCAACGCCGCCGGACCGGACCCAGACCCGGCCGCGGAACGGCACCGCGCGCCGCCGAGGCACGGCCCCTGGTGGAAGATCCACCTCTTCCGCGGCATGGTCAATGACGTGCGCAAGCGCGCGCCCTACTATGCGAGCGACTGGACCGATGCCTGGAATTATCGCGTCGTGCCGGCGACGGTGTATATGTTCTTTGCGAAGTCCGTTCTTTTTTCCCTTTTTTTCTTTTTTTTTTTCTAGTTTCTGTTTCTCTTTTTTGGGTGAGGGGTTGAGTTGTTGGTGGTGGTGCTTGATGTGTCTTGTATTTTTTTTTACCATGAAGGGGGTTGTGTTGTAGGCGGAGAGCTAATCGTGAGTGTCTCCGTCCTGTAGCATCTTGCCGGCGCTGGCCTTCTCGCTGGACATGTTCAACAAGACGGGCATGCAGTACGGCGTCAACGAGGTGCTGCTGGCTTCGGTCCTCGGCGCCGTCGTGTTTTCTGTGCTCGCCTGTCAGCCGCTGGTCATTGTCGGTGTGACGGGGCCGATTACCGTGTTTAACTAGTATGTCTTCCCACTGAACTCTGTTTGGTTCTGTTGGTTCCCGGGGTGGTGGACTGACCTGCCAAGTACCGTCTACGACATCATGTTGCCGACTGGCACCAACTACCTCGCCTTCATGTGCTGGATCGGGATGTAAGTCACTCACAGCTGATAACCAGGGTTGCGTCGGAGAGAGGTATTAACCACTTCCAGATGGTCCCTCATCTTTCATTGGATCCTGGCCGTCACCAACTCGTGCAACTGGCTGCGCTACGTAACACGCTTCCCCTGCGACATCTTTGGCTTCTACGTCGCCTTCATCTACCTGCAGAAGGGGATCCAGATCCTCGAGACGCTCGGCGACGAAGAGCCCTTTTACCTCTCCGTGGTCGTGGCCCTGCTCGTCTTCGCCATCGCCTACATCTGCGGCGAGCTCGGCCAGAGCAGCCTGTTCAACCACCCCGTCCGCGTTTTCCTCAAGGACTACGGCACCCCCCTGACCGTCGTCTTCTTCACCGGCTTCGCCCACATGGGCAAGATGAAGCACATCCCGCTCGAGACCCTGCCGACGGGGATAGCCTTCATGCCGACCGTGGCGGAGCGCGGCTGGTTCATCCACTTCTGGGACATCCCAGTCGGCGACATCTTCATCGCCATCCCCTTTGCCGTCTTGCTGACCATCCTCTTCTGGTTCGACCACAACGGTCCGTCCCCCTCCCCCGCCCCCCTTACATCCATCCTTCCCTGGCTGTCTCTCTAACAAACAACCACAGTCTCCTCCCTCATCGCCCAAGGCACCGAATTCCCCCTCCGCAAACCCGCCGGCTTCCACTGGGACCTCTTCCTCCTCGGCCTGACCACGGGCGTCGCCGGCCTCCTCGGTCTGCCCTTCCCCAACGGCCTCATCCCGCAAGCCCCCTTCCACACCGAATCCCTCTGCGTCACCGAAATCGTCATCCTCCCCTCCCCCTCCCCTTCCACCACCACCACCACCACCACCACCTCCTCAACCCAAAACCAAACCAACCACCCCACCAACCAAACCACCGACCCCCCCAAGCACAAACACCACCCCCACCCCCCAAACGGAACTGGCCCCCCCACAATCATCCCCACATCCGTCGTCGAGCAGCGCGTCTCCAACCTCGCGCAGGGCCTGCTCACCCTCGTCGCCATGTGTGGGCCGCTGCTGGGCGTGCTGCATCTGATTCCGCAGGGGGTGCTGGCGGGGCTGTTCTTCATCATGGGGTTCCAGGCGCTGGCGGGCAACGGGATTATGGCGAAGGTGTTGTTTCTGGTGAGGGATAGGCGGTTGACGGAGGGGGGGCATCCGCTGCTGGGGAGGGATGGGGATGGGGATGGGGATGGGAATGGGGGGAGGGTGAGGAGGGGTGCGGTGTGGGCGTTTGTTGGGGTTGAGTTGGTGGGGTTTGCGGCGACGTTTGCTATTACGCAGACGGTGGCGGCGGTGGGGTTTCCGGTGGTTATCTTTGCGCTGATTCCGGTGAGGGCGTTGTTGCTGCCGCGGTGGTTGACGCCGGCGGAGTTGGCCGTGTTGGATGGGCCGACGGCGAGCCCGTTTACGATGGAGAGCGTGGGGGGGTCGTTTGGTGGGCCGGTGGGTGGTGGTGGTGGGGTGTTGGATGATGGTGAGGGCGGTAATGTGCTTAGTGGAGAATCGGGCGAGGAGATGGAGCGGGTTGGGAGGAAGAAGGAAGGTTCGGGTACCGGTGGCGGCGGTGGTGTTGGTGGACGGAGCGACGAGGAGCTCGCTGAGCTTGGTGAGAGTCGGTCGGGAGCTGTACGGCGGCGGTTGAGCACGCTACATCGCGAGGAGAGTGTTTAGATCGGTAGACCCGTGCTTCCTTCAGGTCGACGTAGTTGTTTCCGACGGGCCCGTCGTCGATCGGCCTTCGAGCAGTCGAGAGTTGTCGGAAGGGTTTCGCGCCACTTGGAGGTTGTTCATCGCTCGACATCGATAGCCGCGAGGCTTATACGTTCGCCATCGATTCATGACCGTCGTTCCCCTGGCGTCCATCACGTTGACAGTCAACGAAAACCTATTGCCCAACATCGTCGCCCACCACCGCCCCCCCTAAACCTCCGGGTCCTGGCCCTGCAGTTGTCGGTGATTGTTGTTTCAAGAACACAAGTAAATCAGGGAAACACCCGTATAAAAGAAAGACAACGAGTAGCAGACGAGTTCATCTGCGCAGACGGCAATGAGCGAGGCAATCTCGCGTTTCATCGGATCAAATGCCTTCTTTGTCCCCCTACGCCCAGGCACGAAACGAGTTGGGCACAAACCATACGATGTTGGAATTGCGCCTAGACAGCACGTATATACAAATAGCGGCCTGGATATTTGCCTACTTTACAGCCTTTCGACAGCGCTGATCCTCATGACTTGATACACGGTCAACCGCGGATCGTGTCCCATCCTTCATTGCGTCGAGGCATGTTGGCACCGAACTGTGTCTTACACGGGCGGCATGGCCGATTACCCGCACCGCCTATGCCTCGCCAACCAGGAACACGGACATTGGCTTAATTTGCATCGACAATCAAAGCCTATCAATACAGCAGAACGTACTGGGCGCTCTTCATCTACAGATGAAGCCTTCGTAGATGAACAAGTATCGCGCCAAAAGCCCGAGACGATCCCCCGGCCCTCCGTCGACTGGCGGTGGGAAACTCCTGCCAGCAAAACCATCAAGAGGCTCGCTGGCCCCTGAGCCAAATCCGATAGTTGTAAAGAGGAAGTTTGGTTACCGCAGTCGATACTGCGACCACTCGCTCGCCACGCCCCACAGGGACCTTGGATCAGGCCAGGCAGTCGTGAGAGGTCGCTGGTACTTCTCGCCTCGACAGTTCGTCGACCCATCTCCAGCCGGGCGGAATGCAACGCTGGGATGGGAAAACAATGGCAATGGCCTGGCTAGCCCATGGACGGCACAAACCAGCTCAATCGGGTGGCTGAACTCCTCACTGCACTGTGCCGGCTTCTTGTTCCGATGTGATCAACCTAGCTCCCATGACGGGCTGCCGGCGGCGACATCTCATCACCACGCGCCTAGGCCCTAATGGCGAACCTCAGCGAGAGGCCGGCCACGAAGCGGCAGGAACCCGGAGCCGACGGGCCCCTCTCGCTGGCGCTCCTGTTGGTTGACCAATGCATCGTGTCTAGACTCCTCGGAACGCCCTGGGGTTGGCGTTTGCTCGTTCCACCAAAAAGGTCTTGACGCACTGGAGACGTTTTCGCTGGGGCCCCAACTGGCAGTTCACCTGATCGTTCAAATCGACGGCCATGGACCAAGGCAAGAGGAAACCGACAGGAAGTTGGCAACCGGCCCATCTACCGCGATGCACGGATCGGCACCATAACGCGAGATAATGCCATGCTAGATACATACGGCTTAACGGAAGCTCGATGGTGCTCGATGGAGTCAGGTTTGATGGGTTGAGCCCTCGAGATGCGCGACTGTCTTCTCAAGAAGGCAGGTGGTTGACACAAGCGAGGCACTCCGTCACCGGCTACTGGGTGTTCTCGGCCGCCCAGCAGCATCCAGCCCTCCCCGGCAAGGGACTAGCTAGCGAAGACTGAGATCACTGCACGTTCTTTATTCTCTCAGCGACATCCGGCTCCATTGTGCATGATGGCGTCGTGGATTGAGCCGGTGGAGACGAGGTACCGGTCGTGGACGAGCTGCACTGGTGTTATTCCCAGGCTGTAGATTCGTCGCCTATGGTTCGTCCGCTCATCTGGGGAGTCCGCGCAACCTCCGGTGGCTCGATTTTGACACTTGACGTTTGCCGGACCGTGGCACCCTCCAGAGGGGCTGACCCCTGGCATGCCAGACACACCAAACCCGAGAGTTAGATTGAGCAGGGCCACTAAATGGCAGCAGCCGGCGGACGACGGCGGCGCACTCGGACAAGTCAGGGTTCCTGTCGACTGGGCCAAGAGATGCGAGGCTCTGAGTATCGGACTTGTCCCATGGGGAAGGCAGCTCGCCTCCAATTCAACAAGGACGCAGGTAATTTAGCCGAATGAAGCGTATATTGAATCTGAACCACCAGACCGCTCAACCAGGTCATGGGCCAAGGGGAAGCGCAGGAGAGCCTGGAATGGGAGTATTGCGGGTGCGCGAAAAACGGGATACGGCAGAAATGGCCTGGGGAGGGCCGGGTACTCGCACGCCCGGCCGCAGCATCTTGGTGCGGGTTTCCTTCGAACCTCTTTGTTGTTTGTTGAGCATCGAATCCTCTGCAGCAAACTCGCCCATTCGTCTCGGCTCGCAAATAATGACCCCGATGGGCGGGTCAGGCACCACGACGTCTCTTCGGTACCGGTGTTCGGGGGTCGCGCGGTGACGTTGCAGGCCCAAGGTTCGGCTGTGACAGGCAGTCCATAAGATATACGCCCCGTACTCAACGCCCCCAGTGGCCCGGTGGGTTATACTCGAATCCCCAGGGCAGGGAATCAAAGTATTTTGCAAACTTGGAAAAGAAGGTCTGTCTGGAACTTCCATGCTCTGAGAGAAAAGACTGGGAGAGACGCACGAGTTGTTTCGTCCGCTCGGTCTTGAGTTCAGGTCATTGGCAGGCTGGAAGAATACGAAATACCGAGGGCCACGGGCTCAATCGAAGCGTCGGGTGCATCGTGAGGTGCAACGCCGGAGTATTGGATCTGGTACCGTGGAGGAGGAAGGTGGTGAAGTGGTGGTGAAGAGGATGGCCCCTGCAGCGACTGCCTTGGCTTCCTCCTGTCAAGCTTCGCTCTTACCGGTTTAGGCAATGGCGTTGAGGCCGGACTGGCCACTCCGTCGCCCTGGTCCGTGCGTGATCCGGCAGGCAAGGAAAGCACTCAGGGCACACCTCAAAGCACAACAGGGCACAACAGGGACGACCCTGGCGGTGTGATCGAACCATGTGGGTCCAGATCGTCTCATCGAACCTCGCGCTTGCCAATTGTTTCGTTTGCACCCCTCGCACCTTCACCTCTCGCGCTTCTCGGTACCGTGCTGCTGTGTCGGCTCCTTCTCGCCAGTGGCAGCCTGCCGCCTTCCCCAGGGGACCCAGTGAGTGAGCCAGTGCCACTCGAAGGAGCTTCTTCCGCACCCTTTCCCTTCCATTCCCTCTCCTCCCCAGAGTTGCAACCGACCCAAACTCCCTTGCTGCAGCCCACGCGGGCGTTGCATCTGGAGTCTTGGACATGCCGGACCTGTCGGCTCACTACTGAGAGTTCAACCCGTCCCAAGTCTATCCCGACCGGCTAGATGCTGCTCTCGTTGCCGTGCCGTCCTTGGTTGTCGGGTTCCAGGTTCATGTATCCGTCTTGAAATGTCTCATATCAACGGCTCGGACACTGCTGCAACAGGCCTTCAATCTCTCTGTCCGGGACTGGGGCGCGAGATTCCCGCTCCGGATCGCACTCGACAATTTTCCGGCAGTCGGAACCGTTTCGATCTGCCGTGGCTGGGTCCGATGGTCAACGCCAACGGACAAAATCCAACCCACCATTCTGCAGCCCCCTTCGATCGCCCGGTGCGGACTCTGAGATGCGAACCCTATTCGGGCAGGGATCTTGGTGCACACTCACGCCCCTCCACCCCTCCAGTGACATCGTGCCAGATGAGGCATGCCGCAGAGCGCACCGCTTTCATCCTCTCTAGTGTATGGAGTTCGTACGGTCATGCTACACCTGAACGTCCGTTTGTTTTCCCGACTCTTGATCAAGTCGGCCCGGCTTGCCCTACTGGTCGGTGGTGACGATGCCCGGTCGTTGTGGCACAAGGCTGAAGGACCGGGCCTCCTCGCATTCCGTTTTGGCTTGGGATCGATCTCGGTGAGGTGAGGCGCATCGAGCTTCTCACCTGTTTGCCAAACAAAGTTGCATCAAGACTCACCCTGCAGGCCGGCCTCATCCCCTGGAGAAAAGCGGGCAGCCGGTGATCATCGACGTGACACGAGTCCAACACCAGCCACTATTCGAACCTGATCTGCACAACTCTCTGTGCACGCGCAGAAGACATGCAGAGATATTCTTGTCAACCCAATTCCCAGGCCGTGCCGTGCAGCCCGCACCACACCTAACCTGGTCCGTGGTTAGGTGCACGGGGGGCGCAGAGCGGTCCAGGGCTCAGCGCGGCTCGCCCTGAGATACACCGGCGGCACCGCTAACCCCTTCGCCCGCCTCAACTAGGGCGAGGAACGATAGCCGCGGAGATAGCCGCTCCCTTTGGTCCCGGAACCTCATCGCGGCGCTTCCTCGCCTTGGGACATGGCAGTTTTACCATTCCTCCCTCTGGGTAGGGGTGTGCGTCAAGAGGAGGGAAGGGTTACGCAGGAACCGTTGTGGGCGCCTCCAGGCGGAATGCGCAAATGTCAGCGAATGCTGGCTCCCGCAACTGCCCTGCTCTGGTCCGCGGCTTCTCGCCTCCAAAACACTGGCGAACATCAACTGGCGCTAGTGGTGCAAACCCGTCGTAACCGGCTCTTGGTCAACGCTCACTCCGTCTTCCATACGGCTTTACAGAAACGGCCGGCATGGTGAATGGGGTGCAAGCACATGTGGGCAATGTTCGTGCAGAGGGGTTCCACGGCTTGGAGGAACGTTGGACGGATTGGGATACTGGGATCTATGATTCCGAGCGCCTTGTCCCGACATGTCTAGTCCATTGAAGATCACCTCTGGTTACCATGCAAAGAAGATTCCTGGCGCCGCCCCGTCCCCGGAGAGTTTCGACGAACATAGCATAGCCGCACTAGACCCAACGCCAGCCTGCACCGGAGTGGGCAAGATCAGCCGGCAATTGCATAAATGACCTGGAGAACACCAAAACGCCTCTCCGCATTCCCGGCTCTTGGTGTAAGTGACCCTCGATCCTGTCATCCCGGCCAGGGCCAAAGCAGGCTGATGAGTAACAGGCTGTATTCGACGTCGCAACATCACAACGTCGTCCGTGTTAAGCTGCATCTCCAAGATGGCTCGAGAGAGATCTCCCAATCAGAGGCGACGGCGGCGTTCCATTCCGCAGTTAATGACGGCGCACGTTTTTTTAATCTGCCTTATTTTCCGATCAAGCCTTTCCCCAGACTCTAGGGCCAAGCCGACCGTTTCCCCGCGGTTTCAAAGAAGAGTAATCTGTAGGCGATACTACCGCGGTAGCTGCTTGCAAGATGAGCAAGAGAACGCCACGACGCCCGGCCACAGTCCACGGACGGGACGGTCGGCCGGCTGCAACGGCGGCCGCTGATGATCATTGATGGTTGGTCGAGCAAGCACTTCCCAACACGGAAACCTTCGAGATGCTCCGTCGAAGACTGGGCAGTTGACGACATGGCCATGCCATTTGTCAGTGCTTGGCTTAGGAACCCCATCACGACCAGACTGTTAAGCTTTGGGGCGGGGGTAACAGATCTGCGCCTCTTTCACAGCCGTGATAGCCCGGTGGACAGACACAAGGGTGTTGTCTTTCCCACCTGCACGAAGGCATGCGGCGGGGTTATTGCATATTCCTATGTCGAAGCTGGTTGCATACTTCGCACCGAAATGCGTTTTGCCACTCCGTCTGGTACCTGCGTAATGATTTCACTCAAGATGCGGGACGGTCGACCAAACGTTGGCCGAAATGAGGCCGTCGCCAGTGGCGGCCAACCACATCCGGTACCAGACAGACCACACCCTGGCGGGGGGTCCCGACAACAGCGAGCCACCAAAGCTACACCAAAAACCCACGGTGCTGCTTGAACAAGTTAACGTTATTTCACTGTGTCCGAGTAAACGACCGAAGCTAACGAAGACGAGATTGACCGCGCTGCAACCAGCAGCAGCCAAGACCCAGCCACAACTCTCCTCACTTGCTGTGGGAGTGAATGGGGAAAGGAAGGCAGAGGTGGCTCCGTTTCACAGGCGATCCCAGCCGGGGTTGGACATAGCCAAGGTGCCATGTACCTGTCTCTTCTCCTCTTTCTTGTCCGGCAATGAAGGGGCCCGCAGCGAATGGCACACGGCTCCCATTTGCTGCGCGGGCAGAGATGCAGACTCGAGGTGCCATGTTATGCATCAAAGTGTGGAGTATGCTGCAATGCAAGGCTCGATGTGGATGTCATCGCATCTCATGTCTCACCTCACATCTCTCCTCACCCCATCCGACCTGACTGGTTGAGGCACGCAACCCTGAACCCCAGCACGGCAGATCCCGTCAACAGACCCCCCTCTCCCCATCTTGCTTCGTACAACCGTGACCGGTGCAGCTTCTTGCTGTCGGATCAAGGCTCCTTCCAAGCGGTTGCAACCCAACGCATGTCTTCCGCCCACGGCAGTTTTCGCTGGGTCTGCGTTAAACGGAGAGCGTCAGTTGTCTAAGGGAGCCGGAACCTTGGGCCACGACCCGATGAGCGCAGTGTGGTTGAGGAACTGCAAAGAGGTAGGGGCCGCGGAGACCCGGAATGGCAATCTTGAACGTCCTCAGTTTGTTCGTCTATCTATGTACACGGCTAGTAGAGAAGACAAAGGGGAGAGAACACGCCAGCTGGCTAGCCCCTATCCCTACCAGACAATGGTAGCACACACACACACACACACGCATAACCCATCCGCAAAGCAACCACCCAACCACCCACCCAATGCAGACCCCACCACCAGCAAAACAACCCAACCATTCCACCATTGAAGTTTGGTTTTCTTTTCCGTGAAACAGCCTTGTCAAATTCGCCAGTAATCATCAAACCCTCCCGTTCGCCGGTCGTAGAAACGTAGTAATAGTGTTATCCCATCCATATTTCCAAAAACACAAACACAAAACTGATCTTTCCTCTCGCAACCAACACCAATGATATCATGGAATCGAGCCGCCCGCAACAGATCGTACCCGATCAAATATCTCAATCCGTAACAGAATAGAGCCACAAAAAGGTGAAGAAAAGAATCGAAGGAACCGCACCATGAGGATCCGATCCGAAACCCCCTTCTCCGAGTATAGGATGGTGAACGAAGAGGTCTTTGGTCCGTTATAAAGAAGACGCCGGCGTAGAGGTGTCTCGTGTCGATCAATCGTATAGAAGCCGACCAAAAAGGGGCGATGCTGCTGCATGCGAAGAAGTAGAATGGATATGCGTTTGACGAGCCAAAACACGTGTAAGGTAAAAGTTGGGTATTTCGGCCCCCTGGGGGACAGACAAGAAAGAATCGCAGTTTCGATAGGCACCGCCAACGGTACAGTGTAGTAACATATTTTGTGAGGTCGTTCCGCCGCTGCGAACCATGTTATGCGGTGCTGCCGTAGGCGCCCGCCCCGGTCGTCGTGGCGGAAGCCGGCCCCGTGAAGCTGCGCTTGCGCTTCATGCCTAGCGGGTCCGAGTACTCGTCGCCGCGGTTCCCGGCGCCCTGGCCCTGGCCGCCCAAGCCCAGCGGTCCGCCCCCGAAGGAGTCTCGCATTGGCGTCCGCGAGCTCGAGCTCGACATGCTGGCCTGGAAGGCCTGCGAGAAATCGTTGGGCGGCGCGATCGGCGCGCTCATTTGCGGGATCGAGTAGTCGCTGGTCGAGGTCCGGTAGCCGGACGATCGGGGCAGGGAGAAGTCGACGGGGGCCGCGAGGGGCGCGGACGGGAAGCTTCCCGTGTAGCTGGACGAGACGCCGCCGAGTTGGGGTGTTGAGGCGGTACGCGGTCCGGGGGAGTGGGCCGAGTTCTGCAGGCCGCCGGATCCGATGGCTGATCGAAACTGGGTTCGTAGGTCTAGGCCTAGGGGGAGGGAGGCGGACGCGGCCCTCAGTCGGGAGTTGCGTTGTTGGTTTGCCTGGAGGCTGGAAGACTGGAAACCGGAATAGTGCGTTGGTGATTGGACGGTAGAGCCTGCTAGTTGCGGTCAGTTAGTCCTCCGTCTTTGATTTCATTCAGTCTCCTGAATTCTTTCTCAGAACCTACCGGAATAGTTGCCAGAGTCGTAGCCGCCCATGCCTCCGGCAGAACTTCCGCCCACTTGATCCTGATGGTAGAGACCATGTTGCCGGCCTCCTATGTGAGGGGATGAGTTCCCACCATGGTAGGTGGTGTAGTCGATCGCGTCGCCCTTCCACGACATGCTCGAGCGCAGCGGCGACTGGAGGCTGTCTGAGCGCGACCTGGTCATGGTCTCGCGAAGCTGTAGCGGCTGCAGCGGGCGAATTTGTTGCCTGGAGTGGTGGTTATGCATTTGCATCCCCGAGTCGAGGCTCGACTGCCGCGCGAATGGGTTCGATGTCCTCGGTCCGGCGCTCAACGGCGGGTTTGAAAGGTGGTTCGGGTAGCCATATCGGTCGGTAGAGGTGGGTGAAATGGGTGAGAGAATGTCCGGGGTGCTGAGCCCAGCTGATGGATTGAAGCCGATGCTCCCGAACGCGGGGCTGAGGCCGGTGGGCGACAGATGCTCGTCGCCTTCGTGCCGCCTCACATCCACCATGAGAGGTCGCATCATATGGTCCGCGTACGAAGAACCGCCGAGATCAACCGGCGATGTGATGGGTGTTCCCAGGCCATGGACAGCGCCATACGGAGAGTGGAGTGCGCTCAGGCTGTCGAAATCCTCCGGGACCGCCCTCATCTTCATCATCCGCTCGCGATCGTCCGCTGTAAGGCGCTTGATTTTGGCGCGGCTAGCTACCGGTCAGTACGCCGCTTGCCGTGCTCGCGCCCAAGACGGCAACGCCGGATCGGGAACTTACCGGTTCTGAAACCACACCTGCACTTGCCGTGGGCTCAGCCCAGGGATCTCTCGCGAGAGCCGTTCGCGGTGAGCGGCATCGGGATGCGGTTGCTTTGCGAATTCGCTCATCAGGAATCTCGTTTGTTGGTGAGTGAGCCTAGGGAGTATTAGCCACTGCTTGACTTTCTCCAAGAGACGCCACCGTCCGAGTGATGTACCTAAAGCGCTTCATCTTCCGTCGCTGCGCGGTCCTCTCTGCGGCCGTTTGTGGCTGGGTTTGTGAGTCTCCGTCTACCTCGCCTTCAATCATGTCCTCGTCTTCCACCACCTCTTCATCCTCCTCTTTGATGACGGCCTGCCCCTCATTTCCCGAGTGGCTCGGCGCCGTCTCGGAACCTTGTCCCGCCGAAGATACCGAGCTCAGGGGATTCGACCCCAAGGACATGCCGCGGGTCTCCGTCGAGGTCGATGACTCCTCGTGTGCCAACTCGGGCGCCTTGGATTGATACTGTTCACCTTGGTTTTCCGGTTGCTCTGGGATTGGCGACACCTGCTTGGGCTGCCGCAGGCCGAGAGGGTCGAGGCGATGATCCAGGGGTGAGTCCTCCGACTTAGGGCCTTCGCTCGGCGCAACCACTGTCCGTGGCTGCGCCTGTGCCTCCGCGTTCTCTGCCGAGCCTGTTACATGTTCGTATGGCTGCGAAAAGATGGTGTTGTCGCCTGGTGGGAGGAACGAGTACTGGCCCTGCCAGTCCGACTGCGTCACCGTGTCGAAGTTGTTCGACATGCGTAATTTCTCCGCAGAATTGCGAAAGGCGGTTTCGAACTTGCTTATGGACCAAGAACTCTGCTCCGTAGCGGTGTGCCTGGTAACAAGCATTGGGAATTGTTTGTCGGTGGTCGACGAGGGTAAAGGTGTCTCTGGCGGTTGTCAAGGAGGGCTAAGGATCGCCACGGTAGCGCAAGCGGATGCCCACGAGGCAGGTGGTAAAGCGAATGACGGGGGGTGCGAGAGAAGCGAGTGAGTGCTGGTGTTGGTGTACGAGAAGTCAGGAGCCACGGGTGCACATCACCGACGGCAACACCGGGTGGGCGGGTCTGCTACTTCCAAAGCCACGAGTTTGGTTGCTGATCTCGGTAGATCCCCGCGATCTATCTAGAGGCAGGGGGGCGAAACGTGCTGGGAGTCGAGGGCGATCGTTGAAGGTTTGTCTGTAGCTGGCCTTCCAGGGCCTTTCCAGGGATGGAACTAGATAGCTGCGGCGTCGGATGAAGAGATAAATCCCTCGGGGACGATGAGTGTCGTACCAGCAAGACAGGTTCCCGCCAGTTAGAACAAAGATCAGACGAATCCACCAGTGTCGTCGTCCGCAGTCCAGTGGTCTCCGTCCTATGGTAAGCCGGGTTGTTATCGGCTGTGGCCCTCGGTTTGGCAGTGAGGAGGATCGAAGAACACGGAGAAGAAAGAGTTGGTCCTGGCCTGAGGAACCTGGAGGCAGTATGATATCTCGGGTGAGGTTGGGTGTTTTAGCCAATTCACGGCGGGGCCGGTCTGCTGGTGGATATCCTCGAGAACGGAATAGATCCGGGAGTTATGGCTCTTGAGGGCTGTCCTTGGTGGTATTAAGGCCCGCTCCCTTGGTCCCCTGTTCCTAAGGTGGGATGGAGGTGGGATCAATACCGGCGGAGAACCCAGTCCACAACGGAGGAGCGCCGAGGCCGCATTCGAAATCAGGCCAGGGTCTGCACGGGCAACCGCAAGAATGGATGGGACTGACTGGCTGGGGCAGCTGGGGGGGTACCTGGTACCTGACAGCAGACGGCTGCTATAACGGCGGCTCGCCCAGGGGTGGCGTCTGGGGGCGGGTGCCTCGATTAGACAAAAGCCGCGAGCTATGAACTCCGCTATAATAATATCGGTATGGGCGCAGGTGGTCTGCTTGCTGGCTGAGCCACACCATCCAGCGATCGGGGGCCACTCCTCTCTGATCAAGCGTCGAGGCGGGCAACGGGGCTATAGTGAGAGTCTGCTGAACCACACACGATCTCGGCTGAATGGCTAATGCTGTGCTAGGACGTTGATGGAACCAACCGAAGTCACCGCTGGCACGCAAAGAGGAAGCCGAGAAACGGATGGGAAACGTTGATGGCAAGCCCGGTGACAAGCAACGAAGGGCAAGTGGTTCAAGGGGCAGAACGAAGAAAAGGAGTAGCACACACACAGCAGGTTTGGGCTCAGGGTGTGAGTTGCGAGGGCGGACTGCGTGTCTACGTGCATGGAGAGATGTGAGAAGACGCGAGGGCCTATCTGGCGCAGTGACGCCCACACATACATCCGATACAGACAGTGAAGCAGGCCAGAGAGATGGTCCATCAAACCACACGCCAGACATGAGGAACCCGTGTGGACGCCGTCCGGGAGCAACCCAGGCTCTCTCGACAGGGGCGCTCGCACCGATCTGACAGCCTAACCGTGCAGCCGCCTCGATGCAGCCGCAGCTTCTGGCGACCAGCAGTGTGGCAAGAACAAAAACCCTCAACGAGAGCGTGCAGAGATGCATGGAGAGGTGGCATGGCATCTCGGCTCGAGCATTGAGGGGTGGCTGATTGGTCCTTGGCCCACATTACATCTGTGTCGACTCCACGGAAAGCATGACCGTTGTCGAGCTCCCATCCGGCCTTGGCCAATCGCGGACCTTGATCTCCAAGCAAGGTTCCGGGGTGGGTGCGGTGCCTGTTGCTTGGTCTGCGGAGAGGGGGGTGAAGGCAACCTCAACAGGGGTGTGGGTGCAGATCGGGCAACAAAATGACAGGAGAGCTGCACCGCTGGCGCTGACAGTGCGACCAAGCGGTCCATGTTTGGTGGCAGCAGTCTCGAAACGGCAACGCTGGCCCTGTGATGGTGGTGTTGGAGGTGGGGAGTGCGAGTTTGTGGTGTTTAGCCCTCGCCAGCTTGGGCGGAAAAGGACGAGGGAGGATGGGACAGCACGGACGAGCAGATCTCTTCTGTCTTCGCCGCATCTGAACCAAGGAAGTGGCTACGCAGTTGAGGCCTGGTTGAAGTTGTGGTGAAGGTTGTGTAGCAGCGGCGGCGACGGTGGTATGCAGCCGTGTACTGTGCCGATTAGGAAGGAGGTTAACCGGCTTGGATGTGCTCAGCTCCGAACGGTAGCGTTCAATGCCTGAGGATTTAGCCTGGGGTAGGTAGCCCTGCACCGAGCAATTGTGAACGGCGCCGCTCAGGTTCGAGGAGCGGCTTGTTGTGCGTGAGAAATGACTGAGAAATGACTGAGAAAGGTGATATTCTTCTTGTTTGCGGAGTGCGTAGCTCGCAGGTTCGGCGTTGGGGCGAGCGAGACACACAAGCGACATGTCCATTTCTATCCAACCGCTGACGACAGACCGGCGTGATGGTGAGCGGCAGCCCGCTCTTCAGGGTAACTAGTGTATGTATGTCTGTCGCGGCAGTGGTGAGCGGGTTACCTTGACATGGGCGCGGCATTTGGGCAAGCTGCGCCGCCGCACCATTCCTGTGTGCGCGCCTTCTCGAAACGAGTGCCGACCCGGCAGGGGAGCGAGGCGTCTGGGGAAGAGCTGTGATGGCATCGCATCTCGTCAGAAAACAGGGGCCGTCGGAGAGGTGGGAAGCAGCGCCGAACAAGCCGCAGGCTGATCTCCACCCAGGCGCCCAAACAACAGCGAGTACGGATCCCAGTGGGGTTTGGTGTGACGGGTGGTGGGAAACACAGGAGCACTGTTGTGGTAAGCGGGCCAAGGGCAAGGTGTCGTGCATCGAGAGGGTCGCATTGAGAGAGAGTGGTGGGCGCGAGACGTGCGTCGCGACAAGCCGGGCCAGGGCGCCCCGGGCTTGAGTGTGGCTCCCAACGGTGGAAGCTTTTCCACGGTTCGATCAATGTGTCTCAAGGCTTGGGGGGTGTGGTTAGCTAGCCTCTTAGCGTAGCCGAGAGTGAGATCAGAGACGATGCATCGTTTGAGCCTTCTTTTCTAGCAGGGGTGGCACCGACGGTTTCATCAAGGGGAGGGGTGGTTTGGTTGGGGGCCAGCAGGAAGAGAGCGGCGACGCGTCCACGAGAAATGCACCGCAGAGCGCACCAGAACAACAACCCGCACGGCCGGCGCGGCCGCGAGATGCCAGGAGTGACAGGTGGAGAAGCGGCTTGCTTGGGTGAGATCCCGCCCAACCATGCGTACCCTTCCAGGCGTCTTCCACGGGAGCGCACAGAACGCCAGACGACGCTCCGCTGCCGCTGCTGCATCAGATCGTCGGGCATCGCAACCCGTTTGTTTTCGCTTGTTTTCGCTTGCGACTGCTTTCCACCCGGCCATGTGGGCTTGTGCGCCCTGAAATCACTTTTGCAGGGTCAACCAGCCCGGTAGTTCGTCCCAATGCTCGGTGCCGTGCCCCAAGACTGACCCTGGTGATGACGCATCTAGGAGGTCTTTAGGAGAAGAAAAAAGTATGTAGTGTAATATGTATGTACGAAGTGCTGCGTAAAAAAGGGAGCCGCGTGGAGGCGCCCGGGAGTTGATCGTTATGGGGCGGGGCACTGACGGTTAGACCCGTCACGAAAGGATTGCCGTATGGAAGATGTTGTGTGACGGTGGCTTTCGATGACACATGGTGATGGGCAAACGAACGATGGAAACCCGAGTGTTCCTCACCGGCAGCAGTTGAAAACATACACGCCATGGGCTGTTTGCAGACGTGTGGCTCGGTATGTAATGTACCTGCATAGTATACTTATTTGTCAGTATGTCGGTATGTGATGTGAACAAGATGAATTTGAGTTCGATGTGGCGCTGTTAGACTGCCGCGGGGAAGTGGGGGAGTTTGGGACCCACGACAACGATATCCGAGCTGAGGATTCCAGCCCAGCTTGATATGGAAATCGGTTGGTGAGGGGGCTTTAACTTTTTCAGTTGCGTAGATAAAATGGAAAGAGAGTATTTCAAATTGATTTGGTGCGACGTAGAATTAGGTATCTAGGTAGGTACCTTACTAGGTTATGGGGCAGAAGAGAAGGAAAGAGCTCCCGTCCAAACTTCCCAAAGAGCACCCCAACCATGCGGAAGGGGAATATTTGAGCATTAAATTCTGGAAACCTGATGTGCCTGGCAACTCAACATTGCCTTTTCTTGTATGTACACAATACATCACCACGGGCCACCAACGTCTTGATTTCCAATTTCCAAGGAACACTGCGACTGCCTGCCCGCGACTCGACACAGGCATCATCCATAGGGTTGAGGTGGATGCTTTGCGGCCTTCAGGGCTAGGAAAAGGCACTTTTCCGCAGAACTAGGCATACGCCCCCCTTACTGTGCACTGGAGTGACTGGCTTTTTGCAGCTAACCGTCACCAGCTTAGGAATCGCGCTGCCTGCATCGCACTGTGTTACAACACATCGCCGACCGTGTTTGTTCGCTGAATCCGCGACCCCGACCCGCCCTCGAGAATCGAGGCGTGTTGGGTCCAGAGTACATACAACAAAGCGAAATGTCCGCAAGAGATCACCAGCGGCGAATGAACCAACTACCGGACTTTCCCACACCCAGGCAACCCCATCAGCATGCATCGCTTTGGGTCGGTATCACATCTCCAAGCTCGGGCGTTGGCCTCGGATTGATGTCAAACAATTGCGGTCCCGCTCGGCAGGAACTGCCTCTCCACGTGCTGGGGCTGGTGAAATCCAATGCCAGTTGTGCCGATTGGCTTCCCGCAAGATTCTGGAAGCATGTCCGAATTTGGGATGGCGCGACGGGAAGGCGGATGGTTGGTGGCCGAAACAACGCCATTTCCCTGTGGAACAGCCACTGAGATCTGACCCTGCGCCGGGAATGACCCCTGGCCTCTTCCCAAACCTGCCCCGGTCGCGATGATCATGACAACAAGGGCCGGAGCTTAGGATGCGAGTTCCGCTTTGAGCTCGACTTCCATGTTGTCGAGCATTTCTTCAGGTTTTGACAAGACGCAGCCGTCCGAGAGCGTCCGAGAGCGTCCGAGAGAAGCGCAGAAAAAAGGGGTGCCCGCGGTTTGAAGCCTCGGCCAGGGTTCAGCAACGGCGCTAACTCACCACACGGTCATTTCCGTCTTTCAGATGAGCGGCCAGATACCGAAACTGGGTCTCGACATCTCGCCGATGGGACATTCATCCATCCACTCCTTGTCTCGCTTGGCAGGTCTTGCCTTGCGGACGCAGTAAACCACGGCTTTGGCGGGATGATTGAGATGCAGCTGCGATTCCTCGTGTTGGCCCTTTTACATACCAGATTCGACTGAGCCATCGCTCTCGCCTGTTTGGCTAAGACAATACACAACCGATCCGACCCGAGTTCAACGACGGAGTCTACTACGTACACGCGGGACATCAAAATGCTCGGCGGCTTGATGTAAGTCTGCGGACTCGAAATCTCGGCACACGCGGACCCGAAATGCCTCTGCGGACATCCCGTCGTTTCGGTCCCGGTTGTCGGCACCTCCTTACATGTATCATGATGGTGGTTGTTGAGATATGTACTTCGAAAGGCTTAGTGTGCTGAGATGTTTGCTCACAGCCGCCCATCTCATTGATACCCTCGGTAGCATCGACGGGGTTTCTACTCGGCCTCTGGGATAGCCCATGGGGGTACAATGCTGTGAGTGATGCCTTCAGTCATACGGCCCTAGACGTGCCCTGACTGAATAGGCTATTGTCATCGTGACTTTCTGGAATCTGGTTCTTCGCCCCCGAGAACACTCGGCACCACAATGCGTGGCGGGACGGGCTTCAGGCACGAGCAAATCAGAGAAGCCACCTCGCTCGCGGCTGAAGAAAGAAGCGGCCTGGTCCTCCCATGCAAGAACTCCCAGAGCCGCCTTCCCGAGCTCTTGCGGCGCTTGACTGCGGACGAAATCCCTGGCACCCAGCTACATGCTCTAGTTGCACCAATACGAGTGTTGCACCGTCATCGTGGTTTCCGAGCTGCCCTGATGGGGACACAAGCGTAGCAGGTTGGACGAGATCTAGGAGCCCTTGTGATGGGCAGTGGCCCCTGACAATGCAGTTTCCCGTCGGGTTCTCCAATCAGCTGGTATTTCTACCTGTTTACTGCGCCTCTCGGGGTCCTGAGACGAGGCAGAGGAGAAAGCAGCGCCCGGTTTGGTTTTCGGGGGCCGAGGCAAGGCCCACCGGCGGGATGTGAGGAGACGCACAACCACATCCTCCGTCGCGCCCTATCTCTCAGAGCTTTCAACTTCTGCCGAAGCTGGGGTAGTCCAGGCTAGCCCGTACCTCGCCGCGAGTTTGGTGCAGTACTCCTTTTTTGAGGGGGGGCCGCACTCATAAATTAGCACCCCACGATTTCTCATTGCCAGAGTCAGCGATCAACCGACCCAGGAGTAGAGGAGCCTTCTGGTTACTCGGTGCTTTCCCGCATTTTATCATGGCCAAGGAGTCATGCGCGTGGTTCAGCTGGGGAGGCAAACACCTCTCCTTCTGCCAAGCAAGCGACGGGCTTGCTCCCGCCGCCGAGCGACCGAGCGAGGAGCTTTATGGGCAGTACAGTGGCGCAAAGCCATCTGTTTCTTTGCAGCCAGGTATCTCAAGCCTAATCCTTTCCCCGCTATTCGATGTTCTTGCGGGTAGCCAGGAGGCAGCGTGCAGCCGTATCCTTGATGTGGCGGCACCATCTGAGCTCCAGGGCCAACGGCATCACGCATTTGTTTCCAATGTGCGACATTGTGCAAACGCGGCTGGCGGCGTGCAGCCCGCGCGGCGTGGTCGACGAGGCAGTGGCCCAGCCATTTGGCTCCATCCATGATCTTGCGCTGGAATCTGTGTGCCGTATTCCTCAACAGGGGCTGCAGGGGCTACACAGCTGGGCAGCCAAACGCCACACAACTACACCTCACCAGGGTGGCTCAGGGGCACGCTCCCAGGTCCGATAAGTTTGTTGCCCTTAGGTGCATGATATCACTGATATGCAGAGTGTTGGAGTTCCACTGACCACGAGACCGGCCCGGTCAGCGCACTAGGCACGTATTTAATATCGACCCGCGTGGATTGCATGGCGAGAGGTCGGGTTGACGGCAATACGCCTCGATTCGCCAATTGGGCAATCAGAAAGGCCGCAACCCCTACGGGCACATGTGGGCTCTCGGCTCCAAAGTCTGGGGGCGGGACTCGGCGACGCTGGTCTGGAGCTGGTGCGCAGTCGGGCCTTCGTCTCTGAACACACCTTGTGGTGTAACACCTAGAACAATGCCTGCTGTTCCCCACGCTTCACCACATATGACCTTCCCTTACGGGTATGGCGGCTTAGTTAGGTGCGGCCGGCCGTTTAGTGAAGAGAGGCGCGTTATGTGTTGTGTGATATGGCCTCCACGCCGAGGGCGATTCGGCAAGGAGGTTCTCTAACATCACACCGGCATCACTCTTTTCGGTGGAGCAAGCCAGGCCCAGTCCGGCCCCGGCCAGGCCTTGACTCCATCGACATGCGCGATCGATACTGCGTGGCTTGAAGCACGACAGAAGTTGCGGGCAATCTCCTTGGGTGTGTGGCGACTGACAACTTTCAACATGGGCAAAGAAGCAGAGGTGGCACGGCTGTGATATGGAATTGGATGGCGTCTCAATTCTCCGTTTTGATCTCCTGCCTAGCCGTTCAGTTAGGTGCTGGGGGCAGATTCCGAACCCCTTCCTATGTACACGGCTGACTTCTTGGGCTCGCAGCCGCGCGCCGTCAGTTATCGGCTGTATTTCGTTACAGGCACCGTTGGCCGGCTCAAAACCAGGGAGAATAAGGCTCCTCCGCGCCTTTCAACCAGCCCGCTTCTCAGATGGGCAAGCCCGGTGCAAGCCCCCAGCGACAAGAATACCGCAGCCATGTTACGGAAGACATCGCACAGGAACGGCCAAGCAAGTGTGCATTGCGCTTTATTACCCACGCTAGGCTCAGATGGTCATATCATGCCCCTAGTTCTACAACACGCTGCCAGACGCTTCATGCCAGGATGGCCGGAAATATTTCGCCCGTGAAAGCCGCTTCCACTGTTATATTTTCCGTATGCACCGGATCGAGGGATCTTCGGCGGCCGAATGTTAAGGAGCTCTATTCTTGGAGAAGTTCGATATCGGTATGCTGGCCATGCCGCCGTTCTGATTTTGGAACATCCCGGCGGATAAAATGGCGACAAAGCCACTGTGCTTCTCCAAGTTTAACTTGCCTCCATTCGTCAGCATGGGAACGCTCCCCCCTGAGGTTTCCCGTTACTGTCTGGGTTTGTTTGTCCGGCCAGCTTCCGACAGCTGGCGGAACCATTGGCTCAGGTCGCCTCTTCTCGTCACGTCCCAGCACTCCACTCCACGGCATTTGGCGCCAGCGACCCAAGATCCGGGCCCCAGTG
This sequence comes from Chaetomium cochliodes, assembly GCA_023383405.1. Classification (NCBI taxonomy): domain Eukaryota; kingdom Fungi; phylum Ascomycota; class Sordariomycetes; order Sordariales; family Chaetomiaceae; genus Chaetomium; species Chaetomium cochliodes. The sequence continues at coordinate 3,073,225 of JAKWJL010000002.1, read as the reverse complement.
CCCGAGTCATGCCGCTGCATGAGGAGGATATGCCGTCCTGCGCCTTCTCTTCCCCGCATGGGGGCGGGCTCCACGCAGGAACAACGTACTCTTTCGGCCTCCCTGGACACGCGGGATGAGGCCGGCCGCCTCCAGAAGGCGAGCTGGGGTGTGGCTTAACCCTTTGCGCGGCAGGCGGGCCCAACTCTCCCGTCAGCTGATGGTTAGCCGGCCGCGATTCTTGAACGACCTCCCGGTTCAGGAAACAAGCTCCTGCTTCCGTATGCGGGGCAGTATACCTCGCGAATGCGCACCCGAGCCGCCACAACCCGTCAGGCTTGCGGGCAGGTTTGTTTCGGGGATGAGCGGCTAGGTACCAGGAACATATGCTCCAACTCCTCCTGACCCTGCGGCGGCTATACCCCTATACTATAGCCGCCCTTGAAGCCATCTTCGTCATCGGTTAGCAAGCGTTCGGGCGGCGATGCGAGACTGACGGATCACATAGATCATTGATGACCGATTCTGGCTGTCTGACCCGCCGAGCGACGCAGTGCCGAGTGACAGACAAGATTTTGCTCCTGCGGCCCAAGAGCCGTCAAAATGATCCCGGGCAATCAAAATATATTGCCGGTTCGCACACCCGCGTCAATAATGCAGCACTTACACAGTACAATGGCCACCATGATCCGGCTGCATACTCTCGCCGCCTCTCATGCCCTCGATCATGATCTCGTTGTCGGCGCGCAGGCCTCAGCCTTTGTGGCGCGAGCGTTCGGGCAACCCCCCCGTCCCCCCCTTCCCCTTTTTTTTTTGCTCTCCGTCTTTTACCATGCAGCGTTTTCGGGCCGGCAAATAAAGCGGGCACGCTCTTGAGGGGGCCCGAAGTAAGGCGTGGCGAATAAACATGTCTTGCATGAACCGCCGGCCTCTCTCCCCTGAGAAGGGGACGTAAAAACTCCCATCTAAACAGAGGAAACACACTTAGACGTGCTGAGCCGGCGAGGGGAGCCGCTCCGTATATACAGTGCTAATAATTGTAGTACTACTAGTACTGCCAGAAACCGCACTGTAATAGGCACTGTAGCCTGACAGCTGAGCTTAAGTGGAACGCCTAAAAACGCGTCGCGCTGATTGATTGATTGATTGATTTGGACGCGTTTGCGCGCCCCGAGCCATGCCAAGCAAACGCTCAACCCACCATCTTCGAGTCAACACCAGTCAGCACCACGGCCCAACTGTGAGCTTTTTGAACACTGGGTTGCACATGTCGGAATCCCCACATTCTATGCGGTCTTTGTAATCTTTGCCCAAGATGGAGGACGCTGGGCTCAACAACGACACGGTGCATCCCGAGGCGCGGGCATACATCACCAGCTTAGTGTCTGCAGTATGTTGCTGCCCATGTTCTGAACTCGTCTGGATGGAACTGGAACCCCACTGACTCTTCATTTCTTCCTCTAGCTCGGTGGTTACGGCGTCGACGACGATGGCGGTTATACTCTCGGAGACGACGCCCTTGAGGTGCTGCGCGATCTCAGGAGATGGGTCCGATTCTACGATGAACAGACGAACCGAATGGACGTGGCTCGATGCCTGGCCGAGTCGAATCTCGTCACCCACGATCTCTTGCAAATCCTGGCTAAGTGGACGCCAAATGAGAGCAGGAGCAAGTATATGGAGCGAATTGCCTCTGCCTGCTACGAAATCATGGTGCCGCTCACCTGGCCCATCGAGAGAGACTACGAGACCATGACCGTCAACCACCATCGCCACCTGCCCGTCCTACAACTCGCCCAGCTGGGCTACAAACGCGCCATCATAAACTTCGATGCCGCCCCAATTCTCAGCACCGCCGTTAGGTTAGCCCTGCCATCCATGGCAATCCCAAACGGTGATCGGTCGTCTCGCGACCAGGGCATTATCAAGCTGGTTTTATTCTTCCTGCGGAATATTGCCATGATTGGCCCTCCACCTGGCATCAAGTACGAGGGAGACGAGACCCAAGTCTCGCGGTCGACCCTCATAGACGCCTTTACCTTCCAAGACATCTTCCTGACGATACTCACCATCGCTTCCAACATGGGCGAGGACTTCCGGACCGAGGACGTGGTCATCCTGGACATCATCTTCCACATCGTAAAACGGGTCGACTCGAGCAAGCTCTTCGTGAGCGAGAAGCGGCTGCACAAGATGAAGGAGGACGAGTTGACGGCCGCCATGAGGAAGGAGGCGGCCATGTTGAAGTCGTACAGCAAAAATGCGCCAACTCGACACAGCCGTTTTGGAACCATGATTTGGGTCAAGCGGGAGAGCGGCAAGCTTGCGACAGTTTCGGGCCAGGATGCTTTGCTGGACGCTGCCACTCGAGAGAGAAAGATGGACAGCAGCAAAAGCTTCAAAGCGCCAAGGCGAGCTAGGAAAGAGGATATGGAACCCAAGGACTTGGGCCCGCGGGTATCTCTCGACGAGAGAGCCCGCCAGCAACTCCAGTCATTTGTGTCTGAGTTCCTCGACTCTGGCTTCAACCCGTTATTCTCGCATGTGAGAAAATCACTCGACCGCGAGGCACCACACGTGCTGCAATATCACCATGGCCAGTTCTTTTACCTAGTATCATGGTTCCTAGAAGCGGAACGGATGCGCAAAAAGGCGGCAAGGGACTCCAAGAAGCAATCCTCGGCAGGAGACGATATGGGGAGCTTCAACCTTGTTGCCGAGGTGCTCAACCAGGAAATGTTCATCACCTTGAGTCGTACCTTGGATCGCGCCTATGGTGACAAAGATTGGCGATTATTGACCGTGGTCATGCGCTGCTTTACTCAGATTCTCCTGACCGTTCAGGAAATGGCGAGCTCAGGCAATGAAGAAAACGAGGAGATTGCCGACAACATCCTCAGCCGTCTGTTCTACGAGGAGACGACACATGACTTGATTGCCAATGTTGTTCGCACGTACAAAGACCAGGGGTTCGAATACCTTGATGCCTGCACCGAGCTCACACATACCTTCGTCCGCATTCTCGAGGCATACTCGAAGGAGAACGTCGACCTGCAAGTCCGCTCCCGCAAGAGGACACGGCGGAAGAAGAAGGCGGCCAAGGCTGCCGAGGACCAGGGGGACGACGAAGGCCAAGGAGATGCCGAAGACGACTCGGCAGACGATGAGAGGCAAGCCGAGAAGACGAGCCAAGAGAGGAAGTTCGATTTCAAGCGGTTCGCCTTGAGGTTCGTGCCCCAGGGTGTAGTTGACACATTCGTCACCTTCACCAAATACTACCGGGACCTTGACGACTCCCAGTTGAAGCGAGCCCACCGGTACTTCTTCAAGCTTGCATTCAAGCAGGAGATGGGCGTCATGCTGTACCGCCTGGACATCATCCACCTGTTTTACAACATGATCAAAGGCCCGGAGCCGCTGGATAAGAATTTGTCCATGTACAAAGACTGGGAAGATCTCGCCATGCAAACCATACGGAAATGTGTCAAAAAGCTTGAAGAGCGGCCCGCACTGTTTACAGAATTGTTGTTCTCCAAGATCACTAGCACAGCTCACTACCTCGAGTATGGCCACGAGAAGCAGACCATCTCCAACCCCAGGCCGGCCGCCGAGCTCGAGTTCAAACGCGAGGTGGAACGGGAACAGCAGATTGCCATCGTCGTCGGCGTTCTGATCGACAGGAACCAGACGGATCACCTAGAATGGATGAAGAAGCAGCTCTCGGAAGCAGAGAGCGAGCGGCGGGCTTGGGAGAACGCCGAGAGGGCCCTGGCAGCCGAACGGCCAGACGATGAAGCAATGGCCGGGCCTTCCGAGGCCATCGCTGCAAAAACACCGGACCATGCCACCATGCGGCCCGACACCGACGCCCGCCGCATGGCCATGTTCAAGAACCCGCACCTCCGCCTCCTCATGAAACTGGTCGGCCTGGAGCGGCTGACCCCAACCCTCGACGAGAGCCCCGACGCAATCTGGATCATCCCGGGCGCCATCACCGCCGACGCCCTCAAGGAAACCCTCTCCCTCATCAACAAAGCCGAGTTCACCCCACCGACCTTCGACGACGGCGAGCTCGCCGAAGACCAACTCCGCCGCAAAACCGCCCCGCGCAAACGCGCCGCCTACGACGACGACGACAACGACGACGGCATCAACGACCTCATCAACGACGGCTCAGACGCCTCCGACGACGGCACCGGCGTGCTCTTCCCCGCGGGCGGCCCCACCGCACGCAAACGCACCGCAGACGACGGCCCACCCCCCAAGAAACGCCGCCAGCGCCGCCGCCGCGGCGCCGGGAGCGAGGAGCCCGAGGCGGAGACGGACGCGCAGGCCGAAGCGCGCGCCAAAGCGCGCCGCAGGAAGGAGCTCGAGAAGGCGCGCAAGATCAAGAGCGAGATGTATGTCGACCCGCGCGAGGATGACCCGGATTATGAGGGGTTTAGGGAGCGGGACCGGCTGTTTTTTGAGAGGGAGGCGCAGCGCCAGGCGGCGAAGGACGCGTCGTTTGGGCTGGTTAGTAGGCCAGAGGGGGTTGGGGTCGAGGCGTGGGAGGCGTTGGTTGGTGTGGAGGGGGTGTTGGGGGGTGGGGAGGGGGAGGGCGGAGAGGATGCGCTGGTTGGGGATGTGCTGGGGAAAGGGAAGGGGAGGAAGAGGAAGTCGGGTGCTGTTGATGCGCTTGCTGGGGATGGGGAGGATAGTGAGGATGAGGATGATGATGATGAGGATGATGATGCTACGGCGTCGGAGGAGGAGGAGAGTGAGGCGTCTGAGACGGAGGCACCCGCGAAAAGGCCGAGTAAGAGGAGGAAACAGGCGCAGAAGAAAAAGAGGGTGGTTGATATCAGCAGTGGCGAGGATGAAGATGTGGACATGGATGTGGACGCTGACGCCGACGCCGATGCTATGGACTTCACGCAGTCTAGCAAGGGCGCCGCGGCCACGAATGACACGTCTCTGTCGTCTGACCCCAGCAGCCAGACGGCTAAAGCAAACGCTGAGAAGGCTGGAGATAAGGGGGATGGGGAGGATGAGGATGAGGATATGCCGGTGGCGAAAACGGCGGCTAGGGCTCGGCCGAGGGCTAGGGCGGGGTTCATTGTTGAGAGTAGTGATGAGGAGTAAGTGGGGCGATAGGTGTTGTGTATGGTATGGCATGATGGGGGGCACGGGATGGACGGAATGGCATTGTATCGGCGGGGTTTCAGGTTGTTGTGAATAGGTATAGCATGGCGTTTGGCGGTCATGGGTGGTTTTGTACACATGGCATTGAGTATTATGGAAAGAGGTTGGGCTAGAATCCGAGTTAGTCCCGGGAACTACACGGTGTAATCCATGGTTTGACAGGTGTGTGCCAAAATTCCGGATACGGGGTACCCCCATCCTGAGACCGCAGCATCAATAAACGCTGGACCAACAAACCAACGGTTGTCCTCTGTTACACGTTCAGTCATTTCAGTATCCCCCCAGTGTTAAGTGGCAATAACAAATGATCAATCAACTGAGCAACTGCTTCAGTCCCAGTGAATTCTTCGACTTCGCTTGTATCCTAGTACATCATAATCAATACACGTGCATGCTCCCATCACGTATTGACACTGCCTTGAAACCCCCTTATCCCCCCTTTTATTTACTCCTCCCGCCGAGCCAAGTTCGAATGCAGCTTATGCTGCTTCATGAATGAGATGCTGACCAACGCCGCAAGCGTCAGCGCCAGCGCGAGCAGCCACACGCCCCTGAAGGCCTCCATAAACGACCGGATCACGCCCTCATGCCACCCCTCCGGCAGCCGGCCGAGCTCGCTCAGATCATCCCGGATGCGCTCGATCTCGTCGGCGGCGCCCGGCAGGTGGCCGAAGCGGTCCCACAGGCGCGCCCTGAGTATGTTCTGGTACACGGCCGACGCGAGGGTGATGCCCAGGGTGGCGCCCACGGAGCGGAAGAGGTAGGTCGACGAGGTGATGACGGCCTGGTGGGTGTGGTCGACTGACGCGATGCACGCCAGCAGCGTCACGGTCAGCATGCCGCCGTAGCCGACGCCGTGCAGGACCATGGAGACGAAGGGGACCCAGACGGGGGCGTTCTCGTCGAGGGTGGTGTTGAGTGAGACGGCGGTGGTGTAGATTAGCAGCGTGGCGATGCCCAGACCCACGTAGCGGCCCGTCTTTTTCATGATGAAGCCGCATCCGATGGAGGAGAAGGAGACGCCGAGGGAGGAGGCTAGGAGGCGCAGGCCGGCTTGGGTGGGGGAGTAGCCGAGGACCTGGAGGTAGAGGGGTAGGTAGTATATGGTCATCATCATGACCATGGTGCTGATGTTTTGTTAGTCCCACGTCTTGGCATCGGAATGATGAGCGAGGGGCAACACGTACCTTAGAAAGCTGGTTATGCAGGCGTTGAGGGGGGTTCGGTCAAGGAGCAAGCGGACTGGGACAATGGGCTGCTTTGCCCGGCTCTCCCACCATATCAAGGCACCCAGCATGGCGATACCCAGCGGAATGGTGGTCAGAACCAAGGGGTCGGTCCAGGGCAAGATGTTGCCGCCGGCGTTCAAGCCAAGCAGCACCAAGACCAGAAAGCCGACGGTCAAGAAGGAGCCGCCATAGTCTATCCGTGCAAGTAGCGACTTGTTGGAGACCTTGGGCGGAACGTCGACGAGGTACCACACCAACAAGCCCGAGGCGGCGATAACCGGCACCTGGATGAGGAAGGCCAACCGCCAACCCCACGACGAGGTATCGTTGATAAACCCACCCAGCACACCGCCCAACATGGCGCCCGTCCCGTACGCGATATTCCCCAGCCCCTGCACCACCCCCCTCTTCTTCAACGGCACCAAATCCGACCCCAAAAACGTGCTAATGCTCATCAACCCACCACCCCCAATGCCCGCGATCACCCGCCCCACAATCATGGCCGTCTCATCCCTCGCCAGCCCACACACCAAATTCCCCAGCCCAAACATGACATTGCTGAACACCAAGCCGGGACCGCGGCCAAAAATGTCGGTTAGGCGGCCCGACAGCGGCTGGAAGGTGGCGTTGGCGATCAGGTAGGCGGTGGCCAGCCACGACAGCAGGCTCAGCGAGCGGAACTCGCTGGCGATGGGGGCCGAGAGGGTCGCCATGATAGAGGCGTCGACGGCGCCCAGGAAGACGCCGACCCATGTGGCGCAGAGGGTCAGCCAGAGGCGGGTTGGGGTGAGGGTGGCGCTGGTGGGGAGGATGGTGGTTTCGTCCGAGGGGGAGGCCGTTTCTTCTTCTGTTGCGGCTTCCTGGGAGGGATGGGTGGAGGTAGGGTTGGAGATGGGGTCGGGAGGGATGTGTTGCAGGAGGGGGGTTGTTTCGTGGGGAGTGTGTGAAGGCCCGGAGCGCGCCGGCTCCGGGTCGGGATGGCCGGAGCTCATTTTTGGTTGGCGGTGAGTTGACTGAGAAGTTTGGGGGTTGGAAGAGGGATGAGAGAAAGTGAAAAGGATTGAAAAAATTGAAGAAATTGAGGAAATTGAAGCGGGCGTGAGCTGTGACCTTTAATAATACCTTAACCAATGGCTTGAAATGAGAGTTCGAGGCCGAAGCTCTGACTCAACGGACATAACATGAACGACGCCGGAGGAAAGAGGTCGTCTTGCGTGCTTGGCCTTGCTCGGTGCCGCTCGGTGCTAATGCCAGTGGCTTCGGCTTTGTGGAGCGGCACCGGAGACTAGATCGACAGGGGCCGGATACCGTATTTACACGCAATTTACACATGCATGGACTGTGATATTTCGCCGTGGGTGGTCAGCAGCCTTGATCTTTGCACCAACGCCGCGCATATGCATCAGCTTGGAGTTAGAGTATAAAAGGGCGGCACGGGGGTACTGATTAGGTCAAGCTTGGAACTTTTGTCAAAAAACGCGCACCATTATACCGGATGTGGCGGTAAGCTCGGTGACCCTAACCCTTGCCCTAAACCATCTGCCCCTCGACGACAACAACCCCTGAGCTATGTATGTACTTAATTATCTCTCTTGCTGGCTTGTTTTATTTGAGGCTCTTTAGTACTATGAAAGATGAGCGTCGCATGTGGTCATGTTACCGCGGCAGCATAAAATAGACAAAACTCTCTCTTTTAGTCCACGTTAACGTACATATGTGTAGGTACCTAAGGTAGTTACGAGTAGGCGGATTAAGGGTTTGATTTGACTCAGGGAACTTGAGTCCAAGTTAAATATGACCGTCTGAGGGCACCCCAACAAATATACCCTCAGCTTTCATCGAACATATCCGCCGGCGTTGTAGAGAGCTTTGGACCGAGAACGATGCGAATCACCTTCGGCTCTCCTAATATACCACCTCCTTCCCTGCTCTCCACTCCCGTTTCCTCCGACGCAACGACTATACTCTCGAGATCATACCCCTTTTCCTTCGCCACTTCCGATGGGTTGATCTTGAGACCCCGATTCACGTCCGCCCCCATTTTCACCAGTATCTCCACCAACCGGAAAGGAACGACATCCTTTTGCACCAGCGTTTCAAGCGGCGTCAGTTGAAGCCCCTTGTTCACATCGGCGCCGTACTCAGTCAACAGAAAGATGATATCCTCCGACATCTGATCCGCTGCCGCCTCCAGCGGCGTCATCTGCATTCCCAGGTTCGGGTCCGCGCCACGTTCAAGGAGCAGCTTCACGTTCTCCACCGACGTTGTCGAAGCCGCCGCCTTCTCCAGCGGCGTCATCTCCTTTCCGGCATTAACATCAACACCAGCATCCAGCAGACGCTCCATCACAGTGTGACCAGCCCACGACCCTGCCGCCACCTCGAGGGGTGTCAGCTTGGAACCCTCACCACCGTTAGGATCAGCCCCGTGCTCAAGCAACAAATCCACCATCTTCGCAGCATCCGGGTTTCCCACCGCCCGCTCCATCAAACCCCCCCAACCCCCCGCCCTACCCACATCCGCCCCCCGCTCCAACAACACCGCAACCACATCCACCGCCCCATTCGAGCACGCCACCGCCAGCGGTGCCTCGGGCGTCCCCAAATCCACATCCGCCCCGCGGTCCACCAACAACCTCACCACCGCCGCATGCTCGCGCGCCGCCTCCAACGGCCTCGCATACCTGCCCCTATTCGGATCCGCGCCCCGATCCAACAACATCCTCACCACGGCCTCCCTACCCCCCGACGCCGCGCACTCCAGCGGCGTGTCGTACCCGCCCGCGGGCTCGATCTCGGCGCCGCGCTCGAGCAGCAGCCGCACGACCTCGTCCTTGCCCGTGGCCGCCGCGTCGTACAGCGCGCTCTTGCCGCGGTAGTCGCGCGCCTCGATGTCGGCGCCGTGCGAGAGCAGCGTCGTGACGGCGTCCAGGTGCCCGTGCCGTGCTGCGAGGTGCAGCGCGGTGCCTTCGAACCCGAGGTGGTTGATGGCGGCGCTGGAGTGGGCTAGGAGGAGCGCCACCGTGCTGGCGTGCCCGAAGCTGGCGGCGATGATGAGCGCGGATTCGAAATAGTGCTTTTTGTTGCGGGGCGGGGAGGTGGAGGATTCTTCGGCGAGGACGCGCACGACGGGGTCGAGGCCCAGGCGGGCGGCGAGGTAGAGCGGGGTGAGGATGCGGTCGCCTAGGCCGTCGCGCCGGTAGCCGGCCCATTTGTATATGTTGGCCCAGCTTACGAGGGCGACGTCGTCGTCGTGGAAGAAGGCGAGGGCGAGGCGGTGGAGTTCCGGGTCCAGGGGGTCGCCTTCGTGGTAGTGGTCTGCCCAGTTGGCTGCGGCGTAGGCGGCTAGGGGGTAGTCGGGGCTGTAGCCAAAGACCCAGGTGTCGATCATACACGCTTCGCACAGCCCGCGGTCCATCAGGTAGACCAGGCAGATGGACGCGACTTCGGTGTTGGCTTCCTTGCGCCTGACGCTAAATCTCGCGGTCCCCGAGGCAAGGATGCGGTCGGATTCGAGGTACTCCTGGACCGAGTAATGCGCGATGCGTACCGTCACCTCCCTGCCCTCGTTGTTCAGGTCCACCTCGATAAACCCCGGGCAGATGTGGCGGATGTCGTCCTGGTTCATCAGCCTGCTGTCCTCGTTGAACTTGGCGTCGTCTCCGAGTTCGACCGCAATCCCGTCGATAAGCTCCTCCACCCGCAAGGGCCGCTTTGCCGTACATAGCAGGGTCAGTATCCTCCTAGCATCGTCAACTGATTCCTCCTCGATGTTGTGCAGCATGCGTTCGTAGGTCTTGTCCAAGGTCCTTGGCAGTGACCCCAGCAACGCATCCAGTCGAGTCTTGCTCCCGGGGCAAGCCTCCAACGCCGCGAACTGGCACTCAACCCAGCGAAACCTATCCCAGTACGTCAGCCACGAAGGAGAAAGGAGAAAAGGCAGAAAAAGGAGAACAAAAAAAAAAGAGAAAAAGGGGAACAAGAACCGAACTCACACTCCCTTCGCCCCCTCAGTCAACGCCTCCTCAATCCTACCATGCCACCTCTCCCACTTCCTCAGCCGTCTATTATCCCTCAAATGGCCCGCCACGAACGCCGCAATATCCCCGTCCACCATCCCCCCCCTCAGCGCCACCACCTCCCCCCCTTCTTCCTCCTCCTCCCCACTCAAATCCAGCTCCTCCCGGATATCCTGCTCGTCCCGGCTCGTCACCAGCAGGTGCAGCTCCGGCCCCGGCCAGCGCCGCATCTCGGCGAGCGCCTGGAGGAGGTCCTCGCGGTGCTTGTGCCGCGGGCTTTCGTCCAGCGCGTCGAGCACGATGTAGACGTCGTCGAAGCGCGTAATGAGTTGGTGTAAGGTGTCGAGGAGGGCGGCGTCGGGGGGCGTGCCACCGCGGTAGTTTTGGTGCAGGCGCGGGAGGGTGTCTAGGGTTTTGGTGGTGCTGTTGTTGTTGTGTTGGGATTGGAGCTGGGGTACGAGTTGTAGGATTAGGGCGCGCAGCATGGCTGAGGTGTCTTGCTTGGCGTCGTCGTTGAAGGTGAAGTAGAAGAAGGCGATGCCGATGGATGGGTTGGAGCGGCGGTGGCGGAGGGTGTGCTGGATGATGGTGGAGGAGAGGACAGATTTGCCGCAGCCGGCGAAGCCTTTGAGCCAGAGGAAGGAGTTGGCGGTTCGGAGCCAGGTGCTGAACTCGGGGCTTTTGATGAACCAGAGCCCGGTGCCGGGGTACTTCTTCTTGCAGGCCTCGTTGTAGTTGATCGAGGCGTCGGGGGCTTTGAGCCAGTTGCGGATTTCGGCCGAGATCTGGTCGGCCCGGACCAGCTCGAGCAGGGCCTTGGTGTCCTGGATCTCATCCTGGACGCTGCCGAGGTCCTGTTGCTGTAGGACCTGTAAGGCGAGCGTGAGGTTGGCGCATATCTCGTCGATGTCTTCGTCGAGTTTCTGGAGGGTGCTCTGGCGGAAGGGGTAGGCCAGCCGACGGCCTGTCACACGGACGGCCGCTGTAACGCCGGCTGAGCGTGTTTGCGTGAACTTGTCCGTCTCTTGCTGAAGTTCTTTGATGAGATCCTCGCAGTCGCCTACCGAGTTTTCGATGGCTTCGAGCAAGGACGTCTCGTCAGGTTGGAAGCTACGGTCGACCAAGTTCTTGCGTAGGATATCCAAGATGCTCAGAAGATGTGTCAGCCGTTTCACTGTATGAGCCGTCTCCGATTCTCTATCCTTATATGTCGTGTAATACTTCACTAAGCCATCCGCAACTTGGATGCCGAGTGAAATAATTCCCACAATGGTCCCGACATCGGCCATTGTGGGTTAGCTATGTACTAGTGCTTGGTGGGTTCGAAGTGACGGACGCATAAGAAAGTGAAAAGATATCGGGATGAAAGGACCTCATAAGAAGAAACCTTTTTACTCGAGGTAACGCCAGACATAGTGTCTTTACTGGGGCTCAGCCGGTTCGGTCGCCTCTCAGTGTGCGGAGTCGCGCGGGGGGCGCAGCTGTTCAGGGGTGCTCATTGGTAAGGCTGTGCGGCTCAAGCTGGATCCCTCTAGGCCACCGTTTTACTATCATCATCAAGAATGGGGCGTCTTGAGGCGAAAGGCGAAAAAAGAGGCTAATAGATTGGAAATATTACGGTGCCTCGGTTATCTCAAACCAGCTTCCAAACCCCGTCCTTGCTCTCGATTCTCACCTCCCTATTCTCGTCGATACTCCGCCGCCCGGCCTCGAGAATGGCCGTGGTCGCAATTGTGTTTCTCAGAGTCGGAAGCCCCTTAGCATCCAAATCTGCCGGCTTCAGCTCTTTGGCGTTCACAGCCCGGCAGCCGTCTACAAACTTCTCAAACGAGACGTAACCGTACCCGCTCTGGCCGTTGAAGTTGCCATCCTCATCCGGGGCGTACCGCATGTAAAAGGGGTTGTACCAGACCAGCTGGCCGGCGGAGTCATCGGCGACATCGTAGCCGCGCTTGGCCTGGTTTATGGTGATCTCACCGTCTTTGGCAAGATAGTGGAAGTACTGGTTGGAGTGCACTCCGGCCTTGTGCGGCGCCGTCCACGAGGCCGTGTACACGCCAGTGGCCCGCTTGGACGGGTCGTCCTTCTTCTCCCAGTGCACCAGCAGTGAGATGGTGTCCTCGGTCGATTCATGGCACCCCAGGGCTACCGCAGTGCCCTTGGAAGCCGAGGCCGAGACCTTGGTCGGGACGTACCCCAGCTGGGAAACCATCGAGTCGCAAATGTCAACGTGGTGGCTGTTTAGGTAATACGAGATGTCCGAGTCGATCCCGGCCCATGCCTTGAAAGTCTCGAGCTGGAACTTGGGCTGCGACATGTAGCTGTAAAAGTAGTTGAAGTCTCCGAGCTTCAGGGCCCGGGCCTTTGCGTCCCAGTAGGCAGGGTCGAACCGCTTGTGGTGCTCAATGTACACGTAGACGCCGTGTTTCTCGGCCGCATCGAGAAGGGCAAGGTGGTGCTCCAGCAACTTCACAGCTGGTTTAGTGATCATGACGTGGATTCCCCGCTCGATGGCGTAGAGGGCAATGGGGTAATGTGTGGTGTCGGGAGTGAAAATGGTGATGGCGTCGCCGGGCGAGAGAGCGTCAATGGCCGCCTTGTACGCGTCGGGGTCTTTGGCATCGTCGGCCGGGTACGATTTGAACGATGTGTCCAGGTTGTTGTAGGCCAGGGTGATGTTCTTGTGAAGGTGCTCCCCTGTAGGATATCGTCATCAGAATGCTGTGTCGCGGCGGGATATGCTGCAACTTACGAATTGCTGGGTATTTCGTCCCATTGACACCCACCATCGAGAGGTCGCCCACCTTGCCTCTCCTCCGAAGGTCGAACAAGGTCAAGCCCACGACGCCCACTTTCTTATCCGAACCAGACGCACCACCGCCGACGAAGCCAGTGGTGTACTCGCCGGTCCCGACCTTGACGGTTGTCAGCCCGCGCGCATCAATGGCATCGAGTTTTCCGAACTTACCATCAACACATTGAGGGCCGCCATCGTGACTGTGATTGGAGGGTATCTGGGTAGGTATGGAACTGGGGGCGGGCGAGTGAAGCTATTATGGTGGAGAGGTGAACGGCCAGCGAGAAATACCGTGGAAACACCGAGGGAGAAGAGGCCAATTATTGGAGAGGCGAGCACAGCGGCGTCGGCATCTCACCTTGATTGCCAATTCAATTCATCCCCAGGATGGGACGGCCTCATGCACAAGCATCGCCGGGAACACGCTGCTTTGGAGCCGTTCCGGAAGAATTCATGATGAGGGGTACATGTAACAATGGATGGAAACAGTGAAAAGAGGGGCCAGTTGGGGCATTGGAGGGTTGGAGGGGCATTGGAGGGGCAGTGAGGGACATGTGAATCATTGCCCCAGCCTGTTCCCACTGTTCTCTCAGCCCGTTCATTTGTGGAATGTCTTTAACCTGGAAGTTCCATTCCCGGGCGCTGCGAAAAGTCCTCAACCTGGAAGTCTCCGCCCTCCCGTCGAAATCACGCAGTGGTGCAAGTTGGAGCCGCTGAGGGGCCGCTGAAGAGCCGTTGGGAAGTTCAATTCAGGGGATCTCAAGAAGCCCTGGTCGGCCACTGGTGGATTGCGGGGCATTGGGGAAGCCAAGTCCAAGCTGCCAAGGCGGCTGGATCCACTCTCAAGCTGGACCCACCCCCACGTTTTCTTCCCCGCATCATCAAAGCTTCCGCTGCAGTTAATCAGGCGAGTTCGGGGAATGTCGACCTCGCTTCTGAATAAACGTGTTTTGCATCTTTTTCTTGCTACGACAGCGACGAACAGAATAGCACTGAGGGCCACATTACGTAGGCCGAAGTCCTATTTTCTCACCGGCTAAATATTGCCATCCACTTTTCTTTTTTTCCCTTGCCTCATTTTTCGATCCACGACCCCGTTGAACTCGAGAACTTGAAGACATGGAGCGCTTGCCATGATTGGCGGAATCCATTTTTCCGTCTCACACCGAACAAACGAGCTTGAACCCGTGTCGCTTCTCTCGACTTCACATCACCCGAGTTGTTGTCGAGATCCATCTTCACCCCAACGAATGCGGGGAGAACGGGGGGAAGTGACACGGTACCCCTCCAAGTATCCCCCGGCGACTCACCTCCCCAATTCTCGCGGCCCGGCCACGCCTCCCTTGGCCTTGTTGCTCGATCTCTCCGAGCCCAGCTTTTTGTTATTCCGTGGTCTCCGACCCCGTGGCTTCTTTCCGCAGGTTATTACCGGCATCTGTGTGTGTCATGTGGGGTAAGTAGAGTGCTCAATTCGACACCCCGCCACTCTGCCGCCATCCCGCACCTCCCTCCGGCGACAGCATCGCGAAGCCGGGCCAGTTTCGAGCCAGCGTCCGTGTTGCCAAGCTCTACTCCAAGGGGCTATCAATGGCTTCAGCAGCTTAGAGGTCCATACACTTGGCCTCTGCTTTCGAGCTCCCAGGCCGCCCCATACATCACGGAGCCATGAACTGGCCAAAAGCTGGTCTGGTCTTCCATGGGCTCCGCAACGTGGCAGCCAAAGCGCCCACTTACACCATCTTCGTGACTTGAATCCCGAGCCAATCAGGTATACCCGCAGATCACTTCGGCCGGCACCCGAATCCTGGCTCGTACCCCGGTTGCCAGTGGGATGTCTCCTGGTGATCCAAACGGATGACCCTGTCCCAAGTCTCTGGTCCCCTTCTTCTGGGTCTCCCGTACTGCTGTCACGAGCGTTGAACCTCAATCAAGAGCTGCTTGGCTGGACCCGGCTGCCGGGACTACCTGGTTAGTTTTGGTAATCTGTTATCCGCCGTGTCTTCTGTAGGGCTACCGGGTCTCGACGCGTATCCCACGGTTGTCAGTGGTACTTGGGTGCGTGATTTCTGGTCCAATCGAGCAATATATTACCCGATATAGCAGCCAGAAGCAAACCTGCCGAGCCCACCATCCTGCGTCGAGTGGTGGTTGCGGAGATCCATGTTTTCCCGCTTCTTCCCCAGAGTTTCAGCCCCATCGGCTCACGGCGTGGGCTTTTGGCCAGGTCTCGCCCACAGAGACTGGCCCCACGACCTCCACCGCCCCCGATTGCCCCAGTATCTCATGCGGGCTCCTCGCAGGCTATAGACGACCAGCTGTCCCGACACAGTCCGGAACCCCACCGGCCCTGGTCGAGCTTAGGTCATGGAACGTTTGTTCACATTGCGACCCCCATTTTCCTTCATAAGCCGTCATCTGTCCGCTTTTACCGTTTCGTCCTCTTCCGTCCTCCATTCCCGTCCTCCCCCACGTGCTCTTGCTCCCCACTGCTTCTTGACCTCCCGCCGTCTTTCTGCTCCTACACATACCCACTCCCACGCCTCGCCACCTCGAACCACCATGACTGTTGGCAACGGCACCGCCAATGGCGGCCACACTACCCGGCGGCCGCTCCCCTGCGGCATCTACGCGCCCACCATGACCTTCTTCGACCCAGAAACCGAAGACCTCGACATCCCCACCATCAAGAAGCACGCCGAGCGCCTCGTGCGGGACGGCCTCGTGGGCCTCGTCACCATGGGCTCCAACGGCGAAGCCATCCACTGCACCCGGGAAGAAAAGCTCGCCGTCACGCAAGCCACACGCGAGGCCCTCGACGCCGCGGGCTTCACCCAAACCCCCATCATCATCGGCGCCACCGAGGGCAGCGTGCGCGGCACCATCGAGCTGTGCCAGCAGGCGGCCGCCTCGGGCGCCGACTACGCCCTGCTCCTCCCGCCCTCCTACTTCCGCGCCCTCATGGACGAGCAGGCCATCCACGACTACTTCACCGCCGTCGCCGACGCCAGCCCGCTCCCGCTCATCCTCTACAACTACCCCGGCGCCGTCGCCGGCATCGACATGGACTCGGACCTGCTCATCCGCCTCGCCGCCCACCCCAACATCGTCGGCACCAAATTCACCTGCGGCAACACGGGCAAGCTCACCCGCGTCGCGCTCGCCACCGACGCCAAGACACCCCACTCCGAAGGGTCCGGCTACATGGCCTTCGGCGGCATGTGCGACTTCACCGTGCAGACGCTGGCCAGCGGCGGCAGCGGCATCATCGCGGGCGGCGCCAACGTCATGCCCAAGGTGTGCGTGCGCGTGTGGGACCTGTATGCGCAGGGCAAGGCCGACGAGGCCAAGGCGCTGCAGCGCACGCTGGCGAGGGGGGATTGGGTGCTGACCAAGGCGGCGATCGCGGGGACCAAGCAGGCGATTCAGAGCTATTTTGGGTATGGCGGGTTTCCGAGGAGGCCGTTGAAGAGGTTGGATAAGGCGAGGGTGAGCGCGATTGAGGAGGGGGTGAGGGAGGTGATGGAGGTGGAGATGTCGTTATAGGAGTTGCTGTTGGGTGGGTGGGTGGGTTGGTGAGTGTGGTGTGGGAGGGAGTGAATGCGGTGGGGAGGTGGTTGGGTGGTGTTGAGTTGTATATTTTGGATGGATATGTAAAAGGGGTGCAGACATAGGGATGGGGTTATTGGGAGGGGTTTTTTATGACGCCAGACACAAGAGCTGGCCGCTTAATGCATTGCACATAGGGTAGTAAATGGCATCTGGGTATTGTTGAAAGGGCACGCTGGGATAAATGCAGCTTGTATGTAGGTACATATGTATGTACGTATGTATGTATGTACCTACATACATCAACTACGCCAAGCAGCCATCGCCAAGTATGCGGTAACCAAGAAGAACATTCAATGTGTCTGGGACCCTCTTACTCTGACAAACGCTAGACATCAAGTCAGGGGCTAAGCAGCGAACAAACAAGGCAAACACCGACGCACGATCAGAGGGAAGTAATGGGCTTCGAAGAGGGTGGTATCTCAACCACGGGCAAATCATCGCGTTATATAAATGGCGGTAGAGACCAAAGAAATTCCATGAGCAAGACCCGTAAAGAAAAGAGGCTGCCTTTCCCCGCTAGATCCTTGCTTTCCGCTCTAATGTCAATAGATGACTTAGATGACCCCTTTTAACCAAGTAAACAACCACCCCCCCTCCCCTCTCCCCCCGAGCCCCTCAAACCTCAAACCTTAAACTTCCTCGGGTCCAACTTCCCCACCCCCTCATCCATCTCATCCCCAAACACCATCCCCGCCATCAAGTACCCCGTCCCCGGCCCATTCTGTATCCCCCAGCAGGTATGGCCCGCGGCGACCCACAAGCCGGGCACCGAGGTCGGGCCGATCAGGGGTCCGCGCTGCTCGCCGAAGCGGACGTGCTGCGGCAGGTAACAGGCCTGGCGGGCTTTGACGGGGGCGGCGGCGAGGGTGGGCGAGACGGTGGCGATGTAGGCGATCAGGTCGTCGCATTGGGACTGGTCGACGGCGACTTCGTCGGCGGTGGCGGGGAGGGGGATCATTTTGTCGGTTTCGCCTTTTGGTTGGGTGTTAGTTTGTCTTCTTGTCTTTCGTTCTTTTCCCTTTTTCCTTTGCAGAGAGAGTATGGTGTCCCTTACCGCATGCGTATACCTCCCCGAACGGACGGGCGTATATCTCCGGGTCGACATTCCCCCTGTGGCGCCGTTTCTGGCCCTGGCTGGCGCGGTGGTCGGGCACGTAGTCGGTTGGTAATTGGATGTCGGTGAAGACAGCGTAGGGGCTGACGTCGGCTTCGAAGACCACACTATGGGCCCGTAGGCCTTCGACCCTCGTCCGCGGGATGAGCTTCCCCGTCCATGGTCCCGCTGCCACGATAACATCGGTTACCTGTGTGATGGTATGTGATTCCCCTGTATCGCGATCCTCATAGGAGACGCTATGCACGCCCGCTATCCTCGTGTCGTGGATTTTGGTGACTTTAGCCCGCAGCCGGATGTCGGCCCCTTTCTCCTTTGCTAGATCGGCCATAGCGTTGGTGAAGTAGAAGGGGTGTACTTGAGATGTTTCGGTCGACCCTGGTGTGCCCATCTCTTCGTAATGATGGACTAACCTGCCATCGATCCAGTCTAGGTCGGGCGGCAACGGGGAGTCCTGTAGTAAATCGGCGGCCCTGCCGTCTTGTTTTGGAAGTTTCTCCCAGTCCTTTGTCGTATCACCCGAAACAGTGCTTTGTATAGGAAGCTCGCCATTGGTACCGTTGCCCGCTAGAGCTGGTGGGTGATCCGATACCCTCGGTTGTAAATCATTCGCTTTAACTATCGCAGCCAGGCTGCCGCATCCAAGACGGCGGTAACCCCATCGCTCTGCCCCATTGTGTTCGGCTGCGAGTTCTCTGTGTAGACGGTATGATAGCGGTACGAGGCAGGTCGGGTAGGCCCATAGTCCCAACAGACCGCCGGATTTGCCAGATGCGCCCGAGGCAATGGCGGTCGCTTCGAGGAGGGTGACGGTGTGCAGGGCGGGATTGAACTTGGGATGGCGTGTGAGGTAGTAGGCCGTTGTGCATCCAATGATGCCGCCGCCTGCCGGTTTGGCTGCATAAGCTTTACTTGTTTTTGTCTTGTTCCCGCGTAGGTACCTGGCAGGGTTCGAGGGACTTCAATTGACGTACCAACAATGACGATGTTCCTCTTCTGCTGCGCATCCATCCTTGCTGCACCTGCACCACCTGCAACTGCGGCTGTGTCGCAGGATATGAAGCTGAACCTCGGCTTAAATCGGGCGATGTATATCAGTAGTCTTTTTCGTATTTCAAGCTGTGTGATATAGCAATGATTTTTCGGCTTTGAATTGGGACCAGAGCTCAACCTCTCTCCGGCGCGATGATGGTCTGGCAGTTGCTTGGTTGCTGGTCGCAGCGCCCAGACGGCCCGCGGTTGGTGCCGTCATCCTGCTGCCCTGCTGCCCTGGCTCTAAGTTCTGACAGGTGGGGCATCCCACGTGGCGGGGGACCAAGCATCTCTTTGTTCAAGTCCGATCGAGGGGTCGAACAAAAGGCTTGATGATCAATATAGGTAGGTAGTTAAGTCTCGCCGGCAGAACCTCGATATTCCAGTTATTATCGCTGGTCAGGGCCTTGAATGACTTTAGAATTTCCATATTGTTTTGAATCCTACACAGTAATGCACCGAAGACTCAAGCGAAGAAGTGGGTAACGAGGGGCAGATAGATACCTACGGTGGGGCTCGACAAAACGCCCCTGCAGCAACCTCGGCGCAAGTCCCTGGTCCAAACTGAACTGAACTCAAGATCAGACGGTAGCTCTAGAACTTTGAGGTGATTGTTCAAGCCCGAGTTCGCGTTCGAATATCGGGATTGGGGGTTGGGGGCGGAAAGGAGAGAAGAATCCGGGCCGAGGCATGACTAATGTACTGCGTCAACACGATTACTGTGCAGTCGGCTTCCACGCAGTGACTGGGACTGTCCCGGAGCATGAACCAGAGAAGGCGTAAACCGCCTGCAGCCTTGAAACCTCCCGATACAAACCAGCCAATAGGATAGCCCGGCAGTTGCGTGAACGGTCTGGAACTGACCGAGAAGCTGGACCCCACACAAGCTTGCCTCCGAGCCTCCCTCTTAATGCACCTCGTTCCCTTACCAGCTTCCCCCATTGCCTCGACCGATGCTTCTCCCACCGTCATCAATGCGCATCTCCCGCCAGCTCATAGCTTGCCTTCCCTACATTTGCCCATCGGCAGCGAAACTATCGACAGCAACTGCGTCATCTAGTCTACGGTATTTCCACTCATCGCCTCCACAGTGCCTCAGATCCATACCCAGTGTTACACCTTGGAACCACCAGCTCCCCCTCCATAAGTCATTCGCAACCATGGCTTCCGCTACAACATTCTACGACTTCAAGCCCCTCGACAGTGCGTAATCCCCCCCCCCCTCTCTCCAATCTCACACACCTCCCAACCAACGACAACTAACCCCCACCCCCCAGAAACCGGCGCCGAGGTGCCCTTCGAGGACTACAAGGGCAAAGTGGTCCTCATCGTCAACACGGCCTCCAAGTGCGGCTTCACCCCGCAGTTCGCCGGCCTGGAGAAGCTGTGGAAGTCGGTGCGCGAGAAGCACCCGGACGACTTCGTGATCGTGGGCTTCCCCTGCAACCAGTTCGGCGGCCAGGACCCCGGCACCAACGCCGAGATCCAGGAGTTCTGCCAGATCAACTACGGCGTCACCTTCCCCGTGCTCG
Organism: Chaetomium cochliodes; assembly: GCA_023383405.1. Lineage (NCBI taxonomy): Eukaryota > Fungi > Ascomycota > Sordariomycetes > Sordariales > Chaetomiaceae > Chaetomium > Chaetomium cochliodes. The sequence goes on along the minus strand of JAKWJL010000002.1, from coordinate 3,052,730 downwards.
GCAAGGTCGACGTCAACGGCGACAACGCCAGCCCCCTGTGGGAGTGGCTCAAGGCCGAGAAGCCCGGTCTGCTGGGCATGAAGCGGGTCAAGTGGAACTTTGAGAAGTTCTTGGTCGGTAGGGATGGCGCCGTCAAGGACCGCTGGGCGTCGACCACCAAGCCGGAGTCGCTGGAGAGTGCCATTTTGGCGGAGCTGGCCAAGGGGAAGGAGTGAGCTGGTGGTGGGTGGGTGGCCGTTCGGGGTTTGGTGGAGAGCGAGTGCCGGTGCTTATACCCAGCTTGTACGATTTGCGGCGAGGGTCTTTGCGATGGAGTTAGATGGAACGATGGCTATTGGGTTTACAGGCTGAGGGATGAAGTGTTGGGAATGCTTGTTGGCAGATATCCTCAGAGATTGCTTCAACGCAAACTCGGAAGATGAAGCTTATACTTAACACAACACTATCACAACTACCTCCATATTTACCCTCTTGGTGATCCCAGGGGCACTATTGTCTTATCTACCCTTGCAGGAACCCTAGTGAATGGCTTGGTGCTGTTGCTTCTGGTGAAGATGTGTCGGGATCAGTTTCTGTGCTCCTGCCATCTTAGATATTGTCCAAGTAAAGAGGCAGCATCACAGCATTCACCGGAGCAGATAGCAATATCATGAATCGTCTTAAAATGCTCATTAGCACATCGTATCTCTTCCATGCTGTGACTTTGGCCCTGGAGCGGTTTATCGGGGGAGGATATTAGAAGCATCTTAAACTTCATCAACACAACGGCAGCAAGAAAAATCCACTGTCTCATTTGTCTTTTATCCCCATCGATCCATATACGAGGAGTATCTACACGGAGCCAGAGCCCTAACACTCATCGGGCCTGTGCTCTTCCCCCATCCCTTGAGATCGGAACATACCTAGGAAAGGCCTGGAACAGCCCATGCTGTTCTATTACCACTCATTCTAACCCCTATTTAGGACTCGGTAGCCTTGAAATTGCGGCATGGCTATCATAATATGCAAAACACCTATGAATCATTACACACCCTCCCCCCCTTTTCTATCAGAACCCGGCGAACTACAACCTACTCAGGCCGTTGAGTAGTGAATTTAGAGCTGATCTTATGGCTCATGATGTGAGGAATATGGGTCTGGGCACAACAGGTTGACTCGTCTTGTTGGTGTGCTCTGCGTTCCCTCTAACTAGGATAATGGGGGGTTGCTGATCGGGCAAGACTTGGGAGCATAATCGGCATAGTTAACTATTTTGCTTGGTCGTCGCGGCACCCTAACAACAAAATGACAACATGATAGGTTTTACCTTCACCTTGGCTTTTTTCTCTCTAGAGCTTTTCCCTGAATGCAAGATACTCGTATGTTGTTACCCGCGTGGATCGGGTTGATCTACGGTGACAAATATCGCGGTATTGGCGACTTGAATCTCGAAAGAGGTATAAACAGTCTGTATTGTCGTTCCTGTATGGAGCATGCGGGTACTATAAAGGCTACCGAGGAGTTGGGGGTGCTTTACAACGTAAACAATGTGTATCGAGAGCAGGGACGGCTTCGCAAAGAATGACCATCAACATGACAATATGCTTCGTTGCCTTAAGTCCATTCACCCATCATGACCCCGTCAAGACACGTTCATTAATATGACCTAGTCTACGTCATCCCTCTCACCAAGCCCCGGGTGAAAGGGGCAAGTGTGATATCGGGTGTCTCGGTGACCGAGCAGTGTTTCGTCGTGCATACCTTAACCATATACAGACAATCTTGACTGAGGCTTAACAGTCGCACAACGCAACCCAGCCCCTGAACGTTGCCCACGATCGACGACATCATCGATACTATCCCTCGACATCGATTGAGAATAGAGCGGTACTTGCCATCCATGAATAACTAAACAGTACCTCGGATGAACAGCAAGTAATCAGCTACCGCCGTACTGGCCGCCGGCCTAGCCGAGAACAACTCGCCAGATCTCAGATTCCGTCCGTAAATCCGCCGCCATGTTCCGGGTCGGTACGACCAGTGGCGTTCTTCGGAGCCCGGATCCGACGTGTCACCCTTCGGTTCGTATCTGTCTAGGAAGGATTGCCCCTTTGGTAAACCCTGGATGGGAATACGAACGACCGATGACGGCATTGTTTAAGCCTCCTCATGGAGCATCAGAAGCGCACTGGTCAGGTAGCTCACGAAGGACGCCTGAGATCAGGTCCGTTCGTTCTCTTTGTTGGACACCATTGTTGATGTTACCGCGGGTAGGCTGGTGAGGATACTCCAAGGTGACTCGTTCCTGTGGGCTTCGGCTCGGAATCCATTCGGGGTCGGGCCAGAATGTGAAGGACAATGGGAGAGCCCCCGAGTCACGGAACGAACAGAAAAGAGCCATGCATCGGGATCCGCGCTCCCGTTGCCCTGGGCTGAAATATGCAGCGTCACACGGGACGCAGTACGCAGTCCCGCGTGCTCCTTCGAGCCCGTACGACGATGCGGCACTGGCCGGTATTGGTCACGAGGAACGTTCCGTTCTAGGAAAACATTTTGTCTGTTCACCGCTCGGGATGCTGGTAACACAAGAGGAGATGTAGGGAGATGTGGCTCGGCCCATCTCCCCTCCGGTCGGTTGTCGGTTGCTACGTTGCTACATTGCTCTCTTATTTCACGTGGGGGGCGGCCGCCGAGTCAAGCTGTATCACCCACCGCACCGCAAGAAATAGAAACGGATGTGGGTGGTGGAAGCAACGCAAGGGATATTGGATATTCGAGGCGTGGTGTAGACAGCGATAACCCCGAGGATATGTCTTCATCTTCCCGAGTAGGATAAGGTTCACGCCACAACGGGTAAGTGTTTGCGTCTCTGTATCACCACCAAGCCTCGAAACACCACGTCAAGTATCCAAAAGTAGCGACCCAAGAAGCCAGAGAGCCTATCCATTATATGAAGAGACCTCCCTTACCGGCTTGCTTTACACCCACCGCTGGGTAAGGGCTTGCTCAGCATTGTATATGATCGGACCGCGTGGGACAGCAACGGCAGCAAGCTATTCTTCACCCTGCAGCGCAGCATGCAGTGTTCTCCAAGAAATAAGCAAAGCAATATATAGCTTCCGACAAGCGAGGAGGGCATGGTAAGCCCCAATGCTCTATTCCTGCGTGGACTCGCCGGTTCGCCTCCACGTGAGGTCATCCGTCACACATGAGAAGAGTCGGGTGGTCCATGCCCCTTTACTTTCGTCACTTTTCTTTGTCTGGCGCACAATAGGGACGGGCTAAGACACGGGTCGATATTGACCGCAGCTGTTTAAATGCGTTATGGGTGTGCGTAGGGCTACCTGTGCGCGCGGTTGGACAAGACGAACGAACGTTATTTCGTTGTCGAGTCACGAATAGGGGGGCGCCGGCCGCAAGAAAAGGGTCAGACGGGCGTCCCGATGAGCGTTGCCCAGGAGCGGGCGGGGACCGAGTCTCGAGCCGCGGAAAGCATAACTTAACCATTGTAAGAAAAGGCTCATCGATGCCCGTCGGTTGCTGGGGTTGACTGAGTGAGCCTGTCTCAGTTCGGGCTCGAAAATAGTGTAGTTATCGACGCTTGCCATGCCATACGGCGTGGTGTCTGAGTCGTCGAGCGGGTCTGGACAGCAAAAAGGGGTCAGACGAACAAAGGTCCCTTCTCCATGGAAGTTCCATGAGCACGGGGTACATGGTGAGACATTGGAGGTTGGAGTCGAGATTGGTTCCAAGCGGGCGGGATGGCTTGACCTGGCCCCGCGTGTATCCGCTTTCCCTCCGCCAGCCACACCGTGCACACCAACCCATCGGGGATCGGCCTGTTCGTGGCGAGAGATCGACATGATCTGCTGCGAGGCATCGTAGGCGCCAGCTTTGAAGGGTCGGGCGAATGATGATGAAAGAAAAGAGGACCTGACGGGAATGCGGCACCAGCAGCGTCATGACCCGAGTTGTTTTCCAACTTGCGCCGAGCGCCGACTTGTTGAAAGACAGAAGCCCAGAAAGGCAAAGCCACAAAGTGTACGAAGTCCGAATAATGTGAACGGCTTGTCGTCCAAAATACTCAGCCTGATTACCTCCCCATCGGGTCGACTGCCGGATACATTGACACCTTGGCGTTACAGGCCAGCCATGGGAGAGACAAGGCGGTACGCAGAGCACAAGAACCCCCTGTTTGCTGGGCCTGTGGCCCTGTGAACTGCCTGAGCATGCGACTGCAACGACGCCACGCTTTTGGGACCTGGGCTTCGGTGACAGAAAGGGGGTTAGAGCAGGGCCAAGACGCGGGGAGACCGTGCACGATCAGCTAGGAATCGGAACCTTGCCGGACGCGGCAAGGCGCTGCCAGAGCGATTGCAACGTTTCATCCGTCCCAACGGTCGGAGAGAGCCGTGAGGCAATCGCAAACAAGCAGACAAGCAGCGGGCGCTTGCGGTGAGCTTGTGATAAGAGGAGGGCATCACGCTCCAAACAGGTGACAGAGTCGATGCTTGACGACGAGATACCTGAAGCTGCTGGATTTAAAAAACAGGATGAATAAGACCTCGTGGATGTGTTCAGAGGGGACAATTAATTTGGAATGCTGTGAAGCTGACTGGCAGAGGGCGGCTTGGTAACGGGTTGGTGCTTGATGGCGCAAGCTTCAGCTGCATGATGCAGTGCTCCCTGTGTGATGCACAAGTGCTGCAAACTTGGACAACGCTTCTTGTTTTCCGTGTCGCGGCTCTCGCTCAGCGCAAATATCCGACGGGAGCGCGGTCAGCCAGTCGGCGAAAAGGCATCCGTGAGGGCTTACAAAGTTATGAGCTGGGTGGTTGATAAGTGGCTTGGCCTCCGGTCTGGCTTTTGCGGATACCAGCTGAGGTCGAGCTGGCGAGACGAGGCCGGAGTCGCTGCCGAGGCCCTCTCCAAGTTTGTTGCGAAGATGGTTAGGCGGAAGCCAAGACGCGGTGCCGTGAAGCGGCGTCAGGAAAAGGGCCGTTTTCTCCAGCCACATCTCTGGGCTTGCATCCGCGTCCCCGGCATCCCACTGGCTGCTCCAAGGAACCCGTGCAAAGCTTGGGTGTCGCGTGCAGCCAATGACGGGTGCATCCGACTCTCGGCCATTGCCAGAATCGGTGGAGCCGACCGGCGCAGGGCTCGAAAAGAGGGCAGCGGCAGCGGTCAGTGGTTGTTCACACAACCCAAGGCCGTTCAAGACAGGTTCGATTCAAGAGGAGCGGCTCGCTGGCAGGCTGAAATACGGCAACTGTCTCAAACGACGATCAGTTCAGCAGTGCTTGATGACAGAGACACAGTTGTCAACAGTGATTCGCCGCCTGTATCTCAGGGATCAGCATTGCCCTGCAGCTGAAAGTGCTTGCGGGTTTCGGTGCCCGCCGTAGACCAAAAGCCCACTTCTTGTTCACGCGAGCACGTGAAGGAGAAGGACCCCCGACCGGCATATCTTGCGCTCCCGTGTGGAGAAAAGGGAGTTAGCGAGAAGTTTAGATCCCTAACGAGCCAACCGACAACTCGGAAAGACGCGATGGCATGGCCAGCAAATCGTTGCAGCAAATGGCCGCGAGAATGGCGGGCGGGTGGAAGATCAGGCATCTCCTAGTTTCGGCCGGAGGTTGCCTCTGCAATCCACGAATAGAGAAGAGAACTGAGTCCAGGACCCGCCTAGCGAGTGTTGATGTGAAAGACAAGGTGCCTTTGGGGTGTAAAAAGTGACCCCCATCAATGTTTTTGAGATGCTGAAACGGCGGAGGAGGCACAATGAGACAATCCAAATCCGTCACCGGATGGACGACTGAGATTCTGTGTCGGAATCATTTGCTCAGACACGGACGGATGTCCCTTGGTTGTCTAGCGCTGTTCTCGCTCGCTCATTGCTTCATCCTTTGCTAAGTGTTGAACAAGCATGATTCAATGTCTTTTGGCCGTGTGACAAGGCATGAATCTGGTAGCTTGGCGGTTGAGACTAAGACGGATCAACACCACACAATCTCCGTCTGGAGAAGGGGGAATCTTCGAGTGAAGACGCTAATCGGTTGGAACGTTTTATGCTAAAATCAGTGGCCAATGGCCAGTGGAGAAACGAGGGTTGTTGAACGCTAAAAAACTGGGGTACCTTGTGGATTTGAGATGGAGTCTTCGGAGTGGAATCTCTTCGGAATCTCCTCTGGCGTGGCAAGCGGTCGGTCGGCCCTTCATCAGCGACTTGCGACGTGCTTGGCGGCCCGGAACTGGGCATCCCGACAAACTCCGTTTTCCGTCACCACCTGCCCCCGGCTTCCGGCTTGGTTCCGGAGCAGTGGCGGGACGAGTATCGCTGGCGGATATTACAATAATCAAGAGTGTCCGGTCATATTGCGGTTGTTGGGCAAGCGTCTCGAGGCTCGGCTTCTTTGTCGATAAGCTAACCGCACCAACGCTGAAGTGGTCGGCAATTTCGGAGGGCTCCGGAGTCTTCGGCGTCGTATCTCGACCCTCGCCACGGCCTATCCCGCCCCTTGCGTTCACCGGGCGATCGATAAGCAACACTCCTCATCTGCCCGCACAGAAGGTCGGTGGAAGCCCGTGTAGAAGAAGCCTTGGTGGGGGCTGTGGCCTCGGCATGAGTAAGTTCAAGGCCAGCGGCGGGGTGATCCGCTGACCGGCTTGCTTGCCATCGAAAGTTGACAACAGCATAAGAGAGTTCGTCGATTTTGGGGGTCATGGGTTTGCGAGTAGGCGAGTGAGAGAGCAAGCGGGAGAAGCTTATCAAATGAAGTCCCCCCCCAGACGGCCTCATGGGGCAGGTGTTTCGCAGCTTCACCAACGCTCTTGCATATGTATTATCGTTGGGTTTCTGGCCCAGCAACCGAGATAAGCGGCCCCCTTGACTGTGAGTTCGGCGAAAACGACGAGACGTATGTATGTACTTCGTAACCAGGAACCCCCACGCCCGGCTCATGGCGTCGTTTCGCGTGCTCCTGCTGCTTTGTGCGAAGTGGAGCAGGAAGGTAGCCCGCCGCCTGGTTTCGATGGCCACCACTTGACCAAACATGCCCGAGAGATTTCGCTGGCTAACTGCGAATGACGTCGGCGTCCTGAGACTCTCCTCGTCATGATGATTGAATGCGAGCGGAACGGCAACACTGACAGAGACAGAGGCTAGCTTCTCTGCTTGCTTTGAGCAACGCTGATACGGATATTATCTAATGGATCCTCCAGAGTTCGTCTGATAACCAGGTGGGGTGCTGGATTCTGATACTCGGAGACGGGCGGTAGGCGGGCCACTGCAAACCCACCTACCTAACAGCCTCGGGTTGGAGCGCTAACCTTCACCTGCCGAAACTGCAGCCAGCCGAAAAGGAGCAGAGACTGGTCGCGATGGTTGTTTGGTGGATTTAGCGAGATGTGAGTTGCTGAGGGGCGAAGACGACTTGAAACAGGTGTTCGTTTTCCTGTGAAGATGGAAAGGAAGATCGATTGTGATGGGTGATGGGTGTGAGGAAGGAAAGTCGAGGGGCAAAGTTGGTTGCAATTGGCTGAGACTTGAAATGACCCTCCCTATCCAATGAGCGTGTTTGTATTGTCCCCCAGGAATCGTGCCGACACAGTCGGTGCCATTTTCTTCAGCTTCACAAATACCTGCCAGCGCCTGCCTCAACAATGGATACCTGGAAAGCCCTAGTTAGGCGGTGGTCCCCGCTCCTAATCACCCACTTTTCAAATGGAAGGAAGCGCTTCGGATGATGGAATCCGCTGCGAGAAACTCGTGCTGCTCTTCGAAACCCTGCAATCAACAACTCACCTCTCAAGTTCGCAAAACGCAAAACCCTGCGCGGTTTTGAATCCCGCTTCTGGCAAGGATACCGATGCGTGCCCGACTCTTTTTCTTCAGAGAGTTGCGGGTTCCCCGAAATCACATCCAGCGCGCCAGGAAGGATGGAAACCGGCATCTATTTGGTCTGAATCCCGCACGGCACTTTTACGTTGTATCTCATCCCGTGTGTTCTCTTGCTCCAGACGAAGTACCCCCCAGCTGCAAGTTTCAAATCCTCTCTGTCAGCTTTTGCCTGTCTATTCCGACTTGACCGCGCGCTCGCGGCCCCGTCCCGCCCCTGGCGCCATCCGCCATCGCCCTGGTCGAACCTGGAAGTGGCCAGGGTTTGCGTCGATGGATGGATAGGTGGATGGGGTGTGGGCCTCGGCAGCCCTTGAGACCCCCTGCCCTTGCGGACCTGCACACACCCCCGTCACCTGTCGCCGCCCCAATTCCCGATTCCCAGCCGTTGCACCACTCGCCCACTGAAGGGCCGCCTCCACACCGGGGGCTATTTTGCGCTTGGGGGGTACCGAGGGAATCTTGCTGTGGATGTACCTCAGAGTACCCCAGGCCTCGCCCACGAAAAGGAAGGGGGGTGCTGCTGGGCTGGACATGGGCCGCACCACACAAGCGTCTGCCGCAGTGGTCAGTGAGAAACACCCACATTCTGATTAAAACATGCCCTTCTGCTTCTGCCCGCAAACACCCAGGTGTTGAACCTTCTTGACTCCCCCTTTGCCACACACCAGGTCTCATTGTCACTCAACCACAGTGCTATGGGCCCTCAGTTTCTCCATATTCCCGCCCATTTACCCACACCAGTCAGCAGCTGTCCATTGGAGGTCGGCGTTTTTCTTGGATAGCATTGACTCTTGACGTCCCGTTGCCCTGGATTTGCCCTCTCACAACACTGGACTTGGGAAACCCGGAGCCCTGGTATCTGCAAAAGCGAAGGCGGACGAAGGATTTCCCTGGACACGGGCTTTAACGAGACAACACTTCGCCATGACCGCCCCGATCAACACACCGGCGACCTCGACGGCAAAGGATGCTGCTTCTGCGAGGAAGCGTCGGAGAAGGGCCCCCGCTGGTGGAGCCGCAGATGACTGCTTCACTTGCGCCAAGCGGAATGTCAAGTGCGACAGGAGGAGGCCTTATTGCTCGCAGTGCTTGGAGATTGGCAACGAATGCTCCGGTTACAAGACTCAACTAACGTGGGGCGTCGGCGTGGCGAGCCGGGGCAAGCTGCGCGGCTTGTCGCTGCCCATTGCGAAGGCGCCGCCCGTGAGTTCGGGGAAGGCGAAGGCGGCGACGACGGTGCGGGCCCGGACAGGATCCGTCGCCTCGACCGGGCAATGGCCAGCAGAGCAGGATGACCGGGTGATTAGGGAAGAGGTGGAAGTGAAGATGGAAATGAACCACAGGCGGAACCCGTCCGTATCAATGGCCACGCCTCACTTTCACCCTTACGACATGGGACACTTATCCCCAACCGAAACGGCGCCGCCAGGCTGGACTCACATCCCTTTCTCGTCTAGCATGAACACGAACGATGCATCGAGGTTTCCACGGCCCCTTCACATCCCGGTATCGTCACCCGGCGACATGATGCAACGAGAAATGATCCAGACCCCAATCGACTCGATGAGCGACGTGGACTACATGTCCCCTCTTGGCCATTCGTTTCCGAGGGAAGACGTCCCGACCTTTATCCACAGCCCGATCGTCTACGAGGGCTTTCCTAGCCACACCTCGCCCGTCCCCCAAAGCCCGGTGGCGGCCATGATGATCGAACACTCGCGAGGACCGGCCCCATGCCCGAGCCTCGTCTACGCGCCATCAGAACCTGCGTCGAGCCTCCACTCTCATCTTTCTCATGTCGATAGCATGGAGGTGCAGTTGAGCCGCAAAATGCCTCAGGACTGCGACGTCCTGGGTGAGTTACACCACCTACAATCCCCGTACAACAGACTCTAACCCCCTGCTCAAGTCCCTGGCACACCAGACCTGGACACGTACAGCTCGAGCGTTCAGTCACACGGCCCTTTCTGGGCTTCTTCAAATGGGGATGATGAGTCTGTGTCGCAAAGCGTCCCCGACAGAAACCCAGCACCATGGCCGGGGTCCTTCCCGTCACAGTCGCCTTCACCAGTCCTGCAGGTTAGCTCGGACCTCATCACCAAGATGCCATTCTTTATGGACTACTACGAGAAGACCATGTGCCCCAGCATGGTTTTCATCGACGGCCCCAACAACCCCTTCCGGGAACAAATCCTCCGGCTCGGAACCAGCAGCAGGAGTTTACAACACGCCATCTGCGCGCTCGCGGCATGCAATCTGAGGATGAAGCGGAGGCTTAGCCGTGGCGGCCACCATGGGAGGGATGCTGGCGAGAGGCAATTGGACATGAGCCCGATTGACAGCGGATCCAGCGTGCAGCCCAGCGACCAGTCACTTGCCGAGGAGTACCAGCACCGGAATCTAGCCGTCCGTCTACTCAACGAGCAACTCAACGACCCCGAGAAGTCCATGCACGACTCTGTGCTCGCTACCATTCTTTTGTTATGTCACTACCGGATGGCCGAATCAGGCGTAGCAAAGTTCCAAACGCAGTTCGCAGGTGTGAGGAAGATTCTGGGGCTACGGAGGATGTCACCGTACCCGGCATCAAGAGACTCGGGATGGATGGAAGCCTTGTTCACCTACTTTGACTCGATATCCGCAAGCGTCAACGATCGAGAGCCGCAGCTCACCACCTCCTTTTACGGTGTTCCGCCGGATACGCAATTATTACCCCCAGGCGCCGAGAACCTGGTCGGTTGCGACCGCGAACTATTCAAAACCGTCAGCAGGCTTGGCCGGCTTAATCTGCTATCACAGCACCGGCCGGTACAACATCTTCTCGCCTCCTCCCCACTGCCTCGCATCACGACTTCCCGATCAGAATCCCCCCTCGACTCCCCATTCAAGCCCCCTCCTCTCCACACAGGCTCAGAGCACCACAGCATCTTCGGGGGCCTACCCCACCCCGTCAACAGCAGCGTGCGATTCGACGGCAACGGCTTCAGCACGCCCAACGTCGAAGACGACGACATGATGAACCCAACCCACCTCCAGTCCCCGACCGCCTACGACGACCCCCGCAGCATGTTCTGGCGCGAGTGGAAAGAAGCCCGCCAAGCCCTCCAGAGCTGGGAGTTCGACGCAGCACGCGTGCGCGCCTCGCTTACCGCCCCGTCGCAGACATCGCCGTCCTCGCCGTCGCCGGTCGGGTCCTCGTCCCTCCTCACGGCGGCTCCTCCGACGAGTGGGCAGGTGCGAGACCTCGGCTCGCTCAGCGAGGCCTTCCGCTACGCGGCGCTGCTCTACACGGAGCGCCTCGCCAGCCCCAACGTGCCTTCCAACCACAACAACTTCCGCAACCTGGTCAGCCAGGTCGTCTACTACGCCACCAGCCTCGAGTCCGGGAGCGCCGCCGAGAAGTTCCTCCTCTGGCCGCTGTTCGTCGCCGGCAGCGAGTGCGTCAACGAGCTGCAGCAGGGCATCGTCCGCTCCAAGTGCAGGGAGATCATGGCCCGCAGTGGCTACATGAATAACCTGGCTGCCCTGGAGGTGCTGGAGCGGCTGTGGGCTGGGGAAGGGGGGTGGCGCGATCAGCACCATCCTCACCATCCTCACCATCACCAGGGGAGGATGGGAGGGAATGGAAAGGGTGGCCCGTTTAATTGGGCCAAGTGTATTGGTGGGCCGGGGGTGGAGGTGGAGTGGATTATGTTTTAATGGTTGGGTCATGAGCTCTTGACTGAGGGATGATGGGGTGGTATGAGGGTATGGTATATCATGGGGATACACAGTACACGGCGTGGTTGCACAGCACATACATGCATTGGTGGTCTTTTTTTGCTTTGTTTGGGTCTGGTTTCTGGCACGTGGAGCGGGTCCTCTGTTGCGTTTTTTTTTTTTTTGTTTCGATATTATCATCATCCATGGCAGAGCGGTCTACGACTGGTCTTCTTTCCTCTCCCATGTACCATGTATGCATACCCTGGGTAGTAAGTAGTTTTGGGGAAATGGGGCATTCACGGGCGCTGAGGCGCCGGTATCTACGTTTGTCATAGTTTATAGTAGCTTAGCTAGTTGGGCAGGCTGGCTCCTAGGGGACACAGGGAAATAGTCCATACCGGTCACCACTCGCGGCTCACCTTCTCTCGTGTTCGAATATTTCCCTCACCGTGACCGTGCCATCCTCCGAAGCATGTAAACGACGTTTCAAGAAGCCCCGACGGACAGACAGACACGGCCGGCCGGCAACGCCCATCCCGCCCAGACCCCTTCTTGCGAAGTCGACTGCCATCTCGGCAAACCGAGTGGGACTCTTGCGCCATCCCCCCGGCTTGCTCGATTTTTTTTTTCTTTCCTCCTCTCCCCCCACCACCGCTACCTCCCAGTACTAAGTAAGATGTATGTACGTCCGGACACGTCCCAGATGTGTACCGCCTTGGTACCGACGCCAGGCACCGCGATTGCCTATGCACTGTTGCCCGAGCGATCGGACGGTCTAGCCCGGGAGGGAAAGGCTCGTGGGGGAAAGGGGGGGGGGGGAGAAGGGGAAGGGGTTGGGATATGAGAGGAGGTTTGTCTTGTCTCCTGCATAATATAGCTCTGGTATACATAGGTAGCTATGGGTATGTATGTATGTACCTACCCCCTGGCGTAATGGTTTTGCCCATCACCTCGTGAGTCTTGACCAGCTTCCCGAAACAATGTCTTGGCTGCCGAGCCGATATCTCTCTGTCTCCCGCGACGTGGTGTTCGTAGCACCTCTTCCTCCCTCCGCCCCCTGTTTCCCTGCCAGTTCGTCCCGTCCGGTAGATACGGACCCCTGCTGAGCGTGCCGTGGTGGATTAGATGGATAGCCGAGGTGCGCGGTGCTGAAACTTGGGCGGGTTTTGGTTTGGTTTACGTGGGAGCAACAGAGGGCAGTGGGGTGGGTTTACTCGGCAGATCAACAAAGATATTTTTGTCGTTGTCGATCTATCATGGGGCGGGTAAGCCCATCGCCGACTCTATCCTGCTGGCCGCCCGAGACTATCGATTTCAGATCGGCAGGTCGAGCTGGCTGGACGGGAGCACCCTTCTAGACAGCTTCTAGAAGGTGAGTTTTGGGAGGCAGTGCAATGCACGTTGCACACCCTCTTCTGCGGCTCATCACGACGCTACTTGACCCCCGCATTGCCATGGCCCTAGGTCGACGAGCCAAGCTCCTTGGGCCTGCCTGCTTACCTGCTGGTCGGGTGGGAGGACAAGAGGAGGTGCGCAAGAATTGGATATGGGGGTGAGGGTAGGCGGGTGCCGAATGCGACGGGGGTTGCAGGTGCTTGGACTGCCGGTTTGCCCAGAGTGGCCTCACCCACATGAACCGATCATACCTGCACTAGGCTCAGGAAGGAAGGAAATCGAGTGTGTGGTGGTTCTGTTGGGGAGGAAAAACGCGGGGTTGACATCGCTTGGCCACGGGAAGGATGGAGTGGTTTGCGTCGGCTTCGGCTCTGGGGCTCACGGAATTGCGCGCGAAGGATGAAGGGGAAACGGATGTGATTAGATGTGATTAGTGTATTTCAGGTTTTCCGAATGTTGATGGGTTGTTGGGGTCCGGGGGTTGCCGGTAGTGGTTGGAGGATTGGGACGAGTTGTCGTGATTACCCTTTTGGGGGATAGTTCCCAGCTGCCGCCGACGAGCAAGCTAAGATTTGATGCCAAGACTTAAGGACCGGCAACAGTTTGAGGACATGTGACAGCCAAGTAGTTAACGACGGACACGGCTGAGGTAAGCTAGCGGCACGGTCGAGAGGAAGGTCTGGGAGTGGAGAAACTCTACTCTGTCTCATGTCGTAAATATCTCAGGATATTAGAAAAATAAAAGTAGTAAACACGACTTGTGAAACGTCAAAACTGGATTGCAGACGAGAGTGACCATGCAATGTGTTAGTGTCATGTCATGCCAGCCAAGTGATGGTTGGCAGGCTGACAGTGGCGGCCAGCTGCCAGCTCCAGACATCCGATAAGCAGCCAACCCCACCGAAAATCCGGCTTATCGCTCGACGGCTGGTAAATTTCGAAAGGGCAGTCCACCACAGCGTGGACAGTTAGCGAGGTGAAGGAAGGTTGCTGTCTCCAACACCAACCCGAACCAATTCCCCATCCACATCACACACAATGGGTCGCGAACTACAGAAGCGCAAGCGGCGCTCGTCGCGCGCCAAGGTCACCATGCCGAACCGCCGCAAGAAGGCGCTGAACCCGCTCGGCAACGACATTATCGCAAAGGCCTGGTATGTTACTCTCCCCTTCCCCAACCCTCCCTCATCAGCCCCCACTGCCTCTCCCTACAAACCTCATAAGCCAATCCTAACCCTCCCCCCTCCCTCCTAGGAACAAAAAAGAGACCCTCTCCCAAAACTACACGCGCTTCGGGCTAGTCGCCAAGCTAGGCAAAGCCACGGGGGGCGCCGCGCCCTCGAACCGGTCCACCCTCTCGGCCAACACCGACCCGCTGGCCGCCGCGGCCGCCGACCGCGCGCACGGCCTGCTGCGCGTCGGCGAGGTGCGCGTGGAGCGCGACGCGGACGGGCGCATCACGCGCGTGCTGCGCGACGAGAACCCGCTGGGGGATCCGCTGAATGATTTGGATTCGGATGAGGACGGGGAAGGGGAGGCAGGGCTGCAGCTGCAGCGGGAGCAGGCGCAGGCGCAGCAGCGGCGGTATGAGGAGTGGAGTGGGTTTGGGGGGGAGGCGGAGCAAGGGGAGAGGCCGGAGGTGTTGCGGGCGCTGGAGCGTGAGGCGAATAGGCCGACGGAGAAGACGGTAAGGCATCAGAGTGAGCGCGAGGTGGAGTGGTTGAAGAGGTTGGCGGATAAGCATGGGGATGATACGGCGGCGATGGCGAGGGATGTCAAGTTGAACCCGATGCAGCAGACGGCGGCGGATATTCGGAGGCGGTTGAAGAAGGCTGGGCTGTTGGAGGCGTGAAGGGGTGGATGGAAGTGGTCGGCGCCCAAACCCCCTTGAGGGTGGTGGGTATTCGCAAGAGGAGAAGGCTAGGGAAAACGAGCCTATGTAGTAGAGTTACCTATGTGATGTGGGCCACGGTTTGCAGAAGTGCAGGGGACCAAAAAGGGCTGCATTATGTTTCTCATAACCGGCGTTTGGCGTTGTTCGAGGGGTAGAGGTAAACAGACAAAAGATCTACACGAACACAAACTAAAAATCGAAACATGAAAATTGAAACAAACTTCGCATGTTCATGGTATCTCTTGATGATCTACCCTCTAAGACGCCGGCAACACCAAAAGCTAAGTAAGCCAAGCCAACGCTATCCCTATAATCCCCCGACCAGGAGAGGAAGCCAAAATGCACCAACTATTGAACCATCCCAGAACAGACCCGTAGAGCCATACAACAACAAGAGCGATCCGCCCACCTCCCAAACATCCTCCCTTCCAACCCCACATCAACCAAACCTATACTCTCTCCCCGCCGTTCAACCAAACATACCTCGCTCAATCACACAGCCCCCTCAATCACAGCCTCTCAATCCGATCATAATCCGCCCTCGGAAACCTCGCATCCTCAAACCCATCCGCCGGCGCCGGCGACGCATACCTACCCGCCGCCGACACGCTCCCCGAATGGTACTCAGTATCATGCCCATCAAAGGGGTTAGCCTCCTGCTGACGGAAGGGGTTATCATGGTAGCTGCTGCCGACGGTGCTCGCGCCGCCGACGTGGCTGGCCGTGCCCGCGCCCGCGCCGATGCCGCTGCCCACGCCGCCGTAGGGGTCCGAGTAGTCGGAGCGGGCTCCACCGCCGCCGTAACCGCCGGCGGCGGCGCCGTTGTAGCTGGAGCCGTCGTGGTCGTCGTGGTCGTGGTCGTGGTCGTGGTCCGCGGCGTTGACGGGCGCGTAGGACTCCTCGTCGTGGGGCGCTAGGGAGAAGGCGGCCTTGTCGGGGTCGATGTTCTGGTTGTTGAGCTGTGTGCGGTCGTAGCCCGGCAGGCGGTTGTTCCATTGGTAGTATTTGAGGGTCCAGATGCTGAAGAAGGTTGTGACGCAGAAGAAGAGGCTGGTTGGTGGTGGAGTTTTGTTAGTGGGGGGCTATCAACAACAAAGAGGGCGCCGGGGTGGAAGGGGGGAGGGGTAGATGGAGGGGCGCAAACATACAAGACGAAGACGGCCATGGCAACGACAGCTTTGCTGAGGCCGCAGGCTGTCCCGCAGAGGTTGGCGGTGTTGTAGGCGGCCTGGGTCGAGAAAGCCGAGAGCCAGATGATGGTGAAGACGGCGTCGACGACCAGCATGGCGTGGGGCTCGGCGAACTTGCGTGTGCGTGGGAAGCGCGGGGCCATCATCAGGTAGATCCAGGCCGGTACTGAAAGTAGGAACTGAAAGGCAAGCTAAGTTAGCGCTTCTGTCTTTTCGCCTCGGAAGGCAATATATAGTAGTGTTGTCCATACCACTCCGAATGTCCAGCCATTGTTACCAACGACTCTTGATCCGTCGGCTCTGAAAACAGCGATCCCCAGCGCCCAGGACACAAAGCCGAAGAGGATCTGTACTGAGTGGAAGATCAACTTGAACATCGGGATCCGTTCCGGATCGAATTCAAGGTCCTCCCACATCTTGTCTGGCTGTTTGTTGTGTGCGGAGGGAGGGGTTTGCCTGTCTCAGAATCGGGGGGGTTTTGGCGATCCGTCAATGTTGACTTTCGGGAGTCGCAGTCGCAAACGCTTAAATAGGGCAACGTGCGGAAGAGGAGATTTTTCGAAACCCGGTGCTCGTCAACCGCAAAAAAATAACAGAAGAAAAACAAAGCGGTAGCAAAACGCTCACAGGCGAATAATCACAGGTTTCTTGACAGAAAAAGGGAACGAAACAGAGCCGCGCGGTTTGCATCCCAAAAACAGGGTCAGCTCGCAACAAAATGGATCCCAACACAGCCGCTGCTCTTTGCCCAGGCGACGGGGAGCCCAGGGCTTGGCGGTGGGTTGCACAGTGCCGAGCCACACGAATGACGCCTCCAGAGAAGCCATCAGCAGCCTGAGCCACCGGATCAGCCAATCAATCCAACATGACAGGCTCACCTGGTGGAGACTTGCGTGGCATTGTTTTGGAATGCCCCGTCTATTTGTATGTACGTACATACGTATTCCGTACAGAGTAATCTGTATCTGTAACGAAGGCCTAATCCGGTAAAACGTGCCGAATTCTGGAAATCCATCCAATGCATCCATCAAACAACACTCGGCTGCAACCCGGTTGAGAATCCAAACTCTACCGCCCGGGCTATTCGTAGAAAGTTCGAAAGGAAGATGTAGTTCAAGTTGGTCAAGTTGCATCAAGGTTGGCCCTCCTTTATTCTTGACCTGATCCGACGTTAAGTTTGGAGTGCCCACCCAGCCACAGAAGGTCTGCTCATACATGTAGCTCTTACCCATCTCTCTACCTCCCTTCCACACGAGATTTGGACTGTTCAATGAGGACACAACGTGTTTCCAGCATCATATGACCCCGAAAAAGGCAAGAGTCAAGGGCATAATTGATTGCCCCGACTCTAACGGCATTCCACACTTCAAAGGCTGAGTGTTCCAATCCACGGCGTCAGCCACAACTCGGGTTGGAAGACCATCCGGCAGAACACGCTTGAAGATAGCCGTACACAGTGGGTTGCAACACGGTTGTGATCAATCACGAGCTTGCTGCCCTGTTCTCCGTTGTCCTGGACGTGTTGCTCACCGCTGGGAATTTTCGCAGGCGGACACACAAACAGTCCGAGGCAAGGGAATGACTCGGCACTTCCCAACAAGCCCCTTACCCCTGAACTAGTGTTCACCACCAACCTCGAGGGTAGCAGATCTCCCCTTTCTCCTTCTTCCTCTTCTCTTCTTTTCCCCAAGATTAGCCTTACCCGGCAGATCACTGATAACAACCCCGCCGTTCTCCCCCGCCACATAGTGACTGTGATTGCTAGGGGGATACTGTGACGGCGTCGCTGCTGCTACTCGGAAGCTCCGACAACATGTCTGGCAGCTAGCAGGGTCAAACGGCGACCCACACCCCGCGCAGTTAAAATCAACACAAGGATCGGCCCCCGGATCATCACCTCGCGCACCCTCAAAGGTGTACACCAAACAGCCGGCCTGGGTCGAGCCACCAACACCGCCGTTGTTGCCTATAGACAACAAGCGTCAGGGCCTTATCTTCTACATATAATGATTGAGTTGGGGGGGGGGGGGGGGGGGGGGGGGGGGGGGGGGGAGATCCAACGTACAGTTGGTATAATCCTCCCTAACAAGCAGGTAAGCCGTGTACGCGCTCGCTATGCCCAGCGGGAACTGGAAGCTCTGCCTGTCGACCGTGGTGACGCAGCCGGCCAGCCACTCGACGCGGTAGTCGTAGTTGACGCCGTGGCGATCCGTGCGGCGGAGCTTGATGGGCGCGTCGCCCGGCCCGACGGTGCCGAGCTCGACACCGCTGAAGTCGACCGAGAACGTGTCCTGGTCGCCGGACTGCACGTCCGCGTGGCCCGGGAAGTCGGCCTCGTTGAAGCACTTGAGGGGGCCCCGCGTCAGCGGCGTCGTTGGCGTGGGGGCCGCCGATGTCGGCTTGGTCGTCGTGGAGGTCGTCTTGGTGACGATCGCGTTGGCCGGGTCCGAGAAGTCGGGCGGGCTGCCGGTAGGCTGAGGCACGCAATAATAGCCGGTGCACAGCGTGCCGCAGTTGGCAGTGCAGGTCGGCGATACGGAACCCGGGTGCCTGTTGTAACCGTCAGCAATAGATATGGTAGTTAGGCGGGTATAGGTGGTGGTGTTACTGACCAGGTTATCGCGCCGCGGTTTCTGGAGGCCCCGCTCCAGAGGTCCTCGGTCACCTCGCCGTCAGGGACCCAGTTGTCCGTCTTTCCCGGCTCGGGCAGGCCCTTGTTCACCGCCCCGCAAACGGCCTTGGCCTCGTCAGACTTGAACTCCTTGCCGTAGCCGACGAGGCAGTTCTCGAGCTCAACATTTCCGTTCCAGACGATCCTAGGGTGGAACCCCTCCTGTTCTTCATCCGGGTCGATAGTCCCGGTATTACCAACCACACGGACCTTGCGAGACAAGTAGTCTACCATCTTGACTGCGAATACCGAGTCTCTCAGATCGTTGGCAAAAGGCGAGTCAAGAGCGCGGAGATACGCGACCACACTTGAGATCATAGGAACAGCTGCAGATTACCGTATAACTGTCAGTCTTGGGAACTCCAAGTAAAAAGTAAGGCGCAAATGTTAAAGACTGACCCATAGATGTCCCGTCCAGGAGATCGCCGCCGTTCTGGTACAAGTGCAGACCAGGGGCGTAGACCATGCCGTTGCCGGTGTGGTCGTGCCATGGGACGCTGTGCATGGCACGAAGGCCATGCTTGGAAGCGGCCGCTGCCACCACAAAGTCGGGGAGCTGGCCGTCGAGAAACCACGATGCCGGGACTGCATCGTCTGCGTATTTCACGTCGGCTTTGTTTCCGGCAGCGCCGACCACAACGCACTGGAGCTCGTCGCTGAGATAACGAAGCATCCGTACTGCATGTCTGCGTCAAACCAAACCCTAGCAGAGAGAGAGGGGGGAGGGGGGAGGGGGGACTTACGGAATTGAGCTTGCCACTCGTCCTTCGGCCATGCCGGGTCCATCACATACACGATTGATATGCTAATCACACACTTTCCTTGTCTTTGCTTAGCTTCGATGTCCTTGATCATGCCAAGTAACCGAACCAATACTATCTCGTCGCCGCTCACGTCGTCGTCCTGGTCCATGGTGCCGTCGTCTGCCATCAAAACCATGGTTGCCCTAGGCGCGATCCCGAGCGACTGGCCGACGGCATATAGGGCGACCTGTGTGCCGTGATCGTACCAGTTGACCCCGATGCCGTTGCGGATGCTGTACTCGGGGTCGAAATAGGCAATGTTTGCGCCGGCAAACTCGTTATTCTTGCGCGTCAAATCGTCAGCCGGTCGTCTTCCACGGACACGATAATACATGGGCCCTTACGCTGTTAATCCCCGTGTCCATGTTGTAAATGTACTGGCCCTCGCCCAGTTTGCCGTCATGGTAGTACAGGTGCCGGGAGCCGTCGCCTTCGACGTTCCACTCCTGACCTGGGTAGCTCGAGATAAAAGAGCGGTGCCAGCTGTCTTTGTTGTCTACGCTCGGGTTGACGACCGCTCTCTTGTCCAAATTGGTCTTGTTGTAAGCCGGCCCCCATCCAGCTCCGGCGCTTCTAGGGGTCAGACCTAGGTCCCATGAGACCCAGGTTGGCATGTAGTTGGCGACCTGAAGGCGAACAAGATGACGAAGGTTAGTCATCCGCGAAGGGAAGATGAACGAGGCAATTAGGAACTTACCCCGTCCATAATCTTAATATTATCCAAGAAGGCCGTCGGACTATTTTCGACATAGATGAAGACGGTCCCGAGAGAGTCGTGCCTAAATTCGTGGTAGTTCAAGCCGCTCAGCCCGAGTTCGAGCATAACGGCCAAAATATCGCCGTCATTGGCTGTGTCCGTGAAATAAACCGCCGCGCTCGACCTCTCCTCGCAGTCGTCGTTTTCATCAAGATCGGCACGGGCGACGAGAGCGGGGGCGTGAATGGCAGTAGCGGCCGGTGCAGTGGTCGGGACCGGGGGGGGCACGCCGGGGGGGGTAACCTGTCGCTTGGGGTTGCCGCTCCCCAGTGTGCAGGCCGCTGTGGTAGTGTATTCTGGGACGGGGCAGCCGGTCTCGTAGGCCGTCTCGGTAATGGTGCGCGTTGTCGTCGTTACCGTGACGCCGTTGGATACGGAGAGGCCGAACGATCTCGTGTACATCTCGACGGCAACCTCGAGTTTGTTGTCGTCGCAGTTGGTGGGCTTGTCTGGATACGTGAGGCCCGGGCCGACGCTGGCGACGACATAGAGGGCTGCAGTCAGTAACAATGGGTATGATAGAATATTTGGGCGGTACCTCGATGGAATACTAACGTGATCCTAGGCCAGGGAGGGGGCTTGGGGGGGTGAATGAATGCCCACCCATCTGGGAGGATTTTGAGCGACGGGGGGGGACCGCTGTGAGTTATATTTCATGGTTAGAATCAGGAGGGCGGAAGACAAAAGAAAAAGGGGCGGGATTTGGAGGAGCATAGCAGTATCGTACGGTCCAATGACGGATTTAGGAAACGTAAGCTTCCAGCCAAAGATCTTGACATCTTCGGTGTCGATACAGAAGATGAAGAACCATAGTTCGTCACATCTAACCTTGACGACGACGTAGTCGCCGTCGTTGTCGTCGTTTTCTGGCGGGCATTGGTTATTGCGGCACTGCTTGTCCATAGGCTGGACGATTGGCTCGATGCGGGAAGGCGGGAATACGCCATTGGTGTAGGTCGGAATGGGGGTCGACGTGGTAGTGGTTTCCGGAATGTACACAATCACGTCGTCGTCACTGTTTGTAATAGTACCCGTCACCCACGCCCCACACGTCGACGTCCACTTGTCGGGGGGGCCTTGGGTGATCTGGGGCCAGGGCGGCAGCTCGACCTGGCGGACGGTGACGGTGGTCTTAGAGTTGGACACGTAGCTGAGAGTGATGGGGACGGCGTCAGGCTTCATACTAGTACATCTGGGGAAGACAACCCCGTCCGTCACGGAGCCGGTAATGTTAATGTTGGAAAAGGAGATACGGTCAGTCACGATGTCGGAGGGGTAGAGCGTAACGGTCGTAGTGGTCGAACCAACCTCAAACGAGGTCGCATACGGAGGGAGGCGGATGGTGGTAGTGGACGGGAGCTCGCTCGGGGGCAGAACGAGCACGCAGGGGCTCTCGCATGCCGCCGTCGGAGACTCGTAGACGCGGGTACCAAGGTAGGCCGGGTTGACGTTCTTGTAGGGGTTGCTGCCGTCGACCTCGGTCTGGACGCAGACACCCTCGGGGCAATAGCCACGGCTGCAGGCAAACTCGCAGAGGGGCCCGAATATGCGCTCGTCGACGCTCGGGTCGGCCTCACCAGTGACGGTGTCGCTCGGAGCTGGCGGTACGTGCAGGGCCCCCGTCGACGTGCAGGTGCACGAGTGGATGGGGCAGAAGCCAAAGTTGCACGAGAAGCCGCAGAGGCCGCCGAGGCCGCCCTCGCCGACGCCCGAGGTGCACGCGTCCGGGGTGAAAGGCGAGACGTTGGGGATGACGAGGTCGTGCTCGGCCGTATCGCAGTAGGCGTTGGGGCAGCCGAAGCCGTAGTTGCATGCAAAGCTGCATAGGCCCCCGTAGCTAGCCGACCTTCCCTCGGCCGGGAAGCCCACGGTGCCAAAACCGGGGGTGTCAGGGCCGGGGAGCTTGTTGCCGGGCCCCATCTTGGTGCAGAGGCACGCGCCGACAGGGCAGTAGCCGTACTTGCACGTGAAGGCGCAGAGCTCGTCAAAGCCAGCGGCAGCAGTGCCCTCGATGCACACCCACTGCGTTGAGTTGACCGTTTTACTGACGGCCGTTCCCGTAGTGCTAGCCACAAAGGCGTTCCAGTTGGTGTATCCATTCGTGTCGTCGCAGCTCGTCTTGATAGGCCGCTTGTCGACCGTCATAGATCCGACCGTGACGACGACGGCGCCCGTGTGGGCGCCGAAGTCGACACTACCGTGGTAGATGCCAGCGCCGCCGCTGGGCGTCTTGGCCCACGTCGCGCCGAGGTCCACGCCGCCGACGGTAACGGTGACGGCCTGACTGCTAGCGAGCAGGGCTGAGTAGAAGATCTTGTCCTGTACTACGTCTTGGGGTGTGAACTCGAACTGCAGCTGGCTCGCCGTGTTGCCCGTTGTCCAGCCATCGTCGCACGATGCGTGCTTGGGCGTGACCCGGTACCACGCCACGAGCTTCTCCTGCGTGATGGTGGCCACGCCCGTCTTATAGAGGTCGATGGTGAAGGGCAACAGCTCGCGCCAGCCGTCGTGCGGCATGTCCAAAGCGTAGTTGAAGGGCGCCTTGCCGACGGTAAAGGCCTCGTAGCTATCGCCTTCGACGTACAGGGGACCGATGTGATGGGACTCGCCAAAGTCGTTCCACGAGATGATCTCGACATAGTCGGGGTTGATGAACCGGATCTGCTCCCAGCGGTCAAACCACAGGTCGTCACCCCTCCACAGCCAATTCTTGTCGTAGCCCGGGAGGTTGGTGTAGAACCACGGACTTGCCGGCATCACTGTGCCGTGGCGACATGATTAGTAACGAACGAGGTGCGAGGTGAGTGAGTGAGCCCTTACTGTATTGCAGATCGGTGCCGCAGTTCTTTTCTGCCGCCTCTATAAACTCAATGTACGACGCATCCACGTAGGTGTTGCCGTCCGTGTTGCCCCAGGGCCAGGGCGCCCAGCTGAAGAGGCCGTGCGGCACACAAGGGGCGGCGTCAAGTGCCGCCTTGGCCCCGAGGGATGACCAGTCGGGGATGAAGGCGGCGTTGGTCTTTTTGATGATGTACTCCCAGTCCCCGGCCCGCGACGGCCCTTCAAATGTCGATACGACGGGCCGTCCCCGGTCGTCGATGTAGTACGAGTCGTAGCCGGAATAGAGCAGGGTCATAGAGACGACAAGGTTAGAGCTCCAGGGCCCTCCGCCGGCGTAGTCGTACGAGAGGATCATCTTGAACCCCAATTCGTCGGCCGCCTGGAAGGCCTTACTCAGGGAGATGCCGAGAGTCGTGTCATCTGCTCGAATATTCAGAGCGAAACCGTCGATGTGGGCAGTCTGAGCCAGCCTGATGTCGACCTTCCACTGGTCCACGCTCCATAATTTGGCATTTTCGACCTGGTTTCAAGTCAGTTCTCTGGGGGTTGCGGGGGTCGCGGACAGGCTCACCATAAAATGGGCAAAGACTGCCTTGGCCTGAACCTGGACACATCCCAACAGGACGGCCAGGAGGGCAGCGAGCCACATGTTGGGGTAGGTGTGGCCAGCGGCAGGCTTCGTTGGCTGAGAACGGAGGAATGAGCAGAAGAGTCCCGCAGATAGAGATTATGGGGAGGAAGAAAGGGAAAAGAGCGGCTGGTGGCCCCTATTTAAGTCCCTCTCATCGACCTGACCGTTCGTAGTAGCAAACGCCCACTCCATGAGTCCTGACGGCTCTCTGCTCGGCCACTTCCCTAGTGCGGCGAACTCTCCGCCGTCGGCCGTCGGCCGTTGGTCTCGGGCCTGGAGCGCGGTCCATTGGGGGCCACCACAGCGTCCAACACGTCCGAGGCATGACTGATGATACCCACCGACAAGGGCCCGTGAAAAAATCTCTGGCGTTGGTGAGTTTTTCTCTCTATTTTCGGGACTAATTCCTGTGGTAGCATCGACGGCAACCAACGGTGGTCCGTTGGACCCCAATTCCTACCCCCCACGTATGTATGTACAATTCAATAGTCGTGATAGTGGACTGGTTGGTTTGTTAGCGCGGCATCTCTAACAGGGGCCCTGGTCCAAGAGTTGAAAACCCATAGTTCAAGAGCCCAACAACCGTTTAAGAAGGGGGAAATGTAATATTTAGAAGCACTCGTACATGTATTTCTTATGCGGCTCTTTTGTCTCTGAGAAAACGGGCGGTTTTGCCGTTAAGTTGGAGCTTTTAGCAAGGAGCCCGGTTTTGAAGTTACGCCCGGCCGCGGCCCCACTACCCGGCGATCCGGGACGTGGCACCGATACGAAGTTTGGACAGACATGCACTTGCACCTGCCCCGCTCACTACTGTGTGTACAGATCTGTGTCTGGACCGCTTGGTGGGTTTTCAGGGACCGGAACAAAAGAGGGGGGGGGGGGGGGCAATAAAAGGGGCACAGCAATGAGCCGGTTTGTCTCTCTCGCCCCTTGCTAGGTAGAACCAGTTTAGCCCCCAAAAGCCAGCGACCGCGAAGACCACGCGATGCCCGTCGTCATCAAGCCAGACCCCGACCCCCAGAGCGGCACAAACAGCGACCTGACTTGTTCGTCGCTCTTCCACCTGCTCTCCCATCATACCTCGCCCCGCCGCATCGGCTTCCCTAAAATCATACGCTCATCGTTCAGGGATACCCGCTCTACGGAGGGCCTTCTCCCCTCTATTGTACCCAACAAGAACGGCTTCGCCCATACCGTCATCCGCGCCTGGCAGCAAGACCTGCACCTCAAGCTCCGGCCCGACGATGTATGGCTCGCCATCCTCACCCAGTTCAGTTTCTTCGTCAACGCGAACGCCGAGGCACTGCGTTCCGTCTTCGTTGCCCATGAAGGCCGGGAGGAGCTTGTCGTTAAGGTCACCGGCACCATTAAGAGCGTGGATTACGGCATCATTGTACAACGGCTAGCTGCCATGGCGAAGGGGCGCCTTATAGATCCCAACATTGCCGATACCCTTCTGCCCAGCTTCACTACTACGACACCACACGACCGAGCTGTGGCTTCTATGGTGTTCATGGGTGCTGTGAATGAGTACTTTGCCTCTAGGATAAAATACGGCTGCAGCTTCCCTTCAGTAACTTTGTTGGGCGAGCGAGACGATTGGGCCGATATACTTAGGCGCATAGCTTGGTTCAGTACCCTCGGCCACGATGATACTAACGCGTGGACTATACGGCTGACCAAAGTCCTCGAGTATATGGTGGCCAGCTTCGACTCTCCAGACGGGGCCGATACCAAAGAGTTTTGGACGCGGGCAGTCCACGAAGCAAAATCAAACATGTCTGGCGGCATCGTGACTCTATCGGGATGGCTGACGGCGTTTTGTTGGTGGGAGGGCAGTGGGGAGAGAGTTCAGAGCTACACGGATGAAGAGCTGGCGAGAAAATTTGTGGCCGGATATCGTCGCTTGACGCTGGACGGCGTCGAGTTTCCCATTATCAAGCGGAAGGAAGTCCCTCCAGGCGTTGTGACAGTGCCGGTCACGCTGGACGCCGGGGAAATTACCCAGGCCATATTTGTGGCTGGGTCGATTGGAATGCAGGTGACAGAGGAGGGAGAAGGCCAAACTGCGGCTCAACCTGCTTCGGGGTGGTGGTTACTGTCGGCCGACCACGTTCCAAAAGAAGTACCACCGAGAAGAGAAGAGAAAAAGGGCCGCTTGACACGAGATGAGATCCAACAAATGATGCGAAATGAAGGACCATCGAGAAGAAGGAAATGAAGCGTGGGCACAGGCGCGGGGGTGAGGTTGGGTTGTGTGGGGGCCACGAACAGGAGAAAAATGACAACTGTGTGTTAATTGCTTTATAGATTGATAGGGGTACCTTGGGCTTCTGGGAGGAGAGGAATTCCAGTGCAAGGCGGGTTATCTGAAGGAAGAAGGGCACGTGGGGGCATGCGGTCTCCGGCGACACCCCCTACCCAACAGACAGCACCACCACCCGGGCGATGACGCCATCACCAGCTCTCCTTTTCTATAAATACAAATGAACCCATATTCCGTATTCCATGGTGAGGTTGGCCTGTCGTCCTATAATAGATCGAGCTACTTCGCTGTCGCAAACCGTCCAGGTCCAAGGCTCTGAAGGAGTTCAATACAGGTATCAACAATGGCGTGAGCGAACCTCCACTGCGTATCCTCGACGACAGCCCCGAATGACTAGCACCGACATTCTCTTCAATGTTGTCTGGACAGACAGGGTACGGGATCCAGGCGCCAATACTGCATCTCCAACGCGAATGCGCACCACCATACTCCTGACGTATAAATGGCAGTTCTTCTATTCATTGTTGGTTTAGAATCACAATCAAGTATCACAGCCAAGGTACATAGCAGCAAAAGAAGTTTGGTAAAAGAAGGCCCGTCCTCTCGGGTATTGCTCTAGCAAGATCTAGCTACCACTTCCAGTAGTTACACTATATCCCGCCAATAACAGACCCGTAGCCTTTATGATTACGCTATACTTGGTCGAGTCACCCATCTACTTCTTGCTACCGCCGCTGGTGCTGATTTTCTTGATGCCGTCACTGGTGCCGCCGGAGCCTGAAGCGGCCATTGGGGGCAAGGTCATATACCGAGGCCCCGGCAGCAAACACCTTGTCCTTGGAAACTGAAGATATATTGTTGATAAACGGACCAGCCGAATAGCTTAATCGTAGAGCTAAAGAAAGATAAAGGAGAAGAGTTTATTGCAATAAGGATGTTGAGAATGAGATGATCGAGAATACCAATCCCTTGTTCGATAGCTGGAGATGTGTTGTTGCGGAGTTGTGAGGTCGACGGTCTATCTGTGTCGCGCATTGGTGTTTTGCTTCTCGGACTTTTTTCTCGAATCACGGATGGTTAAGGCCGAATGATGCCGTAATGGCTAACAACCAAGTTTAGGTACCTCACACACCTTTTTCATCTGGCACACGAGTTAGGGGCCGGGACGGAGTAATTGGTGACCGCTGTGCCAATTCCCAATGCCCAAGCAGGCTGGAGTACCTTATTC
The DNA here is from genome assembly GCA_023383405.1 of Chaetomium cochliodes. Taxonomy (NCBI): domain Eukaryota; kingdom Fungi; phylum Ascomycota; class Sordariomycetes; order Sordariales; family Chaetomiaceae; genus Chaetomium; species Chaetomium cochliodes. The sequence continues at coordinate 3,025,473 of JAKWJL010000002.1, read as the reverse complement.
TCAAGAGGTCGCACCAGGAATGACCGACTCAAAATAGCGGCAACCTACATCTTTTAACTTATATGCTTGACCGACTCCAATCGTTATTAGAGAACAATAGTTGAACACAAACACAAGAACCAAGGATTCGAATTCAACACGGACCGTGACCGTGGCTAAGCTATGGTCACCTCTTATTGCTTCATCATTTATCTGGGAATGGACCCCGGTTAGAACATTCCACTACGAGACATCGCCGACTCTTCACTATAGCCTCCCGCACGCAGCTTGAAAAATGAAAAGCTGGGGGCAAGAATCCCTATTAGAGGTACTTTTATCCCGACCCTTATACCACGTATATAATCCATAAGCCTCTCCAACTACCGACCTAGAGGCTTTTACTCCATCAACCTACGTGATACCATCCAGAATCACCGGTATGTGATCCGACGCAAGCTCGGGTATAGTGGGTTCTTCAACTGTCTGGCTTGCCAGAGATAAGATACAAAAAGAGTAGGTAACTACCTTACGTCCCTTCCGATAAATCAATAAGGCAATCTGGGCATGCTGATAACAACCCCCACACAGACAACGGGTCTCTACCAAAATCGAGACGGCAAAGGCGTCAGCAGAGGCATCAGAAGACGACCCAGAAGCTAAGATCAGCTTAGATCGTGAACGCCACTACACCTCGATCAGCCCCCCAAGGCCGAAGAAAAGCCAAGATATTCTGTTGCCCAACTTTGCTTCTCCGACGCTTTCACGGGCATGGGTTTGCCCGACCCTACTTCGTAGAAGGCTTCGGTTTGCTCGCAGTACCTACCCAAGGACTACCTGAGGCAATTGAGGAGCCATGTTCGTTTCAGAAAGGCCGGTGTAATTTCAACCGCCGATCGGCCTGCTACCCACCGATTGACATCGACTCCCATTTGCAGACTTCATTAGCGACATGTGTATAGAATCTAGAGGTCAAAACTGAAGGGCAGGGGTGTAATGTCGATGACTTATAACAACCTAATGTTGCTGGCTGCGTACAGTGTGTAGGATTCCGTCGGCTTACGGAGTGGGAGAGCGCTGGCTGGCCCAGCAACCACAGGCCACGCGGTCCACGGCCGCTGACGACGCAATCCCGCATCAGCCCAGAGCACCAAAAATAGAAACAGCCCGATCGCCACCGAACCAGGCCGGCGTCCGCCTTTCCTGGCAGCCTTGCCTGGGCTCTCCGGAGCACCACCGGCCCGGCTGTGCCCGGCCCCGTAATCGGGCAGAATTGCGGCGACACACCGGAGTCCCGATCCGGCGCAAATAATTCATTACCACCTAACCGGTACTTGTGGACTACCGGTATCCATACTACCTTGCGTGATAGAGGACCCACGGATAAGCAGGAGATGTCGGGTTCAAACCCGTACATCCGATGCATACCGCCAGTGTCTTCGAGACGAGCCTTTACCGTTTCAATGAGAAAGCCAAACTAAAGAGACTACACCGCCCTTGGCTCCTCGGTACATCATTTAACCGATTTTAGTCGACAGCAGGAGAAACCGTCCCTGCCTCATTTTCTTACCTATTCATCACTACGCAGGTAACCTTTCTGTCCCGCCCATTAATTCCAGCTTGGTATTTCCACCGACCTTCAGCCGCGTCGCCGTCTCATTAAAATGCCCCCCCCTTCTCACATGGGCGACGAAAAGCCGGAACCAAATCTCCAGGTTGATGGACAGGGCGAGAGTTTGCTGTTCCAGAGGGTACCCCAGGAAATCCGGAACCAGATCTACACCCAACTCTTCTCCTCAACAAGATTCACCTTCGGGTCCCGGTGGATCAGCTGCACCACCAGAGTCAACGTCAAGCCTGCACCCCACGGCCTAGCTCTACTTCGCACTTGTCGGCGGGCTAGTCTCGAGATTGCCGATTCGTGGTTGCAGCTTGTCCTCTTCTCTTTTGAGGACCCTTACACCATGCTCGACAAGCTCTCCACCCTACCCATTGAGACGCTCTCTAAAATACGCCATATGAGGGCCAGCGGCGAGGGGTTCCTTTACACGGTCCGCGAGGAGGAGGAGGTCTATTCCCTCGCGGACGTACTGAAGGTCCTCCCAGGCCTGTGTCTGGACCAGCTCACCGTCATCGGTATATCTGACGACGTAGCCAGCTACAACACACTCAGCAATCTGGTCTCAGGCGGCATTGGGTGGAAGACGCTTCGTTTCCTCAGCCCCACCTCCGCCATGCTTGGTTTCCCGGCGGGCTGGTGCATCCCTTCTTCTCTCGACGACTTTCTGCGCGATTGGGAAAACTGGAGGGTGTCGCAGCCCGAGAACTGGCAGGGGGCGCTGGAGGCTCGTGATGGCCGGGACTCACACCCTTCCGTGATCATCTACCGCGCTAAAGAACCCGGCCACCGCGGCTTGATACTGCAGCCCAGAGAATGCGTCAAGTTCAGCCAGAAACCAGTTCAGGAACTCCCAGGCTCGCATCCCAACTTCGTCCCCAAAGACCCCGATGTGATGTCCAAAGGAGAAAAGGACAAGGAATTGCTGGCCGTGGTGAAAAGGGGCGCTGGTGTCGACTTCCAAAAGAAGGACGACACTGCCTGGGAGAACGGGGATCGCCGTCGGGGCGCGCGGGGGAAGTGGTTTGAGATAGGGCACCCGCCACCCTGGGTAAACGGGAAGACCATGCCCGACTCCCAACCACGGATTGTAGACGACTACAAGGACCCCGAGGAACACATCTGGACTCGGCGCCATCTGTGCGAGAACACGGAGGGGTTCCATTATGACTGCCCTCCTGACGAAGTGCTGACGTAGTTTGGGAGTTCAAGCCCGTGGTAGAATCCATTGGGAGTTCAGACGTCCGAGGGCCTCCTATACAAATACCGTGCAATTGAACGAATCCTCTATGCTTTCATCTCTTCTTTTCCCTTTTCTTACGGAAGCCTTCTTCTTATTTATAGAGCCTATTGCACTCCCAAATCCTATCCAACGAAACAACAACCAACAACATAACATCATGAGAATCTAACCTGACTCCAACGCGACCACGGTTGCCGGCGAAACTAAACTTGATCATAAATTTAAGGAAATGGTATGCCACCCCGTCTTAGATCATCTAGGAAATAGCCAACATGATTCCTTTCAGGGCATCACCACCCCACCACCGCTTGCCAGCTGGACCATCTGCATAGACATCGGCTCACAGAAAGTGGACGAGCGGTTCCTCTTCACATCTACCCCAAACCGGGACATGGACCTCGCCTACCTATGCAGAGAGCTCCGCGCCACCAATAAAACCATGCTCATCTACGTCTGGACCCAACAAGAAGCCGAACGAATCACCAAGGTCCTCCACAAACTCGGGGCCGCAACCGCCACCCTTTTACGCACCGACTATCCCCCAGCCGCGCGCGCGGCCGCCCTCAAAAGCCCCGTCCTCGTGACCGTGGACGAGGCCACGTCACTCACCACCACCACCCCGCCGCTGCCATCGCTGCCCCGGGCCGATTACATCATCAACTTCGGCCTCCTCTCGGGCTCGTGGAAGAACCCGCCGCTTTGCTGACGCCGTCTTCGCGCCGGGCGGGCCGTGCGATGGCGTCATTACTTTCCACACTATGGAGTAAGTCACGATAGGGAGACATGTTCTCAACTCTCTTTTTTCTTTGTTTTTTTCTTTTCGCTAGGCCGTATTGACAATATATACGTGCAGTGACAACCCTGGTGTGCGGCTTCTCGGCCGGCCCTTGCGGGTGCGCCTGGACAGATACCCCGTTCAGGAGGGTAAGCTGGAGGCCTTTAGGGCGCAGTTCAAGGGGGTTGGTCTGGACGGACTACAACCCGAACCCATCCCGTTGTGTCGGCAGTGGTTTTGGGACGCCATTGGGTGGCCCTCGGGAGAATGTAATGGGGAGTGTTGGCTATGTAGATCATGATGAAAATAGTAGTAGTACGCGCATGGCATGCTAGTCCACTACGTACTCGCATCGTGGAGCGCTCCCTATATCCTTTTCCTTTCCGTCGTGGCTGAGTTGAAGCGCGTAGAAAGTACAGCCCGCCTGCTGCTAACCCCTCCTCCATACTAACCCGGGTCTCGATGACGTTGACGAACCGTTTACCTGATTCTTTTTACGAGTTGCCATGGGTCGATAGTCAGATAATCAAGGCCTCAAACTCGCCGGGTTTTGCGTCAAAGAAGCACTTATCTGCGATGTGCTTCTTAATGTCTGGTACTGTTCATGACTTGACTAGATCGCGATATGACTGGCAAATGCCAAAAGTGGCACGCTGGCTCTCATGGAGGCGGGAAGGGACAACGATCGACGCACAATTGAAGAAGACTTGATGGCATGCCCAACCGAGGGAGCCAAGCTACCGCAAGGCAGCCACATCACCATTGAGCCAGCACCAGTAGGAGGGGAATGAATTATTCTATATAAATGTACATCTGAGTGGCATCAACCCCAAACTCCCCTAACCATCTATCATACAATCAAGATATCATACACCCTCTCCTACCTCACCACTACCAAACTCACCCCTGCCACCGGAACCGACTCTCCCTCAACATGGCCATCAACCCCGTCGGCAACAGCCCCTGATCCACCACATCCACGCCGCCAAACCTCGCCACAATATCCTTATGATACAACTGCACCACCCACCGCTCATACTCCCCGAGCGCCGTCCACGTATCATAATGAGCCAGCACGGTCTTGACATCCCCCGTCGGATCGAAGTGGGTGACCTGGGGGGCCGCCATCAGCCTGTGGTAGACCCTGCCGAGCGCGGGCTCGGTGCGCTCGCGGTAGCGGGCGAACTCGGCGGCTGACATGAAGGGCTCGTGGCGCAGGTCGTCGAACTCGGGCGCGTCGCGGAAGCCGCGCACCGTGGTCCACCGGTGCGTGCCGTCGTAGGCGGGCGTGTTGTCGTCGGCGTCCAGCGCGAACGACGCCGCCTCGCTCTCGCTGTCCTGGATGTCTGTGAGGGAAAAGCCCTCTTCGAAGCGTGCTTTCGACCGCGTGTAGACGTATTCTTCGTCTTCGAGGTACTTGTCCATGAGCTTGTCGGGGTTCTTTTCGACTTGGCGGCGGTAGAGGAGAAGGGAGACGAAGGGATTTTGGAGGCCGAGGCCGCCGTGGGTGGAGGGCCAGTAGAGGTAGCCGTCGGGGATGTCGGAGGGGGAGATGTTGAAGCGGGAGGCGATGGTGAGCTTGAGGTGCTCGCCGACGCCGCCGGGCTGGTTGGGGAAGAGCTTCTCCTGGATGCGTCGGAAGGTGGCAAGCATGCTGTCGATGTGGGCGCGGCCGTAGCAGTTGGCGGGCTTGCCGAAGTTGTTGGCGAAGAAGCGGTGCCCGTAGATGTTCCAGGCCTGGATGTAGTCCAGGATACTGCGGCAGGCCGACAATTGGATGCGTAGCTCGTCGATGTGCTTGTCTACCTCGTCCTGGTTGATCAAGAAGCGGCCCGTGGCAGGGTCCAACGTTAGGAAACCCCACTTCACATCCCCCTCCGGCAGCGTCCCGGGCTGGGTAGCCGATACCGCATTGCCGTTGCCGCTCATGATCTGAACAGAGCCTGTCTTGTCCGAGTTGAGCTCCAGGCCCATGGTGTCGGTGAACTGGGTGATGACGTTCCAGGCCTCTCCACAAGTCTCCGACTTGCCCCAGAGCCACATGTCGTCGTGCAGCCGATACAGACGTGTACCGGCGGCCTTCTGGTTCACGGCATAGTCCAAACAGAACAGGATAGACTCGCCGAAAAAGTCGGTGATGGGGGTTGACATGGGCGTGCCGCGTTTCCGAATCTGTACAGAAGCATCCGGTGAGTCCTGCTTGAACTTCATCTCGGTTTCCAGAACGCGTCCGAAGAAACCGATCCACTCCTTTTGCACGCCAAAGAACTCGAGAACAGCAAAGATGGTCGAGTGAGGCAGAGACGGCCCAAACCACTTGAAGTCTGAGCGGATGACGGTGATGTCCTTCCCCAACTTTGTCTGCATGATAATTTCGGCTTGGAGGCGCTGCAGTAGTTCCTGGACGACCGTAACATGACTCGACTTCGTATCGCCTTTCTTGTCTCCGGAATCTCCATACGAACCCCTGACCTCGTTGAAAGAGCTGGGTAGCTGATCAAGAAGGATGCTGTGGAAGTGATCATCACGCTGCTTTTGAACGGACGCCGAGTCCAGCACGGTCTTGTTGTCGAGAAAGAAGTGGCGGCGACGGGCGTCCGCCTTGGAAATGGGCTTGGTGTCGGGTTTCCAGACACCCTCGCCCTTGGTGAACGCGGTCAGAGCCAGGCGAAGCTGGACCGCCCACCGCAAACCCACGTAGTACACCAAAATGGAGTGCAAGAGATCCTCGTCCGTGTAGAACCGGTACCGGCCGTTGAGGTTCCGCCGCTGTTCAACGACGAGCGGCTTGCCCCAGGTCCAGGTTGCAAGGGCGGACATGCGCATGTTGAGCACATCTGCAATCTCCGAGAGGATCACCTTGTTGGCTTTGAAGTCGCGTAGGGTGGTGCGCTTCTCTTCCGTCAGAATGTCGCTCCTCAGCATACCCTGGATGACGGTCTCGAGGGTCTCCTCGTTGAAGTGGTGCATCGACTTCCAGCCTTTTTGGAAATGCTCCAGGTTCTTTTTGATGGACTCAAGGCCGCGTTTCGCCTCTTTTGAAGAGAACACCTCGTCCAGATACGTTTTGATAGCCTTGGGGTCGGTCTCCTTGGCATTGAAGACGTACTCTTCCCAAGTGGCGCGCTGCTCATGCATCTCCTCGCGGCCGACCTCGACGAAGCCGGATCCCTCGGCCGTCGACGCGGCATCCGAGGTACCGGATGCGATCCATTCCTCAACAAGCTTGCCGTAGAGCGACGCAAACTCGTACTTGTTAGTCTGGGCGTCCATGTGCCGGTTGATCTCGGCCTCGTACTCCTTCAGAAAGGGCTCGGTGACGGAGGGGTCATATTCGGCTTGGTCAAGAAACTCGTCAAGGCTCGAGAGGGCCGTGTTCGTCTTCAGGCCAAGGGACCGGAGCTCCTCACAACCCTTGAGCAGTTTCTTGGCTCGTTTCGCCGTGTCAGTCTCGGAGGCCACATCTTGAAGTAGCGAGCTCTTCTTGCTTTGGTAAGCCTCCTTCTGCTGCTGAAGCTGATCAAGTTTGATGGCGGTGATGGAGGAGAGGGTCTGGGAGAGAACGTCGGTGGAAGCCATGGCTCGGTTGTGAATCTGTGCAATGGGAATGATGTGTAGAGGATTAAGGCGGGGTGGGTGGGATGCCAGAAAAGAGCCAGCAATGGGTTTGCGAATTGATGATAGTCGGGAGAGTGTAGAAGAATGTGATGCCTTCCAACGACATCGTTGGGCGAGAAGCCGTTCCATTTTATAGCGGGGATCGACACAACGACTGTGGCGAACAGTGGAACCTCATTCGTTACAAAACAATGAGGACGGGTGTGTCATGTGCGTGTTGTGTGTTGCGTGTTGGAGCAACTGCTCGAATTGGAAAATCGTATTTGAGGACAAGCGCGATTACCGTCTGAAAGTGAGGACGGCCGGAACAACACGGCGTGACTCAACCCCGAACCATGAAATGGCTCGATGGCTGTTGGTTGTTCACGCAAAATCAGGGTGTAAGCGGTTGTATCGTAGTGGTGCCAAAGAGATGGTTAAACGGCAAATACAGAGGGGAAGTGTACGAACATACGGCCTCTGCACCAATTGGGTCCCCCGGCCTTACCGTCTTTTCATACCCAGCCAAACAAACCCTTTCGAAACTGCCTAGTAGACACCTCCCCTTCCGAGAGAACATGGGAATCATCACAAACAAGCCAGGCGTCGGACCTCGAAACACATTGTCCGCCCACCCCCAGTTGGTAGGCAGGGGCAGGATGTAAAGATAACAAAATCGAACCATCAAATTCGAAACAAAAGAAAGGGAGTAAGCAAGGCCACCCTCCTTAACCGGACTGGTACAAAGTAAGTGTAGCACAGATACACGAAGCCCAAACTAACTCACTCGCTCCGCCCGTTTCCGCCTGTCCCGCCATCATGATATCATGTCTTTGTCTTTCTTCCATGCCCTCGTTCCCTCCCTACCATATTCGACTCCACAAACACCTCAACACCCCAGCATCGCATCACCCCCCAGCATCACCCACCCCCCGCCCACCAAACAGACCCCTACTAATAATCCATCGGCGCGTCCACCAGCGTCACACTATGCTGCTGGCCATGCCCCTGGGCCTGGGCCTGGGCATGCTTCTGCGGCGTCCCCCTCTCGCGGTCCGGGTGAGTATTCGGCGGGGGCGTGCCCGTCCTCGCAGCCGCCGAAGCGGGCGTGACGCGGCGGCCCGACGAGAAGCGCGCGCCGCTGCGGCCGAGGCTGTTGCGCTTCTCGACCATGTGGTGGTCTTGCTCGCCGACCTTGGCGAGCTGCGGGTCCGTGGCGGTCGCGATTTGCGCGGGTGGTTGGTGTGCGGATGGTTGTGGTGGTGTGCTGGGCGTGGCTGCTGCGGAGGCGGCGGTCATGGCGCTGATGCCGTTCATGATGAAGTTGCCGTCGGCGGGATGGCTGAGGGTAGCCGTGTTGGCGGTGTTGTCGGACTCGCCGGGGACTTCGAGGCTCGTGCGCTTGGGGAGGTTCGGGCCGAGGCTCGTGCGCTTGCGGTGCTCGCTGGTGGGGCTGGTTAGGGTGGTTGAGATGGGGAAGCGCGTCTCGGGCCCGCCGACGCTCCGGTCGCGGCGGTGGGAGGCACGCGGGCTGGGTGCGGGGGAGGTCGCCCTGCTCCGGCTGCCGGTGGCCTTCTCAAGGAGCGCACGGTTGCGCTCTTCCATGTGCGCCTTGCGGTTGCTTTCGTCGGTGGAGATCGCTCGTGGCCGGTTCTGGTTGCCCTTAACAGAGCCAGAAGAGTTGGCGGTCGACAGGCGTTTGAGCTCGTTGAAGATGGAGTCCTTGTGCGCAAAGAGGTCGCGGACAAGCCGGTAGGCGTGCTTCTCCTCCATCGTGAGCGACGTCTCGGAGCGCGGGCGCAGGACGCAGGGGGCAAGCGATGTGGCGAGCTTGGCAATGTATTCCTCGTCAGCTGATGTGAGGTCGATCAGGCGCGTGAAGTGGTTCATGCAGGCATCCAGGGACGCAATGTTAGTGAGTCGCAGCTGGGAGAGTGTCTGCTGTAGAACCGGGACGCGGGCCGCATCGCCACCATCCGCCGTTGGGGTGGTGTAGATGGTCCGGATGATTTCATAGACGTGCGACGAGACTAGAGAATCTGACGGTCATTGTGAGCATACAACTCAGCACTAACAAGCAAACAGGACATACCAGGAAGTTCAAGGAGATAAAGCTTCAGAAGACTCGCGACGGTGGGTATATCGAATTCAGCAAATGTTTCGAGGGCGGGCGCTTTTCCGTTGTTGACTCTGGCCCTCAACTTGTGAGTCTGGGCAAGCGGGACTTCGTGCAGCCACACTCCCCTACGGGCTTCGTCGCCCTCGAGGTCAGGGTAGTGGTGATCAAGGTATGTGAGAAGTGTCGTGATAATGACGGGGACCCGCTTACGGTCGGCCCTGGCGCGGGCCTCGAGGTCCACGCCGAAGGTTTGCTCGTCGACCTTGTTGTAATAGTTCTCGTAGACCACCACCTTCGGGGTAAAACTGCCGGTCCGGTAGTTCTCTAGGAGGTAACGGAGGTCCCCAAGCGGCTGCACAGTCTCCTGGTACAACATCATGTTGTCGACGGCGGACTGCAGGCTGGGAATCACATTGCTAATGGTCCCGGAGAAGTCCAGGATGACCGTCTTGGTAGCCTTGAGCCGGTCCAGCTCACAGCGCTCGAGGAACTTGAGGTGTACCTGGATGGCCTCCTCCAGTTCGCAGCGCATCTCATCCAGCTTTTGGACCGCGGCCTTGTACCGGTCGTCCGCTTCCCTGGCTTCCCGGCGCATGCGCTCAGCGGGCGTCTCGTTCGGCCGCGACGTGTTGAGGACATCCCACTTGGCCAGGTACTCGGTCACTGCGCCAACCACGGGAGAGTCACCGCCATCGGAGCCGCCTACGGGGATCGAGAAGGTCCTCGCAATCGCCTTCTTTTCGGGGACACCGGCCGCGTCAAATGCCTGCGGCCGCCATTGGTAGAATAGCTTGGAGCTGTTGGCGAAGGTGTTTCCGACGTTGCCGACCAAGCGCAGGAAGCCGTGGGTGACCAGATCCTGGCCAATCCGCTCAGCGTAGCTTACGCTTGTACTCCCCATGTTCTGCTGGATATATTCGACAATATCGGAGCCGGCCGAGGTGTTCTGGTATGTACCGAGGATGGGAACCTTGGTCTCGCCCATCTTGACGGTTGCGATCATATGCGACAGGATCTTCTTGACCTGTTCGGGGGAGTATATCTGGTCACCGATCTCGAAGGGTTCCTCCTCCTCTGCTGGTTCCTGGTCCACCTTGATTTCCGGGATATTCTGCAGTTGCTTTGGGCTGCCCTCGGGGTCCTGGAATGCGAGCTTGTTCTCCTCCTCGATATCCTCTACAAGACGGCATTTGTTGAAGTAGCTGCTCCTCAGCTTCTTGACGGCCTCGGCCTGCTTGTCATGGGCCTTGATCCGTCCCTGCAGCTCCTCGTGGGAGTCCTGTATCCGGGCTTCGTGCGCATCGCACCAGCGAGAGAAGGGGTTGACGACCAGGTCGCGGATGTTCTGCGCAATCTTCTTGTGGTTCTTGGACGCATCCTCCATCTCGGTTCGTACGCCATCATAGGCCTTGCGCACGCTGGCGCCATCGTCGCGGCCAAACCCGCCCTGGATCTTGTCGACGGCGGGGGCAATCTCGGAGAGGCGCTGGCCGTAGATCTCCTCGGCCTCGGCGCGCATTCGGGCGATCGTCAGGACTTGGCGGTTCTCGACAACGCCTTGCTGGAGCTTGCCGAACAGGACACCAAGTCCTCGGGTTCAGTTAGCAAAACCGGGTCCATGCGATCAGCAGTTGGGGAGCAGCAACTCACCTGCGGCGTAGTCGTTGGACCAGAACGATTCTGCGAAGCCCGGCATCTTTGCGAGGAGTGCCGATCACACCGTGGGTTGGTCGGTTTGGTTTTCAGCTCTCTCCGGCCGGCGCAAACGTGAACCGGGAGAGAGGTCGTTCTTTATTTATTTGAACAGTTGCTGAATTCCCGCTGGGGTCGTGGCACAGTTCCGGACCTGGCGGCTTACAGGGGAGGCCAGAGTTTGCGTTGGGATGACTGAGGCTGAGGGTGGACGAAATCTTGGCTTTCGAAGGTGGGCTGGGTCCAACAACTTGGAAGTCAAAGTGCGCAAAGAGTCGACGGGTGTGACGGGGAAATCGTTGGAATCGGAGGCTACCGGGTGCACATAAAGCAGGCCACAAACGGCGATGGCGTCGCAAGAAGGAAGTCGAAGGCAAAGCAACCTGGAAGGCCGTACAAAGTACAGATTACAAAAAAAGGGTTCCGTCTTGAAGTTGGTAAACCCTCCGTCCCAAGGCAGGGCACCCGACCCCAACACCGAAGATGCAGGTGCCCAGCCAAACCCCACGTCTCATTGGATGGGGCGCATAGCCTGCCCGTTCCAGTCGTCAGCGAGCCTGGTGAGGCCACCACGGGCCCCAGCTTCCAAGCATCTTTCAGCCCCTGCAGAATCACAGGGGTCCACATGAAATGGGCCAGGACCGGCAGACCCTTCCACGCAGCGCCAGCGCCAGGGAGTGCCAGGGAGTGCCGGGGTCTGATCACACACCGACACGAAACACACAGAAGATACAGTGCAGAGCCAACCATCAACCGTCCAACTGCAGGTGAAAGGACTCCTTTTGAGCAGAGCGCACAGTGGATGGAATCAATGGAACACTGCAGCAGCAGGAGAAGCCGAGTCAGACATTCCTTGGCACCAAATTTGCTGTTGGTTTAGATGATGTGAGAAAGGTGTTCCGGAGGAATTCTTCGACATGTTCTTTACACAGTACATATTACACCCAGGATGTAATGAATCTGAAACATGACGTATGGTACAGGCTCTAGTGGGGTCGGCCGTTACACTGATGCACAACGCCGGGCATGGAAGGGCTGAGAACCATGAGGCAGAGGCTCGAAAAAGCAATTCATGATTGGTGCTGATTTAGTTATAGAAATCTGTTGTCCCTCCGAAGTGTTGATATCGCGAGATATCTTGTGGGATTTAGGCCTTTGACAACCCCTAAAGTGCCGTCGAAGACGGTAGGCTAATGAACTAAAGGAGCGCGCAGGCGTTGTGGAAAGACTCCTCGTGTTGATATCACTTTGAATTTTGTGTCCAGCTGAAGAGAGCGCACAATCATGTACACGTGCCTGACTCGCAAGCCTGGGATAGTTAACGTCGAAGGAATCAGGAATCGCGTCAAAGAAGAATCCGCGGAAGGGAAAATGACAAGGACCCTGACCTCCGGACTTGAGCGACTTCGTATTTCCCCATTTGTCATCGTATCAACGGCGATCCCCCGTTTCAGGCCCACTTGACTGGACTTCCTCCACCACCACCACCGGGAAGCCAAACCGGTGATTTCCAGAATCAGCCAAAGAAAGCTTTGACGCCCTCCCCGATATTGCATCCCTTGGTTACACCGTATCCGGGCTCCATGAAGACGAACCCAGAACTCCCCGGGCCTGTCGGCCGGGCCGAGCTCAAAGCCGGTGAACCGGCGGTGACCGGACAGGCTCAGCGGAGGTCGGCAAAGGCCGCTTTATACGTGATATTGCCATTGGTGTTTTTTATGTCGTTGATTCGATCATTCCCTGTTCATTCAGCGTGCATTGGCAAGCTCCGCTCAACTCAGCCCAAGAGCATCGATGAACGTGTTGAGCATATCCTGCGCCACACCCCTTTGATCGGTAACTCTCCTCAGTGCCCGTCATGATACATATCGTAGTTAACTAATACGCCGACAGACGGACATAATGACCTGGCCATCTTTATCCGGGCATACTACAACAACCACATCTACAATGAAACCTTCAGCGTGCCCTTCGCCGAGGGCGGTCTCCGCGGCCACGTCGACATCCCCCGCCTCCAAGCCGGCATGAACGGCGGCGCCTTCTGGAGCGTCTTCTGGCCCTGCCCAGCCAACGGATCCGACTACTCGGACGCGAACTACCACTCCAGTAACACTCCCCCCTAAACTCCAAGCACCCCCCTCAACTCCCTACTTACTAACCACCCCCAAAAGCCGTGCAACAAACCCTCCAACAAATCGACCTCCTCGCGCGCCTCCGCCAATCCCACCCCTCTATCTTCGCCCCGCCCACCCTCACCAGCTCCGAAGCCCTGCACCGCTTCCACCAGCAAAACACCCAACACCACCACCACCACCAACCCCCCACCAACCCCCCCAACTCATCAGCCCCCTCGGCATCGAAGGCCTCCACCAGATCGGCAACTCGCCCGCCGTGCTCCGGCAGTTCCACGCGCTGGGCGTGCGCTACGCGACGCTGACCCACAACTGCGGCAACCGCTTCGCCGACGCCGCGCTGCACGAGCACCCGCTGCGCGTCGCCGAGCCGGTCTGGGGCGGCGTTAGTGCAGAGGGGAGGCGGCTGGTGCGCGAGATGAATCGGCTGGGGATGATTGTCGATTTGGCGCATACTAGTGTGGGCACGATGAGGGATGTGCTTGGTGCTGGTGGTGGGTGGGAGGGGAGCGTGGCGCCGGTGGTCTTTAGTCATTCCAGTGCGTATGCGCTGTGTCCGCATCCGAGGAACGTGCCGGATGATGTGTTGGACTTGGTGGGCAGGAAGGGGGGGCTGGTGATGGTGAATTTTAATCCGGAGTTTATCTCGTGCGTGGAGGCGCCGGAGAGGGGGGACGGGTTGCCGGAGTTTTATCCCCAGAACTCGACGCTGCAGCAGGTGGCGAGGCATGTGTTGTATATCGGGGAGCGGATTGGGTTTGACTATGTTGGGTTGGGGAGTGACTTCGACGGGATTGCAGACGTCCCGGAGGGGTTGGAGGACGTGTCCAAGTTTCCGGACTTGGTCGCCGAGTTGCTGAGGCAGGGTGTGAGTGACCGGGACGCCGCGAAGGTGGTGGGAGGAAATATCCTCCGTGTTTGGGGGGAGGTCGAGGACGTCGCGAGGGAGATGCAGAAGAAGGGAGAGCCGGTGTTGGAAGATGACCTACCCGGCCTGTTCTCAGCAGAGTATCGGGGCACGGAGAAGGAGTGGTAAGGGGCAGAGGTTTGCTCCAGACCAGTGGGAGTGGACCAAGGGCTTCTGTAGCTCTGTATGGATATTCCGTATTGTACATAGAAACACACGCCGGTGCTCGATTGGGATGACCACCCCCATTGTCTATCGATCCCAATGCCCCCGCGAACCCGGAAGCTCCTGCACGGCCCGGACAGGGACGAACATCATGTCGAATATCTCGCCCAAACCTAAATCCTAACCAACCCCCCAGAACCAACCCCTTCCCCCTCTAACCCCACCGCTCGACCCTGTTGAGTTTCCTGGCCGTCTCCGTTTGGTTCCTCGTCCGTTGGCCGCGTACGGGCAGTCCCATGGCGTGCCGCCTACCGCGGTATGTCCCCATATCACGTAATCGCTTGATGTTGTCTTGGAGCACCCTCCTGGCGTCGCTTTCGATGTTCATGGTCGACAGTTCGGCCGTCAGGGCTGTGATCGTTTTGGGCAGCAGCGTGCCTATCTTCGCCCCCGGGTAGATCGAGTATTTCGCCAGAATGCGGTCCGCCGTTTGCGGTCCTAGGGCGTAGAAGGATTGAAGAGCTTTCTGGGGGGGGGTGAGTGCGCAGGCTGGGAGAAGGAGGTTGTGATCGAGCGCACCTTGACGAGCTTCTGCTCGTTGAAGTTAACTCCGAAGATGGCCACCTGTTGGTAGCGGTCAGCATGAATTCCTTGCGTACATGAAAAAAAAAAAAAGCCCGTACCATCTTGTCTATTGCGGCCGGACACCCTCAGCCAATTTTTCGTCAACAGCGCATTCGGAATCAGCCTCAACGTCGCGGCCGCGAGTCGGCATGCAAGCTCCACTGGATGTTGCCGATAAAAATCCAAGTAAAACCGACAGGTGTTGTCGCCCGGCTACAGCTGACGGCTCGCCAAGACCTTCATCAGACAACCACAAGAGGTAAAGCAGGAACTCAAGTCGGAGGAAACTGCAAAGCAAAAAAAAGTCAGAGTACAAGAAATAAGAGAATATAAATTCCGTAAAATAGCCTGAACAAAACAAGTTATAAAGTCATTGGAAATAAGGTGAGGAAAAATGACCCAATCGAGTAGTGCACAGCACATGGTTAGTTTCTTTGTAGTTGTACCCAGAGTCTTGCGTTTTTTACCGTATTGTCTGTCTACGGCCCTAAATGAATTTCCTCAAAACACACTCTTGGAAATAGAACCATCAGTCACAACACCAATCACCACACATGCCGCCAACAAATCATGGTTCACTTTGAGACGAGGCCAACTCGGCCACTTCCGCACTCTGAGGAGTTCTCTTCAACAGAGGAGTATGTGGAAAGCCTCTTACATTTCGCTACCAACTCAGACATATTCCGGTTTCTCTGCGGCGGCGTTCACATTCTCGATTTCTTCACCACCGATCCAGGAGTGTTCGCTGTGGCCGTGCCTAAAGAATGGCAGGACTATCTGGTGCAGACTACCCCAATGAGGCTCCTCGATTTCCTGATGCGGGATGACCTCTCTTCAGTGTCTCCAGCCGAGGGCTCATGCACACCCCCCGAGTCGCTCATCCAGTATGTCAAGGACATCCGGAAACGCTCTCTGCATCGGTCATTCCACCCCAGCAGGCCAAAACTGCCTGTTCTTCCGAGACAGGTGGCGTTGGGCATGAAGACCAAAAAGGTTCATGAAGTCACACACTTCGCTGGGTACATTGACAGGCTGGCCGAGGATGCAGCTCGTGCCTCGGGCGCCGAGTTCACTCACTTTGTAGACTTTGGGAGCGGGCAAAACTATCTTGGCCGGACACTGGCTAGCCCGCCGTACAACAAGCACATCGTCGCCGTGGAAAGCAAGGAAGCCAACATGGCCGGCGCCAGGGACCTCGATATCCTTTCGGGGCTGGCCGAGAGGGAAAAGCGTGTGCGCAATAAAAAGCTCTATCACCGGGTTTGCGAAGCCGTAGACCCATCGCTCCACAATGACGAGGAGGCTTTGAAGCGCGCAGCAAAGGCACTGGGCATATCCGACGAGGACATTGCCACTATCGACCTCAGATCTCGGAAGGAGCTGCAGGCAACGTACGCCGAAGGGGAAGGAAAGGGCACCATCGAGTATGTCGTCGGCCGCCTCGAGCATGCCGACTTGACCGACGTGCTCTCTCAGTTACGCGGCCAGGAGGACGAAGTTCGGCAGGAGGACCTTCGTATGATGGCCATCTCCATCCACTCTTGCGGGAACCTATCGCACTACGGCATTCGTTCCATGATCCTGAATCCGTGCATTCGAGCTGTTGCCATTGTCGGCTGCTGCTATAATCTCCTCACCGAGAAGCTGGGCCCGCCGACGTACAAGCCGCCCTTCAGTCGCCCGTCCCTGCTACCTATCAACGCGCGGCACGAGCGGGTTACCAGGGAATCGGAAAGGCGGGACCCCCAAGGCTTCCCAATGAGTGAGCGGGTTTCAACGCATGGAGGCGACGGCATCCGATTCAACATCACCGCCCGCATGATGGCGTGCCAGGCCCCGCAGAACTGGACCGATGAGGAGAGCGATGCCTTCTTTACGCGCCACTTTTACCGTGCCGTCCTACAGAAAATCTTTCTCGACAAGGGCGTTATCTCGAGGGTCTACCACGGCGAAGAGACTGACGAGGAGAGTCCCTTCAACTCTAGCACCAACCCGGTTACCATTGGGTCGCTGCGCAAGCAGTGCTACACCTCCTTTGCGGCCTACGTGCGAGGCGCCATCGCCAAGTTGACCACCAACTCCGATTTCAGCCAATACAGCCAAACCATCAAGGAGAAGTTGGGCAACATTACAGATGAGGAGATTACCCGATACGAGGAGATGTACCGCCATCGGAAGCGGGAGTTAAGCGCCGTATGGAGCTTGATGGCGTTCAGTGCCTGTGTGGTGGAATCACTCATCGTGACGGATCGCTGGTTGTTCCTCCGCGAGCATTCGGATATTGTCCGCGACTGCTGGGTTGAAACGGTTTTTGACTACAGCGAGAGCCCTCGGAATTTGGTTGTGGTCGGCATAAAGAAGTAAAGCGAAGGCTAGGATGTGAGCATGGTCGGAAGTTGCACCCACCTTTGGTTGCAATCGGGTAGTGCCAGCGGATATCTTCCCAAGAGCGGGATACCGCTGGCCTTGCACAGCATCAACCTCCCCACGGCTGGCCAACCACGAAACGTGTTTCCGAAGTTGAGCATCTGCCGTAACCTAGCATATCGCTCGACGCGGCGCCTGGCATACGAGATATGGAAGCAACGACAAGGGAAACGGCACACGAGCGGACCAACTCGACGAAACCAAACCCTAGCCGTAGGCTGGGTATGCTGTGGTCGAAGACAACTTCATTTCCCCCAATGGCCCTCGTCACCCGCCACCCAGCCTCGGCAATTCCGCGCCAGTAGAGACAATACATACATAGGTACCATTGTGCGGTACACACCTCCTTCCCAACCCCGCCATCTTGGCATCACGGTTGCGGCCTCCGACTCGAGCTGAGAGTTGTTGGCCAGGCCCCTGACTAACCGGTCTGGGGAAACCGAATGAGACAAGTGTATTGCTTAAGGAAGCCACCCCCTCCCTCATGTGTTGACACCGAGCGGGTCGAATTCCTGATATACGAGGACAGCAGAAGTTGGACCGTGTCACTCGGCATGTTCACGCCTCCTCGCAACCTCCATACCTGATACGGTGATGTGCCAGATGCACTCGAAGAGAGGAGCATCCTCAATTGTATTTCTTACTGGCACATCTGCCGGGTTCGTACGATTGTTTCCTCATGTGCCTACCCCGTCTTCTTTCGCACATCCAAGAGCATATCGGCCGTGATGCCTTGGCTCATTTGTCCCCACACGCCGCCAAACATCTAAATCCCAGCGCGGTACCTGGCATCATGGTGGATGGTTGAGCGGAGGGGGCAAAGTGCAAATGCGGGGTGCTCCAGGAACCACCTGCAGGGCCGCATGGAGCCGAGTGCATCAATGTCTCGCCGATGCTACATGATGCTTCAGCTCTAGCGGGCGGCAGGCACGTCTTCTTTCTGACAAATGCATGTCTCATGGTATCATCGACCCTAATTTTTCTCTGTTCGTCCTCGAGACAATGCCGTGTCAGGAACTTGGAGACGGCAGACAGACCCCTTCTCGTTCCCCATTGACCTTTTCCCGTACCCCCACGTCCATCCCCACCTCTGCAGAGGAGCTGCAACCTAAATTAGCATCCGAGATACTTCAGCTTGATCCATGCCTGAGGACCTAGCCTCGAGGTCACGAGTCCACCCCAAGTACAGAGCTCCAATCGCAGGCTAACAGTTGTTTTTGCCTCCTGCCGTCTTCTGAACTCCAACAAGGATGGAGCTGTGTTATTGTAAAGTTTGGTGATCCGATCCGATCGTCTCTGCAAGGCTATCTGCGGAGCTCATCCAGGACCCATCAAAAACCGTCTCTTATCTATTCCCTTACCTATCCTTTTTACCATCCGGGCATGCTTCCAGATACATTTTGTCCTGTACTTTGCATTTAGGCCATCGACGGGACGTTAAACGGCATCCGAGGACACATTATCTCTGGTGACCCCTTCACCTCAAATTGCCAGGGGTACCTAGTTCTCAAGGAAGAACAAGTCCACTGTCATTGATAAGTGAGCTCCGCTTAGTTCTTAGCTGGGAACTCATCTGGAGTCATTGCAACTCGCCTGACTGTTGTTTTGGGTTTACACAGTAGTCTTGTAATCCGCCGTTCAGAACCCTCTACAATTTATTGTGCGGGAAGAACAAAGAAGCGGAAGACCACCGTCACCTCACCTCACCTCTGCAACACCCAATTTTTAACCACACTCGACTGCCAACGTTCGAGGCTCTTGACGTCAACCGGATGCTGAAGCATTGAGTCGCTGTCGTAGAGGGTACGCCCGTTGCCAGAACGGCACATTTACCGAGCCATGACCGCGCAGGTCTCATTCCTGGTAAGCTTGCCACTTCTCGTTGCCCTCGGCCATTGTCGACCGGCAAGACCACATCCCATCCCGGCACTTCCATGATTATGCCCTCTCCAGCCATAGCCAATGCCTCACTTCTCACGCAATGATATTTTGTTCTTTTGCTAACAATATCCGCTTTCAAGGATGGCACTCTGAGCCTAATTCACATCCCTCTGGACCTCTACCCCAGCCTCCTCCAGCCAATCCTCAAGGTCCTCCTCCCGCCCAGCCAAAACCCCAGGCGGAGCACAGCGGACAGCTTGACCATCGAAGACCGCCGTCATGGCTTCCTCAACATCAGCGTCACGCCCATCGAGTGCTCCATCGTGTGCAACTCGGCCTGGGCGACGTCTGTCTTTGAGCCTGCCATCAAGCGCCTGCCGGAAAACCAGTCCAAGACAGTGGCCATCTCCAAGGACACGTACATTGCGCTGAGCGTGTACGGTTCGGGCATGGACCCCGGGTCGCGGGTTGCAGACCTGACGTCGCCTCTGGCTCTGGCTAACATATCCATCTTTTTCATCACGACATATTGTGAGTATCCCCACCGCCACTCTTGGTTTCTCACAGAACCAGCAAACACCAATTACCCCTTATCTCCAACTCGCACCAGGTGGAGACCTAGGGCTAACCACCCCTCCAGACTCCGACTTCATCCTCGTCCCCACCAAAGACCGGCAAGCCGTCGTCGAGGCCCTTCTCGCGCGGGACTTTGTCTTTGAAGACGACGACGGCCACACCAACTTCGTCTCCGGCACATCACCCACCACCGCAACAGCAACAGCAACAGCAACAGCAACCAGCCGCCACACCCACGCCCCACCCCCACCACCGCCCCCACCCTCCAGCGACCCCATCACCACGGTATCCGCCCTCCAACAACGCACCTTCACCCTCCTCCAAAAGCGGCACATCACGCCCTACATCATCCCGCACCTGACCCTCGTACAATGCAGCGGCATCCGCGGCGCGGTAACCCCCTCCAGCACCCAGTCGCGCAGCGCCCAGTCGCGCAGCAGCGCCCAAGCCTACCCGCAGCTCCGCACCAACAACGGCACCAAGACCAGCGCCAAGCGCCCGGCGTGGGTCGACACCATCGACACCAAGCTGTACACCAGCACGGTGGCGGCGCTGGCCGCCGCGCCGCGCTTCCTGAGCATCACGCTCGCGCCGGACGATCCGCCCGCGCTGTTGGTGGATCGGGCGTTGTTGGGGCTGTTTGGCGATAGCCTGGTTGGTCCGCTCGCGGAACACTACCTGGACGATGATGATGAGGATGAGGGCGGGGATGAGGACGGGGAGGGGGTTGAGGGGAAAGGGGGTGGTGGGAGGGATGATGACGGGGCGCTAGTGCCGATATTTCTGGACCTGGCGGACCTGCCGTTTGAGGCGGCGGGGATTGTGTCCGGGGTGGCGGGGCGGTTGGTGAGCGAGATGGGGGTGGGTGTGGTGGGGGATGGTGGGGCGGAGTTGTCGTATTTGTCGACGGCGAGAGCCGGGGCGGTGATTTTGGGGAGGGCTGGGGCGAGGGTGGCGTTGGGGGTGTTGGGGCGGTTGTTGGATGATGCGGCTGCTGCTGCGGAGAGGAAGGATGGGGAGGGGGTGGTGGGTTGAGGGGATGGGTTGTTGTTGGGCGGCGGCTGAAAAGGTGTGGTGAAAAGGGGGTGGAATGTTGGGTGGTGGTTGAGACGGGGTTGATGGTGAAAAGCGGCGGTGGCTGTTGAGTTGGTGGTGGGTGGTTATATAGGCTTGTTCCAAGGCTGTAGTCATAACCCCAGCGGCGATGGAGTGTAAATATCACAAACCAGCTTCTCTCCTCTCCACATTTCACCGCATACAAGGCCAACCAAACCAAGGTGCCGCCACTTCATTTCCCCCCTTTCTTCTTCCCGCCTCCCGCCGCAGCCTCCTCTCTCACCAACCCCGCCCTTACAAAGGCGTCCCGCGCAGTCTGGTTGATCAGCGCAAACCGGCGCGGGCCCAGCTTCTGCCCCCCGTACCAGCGCGTGACGACGACCATGGCATCCCACAGATCCATAAGCTGCATGAGATGCAAAAGTCGACCACCAGCCGCCGTCTCCCCGTCGTCGTCGCAGTCCTGGAAGCTGGCCCCGTTCGGGCCCCGGATGCGCCAGGCCGTGATGTTGTGCGTGGCCGTGCGGACCCGCTTGTCCGACGCCAGCAGGTGGGCCAAAAAATGGGCTGCCTGGGCGGGGGACGTGACGGGCGCGTAGCGGGCGACGAAGGTGGACTTGTTCTCTATGAAGGGGGTGGATAGAATCCAGGGCGGTGGTGGGCCCAGATCACCGGCGCTGGGCTCTGTTGAGGAGGTGGTGAGGGTCGGTTTGCTGGGGGTGTCGTCGCTGGCAGGGGAAGCTGGGGCTTCATCCTCTCCTTCGCCCTCTCTTACGGCTGAGAGCAACTCCTGGACTTTCTCGATGGCGTCAAAAAGACATACTTGCCCCGGTTCGTACACCTCGCTAACCGCATCCCGGAAGAGGGTCAGGTCCCTCGCCGCAGCCCCATGTTTCCCTGCGGAACCGGAACTATGAGTCCCGACGACTGTGGGAGGTACGTCCGGGTATGTTTGAGGAAACTGCAGTCGTAAAGAAGCAGTTTCGCCAGGAAGGGTGAGGATGAAGATGGAGTCGTCTTGGTCCTGCGAAGAGGGGGTGAGCGTGTCGTCCCCGTAAATGGAATTGATGGCTTCTATTTCGTCGGCGAGCGCTTCTGACATTTTGGAAGATCGAGTAGGAGGAAGCTTTGGTCCCTTGGAAGGTCAAACCGAGTCGAGTGAGTTGTGAGTTGTGAGTGGTTTCCTGAACCTTGACTTGGTATTCGTACTGTGTAGCTCACGTTCTTTTGGATTAGATTGCTGACTCAGCACATCTTGGACCACGTATTGAAAGCGTTTTCTGGGAAGTTAATTACAGGTAGGTACATTTGGTAGGATGGGTACAGTACCTCGGTACCTTATATAAGGTAAGGTACTGTAGGTACCTTAGGTACCTTAGTTAATGGTAGTGAGCAGAGAACACGTACGGAGTAAATCCACAACATAGGTATATACCTAAACGACCTAGCTAGACGACCTACTATTTCACTACTTCCATGGTATAATAACCATAAACCAACAAACTATCAGATAGCGAGTCACGCACCACGATTGTGGAAGACGCTGCTATTATTGACAGCGCATGGGTATGAGGCTGTCAAGCTCCTGCTCGGTACTAACAAGATCGATACGGATGTATGGAGGGCAACGATCGCTGGACGCCGCGCCTTGGTGTATCGGCTCTCCTTTCTCCCAGCTCTCCTCTCCTTTTGACCAACCTGCGTCCTCCATCACGTTGTTTCACTCGCGCTCCCTTACGAAGTCGAATGCCATTCACCAGCATGTCTTCCATCGCAACTCCCCCTTCAACCGCGAATAAGGGCGTCGTCAATATGTATATTGTATTCCCGCTGTTGTTAGCGGCGGCCGGCGATGGCCCGGGATCGCGACCGAATTATCGGCGAGAGGTACGTCGGGTTTGCGTCGGGTGAGCGTCCGGATGCGCATCGGATGTGCGTCGGATGTGTGCTGAGTCAGCAACCACATCCCCTGTTCTCGCGGTGCGTCGCATCGCAGGCCCAACGCAGCTAGGTACCTTATGTATGTACATACATACATGGCTAACTGGACACGCAGAGAGACGGCGTAGAGAGTGAAGATACACCTCTCCAAGATAATAACCTAGTACTTAGGCAATTATACCGTGCTAGAAGCCTAGAACTTGGCTGGCTCCGCGCCACTGACCTGACCAAGGTAGGTGACTACACCTTGGTTCTGGCCCCCTAGTGTTGGTACCCGTAAGTTGGTATATGATTCAAGATTCACAAATGTGGCCTGGCCGTTTCATCCAAGGTCGTTTTGATGTTGGTCAGCGGCCGAGAATAAGTGTGATAGCAAGTGTACCTACTCAGAGTACAGACGGGATTACGTTTGCCTGAGCTGTGCCTCTTTCCGATCTGGGGCCCTGAGCTCGCTTGGCGCCGGCCATGTAAGCATTAAGAATTTAAGATAGTCCGCACTCGGTGAATATTAAAGACTCCCAATTTCACCCGATAGTTGCACTTTCATCAGATAGGTAGCATTCACAGCATTCACAGCATTCGCACAAGTTTCGATCACCTGATATATCCTGATTCATAATTACCTGCCTGTCACCTTTTGATTACCTTGGCACATAGAAAAAGCCATCCACTTACTACAAACACTCACCATGCCGCTACGTACCCAACGTCCCACTGCTGCTCCTCCTTCCCAGGCTGCCCCTCCTTCTCAGGCTGCTCCTCCTTCTCAGGCTGCTCCTTCTTCTCAGGCTGCTCCCCCCAAGAGTCCTCGCAAAACGGCTGAGCCTAATGAGGGCGATCAAGCCAGCACCGAAACCAAGGCCCAAGCGAGCACCGGAGCCGGCAATCCAGCCAACGCCCAAGCTAGCAACTCAACCAAGGCTCAAGCCAGCAAGCCAACCAAGGCTCGGGCTGGCGGGTTGCTAGCTTGGGTTGCTGGCGGCAACCCAACCAAAACTAAAGCCAGCAAGCCAACCAACACCCAAGCTAGCACCGCAAGGAATGAAGGCACTCAAACTGGCTTCTTTTATGGTATGTAAAAGCTATACCCCTCTTCGTCCATATAGGTTTCAATAGTGTTCTCTACTTGGGTCCAGCCGCTAACCAATGTCATATGATAGGCACACTGGTATAGCAGCCTAGAAATCGTGGCCCCTAGATCCCAAGCAGGACGCTACTGACCAACCACCACCATATAGATGTTCCCGGAAGTCTTCTTCAAAGTCTGTTACGGAAACTCAAACCCCTCCGAGAATATCCGTAAACGCCATACTTTCAAGCGGGCCGTACTGCACGGCTACAAGCGATGGCGCGTCAGGGACGCCGACTACCCGGGTATCACCCCGACCAAGAACGGTAAGGTCTATGGCATTTTCGCTACGGGGCTCACCAAAGCGAACATACAGAAGCTGGACCACTTCGAGGGCAATATGTACTACCGTACGCCCATCACTGTTGACCTGTTGAAGAAGACCGAAGGCGGGAGACTCGCCGACGACGGCAAGGCTACGGGCGAAACATACGTCTTTAAGTACCCGCATGAGCTTGAAATGATCCCGTGGTAAGCAACCGCTTTCTAGTTCTATCGCCGAGTATCTCCTCGCCTTTTTTTGTTTTTCGTTTTTTTCTTTTGATTTTGGAATGGGCTTGGGGCAATAGACTGACAAAACACGCGCTTAGGAATCCGGAGGATTTCCACCAGTCTGACATGGGGGCGGACTATATCCGTACCTAGTTAAGTCGCACTGGGGACAAAGTGCCAGCGATGCTGCCACAGCGCTACTGACAGCCAACCTTGATATCCTAAAACCGCCACACAAGTAAGCCGCAAGATGGAGGCCGGACCCTAAAGAGCACCTGGTGTTTTGCGGCACAGATAGGAACCATGTAGTCGGAAACAGCGCAGCGCGGGCTTCTCCCAACAATATGCACCTATACACTTGTCATCTAACGTCCTGTTGAATGCCATTAGTAGTACTAACGGGACCGGTTCAGATATTTAGTGCGTGCATTCGGTTCATGTAACTCTCCCATACGCAAAACATTGAATGATAAGATCCAGGGTAGGCATGAATATGTCTACTTACCGAAGTTAAGTGGCGGTTTGGTTTCCACATGCAGTTTCCAACAACAGTAGGACGGGGTGTTAGGTACCGCCCAGCACAGCTCTGGGGTCCCTAAGGGTACAATCACGCTACCTGGGCACTGCCAGCGTCATGATCTACTTGCTCTGGTCAGCTTGGCTCATCAACTAAGTAATATAACCTAAACACTACTACATATTGATTTACGCTTCTCCTCGAAGCCGATGCCATTCCCGGGTAACCTCTCCCTGCTCCTTCACAGACCTAGACCCAAGCATATAATACACACTCGTCATCAGCCAGGGCTTGAATAACAGCCAAAGCCCGCCCTTGAATTCCCTCTGAGAAAGAAACAGGGCCGACCACAAATCACCACCATACTATACAGATATAGCCGGCACTGTGTAAGCATATACCAGCCGCAAGCCAACCGCCAGGGCAGAGCTGCAACAACAAGCAACAGCATGACAACCTCTCAGTCGTACGGGCAGGCCAACACGATCAAGAACAGGGAACCAGGCCCGACGCCTGCCGTCTGCGCGGTATCACTGGATGGCCTTGCCATTGCTAACGGCGCCAAACCTCGCCATGCATCACGGTCTGCTGCTGGTACGTAACAACACAGGTGAGATGCAGGACACGCATGGTCAACGGCTGCTTATCGACGCACGGCTGTCAACTTCCTGCAAGGCAGTGAAGATCCGACTACGGCCTTACCTTTGCCGGCAACCCCCCAGGCCTGAACGCACATCACAGCTGCTACGAGGCCCACTACTGGTAGCCTGGCATCGGCCTTCCCCCTCCCTCCCGTGAAAGCGGTCCGGGGCTGCCTGCACCACGCAGAGGATCACGCTCACCCGGCAGCAAAATACCCACCCATTTGGTCGAGATCGTTTTGCCTTTGCTACATGCATGTATGCGCCAAGAACGGACCTCAGTCCCCCCGAGATTTGCGAGTGACGGTAGTGGGGGTGTTGGGGTCCTTTCAGGAGGGCAAGAAGCTGTTGTTAAGACAGCATGGTTGGAGAGCGCGGAGGATAGATACCTCTGGAGTTTTAGAGGTTGTAAGTCGGTCGTTGGGAAGGAGGGAGTAGGGGCCGCCGTTCTCGGCTGAGGGCGCCACGCGTGCATGAACAGGCGTAGGCTTTTAGGGGGGCAACTGCTTGGCGATACTGAGAGGAGGAGGACGCTTGTTTGGTGGGATGATGTCCGAGGTCGTTCCTATCGTTCACGGCAATGGTGGTTCGGGGCCGGAAAGGTTAGATCTAAACGGCACTAAACATGGGGAAAGGTAAAGTACGGAGCGGGTGGCGATCTCGAAAGGGGAAACGGTTTTCGACAGGTTTCCGACGACCACATGTGGCACGCGGGAGAGAACGGTGGTCGTTCAGAACAGTGACCTCGCCGATATCCGGCTAGACGGTTTTGGGATGCTCAAGAAGTTATCGTGCATTCCTTAGACGGGCGATAGGCGGCGACGAGAAGGGCAGAGAAACCCTGAGCGACATCATCATAGATTTGGCGACATGAGAAAGCCTGAGGACAACACGTGTTTGCGGCGTTGAGCTTTTGGCTGGTTGTGGTGTCCGAGGAGCCGTAAGATTGAGGAGGACGGAGGAAGCCTGATGGATGTGTTTGGGGTTTGGAAGAGGAAGCCAACTTGAAGCCGCAGCTGCCGTTGTTCCGTTGTTGTACTGCAGCGCAAACAGTGAGATTGAGGATCCGCCGCAGGAGTTGTAAGGTATGTGCGTATGTAGAGAGTGCGAAGGTGGTCGCAAATTCATGCACAACTGCCATGGACCCCAGCTTTCTCATCCTCTTATTCCTCCGAATGCCGTCGGCAACAATTAGCAGAGCACCCAAGCCAGGGCTGGGCGGCCGTGTTAATGCCCTAGTTATTTTTGGAGGAATGTACGAAACAAGAGGCGTCTGTGGGGGCTTGGCCGCAAGTGTTGAGTAACCCGAAAGAGCATGGAATCCGTCATCTGCGCGGTTCCGGCAATGCGCCAGACACGATCTCCTTATGTCCGCCTAGTTGGTTTCGACCTTTGGAGGCTGCGACAGTGGAAGGCCCGTTTTTCTTTGCTGCGCGGCGGGCCCGCCTGCGACCTCGTGGCAGGGCACGGAGCGAGCGTCGTGCCGATAGTGGAGGGTGGTCGCTTCCATTGTAAAGGGAAAAAAAAAAGAAAGCATGATAGTTAGTATTCATGCGAGACATTCTTAAGGGACGAAACGCCAATCAACACGATTCGAGCTGAGCGTGTGTCTAGATTACCAAGAGAAGGGTTTCGAGTCCAGTTTGGGTAAGACTGCCCTGAGCGTTCGCGTTTACGAAGTGCCTCCAGGTGTAGTTAATGTGGGTCAGGAGCCCCTGTGTGCGGGCTGGTCGGCTGGGAGGAGTGGCACAGTGGCCCATGCCGTCGCTTGGCAGATCCATCCATGGAGCCGGGCGCCTTGGCATGGAGATCTTCCGGCCCGCTTGACAGGCTGCATGCATGGCCCGATGTCTGTCTCGACGACTGCTGCAAAACTCCACGACTCGCTTCTTCAATTGAACCCGCATCAGTTCCCAAGTCTGTCCAAGAATGGCTTGCGATTGTTAATAAAATTTGCCATGCACTGGCCGTAAAAATGGCAATACGAACATTTTCCCCACATTCCCATGGCGAACACAAAAGCCGACCACGGTCACGTCACGCTGATGGGATGCTGTTTGATGCCTGTCACGGGCCTCGGCCTCGACTTTGGCCTTGAGTCTCACGTCTGACATCACTTTCGTACCAGATACTAAATAGTCAGAGGAAAACTAGCCCCCACTCACGCTTTCGCGGCTCACCGCCACCAACGTCCCTGCTCGTATTGGCTCTGTGCCGCCCCTCCGTCAGCAAGAGGTTCAGTCGGCCACTGCGCAAGATCAGTTGGCTGGAACTTAGTCGGTATTGTCTACCTGAGGATCAGCCATGGAGGCGGGCCGCACCATTCTCAAAGCCGGGTTGAGTGAATCTGTGACCGTTGCTACGGAGCTCGATGGTTTCGAACAGCCTCCCCAACACACGACAACCTGAGCACGGCCGGGGTCATGATCTGGTCCATACAGGCTGGGCTGGGCTGTACTAGCTCCCGCCTTATCGTCCCAGCTGAAGGGCCTACGATGTGACCATCCGCCTTGCGTCTCAGCTCTAAGCGACTTCATCTGCCCCTTCCAACCCCGTTCTGAAGGGCGTAGCCGTAACACCACAACCCCGTTTGATAGTCACTCGCCGACTTCGAGACCCACGGGAAGTTCCCGTCCAAGCAGACTTTCACCGTACCTGCCTGCGGCACGCCTTGTTTTGGTTCTGCCCGCCAGGGGCGTCTTGTGTCTGAAGACATGTTTCCCCAACGGCTTCACGCCGCTTTTTTTCGCCTCTAGTGGGGATGGCCCAGTGCCCGCGCCCCATGGAGGAGGCCGACAACCACCTTTCTCAAAGGATATAAGGAAGTTGTCGAGCCCTCCACCGAGGTTTTGAATTCCTCATCCTCACACTCACTCATCAACCACTCCAGTCCTTCCTTTTAGGCTCTATTTTCTTGATTTGCCTGGTGCAATATCTTTCTTTCATTCACACTCCTTTCTAATCACAGTACTCGTTGATCGAGCCTGTACCACATTCCTTCTCGGATACTCTAGCATCAAACTATCTCCAGTCTTTCTCTGAAACTTCCAGTCCAACACATCCGTCAAGATGTTCTCCCTCAAGTCCTTCGTTCTCGCCGGTGGCCTTGCCGCCCTGGCTGACGCTCACATGATCATGCGGATGCCCGCCCCTTACACTTCCCCCGCCGTTTCGTCCAGCCCCCTCGACCCCAGCGGTAGCAACTTCCCGTGCCAGAGCACCGGCGGCGCCTTCGAGGGTACGCCGACTAAGATGGAGAAGGGCTCCAAGCAGCAGCTCGGCTTCACCGGTTCCGCCGTCCACGGTGGTGGCTCCTGCCAGGTTTCCATCACCTACGATGAGAAGCCGAACGCTCAGAGCTCGTTCAAGGTTATCAAGTCGATCCAGGGTGGCTGCCCGGCCAGGAACACCGCCGGCAACCTTCCCGCCAACCCGGATGGCGCCGCCCCGGACACGTATGAGTTCACCATCCCCGAGGACATCCCCAGTGGCAAGGCTACCATCGCCTGGTCCTGGTTCAACAAGGTCGGCAACCGCGAGTTCTACATGAACTGCGCCCCCGTCGAGATCTCCGGCAGCGGTGGCAGCGAGGCCGGCCTGGCCGCTCTCCCTGACATGCTGGTCGCCAACATCGCCTCCATGGGCACCTGCGCCACCGCCGAGGGCACCGACGTCGAGTTCCCCAACCCTGGCTCCGATGTCGAGACCGCCACGGGCGCCGTTAACCTCGGCCCCCCGACCGGCCAGTGCGCCGCTGGTGGCGGCAAGGGCGGCTCCTCCGGCGGCTCTGCTACCGCTGCCCCCGCTGGCGGCGCCACTCCTGCTGCCCGCCTCCGCCGTAGCGCCCACTTCCGCGTCTAAGCCAACATCAGCGCGCAGACTTTCTTGCTTTCAACGCGCTATAGAGCGGAGAGATAGGAACACGGCATCGCGCATACCCGGGGACAGTCGTTACAGTTCAGCACAGTCGGGGTTCGGTCACTCGTTCAAAGAACACATTCGTTAACCTGGTGGGGGATGGGCCATTTATGCTTTCGATGAGCATGGTCATAGGGGGATGCACTCGCTTCAGCAACACAAAGGGACATTCGTTTTGGACAATATAGATTTCAGAGAGATAGACGGTGGAGCAGCTTTCGAGCTAGACATTCCTTCTTTAAATAGAGCCTGGGTAGAGGCTAGAGTGGGTGGTGGTTGAGGACAGTCATTCCTTCAAGAATAAACAATACATTCCTTTGAACGCACGCACTGGGCTCTGAAATGATTAATGTGACGGTTGTTTGATGTGCGCCTTTTCTTGGTCGTGCTTCTTTGGGGCGACTGACGAAGTCTCGTGACATGGTTTTTTTGTGTGGACGTTGGAACTGTGGCTCAGGTCAAGTAGGCAATCCGGGGTTTGAAGGTGACTTCCAGGGTCCATATTCAGCAGTCCCTGAGCTCCACAATGAATAAGGTACGGCTCTATCGTTGGTGGGGCCTTGAGCTTTGATAAGATAGACTGATCTGAGCACCTTCGAACAGTTGTTGGAAAACCTACAGCCACGGATACCGAGATGGGACAGTCAAACGTAGCGAAGACAGTGTAATTACGGCCCGTTGGCTCTATTGATGGTCGATTACTGCAGTGCAACCGTCGTGATGTCTGTGTCTGGTTCAAACAGCTGTGGGCAGGCGTCTCCGCATCTGGTCCCCTGGGTCCACCTCGGGGGGTTTGATTACGCCTTGGCGACCACACGCCAAAGGCGTGGTCCTAACCCTGTAATCTTGACAACAGTCGGTGGCTTCGGCTGCCCGTTGCCCAGCCTGGTGAAGCCCCCCTGTCGGGCGGCCAATGGAACAGCTTCCTGGTTGTCTTGGCTCATCGGAATATAAATGTTGCATTGCCTAGCGCGCTTTGATTTCGCGGCAGCATCCCCCGGACCTGCGGTGCTTGGGAATTTTCGATCTACGCGCAGCGCGAAGCGCAGCCTTGCCTTGCAGTGAACCTAACATACCTCCACAATCCACGATAGGTACACATGCTTCGGCACCTGCCCCTCATCGGCAGCAAATACCAATTCCCTTCTACGTTCTGTTCAAGGACATATTTTAGGACCCTAATTTTTCTTTAATGCTCCGGCCAGTTCTGCGTCCCACGAACCATCTCCCATATCGAGCTACGGAGCGACGATACATTTAAACGCGATCTCTCCATCCACAGCTCGGCGGATGTACCATAGCATTTCCGCCCTGTCACAATCACAAAGTTCCGCGGGTCCCCGGCCGATTTCGAAGTTGGAGATACCCAAGACATCGGCGAGAGCGGTATAAGCTGTCGCCCTACCACCCGGAAGGGTGGATGTCGCAATCATGGCGAGCAGTCTTATCGAGGATGTGGTGAGGAAGCTGAGTATCCCAGAAACCGGTAGGTTGAACACCCTCAACTCAATTCGTGCCCCCGATGCAGCTGCAGCGATTGCCTGCCCGCCTCCGTAACTAACCATAATGCGTTCTATAGAGCCTCGGCTCAAGGTCGAGGCGGCATCTACGCTGCGCGACAGTCTCGATCATTACACGGCCGGCCCCAGCTACGCCGCCTTCCTCAAGCGATTAATGCCCACCTTCATCAACATCCTTCGCCAGCCATGCGTCCTTCAAACCTCCGCGCCCGATCAGGCCAACGCGCAAAAGTTGCGAAACTGCGTCCTCGAGATCTTGCACCGGTTGCCTACGTCACTATCGCCCCCCGAGCCGTTCGAACCCTACGCCGAAGAGGTTGTGGATCTCTTGATGCAGCTCGTCCGTAACGACAACGAGGACAATGCTGTCTTGTGTGTTAAGATCATCTCGGACATCATGCGGCACCAACACAAGATAATGGGCAACAAGGTCCAGGCATTCTTGTCTTTAATCCAAGAGTTGTTTGAGCAGGTAGACAAGGTCGTTCGCGAACAGCTCGACAACATCTCCCCGGCCGCGGCACCGGTGCCGCCATCCACACCGGGCAGCACGCAGACTACATTCCTGCCACACCAGCAATCCCCTAGGGCTGGGTCGCCGGTTGCCGCAGGAGCCCCCGACTTCAGCGTCGACCCCGGTCAGCAGTCAAACCGCACCTTGCTACGGGGGATGCAATCCTTCAAGGTCTTGGCCGAGTGCCCGATCATTGTCGTCTCGATATTTCAAGTCCATCGGACGAGTGTCACGAATAATGTCAAGGCATTCGTTCCCTTGATCAAGCAGGCTCTGCTCTGCCAAGCCAGAGCCCAGGACCAAGCGCACAAGGACGCCGCTGCTCGCGGTACCATTCACACTGGAGTCAGCCCCAATATTAAGAACCGAGCTGCGTTCGGGGAGTTCATCACCGCCCAGGTCAAGACCATGAGTTTCCTGGCCTACTTGCTCCGCCAATACTCGGGCAATCTCACAGATTTCCTACCGTCGCTACCTGAGATCACGGTCCGCCTCTTGAAAGACTGCCCTAGAGAGAAGTCGGGAGCCAGAAAGGAGTTGCTTGTAGCTATTCGGCACATTATCAACTTCAACTTCAGGAAAATCTTCCTTCCCAAGATTGACGCTTTGTTGGACGAGAGGACGCTCATCGGGGACGGGCTGACGGTCCACGAAACCATGCGACCCCTTGCGTATAGCATGCTGGCCGATCTCATCCACCATGTCCGTGAGAGCCTCACCCCCGACCAGATCCGGAAGACGGTCGAGGTCTACACGCGAAACCTCCAGGATAATTTTCCGGGGACCAGCTTCCAGACCATGAGTGCCAAGCTCCTTCTTAACATGGCCGAATTCATCGCTCGGATGCCCAACAAGGTTGACGCGCGCCACTACCTCATCATGATCCTTAATGCCATCGGCGACAAGTTTGCCGCCATGAACAGGCAATATCCGAACGCGGTCAAGCTTTCGAAGCAATATGCTCAGCAGGCGGCCGAAAATGCCCCGGAGACATATCTGTCTGATAGGGAGCACCCGCCGGAATGGGACGAGGTCGACATCTTCAGTGCCATGCCGATCAAGGCCTCCAACCCCCGGGATCGCGCCGCCGACCCGGTTGTCGACAACAAGTTTCTGTTCCGCAATCTGATGAATGGCCTGAAGAACACGTTCTACCAGCTAAAGAGCTGCAACCAGTTGGGCACAGTGGATTTGACCGGTGTCCCCCCCCACTGGACCGATGTGGCGTACGGCTTCACAGCCGAGGAAGTCAAGGTCATCGTCAAGCTATTTCGCGAAGGTGCTTACGTATTCCGGTACTACGAGATCGAGAAGCCGGCGGCCGAGTCGCCATACAGCTCGCCTGTCGAATACATGGCCAACTTCTACATGATTTCGAGCAGCAAGGAGGAGAAGGACCTTCTCGAAACCTTTGCGACAGTCTTTCACTGTATTGACCCTGCCACATTCCATGAGGTGTTCCAGCAGGAGATTCCACGACTTTACGACATGATTCATGAGCATACCGCCCTCCTTCACATCCCCCAATTCTTCCTCGCAAGCGAGGCGACCTCACCCAGCTTCTGCGGCATGCTGCTGCGCTTCTTGATGGAGCGCATCGAAGACGTGGGCTCCGCCGACATCCAGAAGTCATCCATCCTCCTTCGGCTCTTCAAGTTAGCCTTTATGGCTGTCACCCTCTTCGCGTCCCAGAATGAACAGGTGCTTCTCCCACACGTCGTCGACATCGTGACCAAGTCTATCGAGTTGTCGACGAAAGCAGAGGAGCCGATGAACTACTTCCTTCTGCTCAGATCTTTGTTCAGGAGCATAGGGGGCGGAAAGTTTGAGCACCTCTACAAGCAAATCCTGCCGCTCTTGGAGATGCTGCTTGACGTCCTCAACAACCTTCTCTTAGCTGCCCGCAAGCCTGCCGAACGGGATCTCTACGTGGAGCTCTGTCTTACCGTTCCGGCCCGGCTAAGTAACCTCTTGCCGCATCTCAGCTTCCTGATGCGTCCCTTGGTAGTGGCGTTGCGAGCAGGCACGGACTTGGTTGGTCAAGGGCTTCGGACTCTCGAGCTGTGCGTCGACAACCTCACTGCCGATTACCTGGATCCAATCATGGCGCCGGTGATTGATGAGCTCATGACGGCTCTTTTTGACCACTTGAAGCCTCATCCATACAGTCATTTCCACGCCCACACTACCCTTCGTATTCTCGGAAAGTTGGGTGGTCGAAATCGAAAGTTCATGACAGATGCCCTGCCGGTCACATTCCAACAATACGTCGACGATCGGTCAAGTTTCGATGTCCGGCTCACTGGGTCGAAGCGGGACAGGGCCTTCCCGGCGCATCTCGGGATTGACCTGGCCATCCAAAATCTCATGGAGGTGCCGAGGCCAGCCAAGGGGCCGTCACCATCACTGTCGAAGCAATATGATCCCTATTACAAGAGGCAGGCCTTGAACCTCATCATCGCTCAGGTCAAGCTCAGGGTTGGTTTCGACAACCTGCCTGACGATTTCCCCCGCCTTGTCCGCCTCCAGGCCCAGGACCTTGTTAACCGCAACAAGGCTGTCGACATCTCCATCTTTGAGACCTCCGATCGTGAGCGGTCAACGGCTAAGAAGGACGACGAGGAACACTTGCTCAAGCGCCTGATCAAGGCTCTCATGTTTGCTCAGTCAATTCCGGATTTCAAGGCCGAGGTGGAT
This sequence comes from Chaetomium cochliodes, assembly GCA_023383405.1. Classification (NCBI taxonomy): domain Eukaryota; kingdom Fungi; phylum Ascomycota; class Sordariomycetes; order Sordariales; family Chaetomiaceae; genus Chaetomium; species Chaetomium cochliodes. The sequence goes on along the minus strand of JAKWJL010000002.1, from coordinate 2,991,316 downwards.
GCGCTGCTCCTCAACCTCGCTCGCCACTTCACCATCATCGAGGTGGGGCGGGCGCTAGCCGACATGAAGAGGGCCTACAGTCCCTTCGATACGAAGTCAGGCGAAGGTCTTCTTTTCCTCGACAGCCGGGTGCTCTCGGACGCCATCTTGGAATCTATGGCCTCTGATAGTCCTGATGTCCGTGATGCTGCTGAGCGCCTCATCAAGGAAATGTACAACTCGGCCGTCATCATCTTCGGATCACCCACCCATGTCGCCCGTCTAACCCTCTTCAACAGCCTAGCATCTACCTTTTGCCACGGCTGTTATGAAGAGGAGTGGTTCACCAAAACGGGCGGAACCTTGGGGATCAAGGCCCTGCTGACTGACATCGAGCTTGGCGATGCCTGGATCGCGACAAAGCAGATCGAGTTCGTCCGCGCCCTCATCTATGTCGTCAAAGACATGCCTTTGGACCTTCCCGAAAAGACGAGGAGATCGGCACAGGTCACACTCGAAATCCTCTTGACGAGGCTCACAAAAAACATCACAAAAGCGGACTGCCTACCTGCCCCACCATCAGCAGCACCGCAGCCGCCACAGGCGCCGCCGAAACACTCCCGCGTCGCCCAAATTATTATGATTCTCAACGGAGAATTGTCGCATATGAACCGTCACGTTCGAGAGACCGCGAGGAGATCTTTGGAGTTGATTGCCAAGGCAGCTGGGGCCGAGGTCTGGGAGCTCCTCGAGCCTCATCGCAAGCACCTGCTGCAACCTATTTACGCGAAACCCCTGCGGGCTCTGCCTTTCGCCATCCAGATCGGTTTTATCGATGCGGTTACCTACTACATGATGTTGAAGCGGGACTTTGTTGCTTTCGATGAAAACCTTAACCGACTGTTGATGGAATCGTTGGCGTTGGCGGACGCAAGTGACGAGTCGTTGGCAGGGAAGATGCTAGAATTCAGGACGCACGACTTCATAGTCAATCTCCGCGTCTCTTGCATCAACATCCTCCGCAGTGCGATGGGCTTCGACGAGTTTGGAGGCAGTGTGAACAATCCGACCAGGGTCAAGGTTGTTTCGGTATTCTTCAAGTGCCTGTATTCCGATTCCCCGCCGACAATCGAAGCGGCCAACGACGCGCTGCGTTCGGTCCTCCAACAGACGAGCAAGCTGCCCAAGGACCTTCTCCAGTCTGGTCTCCGACCCGTCCTCGCTAGTTTACAGGATGCCAAGCGCTTGACTGTCCATTCTTTGGACAATCTTGGCCGGCTACTGCGACTGCTGACGACATACTTCAAGGTGGAAATCGGGGCGCGTCTTCTCGAACACGTGAAGCAGATTGCCGAGCCAGGCTTCCTTCAGACCATTTCATTCACCTTCTTCGAGCAGCACAACTCCCTGAAGGTGATTGCCGCCGTCTTTAACATCTTCCATCTGCTCCCCGAAGCCGCCAAACAGTTTAAGGAGCGAGTGATCGATAACGTCTTGGACCTCGAGGAGAAATTGCGGAGGACACACCACAGCCCGTTCCGTGTCCCCTTGTACAAGTACCTTAACAAGTACCCATCCGACGTTTGGGCTTTCACTCTTGGCAAGCTCGAGGAGTTGAAGTACGGACGGTTCCTGTCCCAGGTGCTGCGGCACCAAGACAGTCAAGTCCTCCGAGACTATGGTGCTGCGAATGTTGAGTTCATCATCAAAACGTGCAACAACTCGATCAACCAGGGCAAGGACACCAAATTCATCGCCACCATTAACACCATCAACATGCTGGACGCCCTCTGCCAGTTCCCCAACACCTTGTCATGGTTGGACAACAAAGACTACATCGATTGGCTGAAGCAGGTTGGGAAGGAGCTCGAGCAGAACCTGAAAGCCAACACTTTGCCGCCGAGTCTCCGGCTCCCGGCCGACCAGGCATCTGAACAGCTCATGGCCATTCTGACCAAAGCTCTGGCTCGGAATGCTAAGGACCTGGACCCGCTTTTCGGCCTCGTCGAGTCCATCACGGCAGATGACTTCCGTGAGACGCCGGCCTTGCTCGCTCACATCTACAACCACATCATCTGCAGCGACTCGATCGAGTTCTGGAGGACCGCTGTGCTCCGCTGTCTTGAGATCTACGCAGGGAGGAGCGCATCACAGCGAACGAAGTGGTATCTGCTCCACAACATCGTCAACCCCATTGTCGCCATGGACGTGATGCGGCACTGGAATCGCGGCGAGCCGAGCAAGGGCCCACGGTTCCTCGACAAGTCTATCATTGACTCGATCAACACCAAGATCTGGAAGGTCAACTTGCCTGATCCGCAGGAAGATCTGTCGCATCCGCGTATCGACCACACCCGCATGGAGGTGCTTCAGCTCTCGGCCATGATCGTCAAGTACCATCACGCCATCCTTCAAGATGCGCGTAAGGACTTCATCAAGTTCGGTTGGACCTACATTCGACTCGACGACGTCATCAACAAACATGCGGCGTATGTGGTTATAGGGTACTTCATTGCCCACTACGAGACGCCAGCCAAGATCGTCACCCAGATCTACTTCTCGCTCCTCAAGACTAATCAGAATGAGGGCCGGGCGCTCGTTACGCAAGCGCTGGAGTTGATGGCACCAGTCATGCCCAAGAGGTGCAACACGGCACTGACTGAGCGTAATCCCGTTTGGGCAGTGGCGCCGCGCCGTATCCTTTCCGAGGAGAGCCAGAACGTACAGCAGATGACGTGCATCTTCCACTTTCTCGTGCGGCACCCAGACTTGTTCTACCACACTCGGGACAAGTTTGCCATCTTGATCATCCAGTGCCTCCGCAAAGTGGCATCGCCGCCTAACCCGTCCAACGAAAGCCGGAAGCTCGCACTTAACATGATGTGGCTGATCTGGCAGTGGGAGGAGCGACGCGTGGAAGGGAAACTGAGCGAGCCTCTCCGCGCCGTCACCGAGTCACCCGGCACAAAAAAGCGGAAGCTGGAGGATACCCAGGCATCTTCCCCCTTGACCGCGCGTCAACCGGAGAAAGCAGAATTCCAGATCCCTCCTTTGGTCCGCCATAAGATGGTCAAGTATCTTGTCGAGTTCATCGCCCAACTGAACGAGCGCTACCAGCTTCCCTCCGCCAAGCCGCGCGATCCGGCCGCGCTGGCGCTGCCCTCGCCGACGACGGAGCTCTGCAAGAAAGCCATGTCTTTGTTATACAACCTTCTTCAGCCACAATACTGGGGCGACTTGGACGTGGATCTGTTCCCCAACGTCACCGACGTGGTCCTGGCCAGCACCAAGTCTGCAGGCCTCCTGTCAGCCGACCCTTCAGACACGGACAAGTACGATGATAAGTTTATCACCAACATCGTCAACACCTTGCAGGTCGTCCGTATCATCCTCAACTTCAAGACCGACGAATGGATTCTGAAGCACACGGCCCACGTGCAAAAGATCTTGGAGAAGTGTTTGAAGTCGGAGCATCCAGAAATCCAGGACTGCCTGAACATGGCCGACAAGGACCACGACGGCGGCCGCGAGATCAAGCCGATCGTCAAACGTATTTTAGATGCAGTGCCAGAGGATGTTCCTATGGAGGATGCGGATGCGGATGCAGAGTCGGAGGCGCAAACATCCGAGGTTATCACCTTCCTCTCGGGCATCGCCACGGAGAGCATGGCTGCGTCGAATTATGTCTCCGGTATCAACATTCTGTGGTCACTTGGGTCCCGCAAACCGTCCACCATTGATCAGCACATCCCCGCCATCATGAAGTCGCTGCAGTCAAAACTTGCCCGGGACCACGTCTCTCATTACGCGGCACTGGCGCAGGCGAGCGGCATTCGTCCCCAACAAGACCCGAACGCGGCGACCGAGATGAATGCCTATGACCTCGAGATCCAGACGGGTTTGATCCTCAAGGCGATCGAGGTCACCGCGATGCGCATGGAGATTCTCGGCGACAACCGGCGGCCCTTCCTCAGCGTCCTGGCAACCATCGTTGAGAAGTCACTCCATGTCGGTCTTTGCGAGAAGATCTTGGAGATGGTGGAGGGCTGGGTTTTCCGGTCCGAAGGCACATGGCCCACGCTTAAGGAGAAAACGGCAGTATTGCATAAGATGATATCGTTCGAGCACCGCCAAGATCAAACTATGTTGATGAAATTCCTTGAGCTTGTCCTCCGCATCTACGAGGACCCCAAGATCGCTAGAACGGAACTTACGGTGCGGATGGAGCACGCCTTCCTTATCGGCACTCGCGCTCAAGACGTCGAAATGCGCAACAAATTCATGACCATCTTCGACAAGTCCCTTTCAAAAACGGCGAGCCTCCGGCTGGGCTATGTCATTATTCGGCAAAACTGGGACACGCTGGCGGAGTCATACTGGTTGGCACAAGCATCTCAACTTCTCTTGGGCGGCGTCGACATGAACCCCGTCATCCAACTCCATCACGAAGACTTCCGGACGCTGCAAATCTCTCAGCTGCTCGGCACCTATGCTAAGGATAGCCGCGAGCCGACCAGTATCAGCGACGACAAATATGACGCCTTCATGGCAAACCATCGGCGCTTTGTGGCGGAGCTTGGCGACGTCAGGGTGCGAGACATCCTCGAGCCTATAACCCAGCTGCAGCACATTGACAACCCTTTCGCCAACGAGCTCTGGGTGACGCTTTTCCCGATGTTCTGGTCTGCGACGGCCAAGGAGGAGCGGGACGAACTCGAGCGTGGCCTAGTGGCACTACTTATGAAGGACTACCACGCGCGCCAGATGGACAAGCGGCCGAATGTGGTCCAGTCACTCGTAACCGCGGCCGTGAAGACGTGGCCGCACCTCAAGATCCCGCCGCATGTTCTCAAGTTTGAAGCTAAGACATACGACGTGTGGTACACGGCGCTTTGTCAATTGGAGAACTCGGCTATGAAGCCTCAGATCGACTCTGCAGCCGTCCGGGAGAGTAACCTGGATGCCTTGCTCGATCTGTACGCCTCCCTAGGCGAAGATGATCTGTTTTACGGAACGTGGCGCCGCCGCTGCCAGTTTGTGGAAACGAATGCCGCGCTATCCTATGAGCAGCATGGCATGTGGGAAAAGGCCCAGCGCATGTACGAGACTGCTCAGATCAAGGCCAGGACTGGCGTGATTCCCTTCTCCGAATCAGAATACATGCTCTGGGAGGACCATTGGGTGCTCTGCGCGCAGAAACTCCAGCAATGGGAGGTCCTACAGGATTTTGCGAAGCACGAGAACTTCCAGGATCTGCTTTTGGAGTGCGCATGGCGGAACCCCGAGTACTGGCAGAACCAGGACAACCGCGACCAGCTGGATACGCTCATCAAGGGTGTCATGGACGCGCCGACGCCAAGGAGATCATTTTTCCAGGCGTTCATGTCCCTTCTAAAGCTACACAACAAGCAGGAGAACATGCCAGATTTTAACCGAGTGGTCGATGAGGCAATTCAATTGTCAATCAGGAAGTGGCACCAACTGCCGAAGCGACTTACGTCGGCTCACATTCCGGTTCTCCAGAACTTCCAGCAGCTCGTTGAACTCCACGACGCCAGTGTCATCTCTCAGAGCCTGAACAGCACAAACGCCAACAACCTTGACGTTAAGTCCGGCGAGCTGAAGTTGCTTCTTGGGTCATGGAGGGATAGGCTTCCGAATACATGGGACGACATTGTCGCATGGCAAGATCTGGTGACGTGGAGGCAGCACATCTTCGGGCTCATCAACGGGACATACCTCCAACTCGTGCCTGCACAGTCGCAAAACCCCGGGGGCGTCTCGTTTGCCTACCGGGGATACCACGAGACCGCATGGATCATCAACCGGTTTGCTCACGTCGCCAGGAAGCACGCGCTGCCGGATGTCTGCATCAGTCAGCTGAGCCGCATCTACACGCTTCCCAACATCGAGATCCAAGAAGCCTTCCTCAAGCTGAGGGAACAGGCCAAGTGTCATTACCAGAACCCTGAAGAACTGACGAGCGGGCTGGACGTGATCAATAACACCAATCTGAATTACTTCAGCGCGCCACAAAAGGCTGAGTTCTACACCCTGAAGGGCATGTTCTTGGAGAAGCTCAACCAGAAGGAGGAGGCCGACGGCGCGTACGGCACGGCTCTCTACTTTGACATCACGGCGGCAAAGGCGTGGGCAGAATGGGGTTACTTCAACGACAGGAAGTTCAAGGAGAACCCCACCGACCTGTCGGCGGCCAAGCAGGCCGTCACTAGCTACCTGCAAGCCGCGTCCAGCTACAAGAACCACAAGTCGAGAAAGCTGATTGCGCGGGTCTTGTGGCTGCTGAGCCTCGACGACGCGAGCGGCACGATCTCGCAAGGGTTCGATGACTTCAAGGGAGAGGTTCTTGTCTGGTGGTGGATCACGTACATCCCGCAGCTCCTGATCGGCCTCGGGCACAAGGAAGCGGCGCGGGTGCAGAGCATCCTCCTCAAGATTGCGAAGACCTACCCGCAAGCGCTGTACTTCCAGCTCAGGACCAACCGCGAGGACATGCTCGTGATCAAGAAGAACCAGGACGCCAAGGAACGGGCAAGGCGGGGACAGGCCGGGGGCAACAAGCCGGCCGGCTCCCCGCAACTCACGAAGAAAGACCCGGCAGCCAGCGGCAGCGATTCCCGGCCCGCGACAGCTAACGGGGACGCGAAGGCGGAGCCCAAGGCCGAGGGTGACCCTGCGAGCACTCCTACGGCACCGACTTCCGCAACCAGCGGGCCGGCACAGGGCGAGCAGGCGGGTGGCTCGCAAAAGAAGCCTTGGGAGCTGACGGAGGAGATCATGAGCGTTCTCAAGACCGCTTTCCCGTTGCTCGCGTTGTCGATGGAGACCATGGTGGACCAGATCCAGAAGCATTTCAAGTGCCCGCCCGATGAGGACGCGTACAGGCTCATCGTGGCGCTCCTGAACGACGGCCTTGCGTATGTTAGTCGTATGCCGACTTCGTACGCCCGTGACGTGAAACTTCCGCCCGCCACGGAGAACAACATCACGCGTTTCGCCGAGACGATACTACCGAGTCACATTCGCGGCACGTTCGAGGCAGACTTTGTCAAGGTCAAGCCGACCATGTACGAGTATATCCACAACCTCCGCAAGTGGCGCGACAAGTTTGAGGAGAAACTCGACCGTCGGGCGACACCGGTGCCGCTCGAGAGTTTTGCCCATTATTCGCCGCACCTGAGCGAGTTCCGGTACCAGAAGTTTGACGACGTCGAAGTTCCGGGTCAGTACCTGCAACACAAGGATAAGAACCAGGACTTCGTCCGCATTGACAGGTTCCTGCCCAACGTCGACTTGGTGCGCACGATAGGCGCGTCCCACCGGCGCCTCAAGATCCGTGGCCACGACGGCAGCGTGCATCCGTTTGCGGTGCAGCATCCCGCAGCGCGGCATTGCCGCAGGGAGGAACGGATTCTGCAGCTGTTCCGGCAGCTCAACCAGACGCTCGGCAGTAAGAAGGAGAGCCGTCGGCGGGATCTGCAGTTCACACTGCCGCTAATGGTGCCGCTGGCGCCGCACATACGAATCGTGCAGGAGGACACGACGTACATCACGCTACAGGGTATCTACGAGGATCACTGCCGGCGGAATGGCATCCCCAAGGACGAACCGGTGCTATACACGATGGAGAAGCTGCGGGGGCTGGTGGACTCTAAGGGACCCGTAAGTAACCCGCTTAACCCTGTCCGCAGACACGGGCTGACCGATCATGACTTGCAGAAACCGGCCGAGCACGCAGTCACGGCGCGGCTGGAGGTGATGCGGGCGATCCAGGAGAAGTATGTGGACAGCTCGGTGGCGCTCGAGTACTTCCAGGGCGCGTTCCCCGAATTCTCCGAGTTCTGGCTCTTCCGGCGGCGCTTCTCGTACCAGCTGGCGGCGGTGACGTTCATGACGTACATCCTGCACATCGACAAGCGGTATCCGCACAAGATCAACATCGCGCGCGGGTCGGGCAACATCTGGGCGTCGGAGCTCATCTCGTTCATGGCGGCCAACCGGCCGTACTTCCACAATCAGGAACCGGTCCCCTTCCGGCTCACGCCCAACCTGCAGATGCTCATGGGCCCGCTCGCGACCGAGGGCATCTTTGCGTCGTCGGTCATGGCCATCGCGCGCTGCCTGACGGAGCCCGAGTTCCAGCTCGAGCACGCGCTCACGCTGTTTGTGCGCGATGAGATGATGTTCTGGTTCACCAGCGCCCACCGCTCCGTGCCCCTCGCCGAGAGCCAGCTGCGCGAGACCGTCCAGGCCAACAGCGATATGATCGTCAAGAAGGCCGTCTCGCTCGCCCAGGCCCCCGCGGGGAACCTGCCCGCCCACCAGACGGTTATCGACCTGGTGGCGAAGGCGGTCAATCCGATGAACTTAGCTATGTGTGATGCGCTGTGGATGCCGTATCTGTAAGATGGGGGAGAGGGGTGGTGGGGGGTGGATTTCATTTCGTGGGGCGTGGTGGATTTTGAGAGGGATCTGTCTGTTCTTTGTTAAGGGGAGCAATGGTTCCTCCTTCCTTGGGTGTGCCTGGCGTTTGGGATGATGATGTTTTGTAATACAATGTGCATGCCAACGGTTGGGGGTGGCAGGCAGTGATAGGGTAGGAAAAAGGAAAGGGGACCGGGGGCAGGGGACATCCGGGCCATGGTGTTACGATTGTCGCTGCTTTAGCTTTATCTACTGATCACAGAATCGAGATTCTATCATACACGAGCGTATTGGACTTGTGATATGTGTTCCTGTCGAGCTGATGGTGGTTAAGTGATGGATCGGACCGGTGGAACCGGGCCGAGGGTGATCGGCGCCCGAACCGGGGTCCGGGTACCTGTTTCCCCCAACCCCGCAGCGCATCGTTGGCTAAGACGGAAGAGGGAGTGTTGCTTGCATGTCGGTGCTACACAAGGACTTTCTCGGAGTATTCGGGGGTCGGTGCCTCGGCCCCAGCCGCAGTTACTCTTTCCTTTCTTTATTCTCCCAGCCATCACGTTTAACCATTGCGGTTGGATTTACTATTTAATAACTACGGACCTGGCGCCTTGCAAGAGTTGCTGCAGTTTCAAAGAACACAAAAGCTCACATTGTTTACTTTCAAAAGAGTACATCCCCGCCGGACTCCGAGATGGCGAACCAAGAACAGGAAGCGGTGTCGGTGCCTCGGAAGCTATGGTATGTCATGTTTATTCACAATCTCACATTAACGACTCTCACGATGGCTGACCCTCACCGCCATATACACACAGGCAACACCCAGACCCCGAGAGCACCCAGATGTACCGCTTCATGCAGGACCTCAACCGCAAACACAACCTCCAGCTCAAGGTCCGTGTTCTCACCACACACCGTACTCTCACGGACACAACCCATAACCCATAACCCATAACCCCCCATCCCCACCCCGCTCACTAACACCAACACCAACACCAACACCAACATCAACACCAACACCAACACCAACACCAACACCAACACCAACACCATCACCACATCCCTTCTCCCTACCCCCTTCTAACCGACCCCCCAGACCTTCCACGACCTCCACGCCTTCTCCCTCGCCCACCGCGCCCTCTTCTGGGCCGCCGTCTTCTCCGCCGCCAACCTCCTGCACGAAGGCACCTACACCACTGTCGTCGACGAGTCCCTGCCCCTCAACGCCGTCCCGCGCTGGTTCGACGGCGTGAGGGTCAATTTCGCTGAGAACTGCCTCTTCTCTCGCGACCCTTCCCTTCTTCTGGTGGTGATGGGGCTGGTGGGGGTGTTGGTGGGGGAGTTGGTGGGAGGGGGGTGTGGGGGAAGGAGGATGGGAAGGTGGCGGTTACGGAGGTGAGGGAGGGCGGGAGTGCGCGGCGGAGTGTCACGTATGGCGAGCTGAGGCGGTTGGTGGGGGGATGGTCAAGGCGATGAAGGCGAGGGGGGTTAAGAGGGGGGATCGCGTGGTTGTGGTGGCCGCGAATAGTGTCGAGACGTTGGTGGTTTGGTTGGGCGCGGCGTGGTTGGGGGCGGTGTTTAGCAGTAGCTCGACGGATATGGGGGTGAAGGGGATTTTGCAGAGGGCGGTGCAGGTTGATCCGAAGGTGAGTTCGGGTCGGGCTTTCTTTTCCTCTCGCTATTTCCTTCCCTGAGGTGTGGAGAGGGTGTGCTGACGATGGGGGTAGTTTCTGTTCATGGATGATGCCGCGCTATACAACGGCAAGGTGGTTGATCTCAGGGAAAAGATGGCCGAGATTGTGGACGGGTTGAAGGAGTGCTCCAACTTTGAGGGCGTCGTGTCCATCCCCCGGTACGAGGAACCCAGGGATATCTCGCGCGTCCCCAAGGCGGAGACACTGGCCTCGTTCCTCTCCGCCGCGGCCAAAAACGCCCCCCTCCCCGATATCGTCCGCGTTCCCTTCCACGAGCCTTTCCTCATCTGCTACTCGTCCGGCACCACCGGCACCCCCAAGGCCATCGTCCACTCGGTCGGTGGCATCCTCGTCAACTTCTACAAGGAGGGCGTGCTGCACGAAGGGCTGGGCTCGGACAGCGTCACGCTGCAGTACACCACCACGGGCTGGATCATGTACCTCGCGAACTGCTCCATACTCCTCGTCGGCGGACGCACCGTCTTCTACGACGGCTCCCCCTTCCAACCAGACGCCACCATCCTCCTGCGAATCGCCGCCGAGCAGCAAGTCACCAAGCTGGGCATCAGCCCGCGGTGGATGTTCGAGCTGGCCAAAGCCGGCCTCCGCCCGCGCGACATGTTCGACCTCTCACGCCTGCGCACCGTCACCTGCACGGGCATGGTGCTCTCCGAGCAGCTCTTCGAATGGTTCTACGACGTCGGCTTTCCGCGCCACACGCACCTGGCCAACATCTCGGGCGGCACCGACATCGCGGGCTGCTTCGGCATCATGAACCCGCTCGAGCCCGTCTACGTCGGCGGCACCCAGGGGCCCTCCCTCGGCGTGCACGTCGCCATCTACGACTCGCTGCTCCCAGACGGCTCCAAGGGCGAGGAAGTCCCCCACGGCACCCCGGGCGAGCTGGTCGCGGCCGCTGCCTTCCCCAACATCCCCTGCTTCTTCTGGGGCGACAAGCCCCCCTCCGACAGCACCAGTACCAGCCCCGCCGCACCGGGCACCCGATACCACTCGGCCTACTTCGCGCGCTTCCAGCACGTGTGGGCGCACGGGGATTTCTGCGTGGTGCACCCGGTGACGGGCAACATCACGTTCCTCGGGCGGGCCGACGGCGTGCTGAACCCATCCGGGGTGCGGTTTGGGTCGGCCGAGATCTACTCGGTGGTGGAGCGGCGGTTCGCCGACCGCGTGCAGGACTCGCTGTGCGTCGGGCAGCGGCGGCCGCAGGACGCGGACGAGGCGGTCATGCTGTTCTTGCTGATGAAGCCCGGGGTGAGGTTTGAGAGGGGGTTGGTGAATGAGATTAGGAGGGCGATTGAGACGGATCTGAGTAAGAGGCATGTGCCTAAGTATATCTTTCAGACGCCTGAGATTCCGGTAGGTTTGGTTTCGTTGTTTTGCTGTTGCTGCTGTGAAGCATTGTGTTAGGTTGCTGACAATGATAATAATATAGACAACGATCAACCTCAAAAAGGTCGAGTTGCCCGTCAAGCAGATCGTTTCGGGACGGACCATCAAGGCGAGCGGCACGCTGGCTAACCCGCAGAGCCTAGAGTACTACTACCAGTTCGCCAAGGTGGAGGAGCTGGTTGGACCTAAGGAGAAGCTGTAACGATTAGATGCCCGCGGCCAGTTAAAGGAGACGGGGCGGGGCGCCTGGTATTCGGGAGCGTAGACGTTCTCGGTAGGTAGCGTAGAGATTAGACCCGTGGTTATATATTTTACTCTTCCCGATCTACTACTCCTAACGAACCCCTTGTAATCCATCCCATAAATGCCCGGCGCCATCGCTATGCATGCCATGCCGTAACCCCAACGGCAGTATCGTGTCCATCCTAGGTCGGTACAAAAAGAAATGCAACATCCGCCACTAAAACAAAATACTTCCCCTTCTCTAGACTCAATAATCATCGCTCATATCCATCATAGCATCCCCTTTCTCATCCACCTCGAACCCTCCCCCGTCACCACCACCACCGCCACCACCACGCTTCCCACCACCCCCCCTCGCATTCCCTCTCATAACCGTCTTCCCCTTCCCACCCAACCCGCCTCATTCCACCTCGTCCTCCTCTCCATCCGCATCCTCGCAACCGCCTTCTTCTCCTCCAGCTCCATCTCAAACCGATCCAAATCCCCACCCGCACCACCACCACCACCCTCCCCCTCCCCCTCCACACCGGCACCCCCCGTCAAATCCAACCCCGTGCTCAAACCCCCCATCAACCCGGCCACATCCCCGACGGCCGACTCCTCCAGCGCCTTATTCAACAGCTCCGTCGCAATCGCATCCTGCGGGTTGACGGCCAGCGCCTCATGCAACACGCGCGCCGCATCGTCCGGCAGGCCCTTATCGAGCAGGATGAGGGCTTTCGCACAAAACACGGCGGCGTTCTTGCCGCCGTCGCGGAGGACCGCATCGAACTCGTCCAGCGCCTCGTCCAGCAGGCGCAGGCGGCGGTAGGCGTGGCCCAGGTTGGTGCGGGCGCCGAGCCAGGCGTGCGGGTCGGCGCCCGTCTCGTCGGCGACGAGCAGCGCCTGCCGGAAGAACTTGGCCGCGTCCTTGAGCCGGTCCTGGTGGTACAGCACGATGCCCATCTCGTTGAGGAGGAGCGGGTCCGCGCGGCAGAGCTGGTAGGCGGATTTTAGGTATTCTTCGGCCGCGGTCATGTTGTTCATGGCGTGGTTCTGCATGCCGAGGAAGACCTGGGGCAGGTGGGTGCCTGTGAACAGGCGCGCCGCCGTCGAGTAGGCCGTGATGGCCTGGTCGTGCTCGCCCTCGGCGGCGAAGGTGTGCGCGAAGCCGATCCAGGCCGGGCCGAAGGTCGCGTCCATCATGGAGGATTTGCTGAAGTAGCGGCGGGCGTCGGCGATCTTGGAGATGGCGAGGTAGTAGGTGCCGACGGCGAGCCAGGTGCAGGCGTGCTCCGGGTGGTTGTCGGCCAGGTCGTGCGCCACGAGGAAGAGCTCGTTCGTCTGCTTCAGCTCGTACAGGCAGGCGAGGTGCACGGGGTAGGCGGGGAAGTTGGACTTGTCTTCTTGGAGGACTGTGGCGGTGATGGCGAGCGCGTCCCGGAAGCGGCACTGGGTATAGAGCAGGTCGGCACGGGCCAGGAGGAGGTCGGCGTTGTCCTCGAGCCCGTAGTGAGTAGAGAGAGACTCGACGGCGGCGTTGAAGGCGCGCGGGCTGCCGTACTTGGAGAGTTGGGTCTGGTAGAGCATGTGCACATAATCCCCCGGCTCCGTCCTCAGTTCTGGGTCGTCGCCCCCCTTGGGTGCCCGGGCCGTGTTGAAGTCGAGCGACTGCATAAACTCGGCCTCCTCGTCGGGCGACATGAGCGAGTTGCGCACCAGCTGGGTGAACGCCTCGTAGCACTGCACGTCTATGCGCAGCGCGTCCTTGTACGCCTCCTTGGCCCGGTCAAAGGCATTCTCCTTGGCATAGCAGAGCCCACGGAGGTAGCACATGCCGGCCTCGTACCGCCTAGTCGACCACTCCTCCTCGCTGAGATGGTCGGGCTGCCGCTCGGGGTTCTTGGATCCCGCCCGTGTGCCCCTCGATGCTGTCGTCCGGTGTGTCTTGCGCTTGGTGTTGGACGTGAAGAGGTGGGTCGGGGTGAGCTCCCCTAGCAGGGCCAGGGCGTCGGAGAAGTTGTTCTGACGGATCAGGCAGTGGGCGGCAAGGTAGCGGCAGGAGGGGTTCGAGCTGATCAGGTTGTGTTTGCTCAGCAGATCGTGTGCGCGCGTGTAGTTGCCGGCGGCGAAGTGGACTTGGGCAAGCCAAAAGGCGTCGTTATCGTCTTCTATAGTGGGCAGACTTGGTTCAGCCGAGAGCTCGGGGGATCGAGGGTCGGGAAGGGTCTGTCCTACTTGTCATTGCCAGCAGCTTGTCACCGATGAAGATGGCCGACTCATACTGCGCCTTGTTGAGCGCATCCTGGCGCCAGTCACGGAGAAACCTCTCCATGTTGGGCTGCGGAGATACCATGGTTTTGTCGCATCAGCGGGATATAGGCAAGAGCAAGTTGTCAGAATTTACTGAGCTGCGTGGGGTGGTGAATTGAGCGGCCTGGCGATGGTTCGGGATCTTCCAAGACGCTGGGTGGTCGGTACTGTACCAGGCCAACAAGGTCCACTCGGGCCCTTCTGTGAAAGTCAACACTCCAGAAACAAGTCCGGTTTGGAGACGCGGTTGCGAACGGCGGGACGCGGCGCTAAAAAGGTGGGGTGGGCCAAAGTTCAGGGAGTGGGCACTGTGGGCTTGGCATCTCTCAGTACTGATTCGGTCCATAACTACATGTATGTACATATGTACAGATTAGTTTTAACGACCTTTCTGTTTCCCAACTCTGTTTCCCATCTATACTACGGCGTGATCCTTACATGTTACCTCGTCTTGACGCAGCATCTGAGCTGCCAACCCATCAGCATGTCGGGTACATACATTAAAAACCACAATTAATTAAGGTCAACCCCGCCTTTTCCATGGTGCAACCAGATTAGCTACCTATGTAGTTAAAGGCCGGCAGCCGCTTTTGCGTCTGTCGAGCAACTTTCTGCCTTGACCGAGCTCAGTATTTCACCTTCGAGTCAATCAACAATTTTAGCCTCCCTACGGCGTCGCCATCGATCAATGGCCACCGGGATAGGCGCCAGTAACAGTCGACTTCTCCACATCCACCGGCCTCCTCGAGAAGATGTTCACTCCGGCTGCTTGTTTTGTGCGCTAGTACCAACTCCGCACAGCTCCAAGTAAGCTTCAAAACTGGAGAACCCACTAGCCGCTTTTGGCTTGCGCGGCTCAGCACTGCAAAGCGAGTTTGAGGTTTGCAGACGCCAGCCAATCAACGCTGCAAGCGTGACAACGGAATAACTGCAAATTGTGCACTGGTGATTCCGGATTCCTTATAAACAAAATAACTAGCTACTCCACTTAGCAACAACGGCCAAAGACGACAGCGTGTCTGGATGCTCTTCCCCAAGCACTCGCCGCCGAGCCTGGGCACAGTCCTCCATCAGTGCCAAAGCATCTGCGCGTCGACCTTGACCTTTCCAAGTGAAAGCCAGGTTATTCATGCTCGTCAGCGTGTCGGGGTGATCGGCCCCGAGCTTGGTCTTGCTCGTCTCCATCACCTGTACAAACAGCTTCTCGGCCTCTAACCACCGGCCCTGGTTCCCAAGTGTCGACGCAAGGTTGGCCATGCTCGTCAGCGTATCGGGGTGATCGGCCCCGAGCTTGGTCTTGAAAGCCTCCATCACCTGCACCTCCAGCTTCTCGGCCTCTGACCACCGGCCCTGATTCCTGTATATCGACGCCAGGTTGCCTATGCTCGTCAGCGTAGAAGGGTGATCGGCCCCGAGCTTGGTCTTGCGAGTCTCCAGCACCTGCACCTCCAGCTTCTCGGCCTCTGACCACTGGCCCTGGTTCCCAAGTGTCGACGCAAGGTTGGCCATGCTCGTTAGCGTAGAAGGGTGATCGGCCCCGAGCTTGGTCTTGAAAGCCTCCATCACCTGTACCTCCAGCTTCTCGGCCTCTGACCACTGGCCCTGGTTCCAAAGTGTCGACGCTAGGTTGCCCATGCTCGTTAGCGTAGAAGGGTGATCGGCCCCGAGCTTGGTCTTGCGAGTCTCCATCACCTGCACAAACAGCTTCTCGGCCTCCCTCCACTTGCCTTGGTCCAGAAGGACCAAGGCAAATAGCGATGTACTTGCTAGAGTCGTTACATCTTCCCTCCCAAATCTCCTCTGACGAACCTCCCTCGCCTTGCCTACCATCTGCTGCGCAACATTGTATCTCCCTTGCGACCGTGCATACCCTCCCCCGTTATGTAAAAGGTTCGCCCATATTCCAGCCACACTCTCACTAGGTCGATAACAAAGGGCTACTTGAGCGTGTGCGAAGAGACCCCGACACGTCGCCCAGTTCTCGTATTTCCCCGTTGGGAATGAAGCCGCCATTCGCTCGATATACCGCTGTGTAAACACCTCCAGCTGCCCATACGCTTCTAGCCACCTCCTCGTCGACAGCTGCACCAGCCCGTGCATCTCAAATTCGTCCCCTGTATCGTCTGCGACGATAAGGCAGTAGTCCCTTAGCATCGCTATATCGTCTTCAAATCCGCCGTCCAGAGCGTCGCATACGATATCATCCGCGATATCGTCTATATCATCGTCCGTGGTATCGCCGCTACTATCCGACTCCCCGTCTCCCGCCGCGTCCATATCCCGTGCTCGTGCCGTGTCCGTGGTGGTTCTAGGAGGTTTTAAAACCCACCCAGGAATACCTTGTCGGTCAAAGAAGCTCATAAGCGACAAGAGGTCCGCAGCAGTACGCCGCTTCGACCGGATATGGTCAAAGGATATCTGCCATGTCGTGAGGATCGCGTTCGACGCCCCTCCATCCCGTCGCAGGTCGCCGCCGTCGTACCCCAGCAGCCGGGCCCTCTTACGCTCGTTTTCCCGGAACTCAGCCAGGTATTTCTCGGCCGAGCTTCGCGGCGCCCGTGCCTGGATGTACGCGGCCGCCTGACTGATGGCTAGCGGAACGAGGTCGAGCGCCTCCACGAGATCGGCCGCCACATCTGGATTTGCCGGCGATCCCAGCTTTTTCTCTAGGAGCGTAAGTGCATCCGCCTGCGCCATCGGTCCGACGTCGATCATGTTCTGACGGCGGCCAGTCAACCTGATAGCCAAGTCCTTGTTACGTGTGGTCACGATAATCGATCCGTTTCGGCTTTGTGGTAGGTATGTCGCAAACGGCCGCCTATCGCGCGCATCACTGCTAGTCGCACCGTGGGCATGATCCGCGTTATAGAACACGTCGCGGTCGTCGGCGCTGTCAAGGACCACAATCCATTTGCCGTTCCGTTCATTGCACAGCCAGCTGTACACAAGCTGTGGGATGTCGGCTTTGGGTTGGTTACGACCGGCAAGCTTGACGGCGTCGGCGATCATCCTAAAGCCCTCTTCGACGCGCGCCTGTATACCGGCGTGGACCCAGAACACCCATGTGTCAGGCTGCCCGACGGCGATTCGGTGAGCGTATTCGATGGCCAGTTGCGACTTGCCCACGCCGCCGAGGCCCACGAGGGCCACCCGACCAGCCGGCTCGGAACATCGCTTGTCGATCTGGTCGAGAATGTCTCCGCGGTCGACGAAATCGGGATCGCGGGAGAAGGGGATGGTCGCGAACGGTTGTAGCGGCGTCTCTGGTCGTTCTGGGAACGTCAGCGGGCGCAGCATCCCTCGGCTCGAGCGCGCCAATCTTACCTGGCGATAATAGATGGAATTCCGTGTTGATCGACCCATAATTCTGCCCCACCTGGAATCCTTGGTTTTTGGGCCCGAAAGAGGCAGACACCGTTTGTGCCATCGCTGTCGATCCGTCTTGTATGACGGCTGATTCTTACCATGGCCCGGCTATCAGATTAAGAGAAGGTCATGGGCGGTCCCACGGCTTGCTTTTAAGCGGCCCAGCGGTTGCGCCCGAGTGGCTGCAGCCCAACTGCATGTGATCTGATCGCTCAGCCTCAACAAACTCACGCCGCAATCGACAACAAGGGAGACGACGAGCGCCGAAGGTCCTTCTCAACTCTACAACGTTCACGATGGACCCGTTGAGCATTATAGCCGTGGGTATCGCGGCTCCGGTGGTACACTCTCTACACCTTCTATCCGAATACATCCAGAGGATCGTCGACGCGCCCTCAATTCGCTCAGGAAAGATCCGCTCTCCGTGGACCAGGTCCCTACTTCATTTCAGGCTGTATCCGAAGCGCAGTGGCAGTCACTTGGTGACGCCGTCGTCGTTAATACTATAGCCAACACCTATTTGAATTATGTTCTTGCTAAGGACGCTCGTCAGCGAGCCTCGGCAACTAAAGGACCTTTTGTCGCAGTTGGCTCCGATATGTGGATGATATGGAGGATGGTTCTTCAGTTTAAATTCGGTATTCGAGACGTCTCACTTGAACGTCGGTAAGGTTCCGAAGCACGCGAAGAATATAAGCTGTAGGCACATGTTGGGCGGGCCGGGATGGGTTATTTCCCTCAGCCATTCACTGGGTTCGCTCATCTTCCATTCTTCTCTCCAACAACAACTACACACCGTCACCAATAAGTACTTGGGTCACGGCTGCCTTGTAGCCAGGGTATTAGGACGAACACCCGGGATTCAAACGACCTTAAGACCTAGCAGAGAAGGCCCGCTAAACCAGTCTCCATCCTGCACTGTACGCTCTCCCGTAAAGGCATCAAGCATCCGGCCATCAAGAGAAGGGGTGTACCAACGAACGGCTTTCTCAGAGGTAGGAAGATTTTCGAACCCTGCATAAACAGCTGCTCATGGTCGGCAATGGGAACCTTGCAGTTATATTTCCCCGTCGGTTCGCCGCCGCCATTCTGTGACTTCGTTGGTCCCGAGCGAGAATTATTTTCCTCGAGGTCGGAAGAGTACCAGAGTTTGATCAGAGGGTGGATGGCAGAGTGCGACCAGAAGCACCCGTTTTGCCGAAGCGAAGGAGCATACTTGCCCACCCGTGTCATCGATCTTGGCGATGAAGGCCACAAAGAGATATTCCTCTACTGCACCTCGCCAGGAGAGACTGGCTCCTACGTGGCGCTGAGCCATTGCTGGGGTATCACTCCTCCCCCGGGCTCGCACAGATGGAGGACGACTACAGCCAATCTCGAGCAACTGCAAGGGGGTCTCGACATCGACGCACTTCCATAGAACTTTCGAGATGCCATCGCTGTTACACGAGCATTGGGCATTCGGTATCTATGGATCGACTCCCTCTGCATTATTCAGGACGATACATCGGATTGGGAAGTCCAGTCATCCCGGATGGCTGACATATTCAAAGGTGCCCCCATGATGCTTGCCGCCTCCCAAGCAAGGGATTCTAATGGAGGCTTTGTTGACCGCCACGGGGAGATGCCGAATGAACACGATGGTGCGCGGCTTTCTATTGAGATCGGACAGACGACGAATCCCGACGGAAGCATCACGGTGCTCCTCGCTCGCAAATTGTCCAGCGCCTGGTGCCGAGAGAGCCATCACGATCGCCTGTCCGCATTGCCACTGGCGCAGCGGGCGTGGATCTTACAAGAGACACTGATGGCAAGACGCATTGCTCACTTCATGGACACAGAGCTGCTTTGGGAGTGCGTCACGTCGTTGAAGTGTGAATGCATGCAGGTCGACTGTTCAGACACGTCGGAGTCCTGCAAGAGCCATGGGCTCGTCAGACAATTCGACTTCACAAACACGCCGCATCGAGAACTTCCGACGAGCGTCTACGAACAGTGGCGGAATCTCCGCTCAACCTATTCGGAGAGAGCGATAACGCGAGAGACTGATCGGCTCCCTGCCCTGTCTGGTCTGGCTAAGCTGTACATGGCGAGGCTGTACAAGTCGGCAGATGACACCGGTCGATATCTAGCTGGGTTCTGGAAGGAGGATCTACTCCAATCCATCATCTGGAGGATACAGCCGGGCCATTATCAACGCGCAAGCCCATACAGGGCACCGACTTGGTCTCCTTTCTCCCTAGAGTATGTGGACACGCCTAGAGGAGTTCCCTTCGAGTTCGAGTTTGAACACAGGTATTGGAAGCTTGGCAGAACCTATGCCACGGTTGTGGGTGGTGAGTGCGTACCTGCTGGAAAGGACCCCACCGGAGCAGTAAAGCAAGACTCCTATATCCTGCTATCAGGAGTGCTGGCTCGGAGCAGCTGTAGATGGGCCGAGGGGGCGAGCTGGTCCAATGATTCCGGACGGTCGATTCTCTTTGGTGACAATCACATCGCCGTGGATTGGGATGTCGATCCAGATTTGGAACAGCCGCGCACCTTGTACAGTCTGCTTATTGGCGAGACGGCCTTTGGGTGGGGAAAAGTCTTGCCCATTGCGTTGGTGTTGCAACGCTCTGAAGTCGACGAGGCATACGAGAGAGTTGGCTTGCTAGGCCTCTACTCGTACGGTGGAAAGGAGCTGATGAACATTTTTGACGGTGCTCATGAGACTCTAGTTAAAATTATTTGACCGTTCGCAAACATCGGGTGAAGCGTTACGTTGGGTGTGCTGGGTCAGCAACTGCACAGCAAGATTTTGCATCCTCATCTCGGCTCTCGTGTCTTTTTTATTTAATTCATTCCCCCCATTTGGTAGTTACGACATATTCCGCTTTCATACTTTCATCAACCCTCAATTCTAATAAATTACTGAATTACCCCTCCCCCTCTATTAACCCCAATAGTTACTTTTAAAATTACAACTTGGGCTTCTTGCACCCAGTGTCCTCCTGCGTCCTGTTCCGCGGCTGGCCCAGGCCGAGGCAGCTCGCCATCTTGAAGAAGACATCAATGTTGCTATAGGTACCGCCAAACGTCTCCTGGCACGGGCCCATAGCATAAATCGGCACATCCGTCAGCGAGTGCACGCCCTGGGACTGGTCGGTGGGCAGGGTGCCGTTGACGATGAACCCGTGGGGCCGGTCCGAGTTGTTGACGTAGACGGTGCCGTCGGCGCCGACGGCGGCCGGGGTGCGCGGCTTCTGGCCGACGCCGAAGGACTCGCGGTGGTCGGGGTTGGCGCCCATCCCCGCGGCGATCACGTAGCGCGGGTCCCAGTTGAGCGGGAAGTTGGCCCCCGTGCCGTAGCTGACACCTTCCTTAGGCTGTGTGTACTGCGACACGCCCGACCTCTCGTACACGCCGACGGCGTTGCGCTTCGACCGGTCGTCGTCCTGCGCCGCGGCGTACTTAGTGTCCGAGTTGCCGAAGACGTCTGGGGAGCCAAGTTAGTCACACGTCGTGGGCGTCCAAGGGGCGGGGTGGTGGTGTTTTGCTTACCAAAACCGTGGCCGTGGTCGGCCGAGACGACAATCAGGGTCTCGTCCAGGATGCCCATCTCCTCCAGCTTGGCAATGGTGGCGCGGACGGTGTCGTCCAGCTCGAGCAGGTCGCCGAGGGCGCGGTCGTAGTCGAGCGCGTGCATCTGCTTGTCGATCGAGGCGGCCTCCGACATGAGGAAGAAGCCCTTCTTGCCGCCGCGCTCGTGCAGGACGTCGATGGCCTTGAGCGTCATCTCCTTCTGGCCGGGCAGGTCCGTGGCCGGGCCCTCGCCGCCCGAGGGGTTGTTCTTGAGCGAGGCCAGGTTGTCGGTGTAGATGTTGCGGTCAAGCCACACAGGAAAGTTACTCCTGCAGAAAATGCCCAACGCCTTCTGGTCATTCGGGGCCGCCAGCAGGGCCGTCTTGTTCCAGCTGATCGAGTAGCCCTTCTTGGCGAACTCGGCGTAGTAGTCCTTGCCGTTCAGCGACCCGGAGCCGGGGATGAATTGCTCGGCGCCACCGCCGAAGTAGGCGTCGGGGCCGTTGGTCTTGGTCCACGAGTAGTTGCTGACGCCGTTGAGCGCCTGGTCAATCAGGATGCCGTACTCGCCACGGCGGCGGGTGTGGCCGCTGAGCGCGATCGGGGTAGCGTCGGCGATGAAAGCAGTCGAGACGGCACCCCAGGCGGAACCCTAGCCATTGACGTTAGCAAGCAGCGCACCTCCCGAGGCAGCAGGAAGATATTGCTTACCCAGACACGGACGAGAAGCTCGACAATGGTCTCGACCTTGGGGTCGTCCTGCGGGTCAGGCGACGAGTCGACATAGACACTGCGAACATCGGTTAGTTCCAGGGCGCTTAGCTATCCTTCATCCTGGGCCCGACTCACCCCATGGCGTTCACGGAGCTCTTGTGGCCGGTGTACAGGGCAGAGGCCGAGTTGGCGCTGTCAGTGATGTAGGTGTCAATCGAGTGCGACTATTGCGCATGTGTCAGTCAACACAATACAATCTCCAACTTTTAGATCCGCATCTGCCAACTCACCATCTGGTGGCCCAGGACGGGGAACTTGTCGAGAGCAAGCAGGGACTGGTAGCGGCCGTTGACGGTCTTGTGGGCCAGCAGGCGGGCGGCGGTGATCATGTTGGTGGTCATACCGTCGCCAATAAAAAAGATGACGTTCTTGGCCTTCTTCTTGGTGGCCAGGGGACGGACAGTCCACTTGGCGGTGGTCGTCTTGCCATCGTAGTACTTGAGGGTGACGGTGTAGTCGCCCGGCTCGTACAGGGCGACGCGGCGGTAGGCCTTGGAGGCGACGTTGACGACCGAGGGGGTGTTAGCGTCCTCAGCGAACAGGTCCTCGAACCAGGAGAAGGTCCATTTCTCCAGCTCGGGCTCGCTGTGCTTGAAGAAGTCGGCGATGCTCTTAGCCGGGTGGCCGTCCTTGGCGATGGTGGCAGTGAACTTCTCGTCCGGCACGCCGTCGTTGAAGGCCTCGGAGCCGTTCTTGGGCGCGTGGATCTCGAAGCGGATGTCGAACTCCTGGCCGGGGAGGAAGTCCTGCTGGTCGGGGGGCAGCACGCAGCCGAGATCGGGGCAGGTGCCGAGTCTCTGGAAGGTCTGGGCCGAGACAGCAGACAGCGAAGCTGCCAGGGCCAGGGCGACGGCGTTGGCTTTGAGCATCATCATCTTGGCGGTGACACTGTAGTGACCGTGACAGGTGGGAAGCAAAAGCAAGCCGACGAGCGCTAGACAGCCAGGCCAGCTGAGCGCAACGCAGATCGGCAAGGCCCGCCCTGTTTATATCGAGTGCTGCAGTCCTGCAGTGTACCCAAACAACGTGCCTTCCCATTGGTACCCACATGTCTTACCGTCTCCCAGAGCCACGGGGGGATGGCCGATCGCGCGACTGGAAGCATGTCGACCGCGACCTTCCGCAAATGGAAACCGAGCCATCACTTACACGGCACGACCGCACGGGAATCACGACGAGCACCTGGGGCACGTGGTGCTCGAAGCAATCCTCCCAACTGGAGACCACTGGAGATTGACCGGGACGACTGGGGGCAATTGGGAAATGCTAGGCCTATTTCTGATTCCCGGCCTTCCCCCACGAACCAGAATCTGAAAAAAATAGATCCCAGTCGATCACGGTTGGCCTTGTTGGGCGCGGGCACAGCGGGGTCGAAAATGTCAACAGCACTTTCTCGAATGCTCCCCGTCCCATCCATCCCGTCCCATGTGCTTGCTTCCCTTCGATTGCCAAGTTGCCAAGAGCCCTTCCCGGCCCCGGTCCTGAACGTGCTCCGGCCCGCAAGTCTGATTGGCGACCGCCACACCCGGCCGCCAAGCTCCGGCCCCAGCCTGCAGGAACCCAGCCGAGGGCCTCCTGCGGGTTTTGATGAGGAGGTGGGTTTGGTGGTAGTGGGTGGGTTGCATGCATGCGCGAGCAATTGAATCATCCCCGGATGTCGGCCGCCGTCGTATCTTGTGCGGGTCCATCTCTCGCGGGTATCCGGACCATTGGGCCTTGGCTGTGTTGTGTTTGGTGTCGGCCAGAAGAAGTGGATGACATGAGGGTATTCGTAAGAGGAGAAAGGCCAAGGAAGGAAGAAGAGCAGCAAAGACGGAGGGGATCAAGTGTACAGGGGACCAACGAAGCCAGCAAACGGACAACCGAGGGATGGGTGACCAGAGAGAGGAAGAGACGGGGCGGGAGGGAAGGCTAAATAAACACCCGAGCTGACTTTCAACACTCAATGCTCGGTCAGAACGAAGTGTTCGACGAGAAGTTCCCTGTCGATCAGGCTGAGACCCCCCGCGATCTCTTTCCGTTAGATCGTCCTCCAGAGACATTCCCCAGGAACGCCATCAAGCCACGGACAAGGCAAATCTCCATCGTGTATCTCTCCCGCATTACCCCTTACAGGCACACGCCGCCACCAACGCCACGATCCCAAACCCAACTCCCTTACATACTATGTATGTATGTATGTACATAGCACCATTTAACCCAATCCCCCTCAACAAGCAAACCCCGAGTTACATACATACATTACCCCCCCTCCCCAAACTCAGTCGGCACGATATCCCCCCTATTACCCCCCCTCCTCGCCGTCCGCCTCGCCCGCCTCACCTCCTCCAGCCCCCTCACCCACGCATCCGTCTCGTCCGCCCTCCGCTTCGCTTTCGTTTCGAGCAGCAGGCTCGGCGGCGGGAGAGCGGACGGCCGGAAGCGCACCAGCAGCGAGTCGTCGCTGGTCGCTTCGACGGAGCCGCCGCACGAGTTTGGCAGCGGCAGCACCCCCCAGTTGCTGGTGAAGAGGTGCTCGGGGTTGTGGACGACGTCGGCGTCGAGGTAGGTCTTGGCGTCGAAATGGTCGGCGAGGAAGCGGCCGAGTGGGGTGTAGGTCCCGGTCCCGGTCCCGGTCGTGGGTGTGGGTGTGGGTGTGGGTGGGGAGGGGGAGGGGGAGGTGAGGACGCGGTTGGTGGTGCGCTGGACGGGGAAGATGCGCGACATGGGGTGTGGCGCGAGCAGGTACCATTCTTGGTAGGTGTACCCGTCGAGGGAGGTGTCGGCGGCGGCGGTGTCGTAGTCGTCTTCGATGCGTAGGCCGAGGCGCTCGGCGATGATATCGAGGTGGGTGACCGAGATGTAGACGCCGCGGCCTTCGGGGAAGCCGCGGATTTCAGAAGGGGAGGAGGGACTTGAGGATGGTGGGGTCGAAGTCGGTGGAGGCGAGGTTCCGAAGGTATTCGAAGTTGATCAGGCCGTAACGAGAAAGGTACGGCACGGGGAAGCTGAGGCTGAACTGAATCGGCTTCTTGATGTAGTACTTGGATGGCAGAGCCAGGAGCAGCCTGAGCCCGAGATTGTAGTTGCCATGCCGTTCCTGAATGTGATCCTTGAAGTAGGTATAGTCTTTGGCGGTGACCGTACCGTTACGTATGCAGGGCTCGAGGGCTGCAAACGCCGTTTCGATCAGGGATTTGACCTGGGCGGTGGACGGTGCTCTACCGGCACTGCGGACTGCATCCTTAGATAGATGCCAGCTCATGTAGCAAAGCATCTGGTACATACTTCGGTAGGCAGCCGAGTCAATAAGACGAGCATGCATTGGGCAAGGCGTACCAGAGGAACGCAACTTTGTTGGACAAGACAGTATCATCCAGATTCTTTTCTGGCTGTGCCAAACGAAGGTTCCAACGATATGCGGTGGACCATCACTCCTAATGAGACAACACCACTCCCAACTCTTTCAACCCCTCCGCGAGCCCTCTCGCCTCCTCCACATCAAACCTTTCCCCATCTCGCAGACAAGAAGAATGAAACCACACACCATCCCCCAATCCGTCTCCCGTCTCCCCTCCCAAACTCTCAACCAACCCCGCCAAATTCCCCCTCCTAACCCCTCCCCCAACAATCACCTCGACTCCCTCCCGTCCAGCCGCCCTCGCCACCGCTCTCAACCTCCCAACATTCCTCGCGGCATCTCCCCTGCCCCAGAAGTCAACACCCCATCGAACCCAATCTCCCTCACCTCCTCCACCAACCCTTCCACCCCACCCTCAACCCCTCCACCACCACCATCACCAGACAAAACGTCATCCACCGCCCGATGCAGCACGCACCTCAACCCAAACCCGCGCGCCAACCCAACCAGCTCCCGATTCCGCTCCCCATCGAACACCAACACGGCCTTGCTGCTGCCCGTGGCGGCGGCGCCCTCACCATCGTTGTGCCGCAAAACGCCCAGCACAAACCCGTCGCCGAGCGCGGGCGAGAGCAGGCCGGAGGTGCTGAAGAGGCGGATCGAGGAGGCCATGGTGGCGTATTCTTCCGGGGTGTAGATGAAGTCTTGTTGTTGTTGTTGTTCTCTGGGAGAGGAGGAGGAGGAGGTGGTGGTGGTGGTGGTGGTGGTGGGGGAGGGGGGGCCGCGGGGGCGGATCATGATGCGGATTGGGATGCGGGGGGGTTGAGTGGAGGGGGAGGTTGAGGTTGAGTTGGGCGTGAGGAAGGTGAGGAGGGTGGTGAGCTCGTCGAGGGTGGGGGTTGTTCCGCCGAGGGCTGTGGTGGCGGTGGAGGTTAGCTGGTTGAGGTATGTTGGGATGTTTGTGTTTGTGATATGGGAGTAAGAGAGTGGTTATGAAAGGGAGCGAGAGTGAGGACTGCTGGATGGGGGCTGCATACCGTAGGACCCGGCTCGGTTGAGCTCGAGGCGGCTGGCTCCGAGTGACACGGCCAATGGGCCGTCATCTGGGCCAAAGATGGGCACCTCCAGCCGTGCACGAACTTCGGTGGTCATGTTGGCAGTTGGTGTTGGGTGTGATCGGGTTGTTGGTCAATGACTGAACAAAGAATTAATAGGTAGTTACAGAAATGAGGGGCTGAGGGCTTTAATGGTGTGATTCCGAGACACGCACTTATCACACAGACACGATTCTTTGTAAGCCTGCCCCTTGGCTTGTGCTTGGCTTGTGGTGTTGTCAACTTGTCACATCAGATCGCCATCCCATGATACTGGCGACGATGTCATTGCCCTGAATGACCCTCGCCATCTGATTACCCCGCGGGCATGACCCGCACCCCAGACCCTGGTTCTCGGCATGCGCGATCCGATCTCCCACAAAGCTTATCTGGACCGCGATAGCAACGCGTGTAGTTGTGAGTGGTGATAGTAAAACAACCCACTACATACGCGGTCAGGGCAAGTCGCGAAAAGTCGCGGTTCGTGTGAATACCCAGCCACAAACTCTATCAAAAATCAAAAATCAAACAAAGCAGGCAAGAGTTAAACTCCAAGACTGGCCACAATAGCACACAAGGTCACGGCAAGTGAACAGAATTCCAGTGAAGGCAGCGACTTGATTCATCCCCTCCCCCTTAAAGACTAGAAGTAAAGTATGCTCGATGCCCTAGAGCCACTCCCGTCAGACAAGTTGAAGCAAGGGTGTCCTCCCACAGACCGCCGCAGCACCGCAGCAATCAGTGTTGATCTTTGAATATGCCCATTTCCTTCCCTCCGTCTGCCAAAAAAAAAAGCAAGTCTGCTGCCGAAGTGTCTGGTGCATCATGGCTAGCGCTGTTCAGTAATGGGGATAGCTATAGCCCTGGTGGGGAGCCGCGGAAGCGTCGCCCGTCCCGGAAGGAGGCGGCTGGGCCGTGAACGGGCGGTCGTCTACTGTCTCTGCGATTGCCGAATGGTCGTAGTTAGTCAGGAACTGGTTGAGGTGGTATTGGGGTGGCGGCGGCAGCGGCAGGAAGCTGGGGGGAGCGAAGCTCGCGCGCGCCGATGGCTCGGGGACCGTGGACCGGGGAGCCGGGTCGTGGCTGTGGGAGGATGGGACCGTGGGATACTGACAGTTGATGACGATGGGCTCGTCCTTAACGTCGCCGATCGATTCGATCTCGATGAAGGACTCGGAACCGCTAGTAGCGTCCGTCATGGAAGAAGTGTCGGACTGGCCTTCCTCGAGCTTTAGGGCCCGGGCGCGCTCCTCCTCTTTGATCTTCTTTTGGCGTTGCTCTGGACGCATCGGTTAGTCGCCGGTCTGTCAAGTTGTACGACCTACATGGGGGGGCAGGAAATATACCATGCTTGTAGTACTTGTTGCAAAGCTTACCAATGTTAGGCGACTTGCGACCGAGGTAGGTGTTCTGAAAATAGTGTTCAACTAGTAAATGATGCGTGGTCAGCTCGCAGTCGCTGACCTTGCCGCGCCGTGGGCTGGCGTCGACAACACACAAGAAAGCAAGACTTACAAACACACAGGGGAGTATACTTGCGCCTGGCATCGGCGCCCATACCATCGGTCATGCCCCGAGCGATCCAAACCCAAGTCTTCTCTTTCTTGGTCTTGAGGTCGCGGCCGAGACGCTTGGGCGAGTTGGGGATCAACTCCTCCCAGTAGAGGATTTCCTCCTTACGGGACCAAGTCTTGCCACCCATGATTGTATTGTGGTGACGTTGGGAAAGAAGGAGATAAAAAAGTGCTTGTCTTGTGTTATGTGGGTGAAGATCGAAGGGAGCAGCCGGTGCTGATTGCTCGGAAAAAATGTGGTATTGGAGAGGGAAGAAGAAGGTGTGTGAGGGAGGGAATTGCTAGGGCTTAAGTAGCCGAGCAGCTGCCCGAGTGAACTGCCGTCCGATCTTCCCTCTGGTCACAAAAGGGCACCGTGCTGGCATGAATGGCCACAGCCACCTGGGCCAGTGACTGTGTGAGCCCCATCAATGGAAGAGAACCTATGCAAAAGGTGGTGACTGACCATCCCGTCTGAACTCCGGAGGCTCCAGGTCCCCAGGCTCGGGGCCGAAGCCTACCCCATGAGCAGCCAACCCATGCCCATAGCCCCCAACAAACTCGAGCCTCAAAGGCAGCAGAGTAAAGAGTTTATCATTCCAGGGGTAGCACCAGGGGCCTAGTAGAGCCCACTCGGCTGAGGGCCCTTTGAACAATCCCTTGTTCAGCGGCCACATATGGCCACATATGACTTACGCGTCCCAGCAGTCCTGCCACTGCTGGTGCCCAGTGGCCCACTGGCAATATCCGATGTTTGCCATCACACGCTTACTCAAAGGGACTTGAGGGCTCGGGCGCCGAGTATCCCCGAGAGAGGAGGTACGGCCCGAGCCTCCTTTCGATTCTGGAGAACTATAAATGGCGTCAGTGGGGGACCCAAGAGGCCTCTTCTACATCATTCGATGCTCACAATGCTCTTCCGCTCTAGCGGTACGACCCCGTTCTTGACCCAGACGCCCCAGCTGCCCATCATATTGGCCAGCATCATGTCGGTCGCCAGTCGATCGCCCACGATGGCGATTTGGTGGGGGCTTGTCACCCCAGTTTCCGGGTGCTGGCGGAAGTACGACATGATCTCGTCACCACAGCCAGGTTTCTTCACCGCGTGAGCGAGAACATTGACACCAGTTGATGCCTCAACTGCTGAGGCCAGCTTGCCATTGACATCGTAGCTTGTCGCACCGGCGGTGTTTGATACAATCAAGAGACAACGACCTGGGTAGGCTGCCTGCAAGGCCTCAAACCGACCCTTCTCAATCTTAGCATACGTTGTATTACAAAACTCAAAATATAAACCCATTCGGGCATAATATAACAAAGCACATAGATTGGAAGAGCAAGACAGGGAAGCAGAGCACGACGGGCAATGTTACCTTGTATGGCTCGTGGACCTCATTATGGTCTGGGATTGCAAAACAATCATCCTTGTCCAACACAACAGCCCTGATGTCGACCTTCTTATCATTTCCGGCAAAGGCTTTGTTGAGTGGTACGGGCAAGTCGTCAAAGGTTGCGACTGTGGTGTGAGGAAGGCACAGCGAAGGCTTCGCTAAAAGCTTGAAAATGTTGAGCGAGGCCGACAGATTCAAGTTCATATTGTACGGTCGGAAGGGCTCTATTCAAGCCAAAAAAGACCAATTGAAAAAGAGAGGGGGGAAATAGGCAAGGCAAAGAGTAAAGACCTGATTTTGAGTGGAAAGAGCGTGAGTGGTTTGAGACTGCTTGCACTGACTTGTTCACTCTAAAAAGGGTTGAAGTTGTGTAGAAGCTTGGGCCACCCTAGGAAATCTGGGGCAGTCAGTCGCGTTGCTGGCCAAGGCGCGTCTCAATTAATGGAACCCACTCCCGTACTTCGTACATTCTGCATTAGAAGATGGACTGTTTTGGCAACCATTCAATCCCCGAGCTTAGGTGACAAGATTAGGTGACAGGATGCCGCGTGGAAAGACCACAACAGAGGTGCCGGCACCCCCTGCTTCTCGAAAGCGCGATCTGTCCGCCGACCCATACGAAGTCCCTGACGAAGCCGAGACCCCGAGACGACGAAGGCGCCTCGAAACCAACCTTGCCGTGGATGACGATGATGCTGGGGGAGAAAGTATTGGTGTTGAGGAGGCGAAGTCCACTATCGAGTTGACACCCGCTAAAAAACGGCGAGGGCGCCCTCCGAAATCTGCAGCCGCGGGAACGCCAAACGCTCAAGCGACGACGCCCTCGACCAAGCGGCAGAAAACCGTCGCCGAAACTCCGGTGAAGCTGAATGGCATCAACACCCCTAGTAGACGGAATATTGCCGACAGGTCAGCCAGGAGGAAAAGTGCCAGGGCCTTGATAGACCGTGTGATAGGGGGCACCGTCAGCGATGACGAGGTGGAAGAAGGGGATATTGCACGAGAAATCTACGAATCGAGCGAGGATGAGGAGGCAGAGGCAGACGAGCCACCGGGGACGGAGGACGGCCAAGAACCAACGACACCCTCGAAAACCCCAGGGAGGAAGCGCAAGGCTACGGGGCGGAAGAGATCACCAACCCCTCCTCGCGATCTACCTCCTCACGAGCAGTACTTTTACCAAAACAAACCCGGCTTGGCCAAGACATCCCACAACACCCTATCATCACTAGACCTCCTGAAGCACGAAGAATACTTCTCTGTTCTCCGTCAACTCAAAGACCCTCACGCAGCAGATGTCAACTTCCTCCAGTCCCTCCACGCCGAGTCCTTCCCTCAATGGGCCTTCGAACTCTCCCAGGGCTTCAGCACCTGCCTCTATGGCTACGGCTCCAAGCGCCGCCTCCTCCATAACTTCGCCACCTACCTTTCCTCCCAAAACCCCTCCCACAAAATCGTCATCATCAACGGCTACGTCCGCACCCTCACAGCCCGCGACATCCTCACCACCCTCACCTCCGCCCTCCCCTCCCTTGCCCCAGGAGTTGGCGGAGGCACAGGAGGAGGAGGAAGCAACCCCTCCGCCGCCCTCCAAACCCTGCTGACCAACCTCACCAACCTCACCTCTCCCCCTTCCTCAGCAGCAACCAGCACCACAACCCTCACGATCCTCCTCAACTCAATCGACTCGCCCACGCTGCGCAGCAAACCCGCCCTGCAATCCCTCCTCGCCCAACTCGCGGCCCACCCACGCATCCAGCTCGCCTGCACGGCGGACACGGCCGACTTCCCCCTGCTCTGGGACGCGGCGCTGCGCGCGTCGCTGAACCTGCTCTTCCACGACTGCACGACCTTTGCCCCGCGCGCCCCCTGCGAGCTCGACGTCGTCGACGAGGTGCACGAGCTGCTGGGCCGGAAAGCCCGGCGGGCGGGCGGGAAGGAGGGGGTTGCGTTCGTGCTGCGCAGTTTGCCGGAGAATGCGAGGGCGCTGTTTCGGTTGTTGGTTGGGGAGGTGTTGGTGGTGGCGGGGGAGCAAGGGGGTGGTGGTGGTGGTGATGGGGAGGTGGCGGTGGAGTATCGGATGGTGTATAACAAGGCGGTGGAGGAGTTTATTTGCAGTTCGGAGATGGCGTTCCGGACGCTGCTGAAGGAGTATGTTGCTGCCCCCCCCCTTAATCCCCAAACAACCCACCCCACCGGGGCCGGCGAGACTGCCTGGTTGCGTGAAACGAGAGGATAAGTGCTGACTCGCGGTGCAGATTCCACGACCATCAGATCATCACCAGCCACAAGGACTCGATTGGCACGGAGCTGCTCAGTCTTCCGTTCCGGGGAGATGAGCTGGAGTCCATTCTGGAGGAGTTGACGACCTGATGTGATGGGCTGGATTTCCTTGGTTTTGAAGAGAAGTTGTAAAGGCAGCATTGGACGGCGTTCGAGCGGCGTGGATTGCTTGGATGGCACGCAGAGTAAAGGGAGTAGTACGTAGGATCACAGACTAGGTATTATTGGAAACATGCCATTGCCCAGGGCCACATACATGCATGCATCTATTTATCTTAGGGAGTGATGGGCATTTGCCAGAACCACAATGTTGGCCACTTTCATGCAAAGAACAGTTGTATGTATGTATGCCAGGGCTATTTATACATTGAGATGTTACCCCATTGTGTCTACTTAGGTACGCCTAGATCATGTTGGCTAATATCTAGCTTATGAGCAAACCATCAACTCACACAACCCAATAACGGCTTGGAGTAGTTCGCTTGGTCATGCTGGCAGTGAAGAGCCGGAGTGGAAAGTGTCTCCCTTAGTGTTTTCCATCAGAAATCTTGTATTAAAATGCAGTTCAGTGCATATCAGATGGCGATCACAACGCCTTCAAGTCACAGGATAGGATAAAAAGTCAAATTACAAAGTTGCTGGTTTACAATTTTTTACTCGTCAGGCAGACATTAGACAATGCGAACATATCACGGGTGCCCAGATCAACAGCAGCCCTTATTGGGCTCTCGAAAATAATAGTAAAGTGGTTTTTTTGGTCGGACTCCTCAGTACGGACTGTGGTTTGAACCACGAAGAACCGAAGCCACTGCTCGAATACTTTGCTCGGTCGAGAAACCGAGGCCCTGCAAAAGCCTGACCCATTGCGCACCCATTTCCTGCGCGCTGCCCGTCCTTCGCAGATCATCGGCCGTGTTCCACTGCCAACGATGAGAGCCAAGAAGCATTTTCCCCTCTTCCGGCCGAAATCATCAAAGGGGTATCATGCTCCATCATCCGCTCCCAGTCCTCAACAGAACTGCCGAAAAATTACCAGTCCATCTCTCAGGCACTTCCAGGATGCCTCCTGTAATCCTCCCTAGACCCGAGACCGCCTGGCCAAAGTCGGATCGCTGTGCCGACCAGAGATAAAAACCGAGAAATCCA
The DNA here is from genome assembly GCA_023383405.1 of Chaetomium cochliodes. Lineage (NCBI taxonomy): Eukaryota > Fungi > Ascomycota > Sordariomycetes > Sordariales > Chaetomiaceae > Chaetomium > Chaetomium cochliodes. Next base: position 2,958,745 of record JAKWJL010000002.1, on the reverse strand, counting down.
CTTTTGTCTATGAGATGATGTGTCGTGAAAAGGAAACGTTGAAGACAGAACGAAAAGAGCCTGCGGCGTGCCATGACCCCCATCTCTATGTGAACGCATCGAGCCCTCTCCCTGCAAAAGCAGGCCAAGGGCAGAAACATGACGATCGTGAGGGTTGATGTAAGATCCAGTGTCCAGATCAAATCAACCAGGCCTGCAATTCATGCCATCCGTAGCATGAGCGCGCAGGGCGTTGTTGACGCCCCAAGCCTTCTGGTCTAAGGGTATCAAATCGTCGGATAGAGTCGTCCCGTTTCGGTAAACAGGAAAACCCGGTCTATCGTCAAAGCCAGAGTGAGCCTTGGCATCGAAACCTGTTGGGCTCCAGTCGGAAATGATAAGCCATGTTCGCCGCATTAGAAGTTCCGGAAGTTCCGAACGTGAAACCGAAAGCAAGGCGAGATATGCGAGAAACAAGTAGAAAAAAGGAAAAATCCATGTCCCGCGAGAGACCGGTGCCGCGGTATGGTCCCGAGGGTGAATTACCACCAGGACTGGCCACCGGCACCGCCGGGGTTGCCGTAGCCACCGCCACCGCCGTAGCCACCGCTGTATCCGCCGCCATAGCCGCCGCTGGCGGGAGCACCACCGCCGTAGCCACCACCGCCGCCAAAACCGCCGCCGCCGGAGCCGTGCTGGGCACCACCGAAGCCGCCGCCGCCGCCGCCGCCGAAGCCACCACCACCACCGCCGTACTTGCGGAAATCGGTGTTACCACCACGGCCACCGCGACCGCGACCGCCGCCGCCACGACCACGGCCGCCACCGCCACCAAAGGACGACTCGCGGGCGATGGTCTCGAGGAAAGCAGGAACCTCCTGATTGGCCTCCTTGAGGAGGTCGAGAAGCTCCCGGACGATACCGCGGTTGCCACGGTTGAAGAAGGCAGTCGCAATACCCGTGTTACCGGCACGGCCAGTACGACCGATACGGTGCACATAGTCGTCAACGTCGGTAGGGAGATCGTAGTTGATGACGTGGGTCACGTTGGGAATATCGAGACCACGAGCAGCAACGGCCGTGGCGACCAGGATGGGGCACTTGCCGTTGCGGAAGAGCTCCAGAGCACGCTCACGCTCACGCTGGGTGCGGTCACCGTGAATCGAGGTGGCAGGGAAGTTTTGGTTGATCAGGAAGTCCGACAGAGAATCAGCCATGCGCTTGGTCTCGACGAAGATGAGAGTGAGACCGGCGCCGTGGGTGTGCAGAATGTCCAGAAGGACGGAACGCTTGTCGATGTCCTCGACGTATTCGACCTTCTGGGTGATGTTCTCCGAAGTAGAGCCAACACGGCCGACGGAAAGGAAAACGTAGTCGCTGAGGAAGTCCTGAGCGAGCATCTGAATGTCGCGGGGGAACGTGGCCGAAAACATGAGCGTCTGGCGCTGGCCAGTGGTAGGCATGTCTTCGCCCTGAACAATGCGGCGGATCTGGGGCTCGAAACCCATGTCAAGCATGCGATCGGCCTCGTCAAGCACGAGGTACTTGATGTTGCATAGCGAGATACGACCACGCTCTATGAGGTCGACAAGTCTACCCGGGGTAGCAACAAGAAGATCGCAACCGCGCTCCATCTGGCGGAGCTGGGAGCCGATATCGGCACCACCGTAGACGACACAAGGGCGCACCCACGAGCGGTAAGCAAACTTGCGAGCTTCCTCGTAGATCTGCGAAACCAGCTCACGGGTAGGGGCCAGGATCAAGGCGGTAGGATAGGCCTTGCGCTGGCGGTAACCGCCACCGGTCTGGGCGGGAACAGGCGAAGGACCCTGAGTGAAAGACTGGTGCATGATTGGGAACAGGAAACCGCCAGTCTTGCCGGAGCCGGTCTGGGCGCAAGCCATGAGATCGCGGCCGTTGATGACAATGGGGATGGAATACTTCTGAACCGGAGTGGGGATCTGGTAACGAGCGAGCTCAATGTTGGAGAGCAGATGAGCATCCAGCGGAGGGTTGCTGAACGTCAGGACCGGCTCAGGCACGTCACGACCGGAGGGGTTGACCGGGATATCGTCGTACTTCTCGAAGTTGATGCCGGTGTGTTGCTTGCTCGGGTCGTCGGCAGTGCCAAAGAGATCACGCTCGAGGCGAGGGTCGCTAGTACCAATGACGTGCTTGCCCTCAATCCACCGGCCTTCGCCGCGGCCAGCGCCACCACCCATATTACCGCCGCCGCCGCCGCCGCCACCAGCATTGGGTCCGCGGTAAGCATTGCGGTTGAAGCCACCACCGCCCCGGGGGCCGCCCCAAGGCTGAGGCTGAGGGCCAGGGCCATTTTCATAGCCACCGCCGCTCCAGTTGCCACCGCCACCGGCGCGGGCATCGAAGTTGTTATTGCTACCGACGAATTAGAATTGATTGAAGATTGAAGCGACGCATATGTACTGCGGAAATTTTCTTATGACTTACCCTGCCCAAGCGCTGTTGTTGAGGCCACCCATGGGGCTCTGGCCCGGACCCGGCTGAGGGGGGGAGTTGATAGGAGGGGACGTAATGGGGCCGCCCGGGGAGCCAGGGGCACTCATCTTGCCGCGCATGTGGGGAGGAATGTAAGAACGAGCGGTGGGCTGCTGTCCAGGGTGCTGGCCGGGCTGGGGAGAGCCGAGGGACAGGTTGCCCATGTCGCCATTAAGTTGGTCCGCCATGATTGTGGTCGAGAAGGGTCGAACGAAAACTAGTCGGTCGGGGTAATTTTCGACTCTCTAAAGGAACGCGCCGTTCAAATGAGAGTGGTCGGGTGATAAAGTCGTTAGGACTCGGAAGGAACGCGAGGAAAACGGATTAGAAGCGAAAAAAAACCGAAACTGGCGTCGCTTGCAGTCGCGTTCCACGATGTTGCCTGGTGTCGCTCGTCTCAAATAACGAATTATTAAGAGGGAGCGTGTCTCCTACGATCCTTTCGAAGAACCCCAAATGCAGATTCTCAAAAGGAAAAGGAAGGACGATTGTAAAGGGAAATGCGGTTCGAAGATGGGTTGGATTCAAGAATCCTTGTGTGGGAGGAAGGAGGAAGAGTTTTTCAGGAAGAAGAAGAGAGGATAAGAGGGCGCAGAAAAAGAGTTTTGGAATCGGGTGTCGGACCCACTTTACGAGAGCGGTTTTGGCAAGGCGAACTCAGCAAAGCCGTGTGCCACAAGAAACCCCTGCACGGACTTTTTCGGTTTGGCGTCTCTGGCCACCCACGCATCTCCTTCCTTGGCTGATGCTGGTCAAACCCCCCGCAATATTTGGGGGGAAGGGCGACCTGATGGCGAAAGAAGATCACAGTTTTGACCCAGTGCTTTGCTCCTGTGGCAAGGCGGGTCAGCTGCCCGGGTATATCCTGGGCAGATGTTTATGTCCGCATTGTTTCGTCGTCCCTGTCGGAATCTCATGTGAGGACGGGCTCGAGGGCCTGACAAGGCGGTCGAGGACTGGCAGACGAAAGGCGAGGGACGGGGGGCGATATTCCAGCTCGCACGTGGCATTTACACTATCTTGGTCGTACAGACATACGAGTACCTAGAAAACATCGGAAACCCCGAGGGAACCAGAGGAACAAAGCGGTGTTTCAAGACGAGAGACCTATTCGCCCTCCCTCGGCACCGAGTCCCCCCTCTTCCTAGTGGCCCACGGGTGGCCCTAAGCCATTTGTGTGTCGAACAATGCTATTTATGAACGAGCCTGGCCTCTCGATGCTCGACAGAACAAAATATCTATCCATTCGCCCCAGGAAACAGAAACCGAGCATTTCACCATCCCCAGCATTTGAACGCGAAGTGTCCAACCTTGTCTTCGCTTGCGCGCCAATGCAATGACAACTCAAATCGCAGCACGTCGTTGTGAGCGAGGGTGACCCTCAGCTCACCGCCTCGCAGGGCTCCTTGATTCGATAGGACGGCGGGACGCAAGAGACGTGGGGCATGTCCAGACGGTCTAAATCCGGTTAGAGACAGTCGGGATACGAATGGCATGGGTGGTCGCAATGGGGGAGCCCGCCGGTTCCACTTGGAAGGCGACCGCCTCCCGAGACAACAACGATGTCATCAAATTGCCGACAAGTAGCGCACCAAATCGAATCATGGTCCTCGGTAACTCCCGCCCGGAGATATCTCCTCTACCTGGCTTACTTGAGGTATGGCAATGTGGCTCAGCGGGATTAGGTAGGGCTAGAGGGGGAAAAAAGCTGGGCTAGTGGTTTGACACTATTTCTGTCGCTTTGGCTGAAGTGCCCACTTGGATGACGGACAACAGACGTGAAAATGGTGAATGCGCAGGCAATCGGAGGTTGGCACTTGAGGCCAATTAGGAATCGGTGCCATACCAGGGAAGCCAAGTATGATCGGCCACAAGCTCTGCTGGCGTAGCCATTCAAGCAAGGGGTGAAACCGAGGCAGCGACAGGGCTCGCAGGCGCACCACTTGGCCAAGACGCGGACATGATATCGAGAAGAAACGTAGTAAGCGCCGAATGCGTACCGACGCCTCTTGCCAGGTATCATACACGATTTATTCCGGCCAGACTCCCGCCCACTTCAATAATCAAGTGCCCCTCACCACTTCATCTTCATCAAATGGCTTGACCTCAATCCCGTCCTTTGTAACGACCTTCACCACCAAGCCCTTGAAGTCTATCGGTAACCTCCTCTTCAGTTCGTCCGCGCAGAGCCTGAGGAGCTCCATGCCGCGCTCAAGGGAGATGTCAGGTTGATGGTGTTTGTCGAGGAGGGACAGGCAGTAGTATCTGGGGCAATCAGCACTTGGCACCCCACACCCGCCAAAGGAGCGTTCCGTAACCTACTGTGCGTAACCATGCGCTGCGTATGGCACTGAAGCCAGCGATGCCAGATAATCCAGCCAGTACAGGCTCGGTTTGTGTGTAATCGGGTCAACCCCGCCGAGGAGGAGGTTGACGTTGTAGGGCTTCCGCGACCGAAGGCTGGACGCCAGCTCGCCGCGCACAAAGTTGGCCAGCGCTGAAGGGGAAAGATCGGTCTCGTTGCGCATCGAGTAAAGCTGGGCGTTGGCTTGGATGTATTCGGCAAACTGTACTATTGCGGGGGTAAGCGGGGTGAATGAATGTACGTCTCGCCTCTAGTTCCTGGTCACCAACCCGTATCGCCGGCCTCGCCAGAGAATGCCATCAATGTGTGCTTGTTCAGCTGCCTCGTCTTGTCGTCGGAAGCCTTCAAGATAGTCGCCCCGCGCATCGCGGCCTTGGAGGCCGCGATCAAGGTGAAGTCCTTGCCTGTGATACCGAGCAGAACCTCCCTGAAAGCATAGTCAGCCCAGTAATTCGAGGATTTGCCTGGATGTGCAGCCTACATCTTAGCGTTTTCGGTATCGAACGATGTGGTGGTTGGTGGTGTTGTTGGTGGTGTTCGGCAAGCTTCCCTTCCTCAGCTTGCTTCCTCGCTGGAGCTTCAGGCAGGAGGGAACGCGCACTTGGAGCTTCAGCCTGAGCGCACAGACACCGACTGCTTGCCTGCCCGCCAACGGTGGGGACCAGGCTGCCCCACAATGACCCCTGGCCAGCATCGCCCCGCTGGGGCTGAATGTGGCGGCGCGGCGTCGGTGTCTTGCTCCACCGATGCAGGCTAACTTTTTTTTTGGACCCGCTCAGAAATTTTGAGAGCAGGCCGCAGATCAGTCGAGAAAGGCTGCCAAAAAAAGGGCAGACGACAGCGACGACACCCAGCAAACTGGTCGCAGCCGCCACCATGTCGTCTTTTTTTACGACACCCGGAGCTCAGAAGAAGCGGAAGCGTACAGCGGCGACAGAAGCACCAAAAAAGCGACTAGCAACGACCAAGTCATCGTCGAAACCACCGAGCAAAGGCCCCGCCAAACCCTCTATTGCCCCGAAGAAAAAGGCCATTGAGCGAGACGAATCGATATCAGGCAGCGACATCGAGAGCGACGAGAGCGAGGATGATGTTCGGGACAGAAGCGGTTCTGAGGGATCCTCCGACGAGTCGGATAGTGGAGGGGAGACAGTGGCAGAGAAGCGGTTGAGGCTAGCACAACGGTACCTCGAGAAGACGCGGAAGGAGGTGGAATTGGAGGATGAGTACGCTTTCGATGCGGAGGAGATAGACAGAGACCTTCTTGCCGAGCGGTTGCAAGAGGATGTGGCTGAATCCAAGGGCAAAATCTACCGGCGGCTGGCTACAGAGCTGAACTTTGAAGAGGCATCGCATACTCAATTCCGCTGGAACTCGGGGTCGGTAACCTCGGTTGCCGTGTGCGCCCCGTACGCATACACGACGACCAAAGACGGCTATCTCACAAAATGGAAGTTGCAAGACCTGCCCAAGGACCAATGGCCGCAGACGACACGGAGGAAACCGAAGAAGCCCCCCGCGCCGCCCAAGCGCAAACCCGAGAGGATATGCTTCGCCAAATCCAACCCGGGGAAAGCCAAAGACAAGAGCTACCAAGGCCACACGGGAGCACCCCTCACCGTCAAAGCCTCCCAAGACGGCAAGTACGTCGTGACGGGGGGCGTCGACCGCCGCCTCGTTGTCTACAACGCCGCCGACCTCAAACCCATCCGCGCCTTCACGCAGCACCGCGACGCCGTGACGGGCCTCGCCTTCCGCCGCGGCACCAACCAACTCTTCTCCTGCTCCAAAGACCGCACCGTCAAGGTCTGGTCGCTCGACGAGCTCGCCTACATCGAAACCCTCTTCGGCCACCAAGACGAGATCCTCGACGTAGACGCGCTAGCACAAGAGCGGTGCGTCAGCGTGGGCGCGCGCGACCGCACAGCACGCTACTGGAAAGTGCCCGAGGAATCCCAGCTCGTGTTCCGCGGCGGCGCGGGCGAGGGCGGCAGCAGCAGCAGCAAGAAGAACCGCGTGCCCGCCGGCATGGACCCAGCATCGGCCGCGCACGAGGGCAGCATGGACCGGGTGGCGATGATCGACGACGAGATCTTCGTGACGGGCAGCGACAACGGCGACCTCGCGCTGTGGAGCATCCAGCGCAAGAAGGCCCTGCACGTCGTCCCGCGCGCCCACGGCATCGAGCCGCCCCTGGCCCCCTCCCAGTCCTCCGCCGACGAGGTCCCCGACCCAGCCGTCGTCCCGCCCCCGCAACCCCGCGCCATCACCGCCCTGCGCACCGTGCCCTACTCGGACATCATCCTCAGCGGCAGCTGGGATGGCTGCGTGCGCGTGTGGCGCCTGAGCGATGACAAGCGCAAGATCGAGGTTGTTGGCGTGCTGGGCGTCGGCGGCGCACTGCCGTCTGCGACGCCGAACGGGACACACGCTGCTGCTGGCAAGGACAAAGAAGCAGTAGCGCCCGGGCAGGACTTGGTCCGCGGTATCATCAACGACATCGCCATGTTTGAGCGGGGCGAGAGGGGCCGGGACGGGCTCTGCGTGGTGGCGGTTACGGGCAAGGAGTTCAGGCTCGGCAGGTGGAAGAATATGAAGGAGGGGCGGTGTGGCGCAGTTATTTTTGAGGTGCCGAAGGCGGTGGTGAAGAAGCAGGATGAAGCCGAGTTGAATGGGGGGTCCGACGGGTTAGAGGCGGATGATTAAGTTTGCTGTTAACTCTAGGGACATGGGGGCAGAGCTCGGATCTGGGGTTGGTCTATACCCGAGGCAGGCAGGCATTGTCAACCCTCCTCAGTCAGTCAGATGATGTATTAAATCCCCGCGGAATGGAATCTGCGCAACACAAAGCGAGACTGTTTTGGTTTTCATTCATTCGAGGTCTCATCTACCATTGCAACCTCCTCCACCACCCCCCACATCACGCGGACGATTGCGGCGAGCTCCAGATCAGCCCCCCCCCCCCCCCCCCATCTACCATTCTATCTCTTTTTCAATGCACCGTGGCGATATTCGCTAGCAGTGACAGGTATCGCAACGCAAGGTGAAGCTCATAAAACTGGCTTGAGTAATAACTCAGGGTAACCGACAAAATCGAAAACAAATGTTGAGTAGGGGTAACACAAAACAAAAAACAAATCCACCCCGACACCAGATACAATGCCATGTCATTGAAATGCTGCCGCCGTTCCGCCAAATTATGCTATTGTCCTAGATCCGATGCTGATCCAGACCCAGGTCACCGGGGTGTCGAGTCCTTGAAGCGATGAGAGGAAGACGGGGAAGCCTTCGGGGGGTAAATGGTAATAGTTTTAGCAAGGAACTTTTTGATCGTGGAGTTTGCAACCGCGTGTAACGATAAAACCAATCCCATTGCGCCAGGAAACGGAAAGGTTCAATCGTCAGTAAGGTCGATCGGATCGGAATTGCGCACCATCTCAGCCCTTTCCACGACCGGACTCCCGTCGTCGACAACAAAGTGGCTGGTGGTGTGCTTCGGGCGGTTCTTAGCCGCCCGACGACGCCTCACACTCGCCGGTGACGAGGGGGCCGACCTCCCCTGTCTGGTCCTCGACTTCGTGCCGTTGGGAGAGTGGAACAAAGCGGGCGGGACCTCTACGGTGGTTTCCTCATCCTCGCCCGGCCCGCTCGGCGAGGTGGAGGGTAGCGGGAAGATGAGCTGTGGGCTGTCTCGCGACTCAGGTGGCGGGCCGGGGAGTTCCTCCGCTTCGGGGGTCTCGACGGTTGAGAGGACAGGGTCGCCTTCCACAGTAGGGATGGGGACCATGGCCTCATCTGGGTCGTCTTGCTGGACGGTTGGCGGTCGAGGGGGCGGGGGCGCGCGCACCATCCCTGGAACCTGCGGCCGTTCGCTGCCGCGCGTCCTCGTTGGCCGTGCAGCGGCGTAAGGTATACGTTCGGTGCTGGGCCCATTCACCAGAGGGGTATCCGCGTTCATCGGACTACCAGAGACGCTGGTGAAGGCCAAGTGTTCTGGATTTGTCTCGCTCTCCAGCTTCCCGTTTGATGTGCTGGTGTCCTCGCTAGTATTATCCCGTGATGGGTCGCGGCTTGGCTCCACGCTTGATTTGGGAGTCGAGGTTGCCGCAGATGCCTCCAGCTTTGTTTTTGGCCGTTGCGGCTTGGAATGTTGCTTTCTCTCCTCGAATATCGTTTCGCGCCAGAGATTACGCAACTCCGAAGGGTCGAATTTCCAGTCCGGAGACTCTTTTCGGAGCAAGGTTCGAATGAACTGATCTGGATCCTTCACAAATTCTTGAATATACCCGAGGAGGTAGACGCCGCAGTCGCACAGATTGTCCTGTTCTGGTATGTTGATCGCCCTCATACCCAACGGTGCAGGGGATTCGGTAATCACCGTGTTGCGCTTGTGCTCAAACTCGGCAAAGAGATATTTCTTGAGGTGGGAGATAGCCTGAGGATGGGTTGAGCCTAAGGAATCAAGAGTGATGATCCTCGGGTCGTCGGGGCTGTACGTCCTTGGGCTGGGTTTTGGCTTTTTGTTTTGCTTGGGCCGAGACGTCGAAGTCAGGTCTATGCTGACGTTCTTATTGTCAGAAACCAGGTCGACGAGGTCGGACTTGATAGGTTCGATTCTGTCTCTCGGCGATCCCACCGGCCGCTTTTCAGTGGCATCTGTCATTTCTATATCCGAGGATGCGCCGTTGGCTTTGCCCTCCATCGAATGGCCCGGATCTCGAGTATCATCCGGAACACGTTTCGAGGCCGGGTCGAGCTTCCCTGGGTTGCATATGATGGCCACCCACCAATGGTAGTGTTCGTTGACGGGCACGATGATGTAGTCGTATGACAACAAGTCGACCTTTGCAGTCCAATTCTTGACGCCGTCGTAGTTGATGGCGGTCCTGCCCGCCTTGAGTTTCTCGTAGAAGAAGGAGTTGTGGAGGTACACGCGCTCGTGTAAATCCTTAGTCCTACGGCCGAACACGTCGAAGAGATAGCGGAGACCATATCCGATGAGGTTGTCGTTTAAGCACTGGCCTTCGTCGAGCCTAGGGATGTCTTCCTTGTCCACGGTTGTGCGCCGGAGGATCAGGGGCGTATTCCAGCCCTGTACCCAATCCCGGTTTTCGTCAGACCAGCGACGGACGGCAGATACACGCGGCGTTTCCAGGGTCGGCCCCAGTTGGGGGATATCTCTCGTTCTCAAAGAGCGCGACGACACAACCGAGGCGTGTTCGCCAGCAGCACCGAGGCGGGGAAGCGGTGTTTCTGTGTTCTGAGCTGAGACTTGCATTTGGTGCCGAATGGGGGTCCGGGAGCTGGCCGACACACTTTCGATGACAGCCGCATTTGCCCTGGGCGATTTGGTCGCCTGCGGCAAACGGGACGGGGTGTCGTTGGACAAACGCCTGTCTGACGCCTGACTGCGACTCTGGGCTACATCAGTATGCAGCTTTTCATGCGACAAGACCAGCTTATTCCTAAACACCGTTAGCGTGACACGAACGATAAGCAAAGCGCGTTGGGGCAACAATACTCTTCTTTTTCCAGAACAATGCGTACCGTGGGGAGGTGCTTGCGAACCCACTCCACGACCCATAATGTTTCCGCATTGCTACGAAATTTGATAAACATCAGACCCCCAATCAGGATCGAGGTTTGATCCATTGGTTGGGTGAGCTTGATGAGGCTGGAGTCCGGATGGTAAGACAACGTATTTGTTTTCCCTGTGATCTTGAGCCACTGATATGGCTCCGCAGGATGGCTCTCGTCAGTAAACACACGCAACTCTGGGCCATCGGCTGGTCGGAGGAAGCAGGGGCTCTGGCTATTGTGTGCCACAAATCTGAACTTTGGCTGGCACACCGCTGCTGCCACGCTGGCGCCTGTAGTCTTGTAGTCTCCTCGGTTGTCCGCCCACTTGGTTGATTTCATATCCCCCCGCCGGGATAGACTTGGCGATTTATTCTTCGGTGAGCCCTGGACTAGCTGTCTTTTGCTAGCTGTAGGGGGTTCTCTGCCGCTCGTCCCACCCACCAGTTCATCCTGGTCATCGACGGTCTCGTGGCTTGGGCGCTTTTTGCCTGGAGGACCCAGAGCTGGCCGAGTTGGCTTACCGAGGATGCAAGCATCTACAGGGTCGCGGGTGATGGCATTGGGAAAGACGGAAACCAAGCGAGCAGTCCGTTGCTGACCAGGCTTTTGGGCCGGGGCAATCTCATCAAAGTCGTCGATAGGGTCCGTCTGGCGATATGTTCGGCCTGGGCCAGCATGGCTGGTTATGGCGGAAAGTTGGTTCGTCTGGGGCTGACGGCTGCGCCTGTTCGAGCGCCCTGTTCCCTTGGTGGATTCTTGCACGCCTTGGTATTCAGGAACTCCAGCGGACCCGGAGTGGGCGAGGCTCGTCTGGCTGCCGTGCCGCTCTGTCCGTGACGCCGCATCCTGGTCAATCTCTATCTCCTCGGTTGCACTCCGTCGACGGGCCTCGGGGCGGGTTTTCTGCCGTTTGGGAGGGGGAGGTTCGTCGGTTGGTTGGAAGGTATTCGTCGTTTGAAGAGAACCTGGAGGGCGACTGGGACTCGAGTCGAGCGTGTTCATGTGCCTCGGAGGCGCTAACCGTCTCTAACTGGGGTCAGCACGTCGTCGTGGAGCTGCTCGTCATGGTATAACGCACAAGCATATCCGGTATTGGTATCCCCATCCTGACTGCTCCCTTTATAGATCTGCATCGTCAGCTTTCTTTTCGTCGGCCGGTCCACCAAGAGAGGATACAAGAAAAAAAAAACAGGGCCGGTCCCCATACCCATAATCTGGAAACGAGTGTGCAGTTTTGTGGAATTCGAGACGACTCCTGCTTGGGCGACTGGTTGTATTTTCGCTGGCGTTCGTCGCTCGTGGTGGCATACAGTTTTTCGAGCCTTGCGCATTGTGAGGGCCGGGCGCATGAGCAGGCGTCGGTTCCTGTTCGGCTCTGGTTGCGAACGAGCTTGTTGCATCTGCATCGCGGAACGAGAAATCAGGTGGGTCTCTCGTCGAAGAGTTCGGGTGGTGGGCCATTTCACCAGTAAACGTCGGGTTATTGTGGGGCATTCAGCCAAAGAACTGGAACAGTCGCAAAGCAAACATACTGACACTTGTCCAGGTTGAGAATAAGGAAAGGCTCAAAAGTGAAAAGGGGACGGAAGTTATGTCCCTTGTCTATCTGAGAGGAGCAGCAACAGCATAAAAAGCGAGGTGGTGCAAGTATTCAAGCGCAAAGTCGATCAATGTCACGAGGCTGCAATGACAAGCTCCGATGCGGCGGCACTTGCCAGGGTCCCGGGTTAGGTTTAGGGCCGCTGGGCGTGTCAATCAATGCTGCCACGGCCTAGAACTTTCGACCCCTGTTCGTTGCCTGCCGTCTTCAACACCACCCAGCCAACCAACCATGGAACCTCCCCGAGGATAGTGACATGTTCAAGTCTAACACGCTCGGCGAGCGGCTCATGACCGTCTTGCCAATAGCAAATGGAAACAGGAACGGCGAACGAATCATGGAAGACTGCATCTTCCAAAGCCTCTTCTCAGCTTCTTGGTTAAGCCCATCGCTTTCTGCAAGGTTGACAACCTAAAGTGTGGATGTACCCAAAGAAATAGATCTATACTGCCGTCGCGTATTACACATCTAAAGACGATGACACCCCTAACTAAGGTAGTTGTTCGTAAACGCCCAGAAAAGAAGGAATTGTCCATTCGAAACCTTGGCCATAAGTTATACATACCGCCCAGCGAGAATCTCAATAACTGCTGCCCAAATTGGAAACCTCGAAGGTCTGTCTGTTTGACTGCCGCATCCTTGAAATTGTTTCCTTTTCGATCCGAGTGGAGCAATCGGCAAGCCGGGCTGGGCGCCGGGACGGCTCAGACACCCTCCCCGACGACAAACGGACCGGGATCTCCGGTATCTGTCCGACGGAAGTGTCTTGCCTCCCGTGTAAGCAAGGAAAGAACAAAATTTCGAAACCCAGTTCACCCGCAATCACCAACCCCGCCCAATCAGTTCCTCTGAGTTTTCGATCATGAGCAAACAGAGCCATATCGAACGAACAGCCAATGAGCCCCGTGAGGCGGTTTGTCCCCCTTTCAAGTTTCAACACCCGAACCGCATACTTTCGTGACCTGACTCCTGCCTCAGGTCCTCCACACCCTTACAATCACCCACATCGAACAAGTTTCCCCTACCGTACGAGTCATCCGTCTCGCCATCCCCCCAGATGACAGCATAACTGCAAGTCCGCCCCTACCCATGAAACCCCCTAAATAACCCCCTATTTACATGCCAGCACCCGACTCTAGTTCCTTCCCGGCCAATGGGTAGATCTCCACCCGCCACCCGAAGCCCAAATCTCCAGAGCAGGTGGTTTCACAATCACCTCCTCGCCCACCCTCGCCCTTCCCAGTTTCAGCTCTAACCCCGGGCATAACCTCTCCTCCAAGGAAGTGGCCACAAACCCCGAGCCCCCCTACATCGAACTCGCAATCCAATCCTCCCCACACAATCCCCCCGCAGCCTATCTCTTCCAGCCCGCCGCCAAGCTCCTGCACACGCCCGTCCAAGTCCGCATCGGCGGCAGCTTTGTTTTCCCGCCCCCCTTTATCCGCCACACCACCACCACTACTCCCACCACCACCACCACCACCACAACCTCTACCACAACCCACACCACAACCCTCACCCCCACCCCCCTCCGCAAAATCATACTCGTCGCCGGCGGGATGGGCATCAACCCACTAATAAGCATGCTCAGCCGGATCGGCGAGGGAGGGGGGGGTACGCAAGGCTCGGAACGGGGCGAGCCGGCCGCAGCAGACGGCAGTCAAGCCGAGGAGAGCGCGCGGGAGGGGGAAGGGGTAGAGGGGCTAGAGGGGGTAGAGGTGGAAGGGGTGGAGGTGCGGGTGCTTTACAGCGTTAAGGACCCCAGCGACGACAATGACAACGGCAACGGCAGCGGCGGGAAGATACTCTTCCTTGAGCGGATGGCGGGCTTGTTCGCGAGCGGGCGGGTCCGGGGCGGGGTGCGGCTTTTTGTGACTGGGGGAGTGGGAGGGGCTGATTCTGGTGGTGGTGTTTCTGGGAGTGGCGGGGTGGGGGATGGATGGTGGGGGTTGGGGGTAGAAGGTAGTGATGGGGGGGTTAAAGTGCCGTGTCTGAGGCGGAGGATGACGGTGGAAGACGTAGAGGAGGCGGTTGGGGAGGAAAAGGGCGCTGCGGTGGTGTATGTGTGCGGAGTGCCGGGCATGACGGATGGGTTTGTGCAAGCGTTGGTCGCGCCGGAGGGGTTTGGCATGGACCCGAAGAGGGTTCTGTTTGAGAAATGGTGGTGAGCTCTTGCGTGAGAGGAATTACTAGAAGGGGCATACTGGCGTTGAGTTCTCAAGTCAAGGGGCTGACGACTGCTGTTCCATTTGTTCACACATGTATAAATTACATCTATCTTTATCCCTACGTTTACACGTAAAGCCTCATTCGCCGGCCACCACTCGAGCACCTCGCTAACTAATGCGGCAAACTAAAACCACCCTGCTACGCCATGATAAAAACCCGCACTCCGACTGAACACCGACCAACTTCCTACTCCAACACCATCCGCGCATCAACCAACAACGAGACACCTCAAACGCTAGCTCCCATAACCTACTAACCGCCATCTCCACCTTCGCTCACCTTCGGCCCCTCACGGCCGAGAACCATAGCAGCCAGCTTCCCCGGCGACCCGCTGATTTTCCTCTTACGGAGCCCCGCGAGCAGCGCCCGGCCAGTCCTCTTAATGGCCTGGGGGGTAGACTCGCGAGGAGGGGCACGATTCTCGGCAAGGCTTGCCCGGGCCGGCGACGAATCCGCGACCGCCCACTCCGATTCACTCGACGTCGTGGTTTCGAGCCGTGCGAGCTCACGGTGGGTATGCGCCTCACTCGGTAGAGACTGCCTCGACCTCGCTCCCGTGGAGAATATTGCCCGCTTGGGCGATGTGAAGAGGGCCATGCCGCGTTCGAGTCCGCTCCCGGTTGTGGGCAGATAGCGACTGGGCGAGAGCTTCTCTTCTGGAAAGAAGTCGCCTGGAGACTTTGGGGATGCCTCGTAGTCTGAAATCGAAGAGTCTGCTGGATTAGGCTCGTCGACCGGAACAAAACTGAAAGTTGACTCCGAGGGTGCAAGCTGGACAAGCTGAGCGACGCCGACCTCAACCTCCTCCGGGTTGAAGGAATCCTCTTCGGCGTAATTCTGGAGTGACGGGGTTATCGACAAAGTGGCTGACATGGCTGATGCCACAGAAGATCGCCTCGAACGCCTAGCGTGCGCACCCACGGGGAGCTCCGGCAGAGGACGTTGCAAATACGATTTGAGAGGCGCATCGCAGAGCGCCTTGCTTGGCTGAGGAACTCTGGAATTGGACGGCACGGCCGGGAAGCGCTCGGGCGGGCTCTTGAGAAAGTAAAACTCCGTTCCCTCTTCTTGTTCGTCCTCATCCGCCTCCTCCCTACGCTCTCTGCAATCGTGAAACACGGCTTCGTCTGCGCTGCAGTCCCCTGAAAGCGACGACTGCTCCCCCGATAGATTGTTTAATGACCCGGAGGCCGCTTCCGCTCGAGCAATAGTCCGAAGCACTTTCGGGGAGATCGAACAGAGAAGCTCAAGTTCGGTCGGGGGAATGAGATTTAGTCGTTTGAGATTCTGAAGCGAGCGGTAATGAAGCCGGAATGTCGCGAACGGTGAGTCCTTTGCATCTAGGAGATGCCAATCGTAGAAGCACGCATCTTGCGGCTGGTCGAGAAGGCCGATGCTGGGCGAACTGATCGGTCTGTTAGTGGGCAAAATAACGTCAAGTCCGGGAGCGAAAACACCAACGCGATACCATAGTTCTCCTGGAACCTGAACTCCTCCAACTTCGGCGCACGAGCACGTCGTTCCTTAGCTCGGAAGACTTGTATTTCGATGAGGCCGCCCTCCTCGGCCACGGACTTGAACTCTTGGCCAGGCAAAAACACAAAGTTACGGCCCTCGAACCCAATTTGATCAGTATAAAGCCTGCAGGGCGACCACAGCGACTTGACAACCTTGCCCTCCGACCGGACGGTCGGATCAATTCCCCATGCAGCGATGGGTCGAGCGTTCATGTAGAGCCGAAAGAAAATGTACTTGCAGGGAGCAGCTGGCGTGGTATTCACGCTGTAATTTATAGAAAATGGGGTGCCTGAGTTGTCAGCCCGAAACACTGCGCGGCAGATGTTGTGTTGGTGGGGGGAGGGGAACTGACCTGGAATCGACGGTATGTAGACCGCCACGGTCGGACCGGCCTTGGGCTGCGATAACTGGCCATTCGAGCAAGACGATAGAGCGCCTAGCAGCCGAGCCGATGTGCCTTCTGGGTGCGGGTACTCGGGGATCTGCTCGTCTTCAGGTTTGGTGGTGAGGGACACCTCGATGCCACGAAGGCACGGCATTTTGGCGGGGTTCGGCGAGAAGGACAGCGCTGACTTCGAATGCGATACACGACCAAATCCAAGCCAAGATTGGGGCGGGCGACAAAAACAAGTCGACACCGAGAAAGAAACGGTAGATGGCCGGGTGCATGAGACAGACAATGGGAAGGAACAAGATGTTCTGATCCCGCCTTCTGCAAATTGTTGTCGGATGCGCCAGTTAGCCCAGGTTCCCTCTCAGGATGTCGTCTCCACGACTAAGCAGATAAATAGACAAGCTGGAGTCAGCGTGTTATTGACCAGGCTATGTCGCAAAGCACT
Source organism: Chaetomium cochliodes (assembly GCA_023383405.1). NCBI lineage: Eukaryota > Fungi > Ascomycota > Sordariomycetes > Sordariales > Chaetomiaceae > Chaetomium > Chaetomium cochliodes. Next base: position 2,942,118 of record JAKWJL010000002.1, on the reverse strand, counting down.
TAGCACCCAGGGTCAGGTGCTCATAGGCACGACAACCTAATAGACCCGCACGGTTCGCTCAAAAGGACGGTCATTCAATCAATTGTCCCAACCTCTCGGCCGAGGTCACGGGGGCTTCCATATAGTAATCGGATATACACACTGTCGGCGGCCCTGCTCTAGTTCGTCCCCAGCACCTTCTTGGTGTCGTCCTCCTTGTCCAGCAACCCAAGATTCCGTATTTGGCCGGCCGTCGGGGGATTCTCCTGCAGCTTCTTGGCCTCGGATTGTCGGTAAGCAGCCTGCAGCATCTTCACTCTCGCAGCCTGTAGAGAAAGCAATCCGGGTCAGCCAGGGTGGTTCCGAGGTGTTTTGCGACAAGGACGCCGAGGGGCGGGGTTGACGCACCTCTTTCCTGTGGTGCAGGCACTCGTAGTAGTCCTCCATGGCGGGCACGCACTTCTTCTTGCCCGAGGCGTCATCGTCGGAGCTGTTGACAACGTAACACGAGAGGAGCTCCTGCCAGAAGGGAAAGCATCGGGACGGGCCTGTAGTGGGACGGAATTGGGTCAGCTCGATGTTGTGGTAATGCCAATTGAGTCTGTGAGTTGGGGGTTTGGCGAGTGTAATCATACTTACCCCCGTTCAAGCCGTATCCAGAGGCCATGGTGGGCTGTGTCGAAGCTTGGGTGCGATTTGGCAGTCAAGTGCGCCGCCAATGCCGATGTCATTTGCTGGTGTTGTCGGCGATGAAGTTGAGTGCACGGACTGAGGCTGGAGCTTGCCTGTTGGTCTTGGCACAGAAACCAACGCCACACCTAGCTGGCAACACCCACTCAAGTTTGTTTCACCAAGCCACAAACGAATCCCTGCTGTTGGAGATTGCCAAGCCTTCCGTTTGACGTCGCTTTCCATATCCTCACCTCCTCCATCAAACACCCTCAATAAGGTATGGTTGGAGCAGCAGAGGTATGCCATCACTTTTCAGGTTGCCTGGTTCTCAAGAAGACATTTGCTGTATCATGTGCAATAGTCACCAGTGCCACAAAGAACTTTACTCGCGTCTTTTTATTCTCTATGTTCGAAAAATATCTGTAACAATCTGGATGCCATCTTCAAACCGACACACTAGGGAACAAAGAAACCCAGAAACGTCGCCGCCACAGCACTAAGGTGCAGATACCACCTTTCTGTCTCCAACAAGAAACCCCACCCCGCCGACTAATTTGTGCTTCAGCTCCACCACGGCTTAGGTAAACCACCAAGTTCCGGTGGACGTAGTGGCGTTGTTGCTGCTGTTGTTGCTGCCGCTGCTGTTCACGCCCTACCAATATGTATCAATTCAGCGTTTTCTTGGGCTTTTTTGTGTGACAAGTCTGAGAGCTGCTTGCTAGAAACCAATAGCGTGCGTTAATCTTAAACAGAGGGCCGGTCTAGATCAGCCATGCTATGCATGTTGCTCCCGTGTCTAAAATTGGAAGGGGTGGGATCACGAACACCCACCGGGCTCGCTCTGCGCGGGGCGGGGGCGGGAGAAACAAAGCATGGTGTCGAACAAATTCATCTGATGCAGGCACCCCTAGTGCTGGGGGGGTGGACACAGCGATAAAGCGAGCTGTCACAAACGTACCGGCACCAAGGCGGACAAAGGCAGGCTGGAACGGGGTTCCGAAAGGATGGTCGCCGATAAAGCCGGGTGAAAAGGAGAAACAGTTATGTCGGGCGGTAGTGGTGTGGCCAGAGCGAGGCAACAAAGATTACTTGCTCAACAAAAAGACCAGTCCAGACACCCGGTACGCCGCATGAGACTTCAATACACCCCTTTTTGCTCTTGAATTTTATCAACTCCATCACTGGATACCTTCTGCTCAAGAACTTCGCCATCCCCCAACCCACACACTCGTCCACAGCCAAAGAAGCATTCAACGCCAAAAAGGAAGGAAAATGAGAGAAAAAAGGATGTCAGTAGGAAGCAGATTCATCACCCTCGGGGGGTATGCTCTGTGGGCTGGACGAGGGCGACGTCCATCACACGGTCTACGATACGGACCAAAGACAGTGGATCACTGTTTCTACAACCTCTCTCTGGGGCTCACTTCTGCTGACCCATGATTATGGCGAAGCGTATGAAGACGAATGGGAGGCACGCGCCGCTCAGGCCGCAGAGTTGCTGGGAGAGCACATTGGCACTCTAGCAGTCGATATCAAGGGAGTCGTCGTCGAGACCTCGGGCAAGTTGAGATTTGTCAACAAACCCCGCCTCGACCACAACACTTCGACTTTTTATCCACTGCTTGAATTATACCAGCTGTCCCAGGACACGTTTAAAACCATCCTCCGGTCAGAAATCACCGAGCTCGGCCGTCTATCTGTCCACGTCGACCTGGTGTCTTATGACGGAATGGAAAAAGGCGCGTTCAAGTACTGCCATCACCCCCATGGTTTCGGCTCGTAGGCGAAATTTCAGATTCTAGCTCGTCTCCCCAAGCACCCAAACATTTTACCCGTGGACCGCCTCGTTCTCGACGAACAGACTGGGAAGCGTGTCCTTGGCTTCACCACCCCGTTCATTGAAGGCGATGACCTCCATTGCAACAAGAATCGGCTATTTAAGCTCAAACATCTCAGACAGCTGATGGAGGTAAGCGCCTTTCGCTGTTCTCTTTTACAACATCAGCAGCACTGACCTAGTGTGCAACAGGTTGTTGACTTCTTGAACTACAAGCTGGGCATCACCCATAATGACATGGCGCCCCGCAACCTCTTTATCGACCCATCCACCGACGACCTCAACTTGTCTGACTTCAACTATTCGGAAAGGACCGGCTACATGGACGGGATGGGGGGTCGCATGATAATGCGGTCGATGAAGGAGCGCAACGACGTCAAGGGGGCGGTAATGACAGTGCACGAGCTTCTCACCAGAGACCCGCGCTACGAGGGTGGTGCGCAACTGCACAAGCTTGATGAGGCAGACCTCCTCGCGGGACCCGAGAAGTGGGCCACGCACCCGGAGGTGCAGCTGGAACCTGGCGTTGACGTTATCGACGACTACAACGAGCTGATGCGCTGGATGAAAGCTCACGTCGAGCGCCCCATTCCCGTGTACACCAAGGCGTCCGATCCCCTGGACTGGCCCGACGGAGAACGCAACTATGAGGAGGAGCCACCTACCTACGAACGCGACAAGGCCGAAGAGCGCGGCTGGCCGTATATCGACTGGATCCGCCCGCGCCAGGCCTACCTCGACCGCTCCCGCCGGCTCCTCGCCACGGGCAGGTACGCCGATGACCCGTCCAGCACCAGTGGACCAGGCTGGGAGAGTGAGAATCCCGTTACCGATGCCCGCCCCAAGGATGACAAGACAGGCCAGGAGCAGCAAGTTCCGGCGCCGGTGCCGGTGCCGGTCGCCATCACGAGCGCTGCCAATCCCGATCCCAAGCCAAGCGATGCCACCGCAGAACCAGAGACCGGCAGCAACACCACTGGCAGCAACACCTCCGACAACCTCACCCCTGACAACACCACCACCACCACCAACACACCCCGCACCAACCCCCCGCCCTCCACACCGCCCCGGCCCCAGCCCGACACCGCACGAACCACCGCCCTCCCCACCATCGTAGCCCAGACCAACGGCGCAACGGAGACCAACACCGAAACCAAGGCGGAAACCAAGACGGAGAACAAAATCGAGAACAAGCCTGAACCCAAGCAGCAAGCCATGCCCCTCAAGGCAGCTCGAGCCACCCGGAAGCGGGCAGCCAGCGCGGCGCTCCGGGACGACGGGCGGCCTGCGGCACGGCGGAGCCCGCGGCTGAGGGCGAGGAGTTTGAGTCGAGGGGCTGGTGGGGGTGGAGGAGTGGGGAAGTAGAAGTGCTAGAAGTGCTAGAAGTGCTAGAGCTAGGTAGAGTTGGGGATGGGGATGGGAATGGGGATTGGGGGGTGGGGGGTTGGGGTTGAGGTTGGGGGTGGTGTGATGGGTTGGGGGGGATGGGGGATGGCGGAGTGTGGGGTGGTTTAGGGAATGGTGGCGGTGATGCTGGTGGAGGAATGTGGTGGTTGGAAGGGGTGGTGGGTGTTGTTTTGGGGATGGGACGGGATGGTATGGTTGGTGAAAGGGGATGTTATGGTCGAAATAGATTTGGGAGTGACCTGTAGAGAGAGTGGGTTGGTTGCCTGGCCATTTCTTTTTGTTTAGATATTAAAAGGGGTTACTTCGTGGTTTTTGTACGTGGATTAAATTGTTGATTAGATTGAATGGTTGACTAGATTGAATTGGGACTTAAAACGGTATCGAGCAACAATTGAGTTTGACTTGGGAACTGATCACATTCTGGTTCATGATACCGGGCGTAGAAAGAGGGACGTGTATCTGTGAAACAAGCTAAACAAGGCAGTTTGGGGCATACGGCCTACCACGATGTTTTATTTGGATAACTTGGACCCTTGTCCTATAAAAACAATCGGTACAGTAAGGTTGGTTGATTCTTCTCAGTCCACTCAGATCCACCGTGATCCTTTTATCCGTGGACACTACTTTAGCAGCCAGAGTTATCGAGGTTGCAGCCGAATAGAAACAAATCTGAAGGTTGAACGCCGGGTTTGCACATCGTCTTCTTGAATTTATCATGCTCTAGTGTTTTATCCGCCTGAAATGGAGTCCATTTTTCTGTCTCTTCTTTTTTTCTAGTACAAAAAGCCCGTGTCTTGTGGCTTCCTCCTTACCAACGAGCCTACCATGTGCATGGTCAGGTCGCCAAAGTGAATCAGGCGGCCCACTGCGACTGGCGTTCGTACTATCTATATTTAGATAGGGGCAAGAGGCTCGCCGTCCTTGATTTTGCGGGCACCGTACTTCTCCAGACGGATAGCCTGAATAGCAATGAAGCCGCTCGTGTCCTTTATCACATTGTTAGCTTCGTTTGTTTAAAAGCCCGTTTTCAGAAGGCTACTTACCACTGGGGAAAAGCCCTCGAGGGTGTCCATGGACGACTCAGTCTCGGAGTAAAGGTTGGAGGTCTCGCTGGAACGTCCGATAACGAATGCGCTGCCCTTGTAGGCGAGCATGTTGACCTTGCCCTCAACGTGCCTCTGGCTGAAGACGATGGAGTTGTGGAGGAATTCACGCTCTGGGCTGAAGTACATGCCATTGTACAGACAGGCGGTCCAGTTCGAGGTGACCATCTGGTCACGGATGGCACGGACCTTGGAGTCCATGACAAGGCCCTCAAGATCTCTGTGAGCGGTGCGCAGGATCGTCAAGCCGGGGGTGTCGTAGCAGCCACGGCTCTTGAGACCAATGAACCTTGATTCGACGATGTCGACGCGGCCAACTCCATTCGCTCGGCCAATCTCGTTGGCGGCCTTGAAGATTTCCAGCGAGCCGGTAATGGTCTTGTCACCGACTTCAAGCTTAACCGGGATGCCCTTCTCGAAGTGGACGGTGAACCTGGTTGGCTCGTCAGGGGCCTTCATAGGATCTTCCAAAGGTTAGCTCCCACGCCACGAAATCGTTTCGGGGCTGGACGAACTTACCCACGGTCATAGTCCACATGTCGGCGGGCGGCTCGAGGTCGGGTTGCTCGAGGAGGCCTGCCTCGTATGAGCAACTGTTTTCAGATTGAAGGGTTAGCGAGGATTCGATGTGGACAAAATAAACACCGAGTACGCTTAGAGATCTCAATGAGATAAAGCAGAGGGCTTTTTCTTACTGGACGAGATTGGCATCCATCGAATACGGCTTCTGCTTAGTCGACGTCACAGGAACGCCCTTTGCTTCAGCAAAGTCCAAGAGTGCTTGACGGCCACTGTGTGTGTTAGCGTCACCGAGAGATAGGGGAGGGCAGGGGCACGGACGCGAATCGCTCGTAGAACTCCGGCATGCGCCACGGGATGATTGTTTTCGTCTGTTGATCGAGGGCCTTCCATGCCAGCTCGAATCGTACCTGGCTAAAGAGGGTGAGCGTGTGACATGGTTATCCAGGACAGCTGAACGTACTCATTCTACGCGAGTTAGCATCCGGAACGTGATTACGTGGAGAGGGAGGAACTTACGCCCTTGCCGGTGCCTAAGGAGGTAGGACAGACGGCAGTCAGTATGGCACAAGTGATTAAATTCTGAGAGGCGATGTCGATTGCTTACATCCGTGGCTCAAGAATTCACAGTTATACTGCTTTGCCACTTTCATCATCGCCCTCGCGATGACGGGCCTGGCCAACGACGTGCCCAAGAGGTAGGCGTCTTCGTACACGGCGTTGCCTATAGCATGGGATGTTAGCAGAGCCGTGGACGGAAGTTGTGCACTTCGCACGGGGGCGGCCGAACGCACATTGGACAGCTGGCCAGACCAGCTCTTCCACAAGCTCCTGCTGGAGATCCTGGATGATCATGCGTTCGGCACCGATCTTCTCGGCCTTCGCCTTAACTGCGTCGTAGTCCTCATTTTGGCCCTGGGGGTTAAAGAAAATTGAACCATTAGCATCTGCGTCCCTTTAACGCCAATAATTACCACTTCCTGCAGGCTGAGGAGCAGGGAACGGGGGATGTGAGAGAGGTAGTCCTTTTGGGTGGTTCCCGTCTTAGTCGATTGAGGAACAGTCTGCACGTACCACATCCGCTAGGAACGCCTTTCTCAGTCAGCTCAGGGAAGTTAGATCGGACCGGGGTTACATACAACAACCGAATAGCCCTGTTCAATGAGCCAGGCCAAGATAACGGAAGTGTCCAATCCTATAATTTCCATCAGCATGCCGTCGTACTCATGTTGTTGGGAGGAAAACGCACCGCCAGAGTATGCCCTGATTTACGGGGATCGCAAGTCAACATATCAGCGCTTAGAAAGCGATTGTGGATCCTTTCAACTCACAGACAAACGCGCTTGGCAGCCATTGTGTCGGTTGGAGTGGAAAGGGCAAGTAGGTAGAAAGCAAGGCAAGTTGGTGACTGTCAGAGGGTTTGCTACTCCTAAAGTTTTCAGGCTCTGAGTCCGCCACCAAGGGCGGAGTCATATGAGGGGTGTTTATCGCGGGGATAAGGCTCGTTGCGGGGCTGCGCCTGATAAGGGCATACGACCCTGGCTCCACAACAATGCAGCAAGTGGGAAGGCCCTGATCCCGCCCGATGGGCCGGCCCCACCCGAATCTAAGCTCGGTAACTCTAAATACACTCCAATCCCTGAAAGTGTTAGGCCGTGACTTCAAGACCGGGGTCCATGCCGAAATCTCCAACTCAACGGAAAAACGGCGACCTTCTCAACGGACAAAAGGTCTTGACTGGAATTGTTCTTATAAATATTCTATACGTCATGGTTTCCGCCGTTTTGGACCGTTGTTAGGCTGTCAAGGTAGGGGTTTTCAACGTTTGAATCGGGACCCCTGTCAAATCGCGCGTGCTAACAAACAAATCAGGATTGAACTGTCGTTACATGTATTTTCACCAGAGCTATCTTGATGCGATATTTCTCGATCAAATCGAACTCGAATTTAACAAAACGAAGTGGAACAAAATTCCTGACTTTTGCCTTCTTTCTCAAAGTAGCATTTAATTTAACTTGTTGGGTAGTTTGTACAGAGTTTGTTCGGAGGTGCTGCGTTCGTGAACGGGACTTGCAGGTACATTGGTCAGTTTTTGGTGTATCAGTAATTTTGGCCAGAGGGAGGGAACTCCCTACCTACGGGGTAAACATGGGTGGTATGCCTGTCATCTCAATTCGTCTACCCCATGGGCCCCCCATAACGCCTATCACTCGCAACAGGCATGCAACAAAGCGGAGAATGTCGGGTCGTTATGTAGGTGTTTTTGTTGTTTTGTCTTCCCCTTCAGAATTAGGGGCTTAATTCACTTCCTTTACAACTGAGTAGCAATGATTCTAACTTGCACGTCGCTCGACGCTCCTTCTAAGGAACTAGATTCTCGCAATATGTCCTAGCTTGATAGCTCTGGAAGCAATGGTTGAACGCTGGCTCCGGCTCATTCACTTTACTCGCCAACTCCAACATGGTTCCGGGCTCACTACTGCACCTAACACGAGCACCGCCACCATGTCCGCTATGGAATTTGTTTCTCGCTTGAGTCGTGCCATCACGCTCCCCGCGACTTTTCGCTGCCTGGCTCTCACTCCACACTCACCTTTCTCCAACACTAAGTCACACATCCGCCATAGCTACCCTCATACCATTGCCTCCCTCTCGTTCGTCGTCCACCATGGCCGAGAACGCGCCTCACTCCACCGGGAGAGTGTACGTTCAGGATCCTGACCTCGAGGAATTAGAAGATTACAGTGTCGGTGGCTTTCATCCAATTATCATCGGGGATGTCCTCAACGACGGCCGGTATGAGATTGCCCACAAACTCGGCTTTGGGGGCTACTCGGCGACCTGGCTGGCTCGGGACAGAGTTGCGCAGCGCTATGTCGCAGTAAAAGTTCCAGTGGCCGACAAAGCCTCGACATCTTCGGAAGCCAATATTCTCCGTCTGCTGTCAACCCCAGTCTCAACCCACAAAGGACAACGCTTTATCCCTAGTCTATTTGATGAATTTACCTTTGACGGACCGAACGGCCGTCAAAGTTTGTTTGGTGCAAGAAGCAGCGGTTTGTAATATCGCAAGGTCTAAGGAGGATTCCTCAAATTTTATGTTCCAGGCCGAAACGGCAAGGTACATCGCTGCGCAGCTTGTCCTGGGACTCTCATATTTGCATTCCCGAAAAGTGTGTCACGGAGGCGAGAGCGTCTGCCGATTGCCCTAATGACTAACTACTAATAGTTCTTCAGATCTTCACCTGCAAAACATTCTCATCTACGGGCCAATGATCGACCACCTTAATCCCGCCGAGCTACACAACCGCTACGGCTTGGGTAAAAGCCCCGTAAAAAGGGTCGACGGCGGTCCCGTTGCACCCCACGCTCCGCCCTACACCACCCATCCGTTACACATCTCAACGCCCGCCAATAAGCTCGTGGACCCGACAGTTAAGATTACCGATTTCGGGACTTCCTTCATTGCCGCTAACAACACATCCCCCGAAACCAACGCCCCCAAACTCCGCACACCCGCCCTGTACTTACCCCCCGAAGGCTTCTTCGACGACCCGGCCACTCTCGCCGCCGACGTGTGGACGCTGGGCACTACTCTCTACGAAGTGCTCGGCGAGCGACCGCTCTTCGAGACGTTTTCCTGGGACCATGACGACATCATCTGTGAGATGGTCAACACGCTGGGGCAGCTGCCGCAGCGGTGGTGGGACAAGTGGGCCAACCGCGGTGAGTTTTTCGAGTACGACGGGTCGTGGCGGCACGGGGGAGTCGACCGCATCCTCACGCCTGCCTTCCGGCGGCTGCATCAGCGCATGTGGCACATGGGCCGTGGAGAGACGGCGGAGACGTGCGAGTGGGATGTTGGGGGCGGTGAGATGCGGGCGCTGGAAGACTTGTTGAGGGGCATGTTGGTGTTTGAGCCTGATGAGAGGTTGACGGCGGAGCAGGTGTTGGAGTCGGAGTACATGGTAAAATGGGCACTGCCAGCCTGGGAGCGGCAGGTGAAGAGGTTGGGCGACAGGGCAGTTGAGTGACCTTGTCTGTCTCGTTGTCTTTGAAGCAAGAAACGGAGCATTTCCACTGTATTTGGTGATTCCGCTAAGCCATTCCACTCGCATTCATTGAGCAAAATTACTAACAAAATTGTCATTCTAACATGTCTTCTTTACCTGGCACACATAACGAAATCCCCGGCCGGAGGGTTGGGGAGTTGTGCAGGGGGTTGCACCTCAGTTCAGTCAGTCTGTGTAAGATGTATCACATCCTTGGCCCTTTTATGTCAAGCCATGTGTAACCGGTTATTTCATGATGCTGGATTGAAAGTAAGCCGGGTGTTTCGGCCTTCGAGTGCTAGTTATCGGCGAGGAGACGGCGGCGTGTAAGTGATAAAAGCGGGTCCGCTGGTTTTGCTACCGGGGCTTGGCACGGCTTGGCCCACTTCGCCGGCCCCGATCTCTCATCTGCGGCGTGGCATGGATCCCTGCAACTTGGCCAAATAAATGCCAAGCCGGAATGTGTCAACTGTCAACTGCTTCTCCAAGCTGCCAACAACTTGCCTGGCCTGGATTAGCCATGATCTCGGCCGCCACCCCGTCGATGCCCTCATAGGAATCGTGCCATTCTCCAGCGACAGATCCCGCGACAATGGCCCTCCTGCTTTCTCCAGCAAAGCTAGTGCTGTTGGCCGTGCACTGCGCTGTCAACAGCGACATCGACAGCTTGACCACCCTCGCTGCCCGCCACGGCACCGTCTTCCGAAAAGACCTGCTGCTGCGCATCCTCCTAACCTACCTACCCGAGACGCTGCCCTCGAGCCAGTACGTCGGCCTTATCGACCAGCTCGAATCCGGCGTGTTCCCAGACACAGCGAACCCAGACGTCGACTGCTCTTCCGTCGAGGACCTCGCCGAGGAAGCCGCCGCGAAGAAGGTTAGGAAGCTCCGCCTGCTTCCATTAACGTTGCCCGAAGCCACCGAATCCCCCGAAGTTTCGTTCGACGACGCGCTCTCGCTCTTCTTGCTGCGCCGGTCATACAAGGTGGACGAGGAGGCCGGGTTGCTTGACGAACTGCCGGCCCTGCTATTGCCCTTTATCGACCACTCCCCATACGTGCGCGCGCTGCTGGTTTCAACAATACTACCGCTTCTAAGGAGGAATTGTGAATACCACCCCCAGGAACCCATCTCGTATACCCTCCAGGGGTTTCAGCAGCTCCCCGACCGCGTTGCTGTGAACCTGCTGCTGGCGCAGACCGGCAATCGTGAGACTGACCTTCCTTACGTCGGGCGAGATCTAAGGGGTTTGGTTGTGCCGTGGATTTCCGCGGAAAGGAGGTGGAAACAGGGAACACAACATAAGACACACCCGCCGGAAGCCCCGAGCGGGGCAGCCGAAGCCCTCTGCCCTGGTTGGGATGAGCTTCTCAACTGGCTCATCACGCAAGCATCAAGGAATTGGCAAGTGGCCGTCAGCGCGGTCCAGCAATGGGACGGCCCGGGGGATGCTGACCTTGGTGGTTGGGGTTCCGCGGAACTAAGTGAACTAAGTGACAGCCAACGGGACTACTTGGAGCGGAGTTATGCCCAGGCGGTACTAGGCTCTGCCTACCTCATCCCGGACGCATCCCTTCAAGCGCTGGACGGTGCATACGGCATGATTGTTAGAGTTGCCAAGTTGCGTGATCTGGAGCCCGTCTTTCCGCTTGCCTCGTCGCTGGCCGAGCTGCCATCACTCACCGGACGGATTCCCGACGACATCATATCGGCCAGGAATATGGCCCATCTGCGCAATAATCTGCTTGCCCACTCAAACCCCCTGACTTCGCCAACCGACCCCTCTGTGGCGCTTCTTCAGGCACTCATTCTGAGCGCGCATATTCTTACCAAGGCTGGCTGCCCCTGCACAATACGCAGAGCCGGCGAGCTCGCCCTGCTTCGGGACGAGAGAGAGCAGAAGGCTGAGGCAGCAAAGCTTATCCACGCCATCAGTAACAATGGCCCGAAAACGGATGATGCATTCTGGCGCAAGGCGAGAGATGAGATCCTATGGCTCAGGGATTGGGGGATAGCTAGCTGGTCTCCCGAGGAACCCCCTTGTGGCATATTCGGCCAGGTCAAGCAGGACTTCTTGGAGGTCGAGTTCCTAAGGGCCCTGCTTGCCAACACCCGTAAGTTTGTTGTTGCCTTGTACAAGTGACGTGCTGACCATCAAAGGCTATGAACTTGCGCGGTCCATATACGATGAGAACCCGGACGAGCCTCTAGAACGGAAGGGTTTGCAAGACGCCATCTATGCGGCCGCTATGACTGCCTATGATAATGCCTCTAACCCCAACCGGACCCGCGGCGGGCTTAAGAAATGCAATGACATGCGAGTTCGACCAGCAAACTATGTGTCGTGTACTTGGCTAACAATCATATCCAGAATGAAAGCACTCCCTAAGACGATTGGGACATCCTCTCCACACGCCAAACAAGTTGAAGCCCTTCTCCGGGCGACACATTCCCTCAGCGACTACCGCCTCGTTCTCAAGCAAGGCGAACCATTCACACCCGTCGTCCTGCGGATCCACACCGACCCCGTTTCCATCATCAACAAGATCCTCGAGCAGAACCCCAAGAGCTACACCCAGCTGCACGACCTCGTCTCACTCGGCACTTACATCGTCGAAGCCGGCCTCACCGCCCCGTCCAAAACCACACTCACCCCCGAGGAAGAAGCCACCCATCGCCTCACCGCGCAACGACGCATCACAGCCATGTGCATCGACGCGGCCCTGAAAGAAGACGACTTCGAAACCGCCTACTCCTACGTTGTCAACCGCCTCCCCTCCCCCTCCCCAGACCACCACCACCACCAAACCGAAGCAGACGACCACTCCTGGCGCGCCGCCCTCCAAGCAGGCCGCTACCGGCACCCGCCTAACAGCCCCACCACCACGACCACCAACCCCCACGGCACCACGGGCCTCGGCGGCCTAGGCGGCAGCAGCGCCAACCCCGCCGTGCGCCACCTCGAGCAGCGCATCGAATGCCTCGCCACCGCGCTACGCATCGCGCCCCCCGCCACCCTCCAGGAAATCGCCAACGCCTTCCGCCGCGCCGAGGAGGAGCTCGACGTGCTCGCCCGCGAGGACGACGCCCAGGCCGACGAGTGGGATGCCCGCGGCGAGCAGCTGCGCAGCGCCCGCCATCCCCATCCCCATCACTATCCTCAAACCCAGACCGTGCCGGGCGCCTTCGACACCCCCGCTCCTGCCCGTGCTCGCGCCGCGTCGACGAAGGCATCGGCGTCTGCTGCTGCTGCTGCCGCGGCCGAAGAAGACGCCGCGCCCATGTCGCTGTTCGATCTCAGCCGCGCGAGCGTGCTGTCGGCGCAGCGCAACCTGTCCGCTTTGTCGGGCCTGCAGCGGTCGGCTACGGCGGGGCTGGGCGGGCTGGGGCGGTTAGCCAGTGGTAACCACCCTTCTCATCCTTCCCGTGGGAAGGGAACTACCTCCCCCCCTCTTGGCGGCGGTGGTAGTGGTGGTGGTGGTGGCGGTGGTGGTGAGGACAGTGCCAGCGGGCGGGGGAGCATGGACATGCGGCGGCCGCTGTCGGCGGCGGGGTCGGTGGCGTCGGCGGGGAGCGGTGCGGCTGGTGAGGGGGACGGGCGGGTGCGCAAGAGGGATCAGCTGCGCGAGGCGGCGATGGGCACGCTGGTTTCGGGGGTGGGGTGGTTGGTTGGGGCGCCGGCGCCGGGGCAGGGGCAGGGGTAGGGGAGGGAGTAGGAGGTGGGGGAGTAGAGACTCGAGGGGTTAGAAATGCGAGGGAGTAGAAAGTTGGGGTAGGAAAGGGGGGAAAGACATGTACATGTACTAGTTCGGGTACAGTGTTGTACTAGCCTGGGAATGGGGTTGGAGGAGGGGGATGTGTGGTTGTTGGTTGCTGTTGAAGCGTGGGGGATGATAGATGCTTATATTATATACCCCTTGATTACAGTGCCGCATCAAGTTTGGCATTTTCTCAGACACTCACGGCGAAAATAGCACATCCATGTTCGGTAAATTATCTCGTGCCAACAAACCGCAGCCACGTAAATCCTGACAGCGCCAGCTCCGCGGCACCTAAACTCCACGCACATTGCGAGTCCCTTGCCTTTCCCTGTAAACAATACAATACACCCTAGAGTATAACTCCAGTCTATGTGGTCTACCCCGCAACACAGAAGGGGGGCAGGCACCGCACCGTGTTAAGCACCCATCGCCCGCCCCCCAAAAAAACCAGAGCAACGGAACTAGCCTTGCCTTGCACTATCACCACTCACTCTTAAGAATCACTCCGAGTCCGAGTCCCCGTCCATACCCAGCAGCGTCTTGTCGACATCATCCAGCTCATCCTCGCCCTCAACTTCCCCTTCCCCTTCGCCTTCATCATCGTCGCCAAGACCGAGCAGCCCCTTATCCACTTCGTCCAGGTCATCGGCGTCGTCCATCGGCGTGTCCCCAGCCGTGTCATTGCGGTGCAAGCCGTTGGTCTGCCCGCGGCCGCGGCCGCGGCCGGTCTGCGTGCGCCGGGCGTGGATGACCTCGTTCTCGTCCTCGGTCTCGGCGGGGTCGATCATCTCCTTGGAGGGCGAGTTCTCGCCCTCGCCCTCACCCTCACCCTCACCTTCGCCCTCCTCGTCGTCGTCTTCTTCGTCGTCGCCGTGGCCGGCGCCGTTGAGCTTCGGTCGCTTGACAGGGCGGATGACGCCCAACGGCGGGCCTTGGTGGTTCTCCCAACGCGTCAGCCGGCGGTTCGTGCGGCGGAATGCGGCGGCGTAGGAGCTGACTTGCTCGCCGAAATCGTCGGGCTCGTCCTTGAGCTGGGCGAGGCCGCCGTAGCCCCTCTCGCGCATGCGCTTGCTCCCGTCGCTGGAAACGGAGGCCGAGTGCTTGCCGAGGACAGCGGCCACCTCGTCGTCCTCGCTGTCGTCGAAGGGGTTGTCCATCTGGGCGAGCCGCGGGAGGGCGCGGAGGATGGCTCCCTGGTCGCGGTGTTCCTTGCGGGCGCGGTGGCGGCCGCGGCGCAGGCCCCGGTCGAGTATGTGCTCGACGCGCTGGGAGCGGTTGCGCTCTACTGCGAGTTGGTGGGCGGTCGGCGGGCGGGGCTTACGCGCCATTACGCCTTCGATCATCCTCTCGCCGCCGGGGGACGAGCCGTCCAGGACTTGGTATTTGAGCGAGTGCGGCCCTCTCCGACCGATACTCCCAAAAACTCCGCTCTGCCGGCCGAGGGCACGGGGCGGTGGCGTCGACCGGACACTATCCAGGTCACTTTCGTTCTTTGACGGCCGGATGCGTGGGAGGATGCCCGTCGTCGGACCGACTTCGTCACCGGCGGGGAAGCCACGACCACCACGGCCGCCGCCTCGTTTGCCTTGGCTTTCAGCCATGAATTGCTGGTCCGCCTCGATGATCTTGGCACGCATCTTTTGCTTGGCGAACCCAAAGTCGATCTCCTCTTGTGTGTCGACATTCTCCAGCTCCGCCTCCTCCTCGGTCAGCGGGTCGATGCGCGGAACGCCTTGGTTGGCGACGTCGACGTTGTAGTCTACGCCAGCGCCGAAGGGGTTCTCCTCGCACCCTTCCTCGGTGAAGTCGGATTCGAGATAGAACCACATGAGCCAGAGAAAGGCGCGGGCACGGCTCTCGCTGCTGTAGTTGGTCTTCATGATAAGGTCGTGGAACTCTTGGCCCGGGGGGAAGTGCAGTTCCGCAATCTTAGTGGCGGCCTGGCAGATGAGAAACAGGAGGTTGACAGGATTTGTGCGCGGAACGTCGATCCCTTTAATCTCGTCCAGCGACGTGGGTTCCGGCCGGTCGTCAGAGCCTCCCTTCAGGATGGACTTCAACCTGGGGGCGTCTTGCAGTTGTTTGTAGGCATGGGGGTCTTGCCGGGCCTGCAAGCAGGGGATCGCGTGGTAGGTGCGCAGCTGGGCTCGCATCTCGGGGAAGACTAGGGCTGCGGTCAGTATCCCATCGCGAAACAGAAAAGGAGGGGACAACGACAGAGGACGTACAGTTGAGGGTGGTGTTCATGCGGCCGACATTAACCAAAAGACAGACCATGGCCATGCCCTTGGCAGCCTCGCGATCGCTCAGCAGCTTGTCTCGGAGGACCTTGCTGGTCTTGCTGCTCCGGGACATGGTATCGATGTAGAGGTCGGCGAAGCACTGGCTGCCGATGCGGTCCTTCTCGTAGCTGTTGGTGAATACCTTTGCGTCATTATCGAAGACGGCCTTGAGAAAGTCGAATTGGATGTCCTTGCGCCAGAGCGGCTCGCCGTCGTCTTTCTTGAGGTGTCGAATCTTGCCGATGGGATTGCCGTTGGCGCCGCCATCGTCGCGACCGCGCTTCTTGCCGCGGGATTGCCGCTCGGAAGGCTCTGGGGTGGCCATCATCCTCGTGTCGTCGTCTTCGGTAACAGCTGTCATAAATGATTTTTCGACATGGACGGGCGAGCTGGGTGGCTCGACGTCGGACATCAAGGCGGCCGAACTCGGGGTTGCGGCCATGGCAAAGGGCTAAATACCCCGAATCGGGGGCAATCGCGGGTGGTTTGTTGGTGCTGTTGGCGGGTTTCACTAGTTGGCGGCTTCCCGTGATACAGCGATGGTCATTGAGGCTGGGGCGGGTGCAGGTGCGTTGCCAGGGCGAAAGGCGCAAAGGGTCGGGTCGGGTGCACGGGAGGGCTTCAGGAAATGCACGCGACGACGAACAATTAAATTCCAGCCTTGTTCGGGGGTCGGGACGAGGAAGACGAGGAAGACCCAGAAGAAAGAAAATGGAGACCGGGTTGGCGGCACGATAATGTAGGTGATAATGTGAGTTAGGTGGCTGGTTTGCAATTAAGTGGGCGAGGAATTTTGGGTTGGGATTGATGGAGAGGCGCGGATGCCTGCCGCAGCTTGGCCCACGGTGGCCGAAGGCATCGCGTCAGGAGCTGTCGCCGGGCTCACGGGCTCATCAAATTATCCCCGTTTGGCGATCAGGACTCGCGGGTGACGTGGGAGGGTGCATTGGCCCACCCAGTGCTGCGACAGGCGTATTTACAGGGTCCTGCCCAACTAGGCGGGTCTTGCTTTTATCGGGGGTATTAAGACACTTTACTATTAACCACCTGCTCTTACAACCACGAATTTATCAAAGCATAACTAAAGCATGAGTGCAAGGCAGCCCATGATTCCTTTTTTTTTTTTTGCCATCTTTTTCTGGGTTTCACTTTCTCATATTGCCCCGTAGGCTAGCAAACGAGTTCGTGTTGCCGACACAACAGCCCAGAGCGGAGAAACGCTAACTAACAGTCTAACAGATAAACAACTCCCCTCCTCCTCTTTGGTGATTCAAATCATTCAACTGCCAAGCTGCCGACGATAAGTGACTGACTAGAAAAATAAACCCGCTCAAAAATGGCCAAAATTGCAAATATTCCCATCATTGACATTTCCGGAGACGACCAGGCTCAGGTGGCCAAGGACTTGGTCGAGGCCGCTATCGAGCATGGCTTTGTCTACATCAAGAACACGGGCGAGGACATTCCTGCCGAGGAGATAGATGGGGCATTCGAGATCGTAACATGATATGCCAACACCCCAGGTGACGATGACAAGTTTCTGACGTTGCGCAGTCTAAGAGGCTCTTCGAGGCACCCCTAAGCGAGAAGCAAGCATGCACAATCCAGAAAAACAACCGAGGAGTAAACTAGACTCATCAGTATTGTCACTTGCATTTCCAACCACTAACACCTGTTCAGTGGTCGGGAATGAACTATGAAACTCTTGATCCGGCAAACCAGCGTGTAAGACATTCTTCATGGCCCGCTTGTTACCTTACCTATCTCAACATACTGACCCCTTGACAGGTAGGCGACTTCAAGGAGTAAGTAAATACCACTCCCACCACACCAACACCAACCCCCCTAACCATCAACCTCCACAGGGCCTTCAACTTCGGCGAATTCCTCTCCCACCGCGCCCAACAACCCCTGCCCGCCTCCCTCCCCGCCACCGACGAAGCCGCCATCAGCGCCTTCCGCGACCGCTGCTACCAGCTCTCCCTCAAGCTGACCACCCTCCTCGGCGCCGGCCTGGAGGTCACCCCGCCGACCTTCTTCACGCACGCGCACGAGCGCGCGCGCGGCCCCTCCGGCACCATCCTGCGCTTCCTGCGGTACCCGCCGCGCTCCGCCCTCCCTTCATCTTCTTCCGCCGCCGCCGCCGCCACCGCCGCCGCTACCGTAAGGGAGGACGACGTCCGCGCCGGCGCGCACTCCGACTACGGCTCGCTGACGCTGCTGTTCCGCCTGCGCGGGCAGCCCGGGTTGGAGGTGCTGGGGGCGGACGGGAGGACGTGGGCGCCTGTGCCGGTGGTGCCGCGCGGGGCGGAGGGTGATGCGGCGCCGCCGGTGCTGGTGAATGTGGGGGATTTGTTGTCGTATTGGACGGGGGGGTTGTTGAGGAGTACGGTGCATCGGGTTGTTTTTCCCAGGGGGGGGGAGGATGGCGTGGTGGTGGATGGGGAGCGGGAAGGGGAGGCGACGAGGTATTCGATTGCGTATTTTTGTCATCCGTTTGGGGGGGCTGAGTTGGGGCCGGTGCCGAGTGAGAGGGTGAGGGGGTATAAGGGGGGTTTGGCGGAGGGGAATCCGTATGCGGAGAGGAGGGTCATGACGGCGGATGAGCATTTGCAGATGAGGTATGTCGACTTCTTTTTTTTTTTTTTTTTTTTTTACTTGGGCGGTTATCTTAGCGGGCGGGAAGGGATACGTGACGATGGAGGACTCTATTGCTAATTGGAAGAACAGATTAAAAGCGAGCTACGCGCAGCTGTACGAGGAGAAGGAGAAGGAGGCATGATGTTGCTCGTCTCGCGCTGGGGCTGGTTTGTTTTCTACAACAACCTTGATACTCGAATGCCATCGCGTCAATCAACTCTCTGTCCGTGATGGGCAAAGAGAAACAAGAAGAGAAAATGCGCAGATGGGAAATAACCAAGTAAAAAACTACAAAAAGCTCACCGGCCACCATCGTGGCGGGCTACGAAAACCCCCTGTGGGGGTTTTTCTGGGGCTCGAACTGGTCACCTCCCATACTATCGAGTGGTGGCCGCGGTGAGTGCCGCACTCTCCCACTCGGCCACCGGCGTCTTCGAAGGGGAGTTGTTAATCAGGGCCGCAAATCTTGTTTATCAAGCGTGGCACTGGCCCAGAGGTGTGTGGGCGTTGGGACCGTACTGTGCCTGACATGGGATGGAAAGTGCAGCGTTGGTGACAGGCCGGTGCTAGAACTCGGCTTCACGGCGCAGACGATGGGGATGGGGCCTTCCAGATTATCCTCTGGGCGAATATGCCCCGGGCTCTCCAGGGCGGGCGGCGACTTGAGCCGATGAGCCCCCATTGCTGTACACGCATGCTCGGTTTGCCAGTCTTGATGTGACCTGGGTCTGTTCGTTCAAGTGTTGAAGATTCCTCTGCTCGTCACACAGCGACTCGGCGTCGGCGACTGATAAGTCAGGCCGCAGATGCCCCCCTGAAATGACACATTCATGAGCGGCAGAGCGGGCATATACTCGTAATTTCTACACTTCATGCCCAGGTCTCATACAAATCATACCACCTCTTGGGGTATACTCGCTCTCATCAAATCTAATGCTCTCATGCACCCAGGCCCTCTAAAACGCCGCCTGACACATCCCACCCCCTTCCCCCCCTCCTCACACAGCAGCGACCTGCCCCATCTTCTCATCCCTCTCCTTCCTCCTGGCCTTGCGACTCCCACTGCCCTGCACCTTGGCCAACTGCTCGCGGCGCTCCTGCTTCCGCGCGACCTTGTCAATCGCGCCAATGACCTTCTGCTCCTTCCCCAGCGGGTACTGGGCGGCGGCGGCGGCCTCGTCGGCCTCGGTCCACTCCATGGGCAGGACGGCAAAGACGAGGTACGACGTGTGCGTCTTGATCTCGGGCTCGCCGCGCGTGATCAGCCGGCCTTCCATCCAGGGGGGTGTTAATTCGGATGATGGTTCGGTTGTTGGGGGGGCTTCGGCGTCGTTGGTAGGGAGGCCGCGGGCTGCTGCTGCTGCTGCTGCTGTTGTTGGTATTGTTGTTGCAGGCTCGTCTTCGTCGGCGGAGTCCATGTCCTCGTCGCCGTCTCTGGGCTTCGCGGCGTGCTCCCGGAATCGGTTCTCGATATCGGTGAGCCTGGCAAGGGCCTCGTCGACGTCGCGCGCCGAGTTGTTGACGCCGCGGTCGAAGTTGAGGTTTAGCCCCACGCGCTCGCGCGAGGTGTGCAGCTTCCTGTTGGCGATCTCGACCATGTCGATGTCGACCCAGCCGAGGCGGCGCATGGCCGATACTGTTTTGGTGACTTGCTCGATGCAGGGCGAGAAGGTGCAGATGTGGACCGTCTTCTTGGGGTTCAAGGGCGACACCCATCCGCCCTGGCCGTCCTCGGAGGCGGCAGATTTCGCATCGAACGGGGTCTGGGGTTTCCGGCGAGACAAGTGGGGGAGGGCTTCCCACGGCGCGGGCAGGTCCAGGAACACGGCGTCGGCCCCCGGGCTGTTGCCGTCGACCAGGAACCCCCCATTGTACACATCACGGTGCGTCAGGTGGACCAGCCCATCCATGCCGTGGCCCGAAACCTCCTCTTTCATCTTGTGGTAGCGCTGCTCATGAAACTCAAAGCTGAACACCTTGCCCTTCCGCTGCCCCGCGACCGGATACCCATTGTACACGGCGCGCACCGACGCATGGGTGAAGCTCCCGCTCCCGGCGCCCGCCTCGATCAGCACCGACCCCGGCCGCGCACGTATCCTGTGCAGGACGTAGCTGTAATCCGGGGTATAGACGACCTGTGTGCGGTGCGGCAGGCTCGTCGTCCAGAGCTCCGGGGTCGGGGGCAGCACGTGGATGAAGCCGCTCGAGTCGGCGACCGCTTTCTTGACGGCGGCGGCGCTGCTGTCCTCGTTTGCGGCGACAGCGGTAGCGGCGGCGGGCGAGTCCTCGTTGTCCTTCTCGCTGGCGGCGGCGGCGGTGGGGTCGCGGCAGGCGTCGTCGGCCCCCTCGCGCTTCCGCTTGCGACCCCGCGATCCGGTGTCGACCTTGGACGCGCGGATCTGCGAGCCCCAGGGCACGTTCAGCATGGTGGAGTGGGGGAACGAGCCATAGCGGGTGTTGACGACGGCGCCTTCGGCGTAGCCGTCGTGGTTTCCGGTGGGGGGTTGGAGGTAGACGGGGAGGAGGTTGTCGCGGGAAAGCTGGAGGATGGCGAGCGAATTGGGCTTGGTGCGTGGGCCGGGGTCCAGGAACGGTGAGATGGTTCTTGTTGTCGGTGTCATGGTCGGGGCTATGAGGGCTGAGAGAGGTGTTTTGTGAGGGTATTGGGCATTTCCATGTGTATGTGAAGTGCCTCCGGTATCCGTCAATCCGTCGCAAAAAAGATTCCACCCAGACGGGAGCTAGAAATTGTGAGCCACAGTGGGGGTGGCCTGCAGGAATCGCAGTGTGGCAGAATTGTGGTGGGGTCGCACTCAGCTCTTTAGGGATCTGAGCCTTGCCAAGGCTGGGGTTCGCTTGGCAGATGGGCAGGCTGATGTCCCAGTGCCCGTCAAAGGTTATTCGAGATGATAACAGTCCATGGCAACCAACTTTAGCGTAAACAATCAATTACACATCTCTCCAGGCATATAATGGTATCACACCCAATATCCCTCCAGAAAAACCAGAAACGCCCCCTGCTACTCCTTAGAACTTGCAATTCCAGGTCAGCAGGTAACATTACATCTCCCGCACAACATAGCCATAACCATACCACTAGTTCAAATCCATCCATCTCACCCCCCCCCTTCAATATCATCATCCCCACCCCTCCTCAATCATCATCATCATCCCCCCACCCAGACCCATCATACCCAGACGAAGCCGCAGGCGCAGGCGCCGCACCACCCGTCTTGCTCCATCCACCACCACCACCACCACCACCACCACCACCAGCACTAACACCCGCACCACCCGCACCACCCGTCGCCCCCTGAGGCGTTTGCCCCAGGGACAGCCGCTGCTCCTTCTGCTTGATCGCCTGCATGACCTCGGGAGGGGGTGGCATGGCAGGCTGGTTTGGGTTGGTGTTGTTGTTGTTGTTGTTGTGGTGCGCGGGCGGGAACTGCGGGTGTTGGGGTCCGCTTCCGTTGGTGGGCTGCCACTGGAGGGGTTGTTGCTGATTCTGCTGTTGGTGTTGTTGTTGTTGTTGCGGGTGTGGTTGTTGCGGGTGTTGTGGGTGTGGGTGTGGGTGTTGTGGGTGTTGCTGTTGACGTTGCGGCTGTGGTTGTTGTTGCTGCTGCTGATTCTGCTGCTGCTGCGGGCGTTGCTGTTGATGTTGTTGCTGCATATTAGGGCCCTGTTGCGGCTGTGACTGCTGAGCAGGGTGGCCAGGCATCATCACCATATGCGGAGGGCCGGGATGGGCAAACTGCTGCTGCTGCTGCTGCTGCGGCGGCGGCGGGTTGGGATGAAGTTGCGGCGGAAACGCGAGCTGCCCTTGATGAGGTGGCCCCTTTTGTAGTCTGTTCGCTGGAATTGGGTTTGTCTTTTTGACGGTATCGCCCCTCCATAACCGGCCGAACCAACCCTTTTCTTCCTTGACGGGTTGCGCGGCTTGGGGGTGCATGACGTAAGGCCCGCCCTGCATCTGGCTTGGCTGCATCATGTGGGGCGGCATGTGATACTGTTGCTGCTGCTGCTGTAGTTGTTGCTGTTGCTGTTGCTGTTGCTGTGGCTGTTGCTGCTGTGGCTGCGTACCTGGTTGGAAGGGCAACATACCAGGCTGGAAGCCGTAATGGTACTGCTGTGGCGGCATCCCAGGCTGGAAACCTTGCGGTTGCATCCCCGGAGCCATCCCTGGCGGAGCAAACATCGCGGGCATCTGCGGAGGCGCTGTTCCCGGCCCCGGAGGACGAGAGGGCGCGCCTGACTGTGAAGCCACCGGGAGTGTGGACGTTCTCAGGGGCATGTTTTGCGGCGCCTGCTGCGGGTTAGGGGGGTTTGCAGCTGGCCCCTGAGATGGCTGCATGGGTGGCATTTGGCCGCTTGGCTTCACAGCAACCTGGCCGTTGCCGGTGGCAGGGGGCACGGCCGGGGGCACTTGTGGCACGGTTGACTGACGTGTCTTCTGCCCTTGGTTGGGTGTCGACGCGGGAGAGGATACGGCCGTTGGCTGGTGATGAGAAGATGGCGAAACAGGCATAGGCGGGGCCTGGCTGGGCGAGTTTTGTGCCGGCGGTGGGGTGGGCATAGAAACCGGCACTATTCCATATTGTTTCTGGTTGGGGGTCCCTCCAGGCTGGGGAGCGCCGGTATTATTCTGAGCCGTTGGGGCGGGCTGTGAGGATGCAACGGAGGCGGTTTGGTGAGAGGCGGATGGCTCGGGCCCAAGTGAAGAAGGTTGGGACGCATTCACCGGATGGGGACCAACTGGACGGTGGCCAGAAGGAACTGCGTATACCGGGGCGGCCACTGGCACGCCGGTAGGCTGCGCGGATGGAGAGGCCGTTGCCATTGCGCCGGACCCAATAACCGGAGCCGGGAAGCCACCTTGGCCGGGCGGGGTCTGCGTCGCGGCCGCTGGGTGTTGCGGAGGGTTGCTTGATGCTGGCGCGGGTGGCGTCAAAACCGGAAACCCCTGTGTGAACTCGGCTCGAGCTGGCGGCGACGAAGCGCGTGACACAGGGCTCGGCGTTCGGGGAGTAGGCGGTTTAGGTGTGACAGACGGTGGCGGGGGTGCCACAGCCTGCCCATGAGGCGGGTTCTTAGACTCGTTGACGGAAGACGCTGGCGGAGCAGCCGAGGTAGGTGGGAAGTACGAGCCCTGAGTTTGGGCAGCCGGGTCAGTCGGCAAGGTGTTGGTAGGCTGCGGTGTGGGCTGGTGATGAACTTGGGCGACTGGTTGGTAGTCTGAGATGACATGGTGGCGATGTTGGGCGTCAGATACACTCGAGCCACGCTGAAAAGAGCTCGGGCTAGTCTCCCGTCCGCCCGGGGGCACTGGCCGCTGAGCGGTTCCAACCACCTGCGGGTCGTCTAACAATTTCTGTGAAGTAATTCCTAGGCCAGCAACGCCCGACATGATCGATGAGTTTTGTCCGTTGGCCGTGTCGGGCGGGGAATGAATGGCCTCTCGGGGCAATGAAGTTGCCGGGACTGGTCGGTTGGTGTTGGTCTCAGACTTCACAACAACCGGCGCAAACGAGGCGCCATCCTGGGGAGGAGGTGATATCGTGGATTCGACCGTGACACTAAACCCGCCTTCAATAGCTTGTTTAGCGTTACTAGTTGTGGTCACATAGGCGCGATCCGGTGAGCTTTTGGGAGGCTGGTTTGAAGCGGGCAAGAGATCGGACTGAGCCGCGGCACCGCTTTGCTCAGCATAATCATCGGTCTTAGCTGGAGCAGGTAAACTCGGCCGGCCCGGATCTAGTTCAGAGATGGAGCTGGCCACCGGAGCAGCAGCGACCATGTTACTAGATGTTGCAGGGGTTGTCTCCCAAGATACAACACCCGGCTCGGCTGTGGTGGCTAGCGCAACTGCGGCAAAAGATGTTGGCGCCCCGATCTGGGGTGGTGGCGACTTGCGAGACAGGTTGAGGGGCGGCGGTACGTCCGCGCCCGAGGGAGGTAAAGAGATAGCGTACGACTGGGGGGACGCACTCCCACCCTCGCTTCCCAATGGGATACCAGTGGACTCGCTCGAAGGTGCTTGGTTGGACTGTAAATCTTGCAAAGTCGTTGGCCCACTTGTCACCGAGTGCGGTAGATGCGGGCGGACGCCCATGAAAGGGAGTGCGGGAAGATGCGCTGGCAGGGTGCTTGTCCTCGAAACTCGAGGCCTGTCAGGGCCGGATGCCTCGGGGGTTTCCGTGGCCCCTTGGCCGTATCCGGTCTTCGATAGAAGCTGGACCGTATCCTCGATATCCCGTTGCAGGTCACGGTATGGCTTATAAGCCTGGTAGGTCCGGGCCGGGCTGGCCCCTTGGCTTTGGGGAGGCGTCTGGTTGCGCAGGACAGGGCGGCCGCGGGCGGGCTGGAGGACAGAAGGAAAATGCGCGAGGCCGGCGGGGTTTGCCTGGGTGATGGGGCCGGATATGCTGTCAGGACGTGGCCGGGAGCTGCGAACCGTGGTTTGCGCGCTATTGTGGGGCGACCCAAGCGGCCGTACATGGGCCGGCTGTTGCGGAGGAGTGTCTTCGGACATCAGAAACGGCAGCGGCGGCGGTCCTGCCAAGGTGTGCCGTTTATTATCGTCAGCCGGCAACGGTTGACGGTCCTGCGGTTCGACGGTCGAAGACCGGCTCCCTGCGGCAGATCCGAGCACGGTATGTTTCGCCGGATTATATGCCTGATATTTTCCTGGTATCGGGCCAGAAGCGGCGGGATTCGAGGGTTGGTCAAGAGCGCTCACAGATTGAGGTAGAGAGCTTTGACGAACAGGCTTGTATGGCCGGTTGAGCAACTCCCGGACAGCTTGGTGCGCTTTCCGCTGTTGTTCCTGCTCCTCCCGCAATGGAACCTGCATAGCCAGCGACTTTTCTTCGACGACGCCACCTAGGGGGTTCCGTGCGGGGCGGGCTTCAGTCAATGGAAGCTCGACCGGGGCGAAGTGGAAGGCATTGGCGTAGGGCGCAGGCTCTGACGTGTCAACCATCATTTCATTGCTGGGCAACTCCACGGGGGCCGGGTTGATCTCGTCGTCGCACTGCGCCGTAAACTCGCTGGCCAGTTCCGCCATGAAGCCGATCGGGTTGTAGGGGACTTGTCGACTGTCCAGAAGGGGGATCTCGGGCGACTCTTCGACAATAGCGGCTTGGGCAGGCCCGTTGGCCCCGATGACTACGCCGCTATCCAGTTCAGGGGTTTCTATGGCGGGGAGGCTGTTGATAGGAAGTGGCGTGGTTTTCACGCTCGGAACTGGTGATATTTGGGAGCGCGTCGGCGGCGCGGGGCTTTCGTTAGGGGCCACCTCGGCAGTCGCCGCGGCCGCCGTGGCCGCCGTGGCCGCCGTGGTCGTAGCCGTCATGCAGATGGCAACAGTGGAAGGGGTTGGGACGTTTGAAACTGCGCCGGCGTCACCACCTCCCAAGCCGCGCTCCTCCTCTTCCTCCTGCAAGGGGCTAATGTCATTGTATGCGCCGGGCCCCATATACATGAGGCCATCCGGCTGGAGCCAGAAAGGGCTACCCCCATCATCTATATCCGAGACGGCATTCGAAGGTGCCCGGTCTCTTCGAGAGGCGGCGGATGTTTGCTTGTGCTGGGATTCGCCCAGGGTACTCCTCCTCTTGATCTGCTGCTGGCTGACGAGCTTCTCCTCGGGGGGGAGATCAGGGGGCCCCGATGTGTCGTCGACAAATTCGGGAAACTCGTCGCCGGGCTTTGGGAAGGTGAACTGGATCAGGCCAGTGGGTTTGTAGCGGTAGAACCAGCGCTTCCCGTCATAGTCCCATTCCCAGTTCTCTGGCAGGCCAGACATCTCTGCCAAATGCGCGGGCGCGCTCGCCGAAAACAAGATCAGGTGGGGTTCAGGCAGCGAGGGGCAAGGTGTTGACGGGCCGAAGCGGCGTAGCCTCGTGGAGGTCAAATATTATATGAGGCTTGCGCAGGTTGCGCCGAGTCCGAGACGGAGAGTGGGGGAAAATAAAGGCCTCAAGGCGCTCAAGTAGCAAAGGTCGTCGCGATCCCACTCGTAAGATGCATCGCAAACGCGGCCCGTCACAAATCACGGAGGGGGACTCGAGTCTGAAGATTGGGGATGGGGTCACGGGGAGTAGGGTCCGGCGCGGTGCGCCAGTGCGAATGGGGAAGATAGGTAGTTATGGGCGTCAGGACCGGTGCTCAATTGTCCCGCGCGGTTGGAAACGAACGCCAACGTGCCGAAACAAGAGCTATTCGCATGGCGTCAAACCGGCCAGCACGCTTTCCTCGAAGGAGAAAAGTGCGGCTGAGCACCCAGTCGAGAAGAGCGGGGGCCAATGAACGCCACGATATTTCGCGACCCATGAGAGCATCGTTGGTTCTGGAGCTTGGGCTCTGGCATCAAAACGTGCCCAACTAACAGGCGTGCAGGAGGAGCAGCTTTGTACCCAGCTAGCGAGGGACTGGGATCCCTTGGGTGGTCCAACAGCCAATTATTCAGAGCTCAGGCCCTTCGTAAGACTGATAACCAAGTAGGGATTTAAGCAACCTTCTTGGTAGGTTACTGGCCGGAATATCGAAGGTGGAAGATGCTACGAAGTACACATGTACAATTAGAAAGACATGGCGCTCTTATATCTTGGGTCGGGCTTGTGAAACCACCTTGAGAAGGTCGCCCGCCCCGATGCTACAGTGCCTGCCGAAGCTTGTGTTGCATGGGTTCATGGGGTGATGAATCCTCCAATCCTCCAAATTGAATTCAGGTCGGGAGCTGGTGACTCCTCTGTTGCGCTCTCATTTTATCGGCGAGCAAGAGCCAAAAATAAAAACAAATAAGACCGCCGCTTTCATATCCAAAATGCATGTAATGTACCTCGCTATGAACATATCTGCAGTGTACCGCGATTCCCGCGCCGTTGCTGGGATTCCGAGGTCTAGCACTGAGGAAATTGACCAAGCCTCAACCAAGACTGAATTGGGCAGTCGCAAACCCACGTGGTTGTGAGACCCCAGCCCCGGCCCCAGATGTCTCTCCCCACGCTCCCAGATATCTGCGGTGTAGAGAATCTGGAACAATCGAACGCAGGAAGCCGCTCCGCCGGAGTTGAAGGAGTGTAACAAAAATTATTTTCGCCGCATCTTGAGACGTTCAGACGATTCTAGACCTACTTCTGTATCCGACGGGAGGGTCGCCGCAAGGAACCGCCTTCGATATTTGGGACGATGGTCTGTTTCAACTTTCCACTCGCGGTTCCGCCGGATGGAGCGATCTCAAGAGATTGAGATTCAGGGTCCACATCGCCGGTGGTCCGTCGGGTGTTATTCTTAGCATCAACACCGCTGGTTTTGACAGCCGAGCCGAGGCTGAACCGTTAGAGGGAGGCTCTGGCGGGCAAGGCGGGTAGTTAACTTGACACGAGTGATAAGACCGGCTTTCTTCGATGGGAGCAAATGTTCCAAGGGGGCAAACGAACTTGGCGCCAAGAGGATACAGGTCCAGTATGACGTCACAATCACTGCAAAGTTCAGGGGAATATCCAGCTCCAGCAAAACCCCATCCACTCCCAATTCGCAAACCCAGTCTTCAAGAATGTCTTCCGCCAAAAGCGTTGGAGGGAAAAAAAAAACAAGGCAAATATCTGGGGCGCGTGGAAAGACGTGGAAGAGACACAAGGGCGTGCGTGGGGTAAGGATCCTCATCCGCGTCTGCAGCTCTCCCGATTCCGCTCCCCCCCGCTCCTTCCTGGACCAGTGGGAACCGTTCGGGATGCTGCAGCACCGCGTGACGGCGTGACGGCGTGCACCGCAGGAAGGAAGGGGGTTTCCCTCCAAGTCGAGTCAGCCAACTATTTGCCGTCGCAGAACTGGGAGACTGGCAGGGCAATCTCTGTCAGTTCCCTTGAACCCTGGGTGCCTGGCCAACACCCTGATTCGCCTCGTGGTTCCGAGACTCCGGCCAAGACACCTTCCTGACTTTTGCGAAAGCAATCGGAAATTCTGTGCCGGTTCGAGTTGCATTCTTCTGCCGCAGGGGTTTTTTGCACTCCAACTCCTCCAACTCTGCGCAACCTGGCAACTTGGGACTCAAAAGGACACACTTCTTTTGCCCAAAAGGCTTTTACATCGCAGATTGCGAACAAAACAATGGAGAAAGCCGTTGGATGAACGGACTGCCGATCACGACCGGGCAATGGAACCATCCCGCGTCGTGGAAAGCGAGCGGCCGGGAAGCTCGCAACTGACTGGAGCCAACACCACCAAGAAACCTTGACGTGCTTGATCCGAACTGTCCCACAATCTATGGGTGGGTGGTAGTTGGTGGGTCGTTGTGCCGATCATCCTGTGAACCGGGGATCGGAACACCATCAGACCCCGCGGAGTTGATACATCAAGGTTGTGGTGCTTGCTTCACTGCATGCATGTGGAGATTGTGTTTTCTGTCTCTTCTCTTTTCTTCTCCCGCCGCCCTACAGGAGCCATCCGCTCAACAAACCACTCTCTCCGATGCGGTAACCATGGCTTCATCCGCAGAGTCACCACCCCCTCCGCCCGTAAGGCCATCATTGCATGTCCAGATGCCGTCATATTCCGACCCGAGCCCCGAGACCGACGACGTGACCAAATCCAAAGTTGACCCCGACCATCTAGCCCCCGATGCCACCCCTATGAGCCCGGCCGACTCTAGGGAGGCCGCGAACAGGTTACATGATGACCTAGAACTCCTTCGTGCCGAGCGCATTGTATCGACACAGGAACGCGACTCAACCCGGCCGAGGTCAAAAACGAGAAGCCACCGGGACGGGGTCGAGGATGCCTTCAACACAACCACCGCCCCGACAGTCGTTGCCGCCCCCGTGCCCGTGAAGGCGACCTGGCTCACCAAGTTGTGGCTCTGGCTCAAGAAGTTTCCTCGCATCCTACGCTATGTCCTCTACGCCATCCCCCCTGGCATCGTCATCCTCGTGCCGGTTTTCCTCGATCTATTCGCCTACGATGGCAAGGGTGATCCGGTCGGGGGCCCTGGCGGTGTCCAGCTCCTGTGGTTCGGCATCTGGCTCGAGGTGCTCTGGTGCACTCTTTGGGCTGCTCGCATCGTCACCTCCGTTCTGCCCCCCATCGTCGCCTTCGCCGCCGATACTGTCGGATCCACAAACCATAAAAAATGGAGGGATATCGGGCGCCAGCTCGAGTTCCCCACCGCCTTGTTTTTGTGGATGTTGGCCGTCTTGGTGTCTTACAAGCCCATTCTGAACCATCGCGTTGTCGATCCCGAAGATGACAACAAAACACCCTACGTCACATGGATCGACGTTGTTTTCAAGGTCATCATCGCCTTATTTGTCCTCGCAACGCTAAATCTGGTGGAGAAGGTCCTCATCAAGTGGATCGCAACATCCTTCCACCTGCGCACATACTCTCACCGCATCCGTGAGAACCAGATGCACATCGAGTATCTTGTCGCCTTGTACGGGTATGCCAAAATCCGTCTTGAGGAACAGGACCCGGTCTGGGACTCTCCGTCTAGCAGACGGGGGTCGGGCCAGTACCCGTCGCCGCTCAAGAACATACAGAACAACGCCCGCCAGGTCTGGAGCAAGGTTGGGAACGCCGCCAACCGGGTGGCCGGGGACTTTACCGGCCGCAAGTTCCTCAAGGGCAACCACCCCCGCAAGGTCGTGCTGGAGCTCCTCCGGAACGCCGAGTCGAGCTACACGCTCGCCCGCGTCTTCTACCGGACCTTTGTCCAACCGGGGAAGTCGACCGTGGCCGTGGAGGATTTGTTCCCGGCCTTCCCGGCGCAGGAGGATGCCGAGGCCTGCTTTGGCGTCTTCGACAAGGATCTGAACGGCGACGTCTCCATGGAGGAGCTCGAGATGGTGTGCAACGAGATTCACTTGGAAAAGAAGGCTATTGCGGCCTCACTCAAGGACTTGGATTCCGTCATCAAGAAGCTGGACGAAGTTTTCATGTTCCTCATCGTGGTCATCGTCATTATTGTCTTTATTAGTATCATCTCGAACTCGGCGGCTGCCGCGCTGACTTCGACGGGTACTGTGATCCTAGGTCTGTCCTGGTTGCTGCAGGCCACCGCCCAGGAATTTCTTCAGGTATGTTGCCACCTCTCTCTTCCTATTTTGATCATGTGCTAACTTGGCTAGTCCATCATCTTCGTTTTTGTCAAGCATCCCTTTGACGTCGGCGACCGTGTCACCATTTACGGCAACACAGGCTCCATGATGAAGGGCGACGACTACTACGTGCTCGAGGTCTCGCTCCTGTACACCGAGTTCAAAAAGATGGAAGGCCATGTGGTACAGGCGCCCAACTCAGTATTGAACACACTCTTCATTCTCAACCAAAGGCGCAGCCAGGGCCTAGCGGACCCGATCAACTTGAAGCTCCGCTTCGGCACGTCCGAAGCCCAGATCGAGGAGCTCAAATCCCGGATGCTGGAGTTCTGCCTCCAGAACAAGCGGGACTACGCGCCGAAGATCATCTCCGAGGTCCAGACCATCGACGAAGTCAGCAGCATCACCATGAACATTATTTTCTTCCACAAGAGCAACTACCAGAACGAGCTGCTCCGCCTGAATCGGCACAACAAGTTCGCCGTCGAGCTCATGCACCACATGCACGACATGGGTCTCGAGACGCCACGTCTCGTCCAGCCGGGCGGCATGCGGGACATGCCGTTGTACTGGACTCAAATTCAGCCGCCTCCGGGATACCAGGCCGCCACCGCCCCCGGCGCCCCCGGTGCCACACAAGATCCCTTCCCGCCCGTTTCCAGCCCGCCCGTCTCCAGCCCGGCCATGCGCAGGCGAGCGAACAGCAGAGCGGCGGTCGTGGAGACAGGCATGGATTTCCAGGATATCTACCACAACAGGCGACCAGACAACAGCATATCTCGGCTGGCGTCGATTAGGCAGTCGCCGAGAGAGGAGGACGAGGACAGAGTTCGTCCGAGCGCGGACGAGCAGCTTAACGAGAAGACGGAGAAGAGGCAGAGCCTGGATAGCTCGTCGTCGCGGAGGGGGTGGAGGCCGAGGAGCCGGTCTACTAATAGGGGGTCTATGAGCAATGTCGTGTGATGCATTAACGGAGAACTAGAGGTTACCTACTACGGACTTTTAATATTAGATTGTTTTCGCCAGCTAGCCTTGTGTTCACACGCAGTCTAAGTAAACCATGTCAATGAAGTTAGCCATGTAATGCCCCGTGCTAAATTAATTGTCCTCATCCACGAAAGCGCCCTCTGTTCTCTATTTTTGCAGATAGGATTACATTAAACCACCACTCGTACTCGTACACTAATTATCGCCCACTACCCTCGCGCACTTGACCTTCTTCCCATCCACCACCTCACAGCTCGTCAACCTCCCACCCTGCTCCGCCAGCTTCACATCCCGCACCTCGGCCCCCGCCAAATCCCTCTCACTCCCATCCTCGAGCTTAACCCCGGCCCCAAAGGTAACGCTCCCAAAATCCGCCAACGGCACCGGAATCCCCGGCCGCCCATCCAGCGCAAAATCCTCCACCACCCACGCCGCCTCCCGCCGACACAACCCCTTCCCCCCCGCACCACCACCACCCGCCGCAGGCAGCACCCGCCTTACCCTCTGCTTCGGCGTCGCCCCGGGGTCATTCACACAGGTAACATTCCCTCCAAAATTCTCCACCACCACCACCACCTGCCCCTCCCCAGCACCCCCATCCATATCACCCCCTTCCCCACCCTCCAACCCAAGCGAAAACCTCACCAAATCCCCCTCCCCCGCCGCAAACTCCTCCCCATAAAACCCCGTCCCCGTCCACTGCCCCGGACCCTGGTACCACGCAAACGGCCGCTGCGCACCATCCAGCGTGCCATCCCAGAAGATATCCACTCCCGCCCGCAACGAGCCCCCACAGTCGGAGGAGGTTCCGCCGGTAGTGGTGGTGGTGGTGGTTGCGGGGGTGGTGCTGTCGACACCGACCCAGAAGGACGCCGCGTATAGGCTGGCGGTGTTGTTGGCGGTCGGGCCGGTGGTGGGGATGCGCGCGGGGGGGATGCGGAAGGTGCCTGTTATGGTGGTGAGGAGGGGGGTGCGGGTGGAGGTGGAGGTGGAGTTGGAGTTGCTGGGCAGGGTGAGGATGGCGCCGCCTTGGGTGGATTCCTCGGCGCTGAGGGCGAGCAGGCGGGCGTTACCGCCGGGTGTGGCGTTGGGGAGAGTGTGTAGGAGGCGGTAGGGTGGGTGTTGTGGTTGGGGGGTGGTGTTGCGGGTTGTTGCGCGCTGGGGGAGGCGGGCGGCGGCGGTGGTGGTGGTGCCGGTGGCGAGGAGGGTGAGGAGGGTTGTGGCTTTCATTTTGGGCGGTTGTATTAAGGAGGTAGGTGAATATGAGTGGTCCGGGATGAATTGATGTCGTAAAGAGAGAGTGAGGGTTGAGATCCCAGGTTCAATGACACGTCGTGGGAGATGGGAGGAAGTTAGAAGGGTCAAAAAGAAAGAGAACCTGTTCGTCCGGTGGGATGGAATGGGAGGGGAAAGAGTGAACGCCCAAAAGAGAGAGATCGCCCGTCCGTTTCGTTTCGCTGATCCTAGGAAACAAGAATAACTACCCAAAGACAAACAAGACTGGCGGTTAAAGCCCCTTATAAGTCCCCGCTTAAGGCAGACGCAAACCACCCAGAATACCACCCTGAACCAATCATTCCGATCCCAGTCGCGGCAAGCGTCAGGTACCGGAAGCACAGCGTCCAATCCAACCTCGCAAACCCACAGTCCAGAACAAATGGAAACCGAGAATGCTGCAGCATGGAAGGTTACCTCGCAGGTTGCACCGCATCACCACGATGACTTGTCCAACGCGCCCATGAGGGCAAAATCAGGGGCAACTCTATCCATCGCAATCGTACCCTCTTCCCGCGTCGCCAGCCAAACTCTTGATCACCATTCCACACCGCGCCAAGCGCACATCCTCCAGGAAGTGAGATCCGAGCAGACGAACGAAACAACCGCCCAGTGCCGCTCCCGACTCCGCCGCCAATCCGCGCCAATCTCCCAGCTAAGGCGGGTCCAGCCCTGTGAAACCACACGCCTGCAGCCAAGCGGCAGCGCTGTCAGGGACGAAGGGCCGTCGGGGAGTTTGATATCACCCTTGTGAACCAATTGGCCAGCCACGACTTCGTACATTCCCAACCACGACGCGTGATACTTCTCTGCTGCACGTCGCCGCTTGCTGGCAGCAGACAGCGAAAAGCCACTGCCGGTACGGGGTGACACAGCGCCAAAAAAAGAAAAAAAAAAACGAGGCAAAGCCAGATATCCCAGCACAGGCACCACACAAAATCAAGAAACAACAGCATGGATCCAACAAGTCTATATGCCGGCTGCGGTACACAAACACACAAACACACACAAAAAGTCGCTCCCTCAATATCACCCAACAGGTCCGCAGACCCCATCACTATCACCCCCTACCTCCCTCACCTCCCTCCCCTTCAAAACCCTCCCCTTCAAAACCCAACCCTCCAATCCGCGCCAATCCGCACCCCCAGCTTCCTCACCACCGCAAACGCCGCCCTGCCCCCCTCCGCCGGCGTAAACTCCACCTTAGCCTCCCACTTCTTCCCCTCACTCTCCACCGTGACCGTCTTCTTCCCCTTCCAGCTGGCCGGCGCGCCCACAACGACGACGCGGTCCACACCCACGGTGCGCATCTTCTTCAGCCAGTCACCCTCCTCCACAGCAGCGGGATCGCGGCCCTCGGCGTCGACCGACACGAGGCTGCCGGCGGTGGGGTCGAAGACGAAGCGCCGGTGGATGTACTGGCCGTGCTGGAAGTCGAAGGAGTCGCCGTCGTCGACGTACAGGTCGCCCTCGGCGGCAGTCTTGCTGGAGCGGGGCGCGGTGACGACAAGGGTGTAGTCGTCGAAGCGCATGAGCTGCGACGATCGGCGGGGGATGTCGCGCCGCGCGAAGACGTGCCCGCCGCGCATCAGCAGGGTGATCTTCTCCAGGGGCGCGTCGATGGTGACGCTCTTGCCCTTGGTGGTGGGGATGACGTCGTAGGTGAAGTAGTCGTAGTAGACCTCGGCGTCGGGGATCCAGATGTCGACCGAGGTTTTGCCTTCTTCGGTCACGGGCTTGGCGAGCAGGCCGGTGTTGCCGACGAAGAACTGGTCGTCGAGGGCGAGGCCGCCTTCCTCGGACGGGTGCGTGTAGAACATGGGCTTGAGGACGGGGGTGCCGTCGAGGTGGGCCTGCCGGAAGGCCGTGTACCACGACGGCAGCAGGCTATAGCGCAGCCGGAGGGCCCCGCCGATGATGGTCGTGTAGGGCTCGCCGATG
Source organism: Chaetomium cochliodes (assembly GCA_023383405.1). NCBI lineage: Eukaryota > Fungi > Ascomycota > Sordariomycetes > Sordariales > Chaetomiaceae > Chaetomium > Chaetomium cochliodes. The sequence continues at coordinate 2,907,568 of JAKWJL010000002.1, read as the reverse complement.
AGGTACGGCTCGCGCCGGCGCGCGTCGATGTGCGCGTGGGCGCGGAAGAAGGGGTAGAAGGCGCCGGTTTGGTACCACCGCGTCAGCAGCTCCTTCCCGGGGTTGCCGAAGAAGCCGCCGACGTCGGCGCCCGAAAAGGGGAACCCGGCGATGCCTTGGCTGAGGACCATGGGAATCGACGCCTTGAGGTGGCCCCACTCGGCTTGGTTGTCGCCGGTCCACATGGCGCCGACGCGCTGCGAGCCGGCGAAGAACGAGCGGGTCAGGACGAACGGGCGGCGGAGCTCGCCGGGCTTCCGGGTGATGAGGGCATGGTAGGTGGCGTTCTGGAACGTCAGGCCGTTCAGGTTGTGCACGTCGCGATGCTCCCAGTTTCCGACGTGGAGGTTGTCCTTGGGCATGGTGGTCTCGGGCCCGTTGAAGACAGACGGCTCGTTCATGTCGTTCCAGATCCACGTGTTCTCCATGGTGCCCTTGAACGTGTCATACTTGAAAAGCGTCGACCACCACTCGCGCGCAGCCGGGCTAAATGCGTCAATCCAGTGCGACGAACCGGGCCAGCACCAACCCTCGAAGATGTTACCCTCCTTGTTCTTGACGGCGAGCTCCTTAGATTTCAGCTCCGCCACGACAGGGTAATTGTCGACGTTCTTGATATGCGGGTCAATGATGGCCACTAGCTTCCGGCCATGGCTGTCTAGCTGCTTGCCCATACCGATGGGGTCCGCGAACATGTGCTGGTCCCAGGTGAAATACTTCTTCTCGTCCGTGTACTCGATATCGAGCCAGATGACGTCGTAGGGCAGCTTGGCCTTGTCCATCTTGCGGTCGACATCCTTGACGTCGTCGTCCGAGACGTAGTTCCAGCGACACTGGTGGTGGCCAAGAGAGAACTCCTGGGGCATAGCAGTGGTCCCGGTGAGCTCGCCGTACTTGGCGGTCAAGTCCTTCGGGGTAGGGCCAAGCAAGACAAATACGTCCAGCAGGCCGCTCTCGGAGAACCAGTGCGTGTGCGTGTTGGTGTTTGACTTGCTGCCCAGAGAGAGCGGGTTCTTGGCGTCTTTGCCCTTGGTGATGTCAACCCACGTCTCGGCGGCGTTCAACCAGAAGACGCCAACGCTGGAATCCTTGCGGTGGGCCTGCATGAAGGGAATGGACCCGTAGAGGGTCATGGGGCTGTCGAGGATGTACTCGAAAACGTCCGAGTTATACATCCTGTACGGCTCCTCGTAGTTGCCCTCGCCGCCGCGGGTCTGCTTGAGCGAAAGGGAGCTGGCGTGTGACGGGATACCGTAGACATGCTCGAATCCGACAAACGAGATGTCGAGCCCAACACTCTCCGGGCCACGAGGCTTGGTATCGGTGTTTCCGCCGAAAGTCTCGTCCCACCAGGTGGATTCGTCCTCACCCTTAGGCTCCTCCTCCTCCTTTGTCTCCTCGCCCTCCTTTTTTTCGGGTTCGGGCTTTTCAATCTTTGGCCTCCAGTGCTCAACATTCAGAAGGCCCTGGTCGTTGAACTTAATCTGGCTGGCGCCGTCCCGCTTAAAGTCGATGCTAAAGGGGGAAAGCTTGATGATGGCCTCAAACTTGGAAGCCGGGCCGTACTTGACGGTGAGCTGTGTCTTATCCTCAAAGTCGACCTTGGCGGCCTTGTCGAGAGTCAACCCTCCAACAATTGCCCATTGTTCCACCTCGTTATAGCGCTCTTTCCTCGTCTTGCTGTCGTGGCGCAACTCAATTTCCCCCTTCTGGCGCTTCTCCTCGTCGACCGTGACCCGCGCCGTGCCGGACTCGAGGAAGGATATGGTGATGGGCAGCCGGACGGTCTCGCCGCTGTCATTGATGGTCTTCACGATTACGGCCTGATACTGGCCGTCGTTGAAGGACCCGGAGTCGGCGACGACGTTGTATGGTGATTCCCACGAGCTCGAGCCGAGAGCGTGGTCTGCGAATGCCCGGTTACGCTTGCAGAAGCCGGACTGGTGACACTTTTTGAAGTCATGCTCCTTGACGGCGACTACGCTTGTCAATTGCATCGTCCGATATCACGTTTGCTATACAAGGACTTACCTGCAGGGGCAAAGGCTGCCGAAAGCGCAGATAGCAGGCCGAGGTAGGCCGTCCATCTCGACGACAGCGGCCCTGCGACGTGCATCTTCAACTAGTGCCCGCCTGTGGCTGTGGACTGGGGAGCACCAAAAACAAAACAAAAGCAAAAAAAAAAAGAGAAAAGACGTCTATATCACTGTCGTGTTCATCGAGAGACCTCCAGGGCCGTAGAGGTAGTCAATGGCTGGCTAGATGGCTGGTTGACAACCAATGTTTGTTTCGCAACCGGTTTCCACAAGAGGATCGATGAGTGGAAGCTGTCTGTTGTCTCATCTCCATTGAAAGCTGGCACCCCAGATTGGCCACCTTGCAGCCGCCGTGAGCCCCGCAACGTTACCCCTGCCAGCGGCACCCTTTTATCCGACCAACGACCCTGTAACTAAATATATTTTGTAACCGCAATTGACTGTTCGTACCAAGTTTTCGAGGAACAACACCCAATGCGAAACCACCATCGCAGGGCTGTTGTAGGATTCATGGTAAGAAAGAGAGGGTCGGGATCCCCGAGTTGCCGCACCCGCAAGTTGTGAAAGCGAATCGTGATGTGGTGGTTGAGAGGGGCTGCAGCATCGTTTAATACCGTACCGCACCTTGTACCTGGCAGAATTGAATAAGTTAGGTCGTTACCTTTGTTACCCAGGTAACTCTTATGCTGGCAAAAACATGTGCTGGAGGAAGCCATCGTGGTTCGTTAAAGCCGCCAAAAAGAACCCTGAGGACTGAACAACGCCTAAGCCGCTCATCCAAGTCAACGTTCTCCTCGGAGCCTTGTAATTTGTCCATTTCCAATATCAATTGGGTCTTGGTCGTATCCGAACTCAATCGGCAGCTCACCGACTCATAGGTCCCGTTTCAACCACTTGCTCTCAACTGAACGGCTGGCTGTGGACGCGCCGGCGCTACATCGCTGCCGGGTATCTAGGCTCTCGGAGGGTAGCCGCAGAGATGGAGGTGGAGCAGCAGATGAGAGAGAGGAGAAAGGGGCCAGTTGGGCAGACAGGTGAACAGCAGCAGAAGGGAGGAGATCGGGCGCCAGTTCGGGGCTTCTCGACCAGCTTGATGTATGGATACCTAACCCTGGGCCTGGTCCTCTGCATGTTCGTTTATTTTTTCCGCAACCCCACACTCGAGCTCCTCTGTGGCCGACCTGCTTGTCCGACCCTCCTCTCGCAACAAAATCCTCCGCTCTCCCTCTCTCCGCAACAACCACAAGCTCAACCCATTTCCAAACCAACCGCAAACCCCCCAAAACCAGTCACCATGTCTACTACTGAGCGCACGTAAGTTGACCTCGCCGTTTAGCCCCAAACCCTCGCCGTTCACGAGCTTTCTGTCCCTCGATTACCCCGCCATCCCCTTTCTCGATCACTTTACCCCGCCATTTGGGTCAACCATGGACTAACACGGCGACAGCTTCATTGCCATCAAGCCCGATGGCGTCCAGGTATGCGGCCTCATCTCTTGAATTCCTCAGCCACTCTGTCTAACATTTTCTTAGCGTGGGCTGGTTGGCAACATCATCGCCCGCTTCGAGACTCGCGGGTAAGAAAGCCTGAGTACTGTGTCTGGCCCCTGGCCCTGTGCTAACTCGGAAATGTAGCTTCAAGCTCGTTGCCCTGAAGCTCGTCTCCCCCGGCCAGGAGCACCTCGAGAAGCACTGTAGGCTCTTGCCACCCTCCTCGACCACAATACCGCAGCACACTAACAGCGCTAGACGCCGACCTGTCGTCCAAGCCTTTCTTCAAGGGCCTTGTTTCGTGTACGCCGCCCCATCCGCTTTCTCGACCCTCGAAATACTGACACTCTCGATAGACATGAACAGCGGCCCCATTGTCGCCATGGTCTGGGAGGGCCTTGACGCCGTCAAGACTGGCCGCGGTATGGACCCACCACTCCTACCCAACCCTTTCGAAACTAGAGCTAACATCACCGCGTCCAGCCATGCTCGGTGCCACCAACCCCCTTTCCTCGGCTCCCGGTACCATCCGCGGCGACCTGTGCCTGCAAATGGGCCGCAACGTCTGCCACGGCTCCGACAGCGTCGAGAGCGCCAACAAGGAGATTGCCCTGTGGTTCAAGGACGAGGACCTCATCAAGTGGGACTCTGCCCAGCAGTCCTGGCTCTACGAGTAAATTCGGTCCATTATAAGAACTGGTTATGGGAACAACGATGATAGAGATTCTAGTTTCTTTTTGAAGACTACCTGTTCTCGAACTCGTTAATCCATTACAGAACAAAAAAAAAGAAGCCCTTGTAACGGTCACTCTGTTTAAGCGAAGCATGGTGTGATGAATTCTCTTGCCCTCGAGTTTGATGTCAACAACGTTGTAAAATACCTAACGTGGCTGTCCATTGGCCGACGTCCAATGTTGGTTTGGTCAGTCGGCGGCATGCCGCTCTCGAAGGTTGTTGTTCGCCCAACGAGTAGCTCTCCCCATCTCCTCTGGAGGTTGGTGAGGGAGAGCAGGGGAAGGAATGGCCATCGCCAAGTTTGGAGCTGAATGCTCAATCGCGCCTCGTGAAATTGGAGGTTATCTGTTCTAGTAGGTAAGGTAGCCGGAGGGGAAGGCGCGCTACACCGAAATCAATACCGCAAATATACAAGAGACGGTTTCAGACTGACTGCTCGTCCTCGAATTTACGGCTTCCATTAGTAACGAGTTCCCCATTACACCATTTTAGCCATGATGAATACATTCGAGTTCTTTCCGCATCCGTCAACCGGGCAAACGCACCAGCAGTCTCCAGTTCACCTTGCGCCTTGTATTCAGCCATCTTCATGGCCCACGCATCGAGCAGACGCCATGGAGTGGAGTGAAAGCGACGAGAGCGAAACGGCAACTCCAAAACTTGCAGTCGTTTTTTACCCCCGGGGGTACGAATACCTTCAGGACCTCGCCGTCAATCGCTACGGCTGGTCTATACCAATCCCCGCGGGCATCGACAAATACAACTTGACTTATCTGACGGCCAACACTTTGACCTTGTCCGAGACGTGGCAGTGGGGAGCCAAGCGTATGATGGCGGCCGGAAGAGTGCCTTGGAGGACGCCGTTTTCCTCAGCCGTCAAGGAGCGCTAGGTGGCTCCGAGCGGTGGCGGGCAATGTTTGTGTTTTCTTGTCGGCTTCGGGGTAGCGGGCCTGGGCCAAGAACATTACAGAACGCCTCCAAGGCCACCTGTTCCGCGGCGTCGACGGAGGCCCTCGACGGACACCAGAGAACCGTGGATATGCGACCCTACGCCCGTTCCCGACCTTGCGTCAAAACACGTCTTCATGTTGGTTGCGAGGGTCACCAAGACCAGACCTGGAAGGTCGGATGTATATGCCTTGCTCGGCCCCAGCAACGGACCAGGCGAACTCTACCGAATCCATGGCAAGGAGTGCTTCTATCTCCCGAGATTCCGTATGCAGCCAGCCTCTCTCCAGAGCAGGGGTGATCTTCGGAGCCAGGCTTGGAGTAATGAGGTCCTCAACGCTTGCTGTCGCCCAGTACCCCAAGCCCATATTCCAGCATCGGCAACTCAAACCCGAACTCCGAAAACGGCAATCTCGACGCCCCAAGCCTGTCATTTACCTTCGAAATTTCAAACCAACATTTTACCTCAACCGGTACCCACCACCAACGAGGAAACCAACAGTCATGGGTGCGAAGACCCGTTCGACTTTGAGGAGTTTCTCTATGGCGAGGGCCAAGAGGGCCTCGAACCAACAAACGACTACGGGAATGAGGAACCGTTCGATTTCGAGGCATTCCTTTATGGTGAGGACTAAGAAGATGTCAATGCCACTGTGTAAAGCCAAAGGCAAGTATCTGCATTGGTCTGGCTTCGGGGCATATACAATGCGCATTCTCGGCAACTGCCTGATTATTGGGACGGATGGACGCGGATGTTGCAGGTTGTTTCCATACGTAGCGGGATTGAAAAGGCAGACAGCGGTTATGTTAAGATGTTGGAAGATGGGGCAGGGTTGGCTGTAAAAAGGAACCTGACAAGAAACTGTGTGGCGTTTGGACTGCTAGCGAAGACATGAAAGTTGAAGCGGAGACAGATAACAAGAGCGAATTTACTATGATTCACTGTTATCACTGTGACGGGGAAGAAAGACTGGTGATAGCTACATTCTAATTGTGTCCGTTGTTTTACCAATTCACAAATTAATAAAGATGCTTCACCTGGAGGGAGTTTGGGCAAGGTGGTGGTTTACTTACCTATGATACTGGGATCGGGATGGGACTTTGGATAAGCGGCAGCTTCAGCTGTAAACTACTGGCGTACGCCAGAGGTAGGTATATATACAAGTCCTTCACTGCAAGAATTCAACGAGGACCACCGCCCGATGGGTAGTGGCCCTAGCGACGGTGGCTTAATTGACACTGGCGGTGGTCCTCGGCCCTGAGTTTGACCTGCGTAAATAATTCCCTAAGAGGTTGCAGGTTCGAGCCCGAGGTTTGTAAATTGTAAACGAGATTTGAGAGCGCAGCTCCTCTTGAAATCTACCCCGGAGTAAACCCCCCTAGGGTTTCGTAGCCGGCCACCTCGAAAGAGGGGTTGGCCGGTGAGCTTTTGTCGATCTTCGGTTTTATATTTTTACTGCTTCTGTTTTCTTTTTTTTTGCTAGTAGCCAATTCTACCATTTTTCTTGTCTATTACGGTCTCTCCCTATTGATGTGAGCTCTGCTCACAAACGATCAATCTAGTTGACTCAATTCAGGGGCTCTTCGAGAGCTCAGGGGCCCAGTTGTTAAGGGCAACGAGTATGCGGCCCGTGCGTCAAAACTCCGACCCCACCAGTTTGGCGATGCCTGCCGATGCCTGCCGGTGCCTACCCACCCACCTACAATAAAAACACACGACTATCACGAATTCCGGCGCGCAAACCACAGCCCTCCACCCGCCCTTCAGATTTCGATCCCCACTCTCCCCGCCATCGACGGCACAACCGCCATTATGCGTCCCCTCCAACCATCTCCCCTCCAATTCCCATCCCTCGCGCGCATCCTCCACCGCCGTCCTGCACCGCCGCAGCGCCGAACCCTCCGCAACCCCCTCCCCCCAAAGACCAGAACAACAACAACAAGAAGCCAACCCTACAGCACCACCAACCCCCCGCCACCACCACCCCCAAGCCCCGGAAACCCCGGAAACCCCTCCACCCAAAAAACAACAACAACAACGCGCCTCACCCGCCTCCTCTCCCGCCTGCCACCCCCCTGCAGCGCTACACCGCCCGCCTGCGCGGCGCCCCCGCCACCCACGTCGTCGCCTTCCTGCTGCTGCACGAGCTGACCGCCGTGGTGCCGCTGCTGGGCCTGTTCGGCCTGTTCCACTGCACCGAGCAGGTGCCGGTCGCGTGGATGGTGGCGCACTATGGGGGGTATGTGAGGGAGGGGGTGGGCAGGTTTGAGAGGTGGTTTCGGAGGAGGGGGTGGTTTGGGTTTGGGGAGGTGGAGGCGGGAATGATGGGTGAGGGGGAGGGTGAGGGGGAGGGCGGTGGGGGAAGGGGTGGGGAGGGGATTGTGGGCGCTGAGGCCGTGTTGTCGCGGTGGGAGGCGGATCCGAAATATCGCGTTCTTGTTGAGGTGGGGTTGGCGTATGCGCTGACCAAGGTGCTGCTGCCGGTTCGGATTGTGGGGAGTGTCTGGGCGACGCCGTGGTTTGCTGGGGTGTTAGGACGGTTGAGGAAGGTTGTGAGGAGAGGGTGATCCCCTGTTGAGGGAGGGTGTTTGAAGGCCGGGCCATAGTAGTAAACTCGGGCCCTACAAGAGGCAATTCCAGGGCTGGTTGGTGGTCGGTCTGAGCCCACTCGAAACCAAGAGGGCGCGGGTCATGCGAATTCCATCCCACGCTTCCACCACTCTGATAGGCCTCTCCTCTCCATGGCGGCTGCAAATTCTTTGACAGACTCGACCTCAAACAACCTATTCCGCTCTTCAGGCTGGATCACCTTCGACTCTATCGGCGCAGGTTTTGATACCAGCTGGAAGTCTTTGTAACGGAGTCTCTGGATTGAAGTCAGCCTGTATACCTTTTCAAGCTGTGTTTCTGACAACTCACTTGAACAGTCCCTACCCATTCCTTGACACTTTCCTCGCCGCCTTTGCAGTACATGATGCCCGGGCAACCTCCGCTCCGGAGAAGAGCGTAGCAGTCAAACTTGCTTGCTACCTTGCGGAGATGAGCAACCTTCTTGCGGGAGGTGATGTGGTGGGTCCGAATTAGTGCGTGAAAGAGTGTCATGGCTAGCTCATCGTTGGCTGAGACCTGGCTGAGACTCGACAAAGATGAACCAGTGAAAACACATAAAGAAGGGAAAGGAGCGACAGTATCACATCCTTGATATCACACGGTACGTGTCATGAGAAAGGGGTTGGCTCTGACTATGTACAGTACATCATGGGAGTGAAATAAGAGTTTGGCAAAATCGACAATCATCCAATACATCAAAGCTCAATGAGATCTCATATCCAGAATACCAGATATTCAAAATAGATATCGTTTCTGGCACTAACTCCCAGTAAGCCCACAGTATGCCAGTAACTCATGCGCACGGAGCACACCACCTCACGTGCCCACGTGCTCCAATGCCTCCATGCCAAGTCTCTTTGATCAGATCTAACGCGACCTGATCACGCCTGCCTTGAGGGAATTCATGGCACAGCCTGGCAAGTGAATTGGCCTCAAGGCCTTACCTGGCTCCCCGTCAGATGTTGCTTCCTCGGCTAAGAGGTGTGCTGCCTGCGAGCAACCCCCAAATATTAGAACATTGACTTCCCCCCCTGACAACAACACTCAATGCTCATCTTTGTTTCTCCGACATCGACGCATGGTGGCAGGAAACCATGCCCTTTGCCTTTTCCTATGTTTGCGACCTGCTTCAACGCCTCGAGGATAATCGACTCGCTCGATCAGGACTCCGAAGCAACGCGGTCATCATTCAGGAGTGGTTCAGAGGACACCAGGGATTGCTCCACCGCGACGACCATAAGAGCGCTCCGCTCCTCTCTGCCCTTCTGCCAGAGAAGAGGACCGACAGAGTCTACTTTATCCGAGAAAAGAAGCTGCAAACCATCATCGGCCGCGCACTCTATCTGGGCCGGTCCCGTATCGCAGAGTTGGGAAGATGGACCAACCCTGGGGCTGCCGTTGATTTGGCGGACTGTGTTGAAGGCATCCTGAAGCAGACAGTGGGTTTTCTCCTCTGCTGGCTACCTATCATTTGTAATATGTGGGATTGACAAGTTTCAGCCAAATCCCATTTCACCCACAGACAGGCCTGTGACAGTCGAGGAGATTGATGGACTCCTCCATAACATCGCAGCCGCCTGCCGCTTCAGCTCGCCTTCTGTGCGTAGCTCGGCCGAAAACCGGTCCGCTGACCAGGAGCTCTCCCTTGGGGACCTGTACCGGCGACTGTCGGCTAGAGACGCAAAATGGCTCACCCGGCTACTTCTGAAGAACTACGAACCTGTTGTTCTTGACCAGCGAGTCGTCTGTGCGGGGTACCACCCTCTCCTTCCAACTATCCTGAAAGTCCAGGATGATCTGGCTGTTGCTGGGCGTATCCTCGACACCCTCAAGCTAGACCGGACTGTCACGGGCAAAAGCGAGCTGGCAGACTATCTGAAGCCTACTCTAGGAGTCAAAATCGGTCGCCAGATGTGGATGAAGGGGAGGAGCATCAAGCACTGCTTATCCATGGTCCAGGGACGGATCAGCTGTGAGGAGAAGATGGATGGAGAGTACTGCCAGATCCACATCGACCTCAGCAAAGGCCGGGACTGTATCCAGATCTTCTCAAAGAGTGGTAAAGACAGCACAAGGGACCGCATGGCCTTGCATGAGTATGTCACTTCTAGTTTTCTTTGAGCTTGGGTATACTGACTTGCGACAGCTCAATTCGAAAGTCGTTGCAACTTGGACAGCCGTCTTGCCCCTTGAGAAGCAGTTGCATTCTGGAGGGTGAACTTGTGGTTTACAGTGACAAGCACCACAAGATCCTGGGTTTCCATAAAATCAGGAAGCACGTCTCTCGGTCTGGGTCTTTCTTAGGAACGGACAAAGACTCGCAGGCCCACCCTTGGGAGCATCTCATGATCGTCTATTACGACCTGCTCATGATAGACAACGAGTCTCTGCTTGCTGTCAAGCACTCGGAGAGGTTCCAGCGCCTCAAAAGTGTCATCACCCCAGTGCCCGGCCGATCCTCGCTAGTGAAACGAGAGCTCATCGACTGTGGCAGGCCGTCTGCGGTCTCAGACCTGCGCAGGGTCTTTGCCAAGTGCATCACAACACGAGGGGAGGGTCTTGCTCTCAAAGCGGATGACCCCTACTTTGACTTTGACACCCGGTGGCAGCCCTACCGCTGCTGTGCGATAAAACTCAAAAAAGAATACATTGGGCATTTTGGGGACATTGGCGACTTTGCGGTTGTTGGTGCTCGCTTTGATGCGGCAAAGGCCCGCACATACAGCATCCCAGGCCTCAAGTGGACTCACTTCTATGTGGGTTGTTTGGAGAATAAAGACGAGGTGCAGCGGTTTGGGAAGCAGCCAGTGTTTGTTGTCACAAACGTTGTTGAGCTGAATGCCAAACAGCTTGCTTCGTTTGTCTCGTCTGTAAACCCGGAGTCCATCAAACCAGAGGAAAACAGGGCTATCACTCTGCGCATAGAGCCCGGGGTTGACTGCGGAAAGCGCCCCTCGTTTATCTTTCCCACGCCCCCGGTGTTCGATCTCCGCTGTTTTTCTTTTGACAAGGAAGGCAACACTGGTTTCTGGAGCCCAAGATTTCCAACTGTCAGCAAAATTCACTGCGACCGAACTTACCACGACACCATTTCCTTTGAAGAGCTCCAAGAGATGGCAGCCAACGACCGAAAGTCTCCCCCTCCGGAAGACAGCCAGGAGCTCCTGGGCTGGATTGCAGCTCTGGAAAACTCGGAATCCAGACGCACTGCCGAGGCAGCAAGCCAGGCAACCACTTCCACCATCGCCGGTTCTGTGGCCCAGTCGTCCCAGCCGAACCCCGGCAACCAGGAGGATCCTGCTGGCCAGAATTTGACGACAGGAAACATGGGCGATTTTACCAGACAGCACCAAAGCGTGCAATTCGGTATGTTGGTGACCCTGCCGACATCGCCCGTCGCCCAAGAACTCGAGCCGACAGCTTCGGCCCGAACCGACGACCAATCCGCGGCCACGCTGGGCCGAAAGAGACCCCTCGAGCTGTCGACGCAGAGCAGCATCCCCGAGCGGAGCAAGATCCAGCGCCGTTCCAGCGACGGGGTCGCCTCCGTGGCCCCTCTGCGCGGCAACGAGGGAGTGGGTCCCTCGGCGAGCCAGCCGGCGCCCTCCGTGGGCAACCAAATGAGCCCGTCGCGCGGCAGCACCACCGCACTGCTGCCCAACCTCCGACCGTCGCTGACCATGCCTGCGAGCTCCGCCCTAGCGCATGAGGCCAACATGGGCAGCAGGCGGGAAGGGCCCCGGTCGTCCCTGCAGGAATCGCTCTCGTTCCACGAGGGCAGGATGCGGTCGCTTGCTGCCCGCTCTCTCTCGACGCTGGCCGGGAGCAATCCTGTGGGATCCCAGGAGGCAGGCGCCCAGCCGTCCGAGTTGCCTGCGGAACAAGTCGGCAACCAGCCCGGTCAGCCCGCCCAACCCGACCAGTCCGCCGAACACGCTGTCGACAAGGCCACCATCGAGACGGCATTTGGCAGATGCCAGTTCCTCGGCGACGCGTGCAAGTTCACGACCTACTCGATTCTCGTGTCGCCCTGTGTCGCCGACTTCCCCTGGGTCACAGGGAACCTACTCGGCAGCCACGGCGTGACCGAGTTCCTACGCGACCCCAGGGAGTGGCTCAACAGCACCACCCAACCCGGCACGACGGCTACGGCTCTAAGCGGCACCAACCCCAACCCCACCAACACCACCACCGGCACCGGCACCGGCACAGGCAACACCGGCAACTCCGGCTCCCAGCGCCGACCCCCCAAGCTCATCATCGTCGACCGCCGGCGCACAAAGGCCACGGTCGATTTCCTGCACTCGGTCGAGGCGGTCGGGCTGAAGCGGCGCAACGGCGAGCGCGAGTACGTGCCCGTCTACGACTGGCGCGTGCTGGAGGAGATCTATGCCGAGGAGAAGAAGCTGCAGGCTAGTGGGCAGGTGGCTGGGCAGGTGGCTGGGCAGGTGATTAGGGAGCGGTTTGATCTGAACCATATGGAGAGTGTTTGGAGGAAGTTTTGGGTTGGGCTGGCTTAGCTGGCTTAGGTGGTGGGGGTGGAGGAGTAGGTACCTTAGTATGGGTGGTTGAGGATGGTGGCCGTGACCCTAGATATCTTCCGAGCCCCTGGTGGAGGAGCGAATTGCCGGCCAGACCCTGGGCAGAACCGGCTTGGCGCGCCGGGAGTGGTCGCGTGGGGGGCGAGGATAACCGCGGGGCATGCATTTCTTGCGCTGCTTTTGACGCCTTGCTCGACTGCCAGTACAAGTAATTATTTTGCGACTGGGACGGCATCTAGAGCGCGGGTCTTCTCAGGCACTTTAACGGTCACTAATGCGCCAATCCGTATCAAACCCACCAGCCGAGCGAGAGGAATCATAAGAACGCAACTAGGGCGTGATACATACCTTATCATTTCTAATGGCAATTGATCGTTCTCTTCCCATCTGCGCTACGTGTGACTTCACAATGGTGGAACTTGGCCATCACCGACCTCGTCCGTAGCTTGGTACAGCATTATCCTTGAATGGCCAGGCACGCCAATAGATCATCTCTCTCTCTCGCCTTGGATCTAGGCCCGCGCCGATCTAGGCCTCCCCTCCCCCCGGTGACCATGTCGATTTCCGCGGGGGGCCGCAGGTGGGTCCGGCACTACTAATCTGTGTCTCTGACCACCACCTGCTCGCCGACCCGGAGCTAGGCCGATGATATTTTTTTCTCATTGACCAAATCCGGGTGCTTGAGTCACTCACCTGCCTTTCGTTTGCTTTTGCGGTCGTTCTTTACAGACTGTCAAACCTACCGAACAGTGACCGTTTGACAATTTTTCAACCTTCTCGGCCGGGGTCTTGGGGGCCCACAATCGCTCGCTTTCACTCTTTCACTCACAATGACTTCGGAGGCCAAGATTGACGAAACTCTCCCGGGGAGTGACCCGGAACGGGGCTCCGTTCATGGCGCCGCTCCCGATGCTCCCATCGGCCGATGGCCCCGCCTCCGGGGTTTTCTCCATGAAATCCTCAGGTTTGGCCGGGTTGAGGCCCGGGGTATCACCCCCGTCCCGGTCAAGGAGCGGACGGTGGAGAAGACGGTGAATATCTTTACGCTGTGGTGGTCTATGAATACGAATATTCTGGGGTGAATGAATCTGGATGCCTGGGTTAAAGCGGATGCCGTGACTGACAGTCCACAGAATTACTTTCGGCATGCTGGCCCCCGTTTATGGGCTCAATCTGAGGGACAGCGCCTTGATCATCCTGTTCTTTACGCTGTTGACGACCCTCCTTCCGGCTTATTTGTGCACGCTGGGTCCCAAGATTGGTATGCGCCAGATGCTGCAGGCGCGGTACAGCTTTGGGTAGGCTGGCTCTCATCCCACTAGGTAACGGCAAACTGCTAACACTCCTAGCCGCTACCTCGTGACGATCCCCGTCCTGCTCAACCTCGCAACCCTCACAGGTTTCTGCGTCATCATGGTCGTCATCGGCGGGCAGTGCCTGTCCTCCGTCGCCGACGGCAACCTCAGCGTGACGGTGGGCATCGTGATCACCGCCATCCTGACCCTGGGCATCTCCTTCTGCGGGTACACCGTCCTGCACGTCTACGAGCGCTACGCCTGGATCCCCGCCATCATCTCCATCATCGTCGCCGTCGGCACCGGCGGCAAGGAGCTGCGTAACCAGACCGTCTACGACGCGCCCCCGTCTGCCGCGTCCGTGCTGTCGTTCGGCATGATTGTCGCGTCCTACATGGTGCCGTGGGCGTGTCTGTCGTCGGATTTTACCACCTATATGAAGCCCGATACTTCGTCGTATGTGTCCCCCCCCCCCCCCGCCCTTCTTTTCTACTCAGTTTCCCCTTCCCTCTTACCCCCCTTTTACCACCTCATCCCCGACCCCCTCTAACACCGCCCAACGCACAGCCTCAAAATCTTCACCTACTCCTACCTCGGCCTGGCCCTGCCCACCATCCTGCTCATGACGCTCGGCTCCGCCATCGCCAACGCCATCCCGTCAAACCCGGCCTGGCAAGCCGGCTACGACCAAACCCTCGTCGGCGGCGTGCTGGCCGCCATGCTCGCGCCCGCGGGCGGGTTCGGCAAGTTCCTGCTCGTGCTGCTGTCCTTCTCGCTGCTGGGCAACCTGGCCGCGACGTCGTACAGCGTGACGCTGAATCTGCAGTTGCTGCTGCTGCCGCGGCGCGTGCTGGTGCGCGTGCCGCGGTATGTGTTTTCGTTGGTGTTCGTGGTGGTGGTGATTCCGGTGGGGATTCGGGCGGCGGGGGAGTTTTTTGTGAATTTGGAGAATTTTGTGGCGTTGATTGGGTATTGGAGCTCGGCGTTTTTGGGGGTGGTGTTGGTGGAGCATTGGGTGTTTCGCGGGGCGGATTGTGCGAGGTATGATGTCGAGGCGTGGGATGATGCGGGCAGGTTGCCGTGGGGGGTGGCGGCGCTGGCGGCGGGGGTGTTGAGCTTTGGGCTGGTGGTGCCGAGTATGGCGCAGGTGTGGTGGACGGGGCCGATCGCGCAGACGACGGGGGATATTGGGTTTGAGGTGGCTTTTGTGGTGTCGGGGTTGTTGTATGTGCCGTTGAGGTGGCTGGAGAGGCGGTGGGCGGGGAGGTGATGGGGTGGGTGTGTTGTGAAGTAGTAGAAAGGGAGAGAGGACGGAATGAGAGCTGGGGTCATTATTAATATGGATGGAAGATGGATCGAGATGTGGAAAGTGGAACTGAGTTTCAACGGATACCCTAGATAGCGTTCAACATGCACATTATTTCACACTGCCTCTCCCTTCCCTCGCAGGTTCAGGATCACCAGGCTTGTTGCCAGCGCCGGCAGCAGCGGAACCGACAACTTGCCCCCTTCCAACTTCCACTCGACCGTCCCCCACGGCATGCTCTCGATGACGGTAGCATTCGGCACCAGCACCGCCACCGCTTCCACATCCACATACCCCCCATTCACCACACTCACCAACATCTTCCCCTCCACCACCCAGCCCGCCACATCCACCACCTCACTCCCCTCCACCTCGACCCCCAACACCCCGGGCCCCTCCCCACCCACCACGAACCCCAACACCTCCCCCCTCGTCAACACCCTCGCCAACTGCCCATGAGCCACCGCCAACACCTCACTCGTCGGCCACACCCACGAAATAACCCCCTTAACCCCATGATTAACCGCCAACAACACCATAACCCAACTCTCCCCCACCGTGGGATCCCTCAACCAGTAATCCTCGCCATGAAACGCCTGCGGATTGACCAGCACCGTCTTCCGCCACCTGCCCAACCACCCCTCGCCCATCCGCCTCCAGCTATCCAACCTGCTTGGCACATCCCCCAGCGTCCCCTCACACCCATCACACCCACAATCCCCATACGTCGCATTACAGGCGGTCCCCCACTTCGACCAGGTCGCATTAATCCCAACCGGGTAGACGTCGGCCATGAGCAGGTCGGCGGCGGCGGAGTAGGGCCCGAAATAGTAGTCGGCGCAGTTGAGGGTGACGGCGACGGGGTGGTAGGGGTCGAGGGCGTGGAGTAGGGTTTGCGCGGCGGCGGGGGCCGCGAAGGGGTCCTGCCAGCCGTCGGGCTCGTCGGCGGTCCAGTAGGCGAAGAGGCCGGCTGCGGCGGGGCTGGTGGGTGGGGGGAGGGAGGGAGGGATGAGGGCGGGGGTGCGGTAGATGGAGCGGAGGGTGTACATGAAGGGGAGGTTGGTTTCTTTGGAGGGGGGTGTTAGCGGGGTGGTTTGGGGGGTTGGTTGGTTATGGGGGGTGAGTAAGGGTGGGGGTGGAAGTAAAGCCGTAGCCGTGGGTACGGGTTGACATACGAAACATGTAATCCAACATTGGACCCGAGTCGTTGAAACTGGTCAGGGGCGTCATGGCATTGAGGCCCAGCGCGGCATACTGGTCGATTAGAGACGTATCGTTGTGTCGGAGGAAGCCGTCATAGGCGGCATAGAAGCCATAAGGAAAGAAGGGGGCAAAGATGTGGTTGGTGGATGGGTTACTAAAGTAAAGCCCGCCGCGGAGGTTGTCGATGCGGGTCACGCTGCCGTTGGGTTTGGAGGGCAGGTAGAGGAGGGTGGTAGTGACAGTCCAGGCGGGGGTGCCATCCTCCGGGGCGCCGTAAAGAACTACTTCGATGGGAGTGAGGCTCGGTGTTAGGCGGGAGAGCTCGAAGCGAAAAATGTTGCCGGTGGTGTTGACGGGGACCGTGTTCTGCACAAGAGGCTCGTCGTCCTCGGCAACATGGATGGAGAAAATCAGCCGGTTGGCCCACTTGGACGAGCTGGTGGTGTTTGGCCAAGGCGTGCCGTGATACAGCGAGAACTCGGCATTGACCACGAACTCGGCGTATTCTTCGTTGTCCAAGTAGAGGCTGTACCGGGGTCGGAACAGGACGTGGAGGAGGGGCTGGCCGGGGACAAGGGGGCTTGGAGGCGGGAGAGTCTGGCCGCCGGGGTCAAAGTTTGGGTATCTGAGCCTGTTAGAGATATCCCAGATGCCCATCTGATTCTGGGGTCAGGTTATACTCACCCAGGCTGATAGACTTTTCCGCACCATCGCGGCCAGTCCGGGTGCTCCCCCGTTTGTTGACTACTGACGGCGGTAATGACTGCCGTCAGACAAAGCCACCAGAGCCGGAACCACTCCATTTTTGCGATTGTGTTGAGCAGAAGGGAAGAAACGAGGGGGGTTACACGGCTTTTGAAGACGGGGTTTCCCTCCCTTGGGACCCCGCGCTCGTCTAGATATTGCGGCAAGCACCCACTTTATCCGCAATGTAGAATGATGGTTTGAGACATGGCTCGGTAACAGCCGTGGGGAAGGAAGTCAGTGCATTTTGGGTCTCAATCATCTCAATTGTAAAATTGTAACATTGTGAAATTCAGACAGAAGACAGGTGCGGAGGGGCCATGTTGGCGAGCACGACTCGGTATCCATCTGGGTCCTCAAAGGTCTTGCCGCACTTGTCCCAGTAAGGGTTAAAGCTCGCAACG
Source organism: Chaetomium cochliodes (assembly GCA_023383405.1). Lineage (NCBI taxonomy): Eukaryota > Fungi > Ascomycota > Sordariomycetes > Sordariales > Chaetomiaceae > Chaetomium > Chaetomium cochliodes. The sequence goes on along the minus strand of JAKWJL010000002.1, from coordinate 2,890,216 downwards.
GGCGAGAAGCCAGTCCCTTCCACCTGTGCCACTGCCCTGGCGTAGCTGTCGGCGTCTGGGAGATAGAAAATGAGAAGGTTGTCTTGGGTGGGCGCCCTGCCGACGACGTGCCCTTTGCTCCGCGTGAACTCGAGGTGATAGCCAGCCGACTTGTGGCCCAGCATGACACCGTCAAAACCTTGGTGGTCGGCAAAGCTGCCTAGGGTCTCGAACCCGAGACCATCACGGTAGAAAGGGAGCAGTTTATCAATGTCGTCTGTTGGCCGTGCGATGCGGACGTGGGCTGCAGCAAGCGCCATGGTTGAGTTTGATGTGATGGTCGAGGTCAAAGGATTCGCAGCCTTCTATCAATGGCGTCCAAGCTGACTGTGTAGACAGCATCATCCCCGCTGCGCCAGGGCCCTCCACAAAGATAAATCCGAATAACGGGTCCTTGCACGTGCTCTGCTGCCTTGGGGAAAGATCCGGGAGTTGCCAAGTTAGCCGAGACACGCTAAAACTCCCCCGGCCCATGCGACCGTCAAGGACCCGCCAACAGATCCGATCGGCAGCCAGCCTCTTAGCACGGCCTCCTTTGGACGCGCAAGCATCCCAGCAGCCCACCTCAACAACCAGCAACAAAACTCGGCTGTGTCACTCAGCTGTTTTTATTGTTTTTCGAATGCACCAACGCTTCGTTACTTCGCTCACCAAAACGCCCAACGACCTCGGCCGCCCTCGTTTACGCCAGCAACCCATTATCATCACCTAAAGACAGCCAAACCGGGCTCGATCCACCAAAGGCGCTTATACCATCTCATCAATCCGCAAATTTACCACAACCCGTATTCGTACCTTGAAACGCCCCGATAACGAACGAACCACCACCATGGCCCCTCCGGCCCTCCGTCCTGCGATAGCTTCTCGCGCCTGGCATGCCGCCGCCCCGCACGTTGCCCGCGCCTCCGTAGCAGCCTCCTCTGCCGCCCTCTCCCGCCGAGACCTAACCGTCAACGACGCCCAAAAGGTCACCCTCGGCGTCATCGCCGCCTATGTCGTCGCTATCGCGCTACTATGGAACCTCCCCTACATCAAGTGGATTCTATGGCCGTTCAAGGTACGCCCCGCCTCATTTCACCTCCCGCCTGCCTCACCTTCCTCCCCCTCCCCACCACCACAGCCACTAACCCCCCACCCTTCCCCCCTTTCACAGATGCTCGTAATCGCCTTCCACGAATTCGGCCACGCCTTCGCCTGCCTCCTCACCGGCGGCCGCGTCAAGTCCATCAGCCTGGACCCGCGCGAGGGCGGCGTCACCCACATGCAGGGCGGCCGCAACGCCATCACCCTGCCGGCCGGCTACCTGGGCTCGTCGCTGATCGGCGCCCTGCTGACCTTTGCCGGCTTCAACATCAACGCGAGCAAGATCGCGAGTATCGTGGTCGGCGTGTGTTTTCTGCTAACCTTGTGGTGGGGCAGGAGGGATTGGTTGACCATCGCGACCGTGCTGGCCGCGGTGGGGTTGCTGGTTGGGTGCTGGTTTATTGCGCATGCCGAGGCGCTGCGGTTCGTGGTGTTGTTTATTGGGGTCATGTCGTCGCTGTATAGCGTTTGGGATATTGTGGGTTTTCTCTCTTTTCCCTTTTTCTTCCGTCTGAGTGATGATGCGGGCGATACTAACGACACCACAGTGCGACGATCTCATCCTGCGCAAAGTCAACAGTTCCGATGCGAGCGTCTTTGCCCAGCGCTACGGCGGCTCCTCGCAGTGCTGGGGCGTCATCTGGTCCATCATCTCCCTGGGCTTCATGGCCGCCGGCATCGTGGCTGGCATCGCCGCCTTCCCGCAGTCCGCGGCCCAGCAGAGAGAGGATTCGCAGCACTTTATTCCGACCAAGTTTTGAACGGGTTCTTCTTTTCGGCGGTTTTGGTTGGGGTTCCGGACGGAATGGGTATCCGTGGCTGGATGGGTTGAGGGCATCAGGGGCTTTTTGGTGCCAGGCGTTGCGAATCGGTTGGAATTAATGAACTTGATACCCGGGGTACTCTTTTCCTAGTGGTGGGCTGGAGCTTGCAGCTTCGTCTGGTGTATAAATAAATAACCAGACCGGCGATGGCGTAACTGCCGTGTATGACTTAGAGAGTATGAATAGAACAGCTAATGATTCCGACGGACGGAGAAAGCGTAGCACAGATATTGATACTAGAGGAAATACGAAGTAGTACCTCACCCCTACGCACCCTCCTATTCATAAACTCTGGGTAAATGTCGGAATAGGCTTCCACTTCTCGCTATTAGACTTGGACGGCGAATCCTAGTTCGACTTATATACCCACCGAGCTGGTTGAAGTGCGGCCACCGACACAAGGCTGTGGTCGACTCGTGGCACGAGGAGATAGAGTCCGTTCGGGCAGCCGACAGAAGCTGGACACAACAGCGTCCGGGTGGGTTGTTCTAAAAAGATCGCCGGTAGTACGATGGTCTGCAACTATCGCTTTCATCTTCGCATACAACGGGTTAAACTCCAGATGAAGCAATCGTATTAGTATATAGAGAACCCACTAACAAGGTACGAGTTCGTAACTTTTACTAGTAGACGATACATCACGATCCGATCAGGCCTCACATACCTAGACAATCATAACTAGTCGGGTCTCTCCTTTTTTCCCCCGCCTTCTCACTCCCTCTTGCTTAGAAAAAGGGCCTTGGATTCATCGCGTTTACCCTCTTTGCGGAGCGAGCGTATTCCGCTCGAGATGGAGGACCTTGAGATCGGCCGATACGACGAGCCTCCGCCAAAACCTCAACAATACTCTAAGCTGAGTTGAAGGTGTGGAATATAGGGCGCTCCTCTAGCTCTAACACGACACATTCCTTAACGGATTGTCACACACATATCTATAGAGAAAGGTGTGGTGGATTGGTAAAGTAATCCGTCTAATGGATCTCGATTGAACTTTACCTCGAAGTGGGCATCGACCCTATTTATAGTGGACATAAAAAAGTCGTTATCTGAGGAAAATATCTTCTCCGTTGTATGTAACCCATCCATGCAGCAACGCAAGCCAGGAGGAAGCTCCAGCTGGAACCACCTCAGGGAAAATGAATGAGCCCCTTTCCACGCCACCCCTATCGCTCTATGATATATCCCCTGGACGACACCCGTGCGTCCGTTGGGTTGCTATGCCATATACTTCTCGGTGGCCACACATGGCTCACTTACTCTCGACCGGGTTGAATCCCCTACGCAGTCTTCCCCTTCTACCGAGTATTTTGCGCCCGGGACACCGCGAGGCTCTATCCCGCAAATGAAGAGCAAACCTCCCCAACCCACCAAAACGCCATCCGCTGTAAACATGCCCAACTCCTTTGACGCAGTAACCCCTGAGAGCACAGCAACCTTGCTCGTGTATGTAGTACAATGGCCAATGAACCGTCTACTCCCCCTTGACCTTGAAAACCTTGCCCGACTTCTCGAATATGGCCTCAAACGACGTCTTGATCTGGCTCCTTGGACAGCCCGGGTGACTCGCCGTAAACAGTTCGATCACGCCGACTTTGCTGAGGGTTGGCATGGAGCGCACAAGGTCCTTTAGTTTCTGCTGCATGTCCAGCGACAATGGCTGCTGCGACTTCTTAGTGCCCGCCGCCGCCGCTGCTCCTGGGTTGAGGGCCTGGAAGGCATCTGACGGGGCGGGGGGCGGCGCCATAGGGTTGGCACGGGCGTCTTGGGCAGAACTCGAGGAAGTGGAAGCAGTCGTGGCAGATGTGGATGTAGATGCGGAGGCGGCAGATGGCTCGTTAACTGCGCTGGCCTTCGACTTGGGCGACTCCCAGTAGCTGGTCGAGAAAGGGTCAATGCTGTGGTGGTGTTCGAGCGGTTCTGGATAATGTTAATAGGCCGTTTCAGAATGAGATCAGGATCTCGCGACATACCTAGAACAAATTCCAACCGGTATTTGTATAGCTTCGGCTCTGCCGAGCTCCGCTTACGGTTCTCCCAGCATGGCCCGAAGCTCTCGGGCTCCATACCCCCTGAGAAAACTCTCCTCGCAGGGCCGGTATCTTCGGAGTCGTCCAAGAAATCCTCCATGTCTTCGTCCAACTCCGCGTCCTCCTCGTCATCGTCCAAGTCGTCCACGTCCTCGCCCTCCTCTTCTTGCCACTCTGCCTCCGAATCATAGTCGTAGTTCAGGGGAAGAATCTTGGAGATCGGTTTCCGGGCGAGTTTCTGAAGGCTCTTTACACCTGGCGGTAGGCCGCTGATGGTGCCGACGTATGGTGGCCTCACGTCTTCCCTAAATTTGATCGACTTTACCGGCACCGACTTCAGGACCTCGAGGGTGTGCCTCATTTGGGCGTTCTGTGATTCTGTGGTTTGATCGGTGGGAGTGCTGGTAGAAAGACCTTCAAACTCGCTCATGATCTTCTTGACGCTTGGATAGACACGACCGCGGCGGACTTTGTACGGGATCTGGAGTGCTTCCAGCGGCTTAAAGGTCGTTGTCGGATGTTGGCGTTCCCCCGAGAGGTACTCGTCCAAGATCTTGGTTTTGGCCTCTCTTGTCTCTTCGTCCATTTGTAGGAAATTCCTCGCCAGTTTAACATTTTCTTTGATGAAGAATGGCTTGAACATTTGGTCGTAAAGGGACGTCTCTTTCGCTTCGTTCTTCGCTGTAACACCGGTTGACAGGACATTGTCGGATTTTGAAGCAGCGTCCTTCTTCGGGGTTGTTGCTGTGCGGTTGAACATGCTGGTGAGCCTCATCTGACTGCGTGCCTTTTTGGCTTCTTCCTCCTCTTTCTCCCGCTTCTTTTTCTCGCGCTCCTCTGCTCGCTGCCTTTTCTCTTGCTCCTTTTCTGCCTTCTCAGCAGCCTTGGCGGCTTTCTCCTCGGCCTTTTGTTGCGCCTTGAGCTTCTCAGCGTCAGCCTTTGCAGCCTTTTCTTGTGCCTTTAGCTTCTCGGCCTCATCCTTTTCACGCTTCTTCTTCTCCCGTTCCTCGTCTCGTTTGCGTTTTTCAGCGTCCCTGGCCGCCTTCTCTTCGGTAGTTAGCCTCTTCTTTTTTGGTGGCTCACCGGCCGTCGCTTTCTGTGCCGATGATTTGGCCGTGGTTGAAGTGGGTTTTGCTAGTGTCGAGGGGTTCGCTGGGGCTGGGCTAGGAGAGGGCGAGTTGGTGTTAAGTGGACTGCTTGCCGGGTCACTCAAGCTAGAACTGGATTTTGCCTCGAAAGAGGTGCGCTGAACATCGTTTTCTTCTAGGTTAGAGGGCCCCGGGGTCAGTCAATTTCATCTCAAGAGTGGGCGGGTACTATTCACTGTCGCTCAACGAATGGTCTGTCTGCGAGTCCCTGAATGATGTAGGCCCGCATGACTCTGGATTGAGGAAATCGCCATGGGACCTTTTCCGGCCAGCCAGATCCCGGTCTTGAACTTCGGTAGACATAGCGACAAGAGACATCGAAAACTAGTTTCCCGCGATATATGGTGTCCAATGGAAATGGAATAGATCGATCAAAGGGGCTGATGCGAGTCGAACTAAGGAATTGGCTAGATCATAGCCACGGGTCGTCGATGATGTTGTCGTGAACCGAACTTAACGGTCCGTTCGATGTTTGGGGTTCGACTGTGGAGTTGCGTTGCTTTGGTAAGGGCTGAAGGCAGCGATTGGTAAATTGAGCTGCGGTGCGAGCCTAGGAAAACGCGTCTCGGGTCGCGCCTCCTTATTAAACCGTGCGCGTCACGCGTCATTCGGTTCCCTCACTGTGGCGCACAATGTGGCTGAATACACAAACAGGCTGAATCGGGTTGACTTGCACCTTCTCAACCTCGCACATCCGTTAAGAGAGCAAGAGACGGGAGCTCTATCACAGCAAGCACAGACTTTGCATTCGATCAACCTCATGGAACAAAATTGGTATCTCAAAGCATGTTCAACGGCTTCCATACCGCCCGAGTCATGAAATCGTCTCCACACTAACCCCCAAGCACATCCTCGATCCGGACCTAAAAGAGAGACCAAACTCACCCCGGTTTCGTTATAGTAGAGCTGTCTTCCAATTCATGAGAACATATCATTCGTAGTGGAGCACAAACTGGTTTCAAGGTTATGATCTCTCACCATTGGTGTTCATGTTATGCTGCATACGAAGTATATGTCCCTTGATTTTGCCCAACTCTAACCCACAAACGATGCTCACTTTGCTCTCACTTTTGCCGGTGCAATGGTGCAATGGTGCAATGGTGCTGCGTCATGTGAATATCAGTTGAACACACTTGGTATGTATTTAGCTGTGCAGTCTTATTTCGTCATCAACGCGGGCGTGAAAGGAACACATGGAACGTAGCATGTTAGAGACAATAGTTCAAACAGCCCTGTGCATAACGACTCTACTATAGCACAGGTCTGTCCTTTCACTGGACCTCGGCCTGCTCGGCAGCACCAGCATTTCCAGAGTCAGCGGCTGGACAATTAACAAGAGCGGTTATACGTGGGATCGACTTCCAAGGCCAGTGCGCCTAAAGCAGGTCAACTCCAAGCTTGCAAGGATCATATCGTGGATACCGGGAACAAACCATTTCTTTGTCGTCATCGATTCTTTGCTCCATTCTCAGCAGTGGAGAGTTTTGAGAACCTCGAAGGCAGTTACTGCAAGGCACAATGATCGTGGTATGTTGGTGATGAATGAGGACAATAGCAATTCTCGGCATTGATTGGTATCTCAAGTCCAGATAACCTCCCCCATCCGGTATCCCATGCATTTTGAGTCCTTTTGAACATGCCCCCCAGTTCATGACCCATTGAATCCGTCGGGTATTATCAGACAGGAAAGCCGCATCCGAGTAGCGAGCGGCTATGTGTAAAAACAAAAACGCCTTAAAAGTGGTAACGACAGGGTGAAAAGCGATCGTAGATGCCCAGCTAAACCCTCCAACGCCGGAATATGCACGGTCCGAAATGGGCCGGATTAGATGCCTGATGTAGAGGTATAAAAAAACAAGGCGAGATGGCCTACAAGCGGCAGCCGAGCAGACCCTGTCCCTCTTCGCCGTCTCGAGAATTGCCATCTCTTAGTCAGGGTTCGCAATGTACAGCCGGCCAGCGGAGAGCGTCATGGTGCGCTCGTCCACACTCCCCCGCCGCTTCAACTCGTCGACGCTCTTGACGCTCTTCTCCCGCGTCACCGTAGCGTGCTTCATGCTGTTGCCGGCCAGGTGGGCCGAGTTGCCGCTAAGTTCGGGGACGTTGTCCAGCCGCTCGCCGCTGCTGCCGCTGGCAAAGCTCCTCGCCTTACCGCTGGCTGAGTCGTCCACCGGGGGTGTCCGGTCGACCGGCTTGTCCTCGGCCAAGGACCCTGTTCGCTCCGGGGTGCCGCTGGGGCTCCACCGCGTAGCTCCACCTGCGGGCCCGAGGCCTCCCGACGAGCGGTACGCCATGGCCCGCCTGCCACTGGCCGTGCTGTTTCGCCCGGAGCTGCCGGTTCGCCGATGGTGCAGCTTCTGGACGGCAGCCTCGTCCTCCTCGCTCTCCTCGCCCTCCACCTCGGTCGCGCTGAGACGGAGGGGAACACCGCCGACGCCGTTGAGGTTGCTGCCCGGCGAGTAACCGATGACGGTGGGCTTCCCGTGGTGCCGGATCTTGGCGGCCACCTTCCCACCGGTAGAGCTAAGACCGGTCGAAGTGCGTCCCGCCCCGACAAGCCCGAGACCGAGGCCGCTGCCGGCCCCCACGATCTCACGGTTCGCGCGCATCCTCGCCGCCTTCTGCTGCGCTTGTAACCTGGGGTCTTCATATTGTGCGCGATCGCACCAGACCGTGGCCTTCTGTTTTCGGAGGAGCGCGACGTAGCTGGACTGTGGTGAACTTGGTGCTCCGCCGGAGCGGTTTGACGGGGACCTCCTGACGTCTAACGTGGGCGATGTCCTGTATGCTGCCGGCGGTGCCATTCCACCACCGCTCGAGACGGTGCTGAAGGTATTGACGCTCGGCGAGCGCCTTTGGTGGTTCATCGGGGGTTGTGCGAGATGCGTCGGCTGTTGTTGTTGGTGAGGATTTGTCTGATACGATCCCTGCGCCTGATACGATCCATGCATGCCCGCGGGAAATGTGTTTGACGATGTCGTCCTGGTGCGGCTATGAGTGTAGGCCGTATTCGCCGGACGATCCATGGGTGACGGGCGCCGGCGAGTATATTGGGCGTCGTACGCCGGCTCGGCCGACCAGCCGTGTGACATTTTAATGATGACCACTGGTGAATGGGCCTCAAGGCAAACGTCGACAACAACGGCCGGGTTCGGTATGTATCTGGTGGACGCTCGTCGGTCGGTTTTACGGATCGACTGATGAAATTTGAGCTACGTGCACGGAGGCCCCGGGCAGCCCCGGTCGCGCTAAGTATGCAGTGGTCGAGTGATTGACAGAAATAATAGGCTGCGGGGTAGTAAAGTTTAGTCGCTTCACTTCGCGTTGATCGGTGATTGGAAATTGGGAGTAATCCTGGAGCGGCGAAGGCTGGCCAGGTTTTGAAGAGTCGCGAGGTTTGGGGAGAGTTGTTTGTTCAAAGAGGAGAAAGGATGTGGATGTGACCTGAAATCAAAAGCGCCCGGTCAGACTTGGCGGCTCCCACGTTGCATGCCCCGGCCCTGCTCCCGGTCCTTGTTCGATGATGCGATGATGTGGAGATGATCCGAGCACCGTGACCGTTCCGGCTTCTTCCTTCTGTGCGTGACTTCCCCATGCAAAACCCAACTTTCCATGCGGAGGCGGAGGCCGAGAGAATTGCCTGGTTTTCTCGCTGTTGGTTTTATGATATGTCGTATATGCTATACTGTTGGCGACGAGGACGGAAATTACGGCGCGCGGAGAGCATCTGGAACCCGAATCGGGCACCGCCGTCGAATGTCAACCAACAGGCGCCAAAAGTCCCTTTGAAGAAGCTGAGATTATCGGGCTTGCAAGGTGCAAAATGTGAGCATGCCGCTAACAAACGAGATTCCCCTAGGACGAAGCAATTGCTGAACCGAGAAGGATCGAGGATTTTTTTTTTTTTTTTTGCTCAGCGTAGCGGGACTGATATCAGCGTCGGCATGGGCTCAGATCGGGCTACGATCAACCTAGTTGACGATATGAGCTGAACTGGGTGGGGTTAGGCTTTGGGGAGGTGGGGTAGCTCTGTTGGCGGGCTGCGTTGTCGTCCGCTTTCATCGAAAAAACATCATGACCGGTCAAAGTAACGAAATTGACGCGGCAGTTTAGGTTATGATTGAGATTGGAGCCTGCGCAGGCTATGGCTCAGCATCGCATTGACATCCTCCACAAGCATCCGTCATAGTATTTATGGCAGCTTCGAAACAAGATCGCTGAGGCACAGATGCAACGTGCCTTTGTTTCGCGAAACCAACTTTAAAACCGACCCAGGCGGCAAACGCCCCGTCATCAGTTTCGCACATTGAACTGCGGCGCCCAGAGTCGTACTCGCCCACTAGTTACCCAACACACTCTCTTTTCAGGCTCAAGTCTGGTCTGCCATTGACAAACAATGGCGGCTTTGGTTTGCCGCTCAGGCCAGCCTTGCGGGTAGTCAACATAGCCGTCTTATCCGCTCACTGGTTGGCCGCCAAGGGGGCGTGTGTCCGGTTGGAGCATGTCATTGGAACCCGCTCGTTGCTACCGTGGGGGCGACGGTGCAACCGAGGAGCATCTCCTCCTTGTTGCCGCCCGCCGGCCCCAGCGCCCACGCAGGAAATACCAAGCTCGGCGCGCCATCATCAGCTGGTATGAAGCTACCCCCATTCTCATGTGGAAATAAGAAGCTGCCACGAGATAAAATATCGCAAGCCATCATCAACGCCATCGCAGCGCTGGCGAACGACATGCGCCAACCAGAGGACTGGCTGGCTGGGCTGATGGTCGGCCGGGGCTGATCGGCGAGTTTGAACGGATACCAGCCAATGGTGGCGCTTCCCAGTCTCGGACGTGGTGCATGGAAGCGAGGGCCTTGCGGGGCATCGGGCTGGCGGGGCTTTGTGTGGAGACTTGTGTTTGCGCTCTGATCCCCCATCCGATCATCCATTGCGAGGCGTGCGAGGATCGTCCCGGTTCGGGAGGCAGGCACAGAATCGCGCGTGCGCCTTGTTCCAGTTCCAATTCGTTCTGGTTGAAGTGGTGGTGGTCGGGGTTACAGAACGGGACGTAAAACGTACGCAGTACATTATGTAACTGGAGTCTCGGTATACTCAGATTGAGACCGGCGCATTCGGTCATGTCCGGGGCCAAGGCGGCGCGTGGCTGGTGCCACCGACCTGACACTACACAAAAAAGTTGTAACACTCCAAGATGACGAAGGATTGTAATCCGTACATACCAGCGGAAGATGGGTGAACCCGTTGATACTAAGAGGGAGGCTATCTTGACAGGCCGCGCTAGGCGGCGGATGAAATTTCCACCAAAAGCTGTTTCAGCTTGTTAACAGACAGTCACTGCTTCCATATTCGTCCACAGTTTGCGCTCTCAGGTGCGGCTAATGAGACATAGCTTTCTTCTCATCAAACCTATAAACTCATAAGTGTGTCGGAGGGTATCGGGGATGGACTTTCGGACACTGCTTGGTTCCCGCTGCCCGACTCAGCTGGCAGTAGGTAGTCATCTTTGTGTCTTGTTCGCTTTGAAAAGCTGAGATTACCGAGTCCGACTGAGTAACCTTGGATGGGATATATAGGTATCTTGAACGTCAGAGTCCGTCCTGCATGGAAGGAACACAGCAGCAGCCACCACAGCAAGGTTTCAAAAGCCACAGCACCCGTGGACCCCAATTGCTTTCCCCAACTGTGCTGTCCCCACTGCGGGTCCGGCTACCAGGTTCACGACTTTGGCTGTTGGTTCACTCCTCGGTGCCTGTTACAGCGGCGCGGCCAGGTACCGTTCCTTGCCAAGACCTCTTACCCAAAAGTTGAGAGGAAAACTGGAAAACCACAAGAAGAAAATCGAATTGGCGTCGTTCATTTCCTATTACTATCTCAGAAAGGAACGAATTAGGAGCGAATTACACGGAAGTTTGCAATTGCCCTCCTAAACCTCCTATTTTGACACCCTCTGGGCAATCTCCGAAACCACACATGCCAACGCGTCTGATCGCACATGGTTCCTCCGCAATGCCGGGTTTGACGTCATGAAGTAAGAGTCCGGATGAACATACCCCTATCGCACATGGCGACCGCATTTGGAACTAACACGACCGCCAAGGTTCGCAAAAGAGCTCGATCAAGACGCTGTTCCAGGTATGCAGTCTCCCTCCGTGTGTGCCGAGACACCTGTGCGTTGGATCATCGCCTTGTCCCACCCGCGCCATTGGGCGGTGGGCATTTCTGGAGCAGGTGTTGGCCGATCGCCAACGAGTTTCAGACACGTCGTTGGGCTTGGAAAGTTTGCCCTGACAGCGAACTGACATTCCTTTCTACCAACAGAATGGCGCGTCAAATACCTCAACTACAAGGCCGGTAAAAAACATGTGAAAGCCGTCACGCGAGCTATCAACCGCGCCAATGCGACGCCGATATTGACGAGGAGGGGGACTGAGGCGCCTCAGGCCAATACTCCGGCCACTTTCTTTGGGATCAACCATAGTTTCACCCCGCCCCGACGGAAAACCGACGGACCGAACAGTGGTCTTGCTAGGGAACCGCCCTCGTTCCGACCCGGGTCTACGGCTACCCAGCAAGGGAGAAGCGCCGGCCATGGAGGCGATGAGCGGTCGGGGCTCGCCAGGACACCGGGAAGCGGCATGCAATATGGCAGCATCGGGCCAACGCCGTCGCGCGCGAGCGACAGACACGACTTCGAACTCCCCGCCCCCGCTATCAGGGTCCCATCGAACACGGGCGACCGTAGCCCCTTTCCCCGTAGCGCCACGATGACAACCCCACGACCGGACCACCGTTCCCCATCCTTATTCACCCTTCCATCCGGTGGCGGAACAGCTACGACACCCCGCATGCGCGTTGCTCGACTCTTCTCGGCGGGCTCCACGGCCCCCCGGCCAACGTCCAACAAACTCGAGATCGGGATGCAGAACTTAGACTATGTTCGTTCGGCTGAGCGTGACTTCTTCGGCTTCCTCGACAGCGAGCTGGACAAAATTGAGACCTTTTACAAGGAAAAGGAGGATCAAGCAACCGAGCGTCTAGCCGCGCTTCGAGCCCAGCTGCACGAGATGCGCAACAGGCGGACCGCCGAGATCGCCGAGTTGAAAGCGAGAAAAAAGCAGGGTCACAGTAACGGCCGTAGCGATGAGGATGAGACCGGAGGGCGGCCCAAGGATGATAATCGCGATTGGATCAGTCCGATCAAAGATAGATTCTCCAGGACCGGCCCTAATTCGAAGGCCCTCCAGAAAATGGCACGGACTCCCGTCATGGCCGGTCAGGCAATGGACGAGGGCCGAGACTACGTGCGGCATCCCCAAGGCGACGATGTTCCGTACCGGACGGCAAAGCGGAAGCTCAAGCTGGCCATGCAGGAATTCTATCGCGGGCTCGAGTTATTGAAATCATATGCCCTCTTAAACCGGACGGCGTTTCGCAAGCTCAACAAGAAGTACGATAAAGCGGTGAATGCCCGTCCACCTTACCGCTACATGAACGAAAAGGTAAACAAGTCCTGGTTTGTCAACAGCGACATTCTGGACGGTCACATACGTACCGTGGAAGACTTGTATGCCAGATACTTCGAGAAGGGCAACCACAAAATCGCTGCCGGGAAGCTTCGAGCGCTACAGAACCGGCACGGGGATTCGTCAGACAGCGCATTCCGGAGCGGTCTGATGATCGGCATCGGCGCGGTTTTTACCGTCCAGGGGCTCATCTACGGCTCCGAGTTTCTCTTTAGCGACAAGGATGAGAAACTAGTCGAACAGACGAGCTACCTACTTCAGCTATACGGAGGGTATTTTCTCATACTCCTCCTCTTCACCTTATTCACCCTGGATTGCCGGATGTGGACAAAGAACAAGGTCAACTATCCGTTCATCTTCGAGTTTGATGCGAGGAACTTTCTGGACTGGAAGCAGGTGGCCGAGTTTCCCAGCTTCTTCTTTGCGCTGTTTGGCGTCTTCATCTGGCTCAACTTCTCGAGGCTGGGGGACTGGGAGGGGTTATATCTTTATTACCCCGTTGTCTTGATTGGCATCTCGCTAGTTATCATATTTTTTCCGGCGCCAATCTTGCATCACAAGGCCAGGAGGTGGTTTCTGTACTCTCATGTACGCGCCCGCTCCAATCGAAAACCCCAGTTGTTCCGACTTGGCTGACGATCTCTACAGTACCGCTTGCTTCTGTCGGGTTTGTATCCGGTAGAGTTTCGGGACTTTTTCCTGGGCGATATCTGGTGTTCGTTGACCTACGCGACTTGTGTACGTGGCCCCCCTCTTCCCTCCTTTGGCCAAAGACCTCACAGATCGGCTGACCTCCCCTCAGAACATCGAGCTCTTCTTTTGCTTGTATGCGAACAGTTGGGGTGACCCGGAGCGGTGCAACTCGTCGCATTCGCGCCTCCTCGGCTTCTTTGCCGCCCTCCCCCCAATATGGCGTGCCCTGCAATGTGTCAGGCGTTACCGCGACACGCGGAATGTGTTCCCTCACCTCGTCAACTGCGGAAAGTATACCATGACGATCCTCACTGCGGTTTGGCTTAGTCTCTACCGAATGGGTGATACGCACACCAACCTGAGCTTCTTCATTGCATTTGCGTCTATCAACGCCGTCTACTGCTGTAAGGTGCTTCCCCGCTGAACTCTGTGGTCTGGCACTAACAAGACGTCCAGCGATCTGGGATCTGTTCATGGATTTCTCTCTTCTACAAGCCAACGCCCGACGCAGGTACCTCCGCGACATCACAGCGATCCGCCCCGTCTGGATTTACTACGCCATCATGATCATCGACCCGATCCTGCGCTTCTCCTGGATCTTCTACGCCATCTTCACCCACAACACCCAGCACAGCACCATCGTCTCCTTCCTCGTCGCCCTCGCCGAGGTCGTCCGCCGCGGCATGTGGACCCTGCTGCGCGTCGAGAACGAGCACTGCGCCAACGTCGCCCAGTACAAGGCCGCCCGCGACACCCCCTTACCCTACCACCTCGAGGCCTTCGTCCAGCGGCCCAGCCTCGAAGCCGCCACCGCCGCCGTCCCCGCCGCCGCGACGGCCGCCACCCACGACGGCACGCCCATCACCACCGCCACCCCCAAACCCGGCGCCCCGCCGTCCACACCCCACCCCTCCGCCCTAGCAGCACGCCCAGGCACCGCCGGCACCGCAGACTCCCTCCTCCTACCCGCCGCCGCGGCGCGCACCCCGCGCACCCCGCACAGCGACGCCGGCTTCGCCCCCACCACCACCGCAGGCACCCCGTCGTCCCCCTCCCCCGGCACCGCCCCCCCGACGACCGCAACCGCAACCGCAACCGCAACCGCAACCGCGACGGCCCTCGAAGAAGGCGGCGGCATGCTTCGACCGGGCGGCACCTTCCGCCGGCGCGGCCGCGCCGACACGCTGGGCAAGATGTCGATTCGCCAGGCGATGGCGGAGGCGCATAAGCAGGACTTTGAGAAGAGGCGGCCTCCTGGGGCGGGGAGTGGTGGTGGTGGTGGTGGTGGGAGTGGTGGGAAGGTGGAGGACGGGGATGGGGAGGCGGTGGGGGGTGGGCTTGGGAGTGAGGATGATGATGATGAGGAGGAGGATGATGAGGATGAGGATGAGGATGATTATCGTGGGGATGGTTATGGTGGGGATGGGAATGGTAATGGTGGGGTTGGGAGTGGGAGTGGGAGTGGGAGTGGAGGTGGGGGTGGGGGTGGGGGTGGTTATGGGGGTGGAGGTGGTTATGGGGGGTTGGGGGAGGAGGAGTTGAAGAGTGAGGATGAGGAAGAGGAAGAGGAGGAGAGGGTTGGGTTGAGGGCGGGAAGGGGAGCGAGGAAGGGGGAGGCGGAGAGGGGGTTGCGGAAGTGAATGTTGATTGATAGACTGATAGGTGGTGTGTGGAATGAGGGGTGGGTTGGGTGATGAAACGTTGTTATTTGTTATGAGGACGGGTGGGAGGAGCGTTTGGAAATATAGAGTGGTGGATGGATATACGAGTATTTAATAGCGTTCAGCGGATACACGAGCATTTGGTATGGTTTAAAGCGTTTACACGGAGGATTTCACACGGCAGGCCCATGAACACTTACCTACTATTTACGGTTGTTTATGCTTCACATTTAACCACACATTCTAAGAAACGGCTTCTATTAACAGGTCTTGCTCATATGCTACAGTCTAAGACCGCTCGCGCTATATGTCATTCATACCATACTGTCCCGTACCATACCATACCGTATCTACACCACATCAACTAAGGTTATCCCATCCATGGTATCTATCCTCTTGATCGATCTGAAATCACCCCCTATTACACCCTCCCCCCGCCTCTACTTCCGCCACTCCTTATCAACAGCATCCCAGTGATCCAAAAAGCCCTTATAGAACTTAATGCCCAGCCCCGGATCCAGACTCCCCGTCGTCGCCCGAATGCTGTGCATGCTCAGCTGGGGGATGCCGACATCGGCGGCCTTGCAGCCCATGGCGGCGCTGAGCATGGGGCCGACGGTGCCGCCGGAGCGGGAGTCGTTGCGGATCATGTGGCGCTGGTTGACGCAGCCGGCCAGGTCGGCCACGCGGTCGAGGATGGCCATGCTCACGCTGTCGGTGGTCATGTGGGCGGAGGCGTCGACGCAGAGGGCGACGCCGACGTTGAGGCGCGGGGAGTGCTCTGAGAGGTTGGTCTGCGGGAAGTTGGGGTGGGCCGCGTGGGTCACGTCGGACGAGACGAGGAAGGAGCCCGCGTAGGTCTGCCCCATGAGCCCCGGGCCGAAGGAGGCGTCGGAGGCTTTGTTGGCCAGGCTCTCGACGGCGCGCTCGATGGTGATGGGCAGGAAATTTCCGCGCGCGCCCTGGCGGAGGAGCGAGCCGATTTCTTCGTCGTCGAAGAGGGCGACCAGCTTGATGTTGCTCTCGGAGGGGTCCGACTTGGCGTGCAGGAGGGCCATGAAGGCCGCCCAGGAGCAGAGCTTGTCGTCGATGCGGCCGGCGAAGATGAACTCCTTGTCTAGACCGCCGACGGCGGCGGGCTGGGAGTCGAAGAGCTCGAGCTCCCAGTTGAGGATGGTGCTGGGGTCGTTGATGGAGAGCTCCTTGGTGATGAGCTTCACGAGCTTGGGGGGTTGTGTGGAGGTGAAGGAGCCCTGCCCGCCGAGGGGCTGCGCGGGAGAGGAAGAAGTGGCAGCGTTGAGGTCGCTGTTGTCGAGGCCGATGATGGGCAACATCTCGGTCTCGCGGTTGCCGTGGCCGGTCATGCTGAGGCCAAAGTGGGGTGCCAAGGTTGGGATGCGGGCGACTAATACGTGTCAGTACGGCGATCGCCATTCATCAACTTGGACACGGGTCAACATACTGGGCCAATCGAGCTTGACAAGCTTCACCGTCGTCTTGCCTGTCTCGGGGTCGCGCACAATGACGCGGCCGCCAATGCTCAGGTCCCTATCCCACCACGTCTCGTTCAGGGCGCCAGCGTACTGCGCGACGCCCAGCTGGACATAGCCGTGCGAGTTGGGCTTCTTGCTTGTGGGCTTCAGGCGGGCGGTGAGGGCGTCGATGTGACCGGCGACCATGGCGATGCCATTGCCAGGCTTATAGGATTCACCGACGGCAAAGGCGATGATGGAGCTGCCATTGCGGGTGGTGTAGTACTTGCCACCGGGCTCGAGCTTCCCGGCCCAGTTGTCACGGCTGGAGAGCTATTCACAACAACGTATTAGAAATGGACGAAGCTAGGACGAAGCTAAGGCGGAGCCATTGGGGATGGGGGACCAACCTCCTTGTAGCCGGACTTGAGTAGCTTCTCCTTGAAGTAGTCGACAGCGTGGAAGACGGTCGGGTTCTCGGTCATGAAGTCGAGGTAGGGCTTGGTGAAGGCCTCAGGCCTCAGGTCCTTCGCATCGACCTTGTTGTCGACGACCTCGGCGCGCATGGTCATGGACTGCTCCATGGCTATAGACCGCAACGAGAGGTTGGAGCTGCGCGCCCGTAGGAACTCGGGGGTGTGACGAGTCATGGTTGCGCGAGTTGGGGCGGTTATTGGTTATTAGGGTCGAGGACTGGACTGGCGCGAATCAATGAGAAACGGGAAACGTGTCGTGTCAAGGAGGGCTGAGCAGAGTAGAGCTGGACAGAGGAGAGCTGGGCAGAGGAGAGCTGGAGAGAGACGTGGTGATGCCGAAGACGGAAGAAGGCTATCGGGGGGGTGCCGGTACTTGGGACAGTGAGAGTGGCTGGCCGGGTGGAGTGGTCTGCTGACCGCTGTGCTGGGGGGAGCTGGCGTGCTGGGGTAGCTGGGGTTGGTCAATCATTGGTGACGTTCAAGTGGCGGCGATTACACCGATGTGCGCTAAGGATTGTTGCTATGGGAGCTTTCTTTACGATGTTGAGAGCTGTAGTTATGTATGTGCATGTACAAGAGCATTGCAATTGGTTTTTGTATTTATTTTACATTTACATATTTCTATTTCTACGCTGACTTCAAATTCGGGGTTTGGACCCTTTGCGACACTTTGGACGACAACTGATGGCACGGGCGTTGCGCGGCGCCAGGGCACACTCCGTCAGGGCAGCCACGAACATCAGAGGGAGGGACCTGGCCGGGCCGTCAAGGCAGACGCAGGGCCGACGCAAGTGGATCTCTTGGCAGTGACCGGCTCACGGGCCATCCTCTCCCGCTCCCCGATATCCAGATGGATGCTCCGTGCGCCGACGTGGGTGTGGGGGCCACTGACATCCATGGATGGACGCCACTGGACCTGGAACCAACCGCTGCAACGTTCAGCTCAGGGGGCGCTGAAAAGATGACGCAGCATTCCCAGAGTCCCGGGCTCACCGGAACCCTCAAAATGCCCCTGGATGGAACAGAAATTCTCGACTTGGCTTTCTGCCGAGGCACACTTCTTGGATACCGAATCAAATCAAATATTCCTCAGCACTGCCGCAGTTATTTATACCGTTGGCTACAAGCCAATATTGTGTCAGATAGCTACAAGTCTTGTTTCCCAGATTTTTCTATTCTAGATATATATATTCCATATTCCTTCAACTCGATGCAACCTTGTATTATTTCGTGGAAAACTGCACTTTTGTTCTCAACTTTGGTCGCGTGAGGTGTCTCGGTAGGTTACATTTCTTCGGGAAATTATGTTGTATTCATTCCTGCTTCTCATCACTAACGTCAAAACTCAGAATCGTTCGTTGAATTCCGTCCTGTCACTTTAGTTGGGCAGAAACACACACGATGGCATCGTTCGTGTCCAGCCTCAGTCCGGTGCCCGCCTTCCCGGAGTATCTAGGCCCCTACAAAGTGGGCACAGTCGACGTCGAGATACCCGTTTCCGAGCTCGAGGCCCCGTGCTCTGCGCCAGATGGCTCATCCCACATCCATACCGTTCTGTTTAGGATATTCTACCCTGCCGTGCCCGAATCTCAGGGCAAGCGGGTATCTTGGCTGCCAGCACCCCAGCGCCTCCATATCGCCGCCTATGCGCAGTTTCTCGGAGCAGGAAATACCCTAGCGTCCCTCCTCTCGTAAGGTCCACGCATTCCTGACCTCACAAACGGCTTCTAACAGAGACCAGCTTCCTCCCGCGGCACCTCCACTGGACCTCCATCCCCGCCCACAAGAACGCCACCCTCCTCCCTCCCCCATCCGACCGGCCCTCCGCGAGATGGCCCACCATGATCTTCTCCCACGGCCTCGGCGGCAATCGCAACACCTACAGCCACCTCGCCGGCTCCCTCGCCTCGCACGGCGTCGTGGTCGTCTGCCCGGAGCACCGCGACGGCAGCGCCGCCTTCACCCTCGTGCGCGACCCCAAAAGCAAGAGCAGCCGCGACCCCCAAACCAAAACCACCCAGCACGCCGTGCCCTACCTGCGCATCGCTCACACCCAGACCCCAGACGCCTGGGCCGCCCGCACCAAACAACTACGCATCCGCCTCTGGGAACTCGGCCTGCTCTTCGAAGCCCTCACCGCCCTGGACCGCGGGACCCCGGCTGGCGGCAGCAGCAACAAACTCACCAACCTCAGCACCGCGCCTCCGTCCGCCCTGTCCCAGTTCACCGGCACCCTCGACATCCACACCCCGGGGCGCGTGGTCTTCGCGGGGCACTCCTTTGGCGCCGCGACCATAGTGCAGCTGCTCAAGTCAACGTTTTACGCGCCCCTCGCTAACGCTAACGCCAAGTCCAAGGTCGCCACCACCACCACCACCACCACCGACTCCGACACCGCTACAGACTCAGACTCCGACACGGCCACAGCCAGATCCACCGAAACAGATACCAACGACCCCACCATCGGCGCGCTCTTCGCCCCCCACCCGACCAGCGCCGTCGCCCGCCAGATCACCGCCCACACCCCATCCGTGCTGCTGGACATGTGGTGTTTTCCGCTGGTGGCGGCCGAGGGGGAGGCGCTGCGCCGGCTGCCGTTGCCTTGTTACTCGGCAGGGCTGTCGGTCCCGTTTTATTCCGGTGCGAACGGAGGGGAGGGGGTTAGAGATGGGGATGGGGATGGGGATGGGGAGGGGGGGGGAGATAGGGATGGGGAGAAGTCGTCGGCGCCGGGGGGCAGGGCGGTGCTGGCGGTGGAGTCGCGGGCGTTTTTCAAGTGGACGGAGCATTTGCATGCGAAGGCGAGGATTTTGTCGCCGAGGCCTGGGGGAAGGGGGGAGGTGACGGAGGGAGTGTGGAGGAAGGGTGCGGAAGAGGGAGGGGAGGAGGAGGAAGATCAGGAGGATCTGGAGGGTGGAAAGGGTGGGGAGAAGGAGAAGTCCTGGGCCCGGCCGCACTTCTTCTACGTCGACGCGTCGGCCCACCTCAGCCAGAGCGACTTTGGCGTGCTGTTCCCCTGGCTGACGAAGCGCGTGTTCAAGTCGGACAACCCCGAGCGTGTGCTGCGGCTGAACGTGCGGGCCGTGCTGCAGTTTTTGAGGGGGAACGGCGTGCCGGTGGCAGGGACGGGGAGGGCCGCGTTGGTGGATGGGGGCCATCCTGGTATGAAGGGGGAGTGGACGGGGGAGGATGAGGTTATCCTTGAAGAATGCGAGGAGGGGAAAGGGAAGGTGGATGCGTGGAGGTGGATTGATCTTGTCGGGCTGGGAGCAAAGGCGGGGCCGTCTGAGTTGGAGATCTTGGAGAAGGGGAAAGGGGAGCGGGAGGTCAAGGCGGAAGAGGGGGAGAAAGAGATGCAAGGCGAGATTGAGCCTTCGTTGGAGAGTGTGACTGAGGGGGCGGCCGTGCATGCTACGAAGTAGTTGGTTGGTACGGAAAAGTGAGGTCTTTTGGTTAGGGGTACATGATCTGCTTATTTTTGCGAGGCGCTGGAGGACAGGGCATCATTAGAGCGTTTTGTTTTGTTTTGTTCTATCAGCATCATGTTATCTCATAAATTCTTTACTTGGACTTGGCAACCACGGTAACAGCAGGCGAGGTCAAACTCCAATCCACTACTGCTGTATGTTCCAACGCCCAACTGCACAAATACAAAGCAAGCGAGCGGCGTTGCCAACGGACTGCTAGTTCACCATCTCGACGGAGAGCATTGTTATGGAAGACAACCCATGCCAACAAATGAAAAGGGGTATCAAAGGAATGGGTATCAAAAGGGTATCAAAGGGGTATCAATAGAAAGGGTGTCAACGATAGATAGGAAATCCCTCCACGTCCAATGGTATCGGCTCCAGATCAAGCTCAACTCCCTTCAGCCAATTCTTTACCCTTCTCTTCGGATCTACCCTGAGCTCCTTTTCCGCCCTGACCCTTGCGTGCAGCTTCTTCGCGAGTGCTATTGTCATTTTGCTTTTGACCACGGGCACGGCTCCGTTGTTGGTATGGTCCCCCCATTGCTGCGGTTGGTCGCCGCTTATCTCTGTCGTCTCTGGGGTGTTGTTGTTGGCCGTGGCGTTGGCTACCTCCATCTTGGCCCGGTTTTTGCGGCTGCGGCTTTCTTGGAGCAGACGCATCACGGGGCCAACTGGCCTCTTGCTGTTGGTTCTTTTGACGTCGTTGCTTTTGGGGCGAGAGGAATCGGTTGTCTGGTCAAGCGGCACAAGTGCTGTTTCAAGCTGGTTGCTGTCTTCCATCTCTTTGGGGAGAGTGATCAGTGTCCTGCCGCTGGAAGCGGACATGTCCTCGGTTGGGTGGCCGGTCGATGTTGTCAATATCGTTGGCCAAGAGATCTTGGGAGAAGTCGGGTCCTGGGTCAAGCTAGGGGTCGGGCTACCTAGGGACTGTTCTGGGATAGGAGAGAGAGGTCTATTGAGTTCATCGATGGATGACGTCGGGGTGCTGTCTTGGGTTGGGGCGGATTCTTGATGGGCCGGGGTGAACTGATACTCCCAGGCTTCTGGCCGTATGTTAGTATTTGGTTTATGGGAAGGCTTTCCGGTCTGACATACCGTTCCGGGCTTCCCTTGCCCGCCAGTAGTAGCTGCCGTCCTCGCTCAGGTACCATTCTGACCACAGGCTTCCGTTCTTGGTTCCCGTCTTTTTGGAGCTTGACTTCTTCGGCTTGCTCGCTTCCAATCTGACCTTGCCTTTTGTTTTGACATGGGCAGGGGTCATTAGTGCCTGACCCAGTCCCTCAGTCATTGGTGACATCTTCTCGAGATGGATCTGGGGGACTTTGCTGGGCGGTGGTGGTTTTAGCGTGCGCTTTGGCGGCTGGGGTATGGCAGTCCTGAAGAAGAACCAGGTGAAGTCCCGATTTGAGGTTGTCGTCATGTAATACTCGCGGGTCTTTGCAGGCATGGCGGATTAGACAGGGCCCAAGCTGGACTACGGGTAAGGGGCTGGCGGGAGGGGCAATGGATTACCCCTGCAGTATATCTTCAGGGCGTGGTATGCCGCGCGAAGGTATAGATCTGTTCCTCAGCAGCGCCGGGAAGGATATGTAACCACAGCCTCGCAATATGATCCCCGTTTCAAAGCAGGTGGTGCGCCGGTTTACGATAGCAAGAGACTTTGAGGACCAAACCTTACTGCAGGGTCCGAGACGGAGATGCGGTCTATATGGGGTGGTGGTCTCACGACAGAATGAGAACCAAGGATATCAGCCGCCTCGTGCCTCATGACGGAGGGTGATTAAGAGTGGCAAGGTCAGTAATTGGAGCAAACGTATGCGGCACTGCCGACCTTGACTCCCAATCAAGCACAGAGAGCGACCCGAGCCTCTTAGGGAAAGACTTCCACAACTGCTCGTTCATCGGCGAAAGGTGGCCGGAATTGTCAACCCTGACGTCAACCTATCATGGACGGTCTCACGTTGCGGCGGTGCGTAGGGCTTGCTGCCCAACGGTGCCAGCATACACACCGGGAATTTATGACTGCAGCGCCGGGCACCTATCACGGCGCCCAACCCGGTTTCACATGACTTGGGCCCTGCCGAACCGGAGAATTTCGGCCAACCCATGCTTTTGTCAAACGGCATCCCTCCGTTCCCGTCTTCGAGAGTCCCGGGCCGCTGCCGCCGGCATACTTATGCCCTAACCCGCTTGGCCCGGCCTTCCCAACAGTTTTCAATCGCTTGCATTGATCAATAAAGGCAAAAAAAAGATCGGATGATGACTCGGAACGGTTTTGTATGGGAATTCGTGGCGTCTTCCCAGCCAGCCGGTGTTACGCGATGAGGCTCAATACAGCCGCTGAGGTTGGTCGATTAAACGGTTTCCGTTGATGTTGGAAGACGGGAAGATGACTGAAGAAGAAGAAGCAGCATGTGGAGAGCCGCGACTTGAGTGCGAAATGGAAGAAGTGGGTCTCCTTACCTGTGCCAAGCCTTGCCGCGAGCTACGGAAAATCGACGGCAGCATCGCGCTTCAACTCACAACTCAAACCATCAGCCTCCCTACCTCTCAGCCAATCCACCACTAAACGACAACAGCGAATCGACGACATCCTTACCCCCCGACTTTTTGCCGCACTCTAATACACATACACCACCATCAAAATGACGTCCACAATCGGCATCCCAATCAAGCTTTTGAACGAGGCCCAGGTATGCAATCCCCCATCCCTTCCACCCCACCGCAAACCCAAGGCATCCCCCAGCTAACGATGCGCAACCACACCACAGGGCCACATCGTCACCCTCGAAATCACCTCCGGCCAGACCTACAGGGGCAAGCTGATCGAAGGTACGCATACCCCCCCCCCAGCACCCACCTCACCCCTGCTCCATACCCAAACAGGCCATGCTAAGAACCGCCCCAACCCACACAGCCGAGGACAACATGAACGTCCAGCTCAAGGACATCACGGTGACGGCGCGCGACGGGCGCGTCAGCCATCTGGAGCAGGTGTACATCCGCGGCAGCCACGTGCGCTTCTTTATCGTCCCGGACATGTTGAGGTGCGTTTCTCCCCCCGCCCTCCCCCTGTCCCATTTATCACGACAGGCTATATTAGACAGATTCGGGGTGGATAGCTAACATAGGTGTTTTCAGGAATGCCCCCATGTTCCGCAGCCGCAACGTCCGCGGCAGGGGTGTCGGTCTCGCCCGCGGCAGGGCGACGGTCAGCAGGGCACGGGCTGGTGGTCGCGGCGGGAGGTAGAGAAAAGAAGAGGGCGGTGGTTTGCTGGTTGGTTGTCGGTGGTTGTGTGGGATCAAGGATCAAGCAAGACGGTTATAGGGAGGGTGTCGTAATGGCCGACATATATGGGCGTTTCGGGGTTACAGAGCAGCAGCGGGAACCCACGAGCGGTTTTGGGAAAATGAATGGGGGATGGAGGGTGGGAGAAAGAAAGCTCTAGAGAGACGTGCCGGCATGCGCATGAGGTAGCGCCGCCCCCTACGGACTACGGACGTGAGGTGAGGTCGGCCCTGGGCGCTGAGGGTACGTATCATGTCTCCTCTTCGGATATGGTTGGTATCTCTTCGTTCAGGGCTGACGCCAGCCAGTCAATCTCGGGCCTCTCGAGACTCGGCAAGTCTCTCCCATCTAGACAAATCTGCCTGCAAAAATTACATGTTATACACGGCGAGACACGCCCGCCAAATCTACTTAAGTCGCGCGTACGCCTCCGCCGCTCGCT
This sequence comes from Chaetomium cochliodes, assembly GCA_023383405.1. Lineage (NCBI taxonomy): Eukaryota > Fungi > Ascomycota > Sordariomycetes > Sordariales > Chaetomiaceae > Chaetomium > Chaetomium cochliodes. Next base: position 2,866,067 of record JAKWJL010000002.1, on the reverse strand, counting down.
TGACAATCGCTTCGGCTTTTGCCAACCCTCCCAGTTGTGCACCCGGCTCGCCCTCGAGATCGGGCGTTTTGCCCGCCGCCTCTAGGACCTCGGCAATGCTCGTCTCCGTTGCGCGGATCGCCTTGCGGCCCTCCTCGCGCACCTCCTCTTCCCAGTATTCCCGCGCCGTGTCCCACTCGTGTTGGAAGCGCTTGAAGCTAAACACGATGCCCAGCGCCGCGATCGCCCCGCACTCGTAGACTCCAAGCCCCGAGAGATAGGAAAGACCCGCCAGAGCGGTGCTCAAACCGGCCAGGCTTGCGGACTGCACCACAAGCTTTTGCGCCAGGGCTTGCAGCGCCGGCGCTGTCTTCCGCTGTAGATAATTCCTTGTGAATGGGATGTGGGCCGGCCACCTGTTGACCGCATCGGGCGTGACCGTGTCTTGCTTCTGGTGCCCAGTCGAGGTTTGGGGCAAAGCCGGACCAGCGTATTGAGGTTGTCCTTGCTGCCCCGCCACCACACCGGCCCCCTTGATACGGCCGGCGAGGTAAATCAGTCCTTTTTCTGCCCCAGGGAGGAAATGTAAGGCGACCAGTTCTGACGTGACCATGCCTACGTCGTCGGCTCGCCAGAAGAGGTTCCACCAGCCGAGTTCGTTCCAGGGCGGCGTATTGAAGGCGCTATCCAACTGCTGCTGTAGTTCCTGGTGGGCGTGTTTCGCCCAGTTCGCTAGAACCTTGTCCAGGTGGGCGATGGTCGCCGTTGGGAGCTTTGTATGTAGGTCGACTCCCAAACCAAGGGCTTCTTCCCGCTGCATGGATGCCCTGGCGCTCCGCAAGAGCGAGCCGATCAACTTCCGGACAGGTGCTTTCATAACCCCTTCGTCGTTCGGCAGGGTGCTCTTCCTCAGCCACTCGCTGACAGCGCCGATGTTGGCCTCCGTCCACAACGTCTCGTACTTCCTCGCGTTGCCAACGTCAGCACGGAACAGCTCCAAACCCTCGGTAGCAGCATCCACGTTGACCGCGATCAGCGGACAACCCTCCAGATCCTCCCTCCCCACATTCCCAAAATTCACCACCCCCGCAATCACATCCCGCCCCTCCCCAACGGGCAACGCCAGAATCGACGCCGCCCCGCGCAACCCATCCCCAACCAACAACGCCACATGCACCGGCGACTCCACGGGCGCCACATACCGCCCCGTCGTATCCGCGACCCCCACCTCCGGCACCAGCACCGCCTCGTCCACCACCCCACCACCACCACCATCCCCTTCACCACCAGCCGCAGCCGCAGCCGCCAGGACCGGCCCCGCCCCGGTAACGAGCACCTCCAACTCGGCGGCCCCGCGCCGTGGTAGCAGCAGCGGCGTCGCGACGCCCAGCTCGGGAATCGCGTGCAGGTCGCGGTTGGTGTGCAGCCCCGCCTCCTCGGCCTTCAGCTCCGCGCCGGCGCGCACCACCAGCGGCTGGCGGGCGGCGTCGTGCGCTTCTAGCTGGGCTTCCCAGGCGGCGGCGGGCTGGAGGGGGTCGGCGAGGGCGAGGCGGAGGAGGCGCGTTGCTGTTGCTGTTGCTGTTGCTGTTGCTGTTGCTGGGGATGTGGGTGTGGGTGTGGGTGTGGCGGTTGTGGGTTTGGGTTGGGAGGAGGTTTCGTCGTTGGCGAAGCTGAAAACGGCGAGGCGCACGGATTCGTGGCCTGCTGGTTCGGAGAGGTTGCGGAGGGCGAGCTGGAGGCGGGGGTAGGAGACGTGGTGCGGCGCGTGGGTTTGGAGGTCGAGGAGGGCGCGGTGGAGGTCGGTGCGGGGGTCGGAGTTGGATTTGGAGTTGGAGTTGGAGTTGGAGGAGGTGGAGGAGGTGGTGGATTGGTAGCGTTGGAAAGCCGGTTGCTGTCTTCGTGGTCGGAGGGCGGTTGTTGATGATGGGGCTGAGAAGAGGCGTTGAGGGGAGTGGGAGAAGAGACATAGTGATGACGGTTTGGTTTTTACTAATTGGAGGCCCCGACTCCGGCTCAGAACCCTCCCCAGAGCCATTGCTGGTGCCATGACAGGCGAGCTGCTTTAAAGCGCCAGCTTCGATGGTCGTTGGCGTCGGTACTAGGTTAGGTCAAGATTAAAGCTGAAGTTGACATGGAAGGCTGAGGGGAGCTCTGAGCTTTTTGCTGGAAAGATCCGGCAGCTCCCCACCAAGCCCAGTGCTAACACGCACGGAGCGCAGGGTACACAGCAGGGGTCCCTGTCCCGCCTTCGGTCATCCTCGAGACGTTCAACCCCCACTACCCCGATTCCGACATTCATCATCCATCCGCGAACTCAGCGAACCAGCGTACCCAAAAGCCCGCGACTCACCCTTCAAACACCAGCGCACGCCCACATCACGGGAATCCACCCACCCCCATTTGGGCCCTCACCTACATCCCCGCAACCCCAGCCCTTCCAACCTCCAAAATGGCCCAATCCACCGCCCACCGCCGCCTCCTCCAAGAGTACCGCGCCCTCACCAACAACCCGCCCGAGGGGATCACCGCCGGGCCCGTGTCGGAAGACGACCTGCTGCACTGGGAGGCGCTGATCCAGGGCCCCGAGGGCACGCCGTTCGAGGGCGGCATCTTCCCGGCCGAGCTGCGCTTCCCCAAGGACTACCCGCTGGCGCCGCCGAGCATGAAGTTCCTGGGGGAGATCTGGCATCCGAACGGTGCGCTTCTACCCCCCCACCTTCCATCCATCCCCTCCACCCTCTACACTCGCTGCGGCGATTTGGGGGGTTGGAGAGCGAGAGAGAGAGAGAGAGTGTGTGTGTGTGTGCTGACGGCGGTGTTTCGGTCTCTTTAGTCTACCCCAGCGGCCTGGTGTGCATCTCGATCCTGCACCCGCCCGGCGACGACCCGAACCACTACGAGCACGCGTCGGAGCGGTGGTCGCCGATCCAAAGCGTCGAGAAGATACTGATTTCGGTCATGAGCATGCTGGCGGAGCCCAACGACGAGAGCCCTGCCAACGTGGAGGCGGCCAAGATGTGGCGGGAGCGGAGGGACGAGTACGAGAACAAGGTGCGGGAGGGGTGAGGCGGATGCTGGGGCTGTGAATGCTTGGGGGGGTGGTTATGTTGGGGGGGGGGATATGGATGGCGTTGCTGGGGTTTCATATGGGTTGATTTTGCATGGCGTGGAGTTTACATTGGCACCGTTGACGTACGTGGTCAAGGGTAACTAACGAGGTAACCAACTCTCGGTATATTCGCTTGCGTTGAAACGAGTCGTCTAACCATGATACCTTCGGATAAAACCGGCGGCCTGGGATGCACCCACACAAACTACACTTCCAACACCGGGGTTGCTTATCGCAGCGTTGACCTGCCCATAATCATCACCATACCCTTCCTCACATATTGTTTTCCGCTTTAAACTTATCCCACGCCTCGTTGAGCGTGCTGAACACCGTCCCGGCAATCATGCGCACCTCAGTCGTAGCATCCTGCGAAATCTAACAGACCAGACCAGTTAGCAACCACGCGCCCCTTGCCATGTAAACACACAACACAGAACAAAAGCTCACCTTATCGGGATGCGTCTTAGCAATAGCCTTCATATAAATAATCTTGACCTTCTTCGCCACCACCAACTCATGCAGCCCGACCTTTGTCCACCCGCTGCCCTCCCACAGCACCGTATCCAAACTACCGAGCAGCGCGCGCAGGTTGTCCCGCTTCCCATCCCGCCAGGCCGCGATGCGCGCGTCGACCTTATCGGTCAGCGCGAGTTTCTCGTCGCCCTCCCGCTCGGCCGCCTGGTGGGTCGCGCGCAGGCGCTCCACCGCCTCGAAGCTTTTCTGGGGGTTGGCGGACGGTCGGGCAGGACGCGGGGCTGCCGCCGCTGCCGCTGGCCGCGCCGAAGCTGGCCGGGCTGCGGGTGCCGGTTTCGGCGCGAGGGCTTTCTGGCAACGTTGTCTGCCTGCCGCAGCAGTGGCCCCGCCCAGGCCGGCCTCGACGCAGAGCTGCCAGACGGCGGCGGCGTCGGCCCACTTTTCCATCTGCTCGAGGGCTTCGGCCTTGCGGCTGAGTGCTTTGCCGTAGAGATCACGCATGTCGCGCTTTTCGCCGGGTGCGCCGTTGGCTCCTTGAAGGTCGACCAGCTCGCCTTCGCCCTTGCCTGGGCCAATCAGCCGGATGGCTGTGTCGGCGTCCTCGACCGCTTGCCGCGGCTCGCCCGTCTTAAGTGCTGTTAGGGCGCGGTTGCAGAGCAGGAGGATGCTTAGGGGGTGGTCTTGTGGAATAGCGGTCATGGAGGAGGTGTATGAAGCGTGGGCGGCCGCGAAGTCGCCACGTTTGAAATGGGCGGTGCCTTCCAGGCGGCATTTTGTCGAATTTTGCAAAGCAATGGGCGAGATGCTGGGTATCTGGCGAACAGGGCGAGGGGGTGCAGGTTTGGGAGCAGGAGATGGCCGGGCTGCGGGTCGCGGGGCTGGGGAGGCTTGTGAAGACCGAGCTTGTGGTGTAGACTGGGAGGCTGAAGGGGCTGCACCAAAGAGTAGGTCCGGCTCTGGTTCATCGAGCCTGGCTTCTGGCTGCGGCCGTGGGGTCGCCTTTTTCCTACGGGCTGGGCTAACGTATGCTTGGAAGCTCTCTTCCTCGGCTGCTTGTTTGCTCACCCGAGCGCGCGGGTTCGGGGGAGGCTGTGAAATCTGCTGCCATGTGGGGGGGGCCTGACTCCCCTTCGCCGGCCGAGCAGGCAAAGCCGGTGAGCGTTCACGGGACCGGGGACCGCTAGAGTCCCGACTCTGGGGCGCTAGTCTTCCTGACCTTGCTTCCGGCCGCCCTCCAGACTCCAGCATCAGGGCTTCGTCAGTGACGTCGGGCACTTGTCTCCTTGTGCTTGCACCGACACCTTGCTCCTGGTTGGGCCGCATCCACTTTGGCTGGTTCGGGTCACCATCCTGCTGGAACTCGGCCACCGCTTTCTGGACTTTCTTTTGCCCCGTTTTCCACAGGCTGTTTGCCGACTTAAGGAAACTCGAGCCCACAGCCGCCGCTGTCTTGGCAAAGTCACCATCCATGGGCGCCGGCGACCGGTTGTCGTTCCTCCTAACGTCGTCGTCCCCCTCCCTCATCCATGATGGTGCTCCATTCCGAGACTGGCTCGGGGCTCGCTCACCCCTATCTCTAGGCTGTTCCCTCGCGCTGCCCCGGCCTTTTGTCTTTTCCTTCGCCTGCCTATGGGCGTCATCCAGCAACCAATTGACAGCAGCTTGGACATTCAGCCCCCCGCCGCTCTCCGTGAGCCCTCTCCTCGCATTTTCGGGGGTGAAGCCGTAGTCCACGAGCTGAGCAACAGCCTTGTCGAACGGATCGTCTGATGCGGCTGGCGGTTCAACCTCAGAGTCCGAAGAGGAGTCTTCGATTGGCTTTCCTGGTTCAGGCTCCCGCGCAAACGCCGGGGCCGCCTTCTTCCTGACTTGATCCACGGGTTTACCAAGGTCGCCGAGCAGGTCGTCATCCTCGTCTACATCCTTGGAAGCTTGCGGCGGAGGTTGGTTGGCTTTCGTTTGGAACTGGTTGAGCCCGAAGGGATCGTCATCGTCGTCGCCGGCAGAACCTCCGCTACCAGATGCCGCAGGCGGGCCCCAGGCTTGCGGATTGGCGAGATCTAGCTGAGGCGCGTTCGCAGGAGAGGGGTTGCTGGGCGGTGCAGGCGGCGGGAAGTGGCTAGAGTTGTCAACCTTAGTGCTAGCACTGAAGGCTGCAAACAAATCATCATCCGACTCAGCAGGTGGCTTTCCGTGCTGTGCCCCTACACTGGGGCCCTGCACATATGGCGGCGCCGGTATGGCAGGAGAGGCCGTCCTCGATGAGCCAGATTGATTCTGGCCAAGCGAGTCAAAGAAGCGCCCATCCCCATAATGTGCCTGTGCCTGCTTCCGCCGCTCCTCCTCTTTCTTCCTCTTCTCGGCCTCCAGCTGGTCTTGCCGCTCGCGGAGACTGAGGTTCGCGTTGTTCTTTCCAGAGCCGAAGCTGAGCAAGTTGCCGAAGCTGTCCTGGGCGGGCTTGGGGGCTGACGGTTTGGCCCCGATGCTACCGGAACCTTGATTGGACAACGGAGTATTGCGGCCGGAGGTGAACGGGGACGGGGACGGCCGCAGGGAAGGGTAAGCCGCTACCGCGGGGTTTGTCGGCGCCGATTGCGCATTGGCAGGCTTCCCTTGGCTGGGTGCCGACCAGTTCAGACCGGCGAGATCGTCCATTGTGTGGTCGGCGGTAGGAAATGGCAGCACCGCATTAGGAAATGAATGGGTGAATCGCCCAAGCGGGTCTTACGGCCACTGGATTTGGGATTGGAGCTTTTGTTTCGAGGAGGAGGAAGGTTGATGTCGCGCGCCACAGGGGCCTGACGCTAACCTGAGGTCCAGGGTTGCAAGGGTTCACTCAAGTTGTGGAGTGCCAGATCGAAATGGAAGCCCAAGTGTGGCACAGTGCCGTCTCCATGTTGAAGTGTGGCGTCACGGCGTCTGCCGAGCTTTGATTGACGCCCAGGAGGCCAAGCCTTTCCCTTCAAAATTCAACTTTTGCATGGCACGTGCATGGCAATCTGCAAACCGTCTCCCCCACCTGCCAACAGGGGAAGATGTGTCCATCACAATGCACCCAAGGCAAAGGGAAGCGGCAACGGTCGATCTTCATCCATGCAAACAATGAAAATTCGCGCGAGTCACGATTGCGCCCGGTTCTTAAATGCGCCGAGAGCGCATGATGTTTTCCACCCTCCTGACCCGGGGTGCCATGTTTGCAAGTGGCCGATCGGATGATCCGTTTAATAAGGTTAACTGTTGTGCTGGTGTTCGGTCACCAGCCGTTGTTGATGGGACATCAACCTCAGGCAAGATGCAAGGCTAAAAGCAGGATAAAATGGGGTTCTTCATGAGACCGGATTCCGTCGCAGAGCATGCCCCAGATTCAGAGATGTGCTTGGCTCTCTCCAAACTCTGCAAGGCTGCGAAAGACTGGCATCAGTCGCAGCATTTTCCAGAACCACCCGACGAAAGGGGCATCCAATGTCAGGGTCCCCCGGCAGTGCCCAGTAACTCATGCCCAGCAATTTGTGCTCGGCATCACGATTGGCTCACCGAGCATTTGGGTGGGATTTAACCCCGAAAAGATGTTAGCGCAGACCAAGCCTGAAACAGTTTCAGGCGGCGTTGGCGCTCGTCCGATCCTGGGGAGCCCCTTCCCATTTCACCTGATGTGCATACCCCGCTCCCCAACGGCGGTCCGGCGCGCCACTGATGAAGTCATCTCACCTCCTGCTGTCACCTCTCCGTTTGACATGCCGAGACGCTCAGGTACCGTGACATGAACACAGCCGAACTGCCGTTCATACTCGGCCGTCCCTCACCCGCTTTGGAGAGAGCTGCATCCGAGGCGCTGCCCGAGGGCGACTGGATGAGGTTGCAGGACACGAGCTGCCGTGATCGGAGGCCCCGTCGAACAAGCCACACCATGATCGCGAGTGAGTGTGACGGCGTGGTGAGATGCAGATGGCCGTGGGTGGAGTGGTTCGCGCATCCCTCGAGATTATTCGTCCCACGCAGAGATGGACCAACAAGATGAACCAACAGCGCGAGCGGGCGAGCGCAAGTCATTTTATTTCTTGGAGCATCCCTCGGCGGTGTCATTCATACCCGGGCCGTGCTGACAGGGATTTCCCTCCCCAAGTGTTGTGGCGGCTACTTCCTCGGCAAAGCGGCTCATTTTGAGGTGCTGTTCCTGCGTTAGCCCATGGAACCGCCCCCCACAGAAACATATCCCTGTAGCGTCCCCTTAATCGAGGTCAGACGGTGCTGGCCAACCAGAGCCCTTCTTTTTCTAGCCAGGTGCTGCTTCAGGAAAGAGCGTCCTGCAGAACCCCGGCAAGGGGCGTTTCCTTGGCTGCCCTTGGCTGACCTTGGGCTGCCCTTCCCCGTCCTGCAGAATGCCATGCCAGAACACAGAGGGGCACCGCAGAAAATCCACAGGGGACCAATTTGGGTTATCTTTGGGCGCATGTCACACTCCTCCCTTCCACCCGCTCCCTTTTCTCGCCTTTTGCGCCTCGTCTGCTTTACCCACCCCTTCTTTTGACTTCCAGTCTCTCAACCCGCAACACTCACTTTCGCGGTTTTTCGACTCCCCAGCTCGGGGCCCACGTTCCTTACTTCGGCGACGACGACATCTATCTTTCATTTCGCGTTTTTGTGTTGATCGCCAACTTTCGTTTCTTGGTGCGATCGTAATCTGCCGCCCAACGAGGTTATCCGCTCGACTTCAGACATCGCAACCACCGATACTCCACCGAATCGAGAATAGGGGAATTGGGGTTTGTGTGCGCAAGCAGCATATCAGGTACGCGAGGAGGCCCCCGGGTGGCAGCTTGGGTGGGCTTGTGAACCAGACGGCTGTGAACTGTCATCCGTCATCCGTGGTCGGGTTGCGAGGCCTGTGCCTGTGGTTCGTGACAATTTACGGCTCGCCTCAAGTCGTCTGGCCAAGCTGGTACGGTTGAGCCCTGGGAAACGAACAATACAATAGCCCCACCACTTTCCCCTTGTCTTTCTCTTCTTATCACGAGGCAGCGAGCTGGCGCTGTTTTTCCTTTCTCTCCATCCTGAGTCGAACCAACCTGGGGGGCACAACGGCAACAACCCCCCTCTCTCTCTTTTTCTCAATCTCTCACTCCCACCAACTTCCAAACAATGATTTAAGGCGAGGGTCGCAGTAGGGCTAACTATTTCTCCTCCCAGACCTGCGATCACCCCCGACTTTCACAAAACATCACACTCACTCTTTCTACTAGTTGGCGATTTTAACCGCGACAGAGTTTCGCCAGCATCACTTGCAACCTTTCCACGATCATTCTCCCACCTTGAACTTTAAACATCCAGTCACTCCTTTACAACCGGCAACATGAAGTCCGGTAACTCGCTCGCCGCGATCCTCGCGTCGCTGGGCGGTGCTGCCGCTTTTTGGCGCATGGAATGCCGGGGCCAAGTCGGCCTCGCCCGCCTTGATCCTCTGATTGACCCGGGTGTCCCGTCGAAGCATGCCCATGCGATTCACGGCTCTAACGGTACGCAATGCATAAGATTCCTTGGTGGAAAAAAAGACAGGCGAAGAACAAATAAAATCGATACAATAAACTTGTATCAAGTTGTATGACTATTGCGCTAACGTCAATTCGCCTACAGGTTTCAGCGCGAGCACGACTTTTGAAGACCTGCGCAATGCCGATTGCACCTCGTGTGCTGTGGCTGAAGACATGTCGGTCTACTGGGCGCCGGCTCTCTACTTCAAGCATATCAATGGCTCCTACCAGGAGGTTCAACAGGATGGCGGCATGCTTGCGTGAGTCTTCATAATGTCGCAAGATTTTTGGGATACTGAACGCTGACGTATAATCAGCTACTACTTCCTGAACTACGACCTGAAGGATACCAAGAAGGGAATCAAGGCGTTCCCTAACGATTTCCGCATGGTCGCTGGTGACGCCAATCGCCGCAACTACTCAGTCAGTGGCCTGGACTATCACCAGCCCGACCCGCCCAAGTCGGACTGGGGAAAGTTGGGGCAGACGAACCAGGCAGATCTCGCCCAGCGCGCTCTTGGCTTCAACTGCCTCAACTATGATGTCCAGCCCCCCGAGCCTGCTCTGGGCCGTCACTACCTGCCCGACAAGTCTTTCCTGGACGCCAAGTGCAAGCACGGCATTCGCTTCGAGCTGTCGTTCCCCTCGTGCTGGAACGGCAAGGACACCAGCTCTCCGGACCACAAGTCTCACGTCGCGTACCCTGACACAGTTCTTAATGGAAACTGCCCTGAGGGTTTCGACGTGAAGCTGCCCGGTCTCTTTTTCGAAACCATCTGGAGGACCCACGACTTCGTCGGCATCCCCGGCGAGTTCGTCATTTCCAACGGTGATGTTGAAGGTATGTGGTACAAGGTGGCATCCGAGCCGGTTTGCATGCTAACTGGTGCCTGTTAGGCTTCGGCTACCACGCCGACTTCATCAGCGGCTGGGATGAGGATTTCCTTCAGCAGGCCGTCGACACATGCACCAACCCCAGTGGTCAAATCTCCGACTGCCCTCTCTTCACCATCCTGAGCGCTGACGACCAGCGGAAGTGCAAGATCGCCACTCCCCCCATGATTGCCAGCGAGAAGCTCTCCGGCCTGATTGGTAACATCCTCCCTGGCAATGTCAAGATCAGCCTCGGCCCTGCCCCCGCGAACCACAACCAGCCTAAGCCGGACCCGATCGAGCTCCCTGCTGTGTCGTTGCCGGCGCCTAATGTGCTCCCTGGTGGCGTGTTCAAGGAGGAGCCGACCTCGAGCCCTGAGGCTGAGTCCACCACCACTTCTTCCTCGACCTCTACCTCGACCCCCACTCCTACCCCGACCCCGACTCCGTCGGACCCTCCTATCCCCGAGGGCTACCAGCTTGTTCGCACCGACTACGTTACCAACGGCAACGTGGTCAAGAAGATCGTCGTCATCGAGACGGTCACGTACGTCATGGTGGCCACTGAGACGGTCACCGTCACGGCCACCCCTGGTGCTGACAAGCCTCGCCGCGAGCTCAACCAGCACCAGCACCAGCACTTGGCCCGCCACCGCCATGGCCACCACCACTAAACATGCCGGTGAAGCCCCTGGTTTGCCTGGTGCGAACAGTCCTCTCTAGGACACTCTTCGTTGCACATATGAGATAAGCTCATGGCTATGTTTCCTCTTCTATTTCCCATTCTACTTCTTTGCCCTCGGGCATCTTTGATTTCGACCTTTATATTTGGGCTTGGGGGGTTGACGGTTGACTGGCGGTTGATGCGAGGTTAGTGTTAGTGGAGGAGTGGAATACCAGCCCAGGTTGTGTCGTGGATCGATGGCCGGGGGCATTGAATGAAAGGGAGTCTTTTATCATCGCTCCAGAATTGCATTTGCGGCAATGCATTGACTGCTGCCGCCTGCGCGTTACGGATCGTGCATCGGTGTTCAGGTGTTACTCGGAAGTGATTCAAGATACCACTCTATCCCTGGTCCTTGGTCCCCAACCGTCACTCAAGTTCTCGTGATTATGTTCTCGCAGTCCATATCTGTTCTAAGATGGGGGCATGATTACCAGTGAGCAACCAGTAAGCGACGCATGACTCTTGTCAATAACCATGACCCTTGAGGGCCTCGAAGCAACATCTTGTGTCTTAGTAGTCCATCGAATATTATTTATCATGTTTAGAAAGGTGAGCACCATTCGGCATCAAACTCGCCAGGCCATCCTCGGCCATGTCAACAAACAAGGCAACGAGGGCATCGCTTCTAGCCCTCGGCAATTGAGACATTCTAACCACCAAATTACTCAACAGACTGAGTAACTACAAAATGGCCGGGCTGGAATGGGGTCACTCATCACAACCCATTCCAACCCGGCCAGGTCTCCAGGCCAGCCAGCCATACCACCCGCCATGCCAAATTCCAGTCGCGCGGAGCAGGATGGTGTTATGACCCGATTCCAAATATCTTGATTCCCTCCTTGTCTACTGCCCCCCTCCAACTATCCCAAACTAACTTCGCAGCGTCTGCATCCCCTCCAACAAACACATGCATGAAGGGTCGTCGGGGGCTAACCACTCTCCACCAACAACCCATCGACAACGCGGAAGCCCCTAAAGAGACGCCAACATCAACAGCAGCCAACTAGCCAGCTAACCGATAACCCAACCAGCAAGCCAGCCAACCAACCCAACAACAACAATCAGGCACCACCAACACCCTCTCACAACCAACACCACCCAACACAACTCCTCAATAACAACAAACACCATGGCAGCCAACCCCAACACCCTCCCCACCACCACCAACACCTTCACCACCGACCCCCCACCCCCCAATCCCCCACAAAAAGCCGGCGGAGGCGGCGGAGGCGGTTCCATAATCGACTCCTTCCCCACGCTCTTCCCCCTCGTCATCGCAGCCGCCTGCGTGCTCGGCCTGCTCCTCGCCTTCCTCATCATCTGGTTCACGCGCCGGCGCCGGCGCCGTGGCACCCACTCCCTCACCGGCCGCGGCCGCGGCGGTGGTGGGAAAGGCGATGAAGGGGGGGTGGTGTTGAGTCCCGAGGGCAGTCAGACGGCTAGCGGGCGGCCGTCGGCTGAGGAGGGTAAGGGGGGTGGTGGTGAAGGGGGCGGTTGGGGTGGTGGGTCGGCGCGGAGGAAGTTGCAGAAGGCGTGTTCGGTCGGTGCGGGGCCCGGGTGGTGGGCCAGGGAGGGGGGGAGTGGGTTGTTGAGTGATGATGAGAATGGGGAGGGGAGGGGGTGGCCGAGGAGGCATGTCAGTTTGCCGTTGATTCCGAGGGCGTGTAGTAGGGGGCATTTTCATTTTGGGGTTAGTGGTGGTGGGGGTGGGGGGTCGTCGTGTCGATGGCCGGGGCCGCCGGGGAGGGGGCCTGGGATGGTGGAGATGGGGGAGGTTGGGAGGCGGAAGTCGGCGTGGATTGATGAGGATGCGTTGCATGGGCCGAAGGTTAGTGGGGGCAAGGAGGTGGTGGTAAAGGGTGAGAAGAAGAAGAGTAAGAGGCGCGGGTCCTGGCCGTTGAGGAATCGCGCGCCGACTCTGCCAAGGGTGCATCCTACCGTTCATGGGTACCCGTACATGATGTCGGGTGCGAGGGGCGAGTCGTCGGAGGCTCTGCCGGGTGAGAGCCGACCGAAGACGGCGACTGGGTTGGAGTATGCCCAGCTACGGGCATCCTCGAGGGATCTCCCTCAGCCGCCTAAGCCTGCTCTCGTTTTGAACAGGGAGAGGCGCATCATCAGGCCGTCGGTTACCATGGGGTACGTGTATGGCGCCTCCAAGATCCCGACACCGATCATAAGCCCTCCTACCAGCCCAATCCAGTCTGCTCCGACCACGCCACAGAGGCACAGGGGCCGGCAGCGGTCGACTGATTCGACCTTGACTGATATCTTGAGATCAACCGAGGAGCGGCTACGGGAAGGAAGCGTTTCTGGGACGATCAGGAGCCGCAGGGCTACTGCATCGCCTACCAGGGCGTCACCCGGCAAAGTCTTTGGCCCCAGGGAATACGGGGTGCCGGCATCGCGCGCAAGGACCCCAAGTCCTACCAAGATTGCTGCCGGAGAGCCGTTCACCCCTGGCCACAAACGGCAAGCCTCGCAGAAGTCTGTTTCTTCAGACACAGACAGCCTTGTGGACAATGAACGCCCGGTCTCAGATGTACCCTCAGGACTCACCAGCCCGAGCCGGGCGCAGAAGAAGCAAGAGCCTGAGAAACAACTGGCCCAGACGTCAACACGCACCTCTCTCTCGTCTGAACTGTCGACGCTGTACAGCGAAGATGAGATGCCGGACGAGGTCAAGCGAGCCATCATGCCTCTGGAGGGCCTCATGGTGCAGCCTCAACAAGCTGCCAAAGTTCGCCCCCCGTCGATGAACGACCCGTTCGTCAGCGCGCCGCCCCCGTTGTCAGACTCCCGAGCGGCATCCGTCGGCGGCTGGCCTACCAAGCATAGCAAGTCTCAAGACCTCCTGCGGCAGAGCGTGCAGCGATCGCAGCGTCTCCGCAGCATGACAGTCGGCCACCCTCGCGCTCAGTCTCAGGGGCTGATCTTGGCACCTAGTCCTGTGATTCACGGGCCAAAGGCAGGTGTAGTGCTGGGTATGCCGCCTTCGCGCAAGACATCGGTGACCATCCCCCGGTCTATGCAGCCGTACATCGTGTCGAGGGCCTCAGAGCCACCGCCGTCTCCAACCAGACAGTCACTTACGGGTAACAGCCCGAACGGGCCGCTCTTCCGCCGGGTAACCAAGACCAGCACGCTAAGCACGATCCCCTTGCTCCCACCGCCATCGGCCCCAAGCATCGACATATTCAGAAAGGGTGATTCCAAGCAGCACTCACCGAGCAAAACAACCCCCACAGCCGAGCAGCAGCAACAACCGCAACAACAACAACAAACACGCCGGTCCACAGTCCTGCTACTCCCATCCACCGAGCGCTCCAGCGCGCCCGCCTCGCCAACCCGACGCGTCGGCGGCGAACTGCGGCTGTCTCTCGTCCCCCCGCCCAAGCCCCTGCCCGGCAGCCTCCAGCACAAGCGTGCCAGCGCCTCGTCGTCGGTCTACTCGCAGGAAGCCGCCAGCCCCACCACGGCGACCGCCACCGCGCAAACAGCGATGATCGAGCTCAACCGCGCCAACGCCTCCCTCTACCCAGCACCCCTCTCCCCACACCACCACAACCCCAACCGCAGCCGCGGCCCGGCCCCGTCCAACCTCTCCTCCGAGCTCCTCCCCCAAACCGCCAACACCGAAAACGAAGGTGGCAACGACCAAGACGAAGACGAAGACACCGCCCCGGCACTGACCGCGACCATCGCCTCGCTGCGGCGCATGAACAGCGGGCTGAGCACCGTGTCGAGTCTGGCGAGCATCGCGGACAGGGACATGAGTCCCAGTCCCACCTTCAGTCCGAGCTTCAGCCTGGGCCATAGCCCGAGTTCCAGTGCGGATCGGGTGTCGGGGGTGGTGGCGGTTCGTGGTACCGGGTCGGTGTCTGGTTCCGTGGTTGGTTCCGTGGTGGGTTCGCCGGAGAGGGGTGGTGGAGGAGGGTCTGGGGCGGGGGCGGGGGAGAGTCCCTCCCGGTCGCGGCGGAAGAGTATTGGGGTGAGGAATTATTATGTGCTGGGGGGCGGTGGGAATGGGGGGGCGTCGCGGAGGCGGAGCCGGGTTGGGAGCTGTGTTGGGGGTATTGTGAAGTCCCCTAGTGATGGTAGTGGTGGGGGTGTGAGTGTGGGTGGGAGCGGTGTCGGAGGACGGCCATCTAAGAGGCGGCGGCCGGGGAACGTGCATCAGCACCAGCGGAGGTCGGGTGCCGTGCTGAGGCTGTCGCGGTCTGAGTTTGCTACTGCGGGTGCGGGCGAGGAGGGGAAGGAGAACAGCGCGGGGATGGGGGGGTTCAAGGTGGCGGCGGGGGAGTTTACTTTTGAAGTGAGTAATCCTAATAATGTGTCGGGGAAGGGCGGGCTTGGGTTGAGGGAGAGCAGCAGCGGGAGCGTGAATGCGCTGGTCATGGCGCAGCACAAGGACTCGCAGAGGCTATCCCTCGCGTGGAGGCCAGCAGAGGGGGGTGCTTCGAGGAATGGCTCGCCGGTGAGGTTCAACGGCAGCCCATCGAGGCAGAGCATGAGGAGTGTGGAAAGCTTGGGCTTGTATGATCGCCAGGGGTTCTTGATCCCAGCATCGCCGGTGAGGGGAGTGAGTCCGTCGGGGCTGAAAGTGTGATGGATGAAGATTGACATTCCATTTTCTTTGTTGACTCGGATTTGAAACCTTCTTTTTTAATTTCTATTCTTCGAAATATTGTTTTAGTAGTCTTGGTCAAAACGTAGTTGATGAGAAGTATGTTGTAGTCCAGACAGAACTGTCCGTTAGTTAGTTTAAATCATCTCGAAATATCTTGGCAGTTGGCGCCAGCTGCCTGTTGGGCGACCTCCTGCATAAGCCATAAACACCAGACACCTTCCCCTCAACCATCACCACCAAACATCACTCACCTCACTCACCTCACTCACCAACCCCAACTCACAACTCACCACTCCCAACTCACCACCCCCAACTCATCACTACTCACCACCTCCCAACACCAACCAACCATGCCTCCCCTCCCGCACCCCGCCCTCCCACGGCTCATAACCTACCACCAAACGCACCACACGCCGTCCGGCACCCCCATCTCCGTCCTCCCACTGCTCCAGCACCCCAACATCGCGCTCACGCACCTGATCCTCGCCGCCATCCACCTCAACGCCGACCCCTCCGCGCTGACCCTCAACGACCACCCGCCCTCGCACCCGCGCTTCACCACCCTCTGGGCGGAGCTGCGCATCCTGCAGGCGAGCGGGGTGAAGGTGCTGGGGATGGTGGGCGGGGCAGCGCAGGGCAGTTTCGCAAGGCTGGATACGGAGGACGCGGCGGCGTTCGAGCGGTACTACGCGCCGCTGGCGGCGCTGGTGAGGGAGCGGGCGCTGGACGGGCTGGATTTGGATGTGGAGGAGGAGATGTCGCTTGGCGGGGTGGTGAGGCTGATTGATCGGGTGAGGGCGGATTTTGGGGAGGGGTTTTTGATCACGCTCGCGCCGGTGGCGGCGGCGTTGTTGGATGCGAGGCGGAATTTGAGCGGGTTTGATTATGAGGCGCTGGAGGTGCTGAGGGGGAGGGAGATTGCGTGGTATAATGCGCAGTTTTATTGTGGGTGGGGGGATTGTAGTAATCCGGCCATGTATGAGATGCTGATGGCGAAGGGGTGGCCGCCGGAGAAGATTGTCGTGGGGCTTGTTACGACGCCGAGGAATGGCGCGGGTTGGGTGCCCTGGAATATGCTGGGTACTGTGCTGCCGCTGTTGGTGGGCCGGCACCCGCGCTTTGGCGGGGTTATGGGGTGGGAGTATTTCAACAGCTTGCCTGGCGGGGAGGAGAAGCCGTGGGAGTGGGCGCAGGCTATGACGGCGCTGCTGAGGGGGAGGAGGACGGTGCCGCGCGTGGAAGGGCCGGAGCAGGACAGGAAGATGGAGGTAGATCCTGATGAGGGAGGAGGGAAAGGGGAAGAGGTGCCGGTGCCCCAAGAGTTCCAGTATCACTCCGATGGGGAAAGACAAGACGAATAGGAGTCGTACTGTTCGTCGGATCTAGGGGTAGGGGTGAATTGCAAAGTACCTCGCAGCTTCCCGGCGGCATCGCTACTTTGCTTGCGGTCAAATATTCTATGAAGCCGGAAGTATATTAACACTCGCTTGCCAAGCCCTGTTTGACCTCGTTCTCGCTCCGGAGCCCTTCGATCGTCGGGCCTGTGGGGGGCTTGTGCCACGCAGGCCAACAGGCTGTTCAGACGAAAGGTAGCAGTGGGATAACCGAACGTTGGCCCGCGGTGCCGCGCAATGGGGACCGAAATGGGGTGGAGGTGGGAGGGGAGGATGCAAGCTTTCAGTCGCTCTTGTGCATGGCTTTGGCGAACCCCGTCAGACCACGATGAAGTCATCGCACGATAGAGACCTCCCCTCTTGTCCGTCCACATCTCCAACGCGACGCCAACCTGCAGGTAGCAGTGGTGTCTCCCTCCATCATGGAATTGGGTTTGACGATCCTTGACTTATCCCCGACCAACACGACGGGAGCATGTCTCGATGGATGTCTCCATGGCAAGAACCGGGCCTGCGAGTTGTTGTTCAGTCATGCAGAGTGGACTAGGCGCGACATGCCCCTGCGAAGCACGGCCCTGATGATGTAACAGGGTCTCACTCATGTCAGACCTGAATTGCGCAGAACGGCGTGGAATGCAGCCGGCGACCAATACGTCAAGCAGCAGATGAAGTCCGAGATGGGAACCCCCTCAACACTACCTTTGCGGGTGGCACTAGCGGGCTTTATGCCGTCACTGCCGTCACCAAAGAAAACAACAGGAGGTTTGCCCAGATGCCAGGGATGCAATGCCACGATAGCGGCATGGTAAGGGTCTCGGGTGGTGAGGTGGCGGTTTTTGAGGCTGCTCGGGACCAGGGACTTTGACAACTGCCGCGGTCTCAGCTCTCCACAGGATCGGAATGGGGCAAGGGCAGGAACAGCTGTTTCTCTTAACGATGATCAATTTTGGCGTGATGTTTGTTTCGACTGTACTTTGCACAAGTAAGAAATGGGTAAGTGGTATGGTTCAAGGTTGATCGATTTACATGTACATTCCAGACTCTCACAAATCACACCTAACCCCGAGAGGCAGCAACGCTTCTTTGAAAACAGCGAGTGAGCGACGTATTCTCGGCCATTCCAGGCCCCGGCGCTAGCTGCATGCTGAGCTTAATTCCTTCCCTGGCTTGCCTGGCTAGCGATGCCGAGCCTGCCTTCCATTTACTGTTGTTAGAAATGCACACTCCAGGTTCTCGATCTTGAACTGGAAGCACCTGCCTGTGGGGAAGGAAATGGACCCCTGCTCTTTCCTGTTGTTTGCGACCAGAAGCACGGTGACGTCACAGGGTCCCTCTTTTTTTTGTGGGTGGCACCATCCACAACATCACTCCTTCCCTGTGCACAAGATTCTTCCCTCACCGATTGCAAAGGGAAATTGCGAGCGTCTCGATGGGGAAGCCTGTTACCCGTCGTTTGATGCCGTGGCTTCCTCGCCCAGCCTCGACCTGTTCTGTAACTCTCGCTCGGTTCTTGCTCGGTCTTCCCTGTCGTGCCTGTCACTTCCATTCTACTGTGTACAAGTATCGAGAAATCACAACTCCTACCCCTTGGACCCCTTCTTCCCCTTCTTCCCCTGTTCAGACCCTGAATCCCCATCGGCATCTCAAGCGCGCGGCAGGGCATAGTGGAGATGGGATTCTTTAATTGCTGCAGCATTGTGCGTCTCGGAAGCGCGTCGCCGGGCTGGCATTTTCTGGAATTGCCATGGTTTATTGCGCGAGCCATGCCCGCCTGCCAAGTTTAACCCCCAAGACACAGCCAGCCACTTCCGCCCATTGGTTCCTATTTCTGCACGAGCAAGGGAGCCTTGACATCCTGGCTCGTGTGGGGACGAACAGGGTCGGCTTGGGATGCTGGGCGAGAAGCGAGAACGATAATGCCAATTCCCCCATTCCTCTTTGTAGCTGTACGTGCAGTGGACAGGGCGAGCGACAGGGTCAAAAGCATGCAGTATCCGGCGGCCACTGACATCATGGGAAAGAGTTCGTCCTTCCCCCCAGGGAGGCGGGCGACTGCTCGCCGTTGGTTCGGTTGTCTGATCCCCCACACCACCAAGCCTCGTCTTGTCCTGGACTGTATTGCCCTGATCGTCTGTACAGGACAACGGTACTTGGACATCCCGGACTATCCGCTCGAGAGGGCCATGACTCCCCCCCGCGTCGCGTGCCGACTGTGCGAGTGTGCCTCCTCAACTTTTCTTCACAGTTTCCAATGTCTTCTTCGTGCAAATCGCGGAGCCGGTGACTGCTCTCCCGTTCTGACGTTATCGGTGGCTCCTCGCATCGTCACCATTCGCCTCCGTTTCCTTGGGGGAGAAACGGGGGCAAACGGCTGGAGAGGGCCGAATGGGCCCTAGACCCTGACCTCACTCGCCCTTTGGGCGGGATCAGCAGGGTCTTGCCTCTCTTGTCCTTCCGGGCCGGACCCACTGGTGTTGCCCTCACCGTCACCAACCTCCACGCTGTGCCACCAGACCAGAACCAGCACTGTCAGCCCGGGCGAGAAGTCTTCCGGCCGTTTTGGACGAGTACCTGGTGGATACCTACGCCATACCGTCGCTGCCAACCCCTCAGACATGGACAGCCCCTGCTCCGCCGGCATACCCATGGCCGATCTGCTATGTAATGGGAAAGATGGGAGCCGGGAACGTCGTAGCGCTAGCGCACCCCCAAGGGCCTTTGTCGACGGGGTCTGCATGTCGTGCCTCTGTGAGATTGGTGTCGGAAAGGGCGCAGATCTCAAAGTGACGGCAGCAGGGCAAGACCATTTCCCTTTCGACCTTTCGACCCTTCGAGCCCTCGAGCCCTCCCACGAAACACGACGGGATCACCCTACGGTTATTGGACCCCGCCCCTCTGTGGGGTGATTACCCGCGAACGCTGGTCCACCACACTCGCCTTGGGGGAAGCCACAGAGGAATGACTCTGATGTGTGGCCGCCTCTCCGTTATAAAGACCGCCTGCCGCTCCTCTCTAACCATCCCACCGTTTCTACACGCCTCCGAGTAAAATCGAGTCACGCGCTCCTATTACCCTGTCGACAACCCCTGGTCGGTTCGTAGCACCAAAACCACCAAACCAGTTTCTCGGATCTCTCTTCTTACCCTTACCCCTTTCCATACAGTTTCCAAATCTCTTCCAAAACTCCTTCCAAAACCTCTTCCAAGACCTTTATCAAAACCTCTTCCAAAACACACACAAACTCTTCCACATAATGTCGACCACCCAAGGCGCATTCTCCGCCTCCATGCCGCTCCCACCACCCCCCGCCGACCTGGGGAGCTACGCCCGCACCATGCACCAGCACACCAAGCGGCAGATGGAGTCCATCTCGGCACAATCCTCACCAAGGGGCAGCGGCAGCCAGCAAGGCGGCCAATCCGCGCCCACGGGCCTCCCCGACGGCGTCTCAAGCAGGAATCGCAACTCTAGTCAATACAGCTAGTAGGCTAGACCTACCGTCGTCGGGTCTGACAGCGGCGGCTGTATTCGGCAATGACACGCGCCGCGCAAAGAAAATACAAAACGAAAATTGAGAAGCTGCGAGTATCCTTACGTTTCGAAAGGTACAGAGACTTCCGGGAGCACACGAAGGATGGACGGGGTGACGAGAAACACGATGCGTGATGTGCATACACAGTACATCAAATCATGAGGAGCCGGCGTACTTTGGGTTGGGTCAACCGATTGGCATTCTTGTTGCGGCCGGTATTGGGTCTGGGTCTGGGTCTGGCTTTTTAAGCATGGCGTTGAGGAATAGGCAACAAACATCCGTTTGTTTGTTTGGTCGCATTTGAATATATACGCGGCGACCCTGACGAACCTTGCTGGGTGTTGTGATGTTTGATATGTTGGGGTGGATATTTGTATATGTCTACTAACCGTTGCTCTCCGGCTGCCCAGCCTGGGCCAAGAAACAACTCCCCCACCCTGTAAGAAAAATTTGTAGTGTAACTCGACGATCCATGTGTGGGTGTTCCCCATAACGCTCCCCGTAACGCTGCCCTGCCGATCCGGATCTGCTCAGACTAGCGGCTTTTTCTTCTTGATGCCCAGCAACGCAGCGTGGTCCTTCTTCTTCTTGACCTGCCGCTTGAAGCTCGGGGGTGGCGGCGGCGGCATCTCTGGCGTTGCTGCGGCCGAGGATGGTTTTGAATCGGATGTTGACGCGGTCGCCGAGCTCGAACCAGACCCTGACACAACCCCGTTCCCATTCGCCACCACACCACCACCCCCATTCACCACCTCCTCCCCCTCCCCATCCTCCTCCATCACCTCCTCCAACATATCCTGCCTCCTCACAAACGCAAACGCCCTCCTCGCCGCCTCCGCATCCTCCTCCTCCAGCCTCCTCCTCTCCTCCTCCTCCGGCCTCACCACCCCCGCCACCACCGCATCCAACCCATCCCCCCCCTCGCGATTCGCCTTCTCCAGCCTCGCATTCCGACTCCTAATCTCATCCAACGCATCCGCCACCGCCATCTCCCTCTTCGCATCCTCCGTCTTCGCCTCCAACTCCGCCATCGCATTCCTCTCCTCCTCCCCCTCCGCCTCCGCCATCTCCCTCTCCAACCGATCCAGCCTCTGCTCATCCGTCTCCCCCTCCCCACCATCCCCATCCCCACCACTCAACCCCCTCTTCCACGGATCCGTATTCCGCTTCGCCCCCTTCTCCACCACATAATCCTGATTCTTCGGATCCGTCCTAAACACAATCTCCCCGGAGCACCGCGTGCACCGTATATAAAACCGATACAGCTGGATGCCCAGGTAGCGCTCGCCGAGCGGCGTCTCCTTGCGCGCGTTGAACTTGCGCCCGCGGTACATGTACTCGCCGCACGCGACGCAGCGCAGCGAGAAGGGTGCCATGAGGCGGACGGTCTGGACTTTGGGGCCTTGCTGCGCGGCGGAGGAGTTCTTGGGCTTGCGCGCGCGCCCGACGAGGGACGGGTCGAAGTCGGGGGGGTAGTATTTTCTGAGGGGGGGTTAGTTTTGTTTTTTTGGGGTTGGTTTTGTTGGGTTGGGTTGGGTTGGGGGGGGGATGGGAGAGGTGCATGGCGGGGAGGAGGGAGGGAGGGACGTACGTGAGGACTTTGCGTTCGGACATGGTGGCGGTGGGTGGTTGGAGTCAAAGATGAATGTTTTGTTTTTAGTGTAGCTACGGCCGTGGTGCTTTTTAGAGTGGGTGGGTGTTGAAGTTGCGGTGACGCTTTGTTAGGCGCCGGCGATGGGCTCAAGGTTCTGCGATCGGTGATGGTTGGGTGTATGTTGTGTTGTGTAAAGGAAGCGCCGAGCGACGAGTTACTCGCCACAAGACTGAGTTCGCCAAGCCATCCGGCCAATAAGGTGGATTATCCAGGGTTGGGGTTGGCGACCAACCCCCTGAGCGATCAAAACACGGTGCACTCTTGACCAGAGAAAGATGTTATCGCATATAAGATTATAATTATCTGATCACCACTAACATATTCATTCTATCTACTATATCTCGGGAATAATATATAAAAAAAAAAAAAAAGATAGCGGCATATACGTGGCCAAAAATGGCAAAAGCTTACCGGCCAGCCCCCCTCCCTCAGCCGTCACTGAGGGAGGGGGGGTGGTCGGCTACGAAGCCCCCGGGCAGGTTTACTCCGAAGATCCCAGGGCAGTGTCGAGACTCGAACCTACAACCTCCCCGTCGGGAAGGGGGTGAGCTGCCCCGGGGAGGGCCACCGCCAGTTACCATTTGGCTAACTGTCGGGTCGGATGGGCGGTGGCCCTCGTTGGAGATTGGGCGTGCGGGAACTAATACATATATACCCTGGTGCCCGTGCGGTCCAGTGCCAGTAGGTTTTATTCACATACCAGTTAATTGCCAACACTCTACTCCTTGATCCCAACCTCCAGCATCTCAGCCAGCAGATCCCACTTCGCAGCCGCCTCATCCTTACTCGCTCTAGCCACCCCCCTCAACCCGCCCGCAACAAACCTCAGATGCCTCTCAAAATCCGCATGCAACTCCCTCAACGCGGCCGCATAGGGCTTCCCCGCATCTCCCACCGCTCCCGTCCTCGCCACCCGCTTCCCACCCAACCTCTCCTCCTCATCCTCCTCATCCTCATCCTCATCCACCCTCCTCCTCTTCACCGGCCTCCCCCCTCTCGCAGGCGACGCCTTATAAGGCGAGCTCATGACCGACAACCTCAACACCTCCCCATCCTCCTCCTCTCTCCTCGCCGCCTCCACCCTCTGCGCGTCCTCCAATCGAACAGCCAAATCAAAAACATCCAGCATCCCCTCCCGTATCGGCTCCAGCTTCGCACCCTGGCACGCCTCGCTGCTCACCCGCCTGATGAACGCGGCGTGCGCAGCCACCATGTCGTCGACGTCCGCTGCGGCGCTAGCGGCGAGGTCAGTTCGTAGCCGGGCGGCGTTGGGGGCCAGGACGAGGGTGGCCAGGTAGGTCTGGATGGTGTTGGCGAACCAGAGGAGCTTGCTGCGCAGGAGGAAGTAGCGGGCCATGTGGGCGTGGGCGGGGCCGGTGCGGCGGTGCTGGAGGGGGAGGATGGGGTATTGGAGGAGGGAGAGGGCGCGGCGGGCTTGGAGCTGGAAGGTGAAGAGGGCTTGGTAGCCGTGGATGTCGTCTTCGGGGACGACGATCTGGACGGGCCAGCTGAGGCGGTAGTGGAGGCGGATGCTGGGCAGGCTGTGGCGGACGGAGCTTCGGGCCGTGAGCGGGCTGTGCCCCGCAAGGCCGCGTGGGTCGATGCTGGCGGAGAGTCGGTAGCTGTCGAGACAGCCCGAGAAGGCCTCCTGGGCGACCTCGGTGAGGGTGAAGCGGTCCTGCCAGCTAGTGTTTAGGGCATCGAGATGGCGGAAGACGGACGAGGCGAAAGAGTTGGACATGGACCCGTCTGACATTAGGTAGATGTGCTGTAGGGCGTCGAGACTTTCGGATAGGCCGTACGAGCTGAAGAGCAACTCACGGAGTGTCGCGGCTGCGGTGTGGTGCTTGCTCTGGATCCATGCCTGGAAGGCAGAGCCGAATAGTTCGCTAAAGGGCGCGAACTCGAGCTCATCCGGGCAAACCGTGGCAAAGTCCATACTTGGTTCAGCCGTGGCTCGGTATTTCTTGGTCGACTCGTGCTGCTTCATGTGCTTCAACACGACAATGCTCTTGCCTGTTTCGAAGATGCGGTGAATCGAGGGGTCAAGGAACCGGGGCGCATGGAGGTTGCCCTCGGGGGAGCGCAGCAAGTTGAACTGGCCTTGCCATATCTGGGACAGCGGTAGCCTTGCTGGCGACTCCGAGACGAAGAAAGTCCGGTCGCCAGGCAGGAGCTTCCCTTCCTCCATCCATAGCCGGATGGGCTTCAGGTAGACCTGAAAGCAGTCGAAGAAGATGGTCCCGAGTAACCGGTAGGTGGCATTGCTGCCTTGCAACTGGGCTATCCCCGCCGCGTCGTATAGAAGTTCGAGATACCGAAAAGCATGAGGGTTCCGCTCTTGCTGGACCTGGCGTACAATATCTGCCAGCTCATACAGTGGCGCCAGCTTCGGGCCGAGCTCACCGGTCACCCCGATCAGGCTAACGACAACGTCTTCTTTGATGGCAACAAGGCCGGCCTGGATCGAGGACAGCTCTGAGTCAAGACGATGCAATGCCTTCTGCAAGCAGTCTTGAAAGACCTGCAAAAGGGGCGACTGCTCCTTGTTTTCCACATAGGCCCGCAAGGGTGCGAGTTTCCGGCCACATTCGGAAAAGGACGTAACGAGGGCCTTGTAAGAGTCCCACGAGACGCCCCGAAGCTGGTATTTCGTGACTGGATTACATTCATAGTCGAACAGAGTCGTCTCGAGGCCAGCCAGCATGAAGAGAGACTCGCGAAGCAACTGGATCGTGGAGATGGGGGTCTTCCTGGACCTTCTATCGCCGTCCTGTGCGGAGGCATGTCTCCAAGCCTGGGCGTCTTGGGCCTGCTTCAACGGCTCGGCCCCCTGCGATTTGGTGGCCAGGTCCTGTGCTGTGCGGCGGTGCTGGTCTTCTGCGAAGGGCGATGTGGTGAGAGACTCGATGGATGCCTCGGACTGGTGGTCCACTTCCTCTTCGTCGCTGGAGCCGAGAGAATAGTCGATGGATCTCCAAAGGTCCCTTTCCTCTTTCCAGCCGTCTTCCCTAGCAATGTCGCTCCATGTTATTGGTGGTGGGGCATCCTCTTCGGGCTCGATGAGAGCGTCCAAGTCGCTGAGCTTAGAGTTTTGCGCCGGCTGATCAGCGAGCTCCAAAAGAAAATGCAGAACTTCGGGCGTGAACTGGTTTTGGTGTGCTTCAAATGCGCTCCGCCGTGTGCGCAGAGCATCTGCCAGCCCATCTCGGCCGACGACAGAGAAGCGCTCCTCGAGCCCGTTTAGGCGGTCCTCAACCTCGAACTGATTTGTGCGAGTAAAGGTATGACTGCGCAGACTGCGTAAAGCAGACTCGCGGTAGGAATTCCGCTTTTCATGTTGAGTCTAGGGTTATTAGCGGGACCAAGCGAGTTGAGAGCGGAAATGATGGAGTTGGATTCACACCTCAGGGATGGCAGTGATGGCCGCAACGAGTTCGTCTGTCAACGCGGCCAGCTGCGCGAGATGTGCCATGTTGTCAAGGCTACCAGCCCGAGCATCCTGCTAGCTGGGGCCGTGATCAACCCTCCCGCCTTGAGCTAGGGGCTAGGGGTGACTGAGAGCTGGACCTAGGTGGGGAGTTGTGTCGCTGCGCAGAGCCCTGTATGCCTGCATGGAGTTAAATAAAGAGCCCACTGAGTGTATGTACGCGATTGTTACACAGCGGTGGCCCGGTGGACGCGTCCGATGGCAAAAGTCAACAACGTGCCAAAAAAAACGACAAAAACACGAGCATCTACCCCCAGATTTAGGTCAAAGAAAGTAGCAAATTGCAGCAAAATAAACCCCCTCTACCCTTTGCAAGGTGGTCCTGTACTTGGCGGGCAGAGCAATCAATGTTCCTGCCAAGTAGGTACCTCAAGTGCTGGTTTAACATGCGAATGCCGGAAGTAACCTGCTACAAATACGCACAGACCAGGTCAACTTCCAATCGGCAGCCTTGGCATATCAGATGACATCAAGGCTTCTTACGGGCCCCTATTCTATCGAAATTTTGGCCTGCATAATTCGTAAGGTGGTGCCTCCAATAATTACTCCTGCCCCAGTTTAATTGACCTGGACCAACGCGCCGCCGCTGGCAGGAAGAACGACGCGCACTTCCCAGGTTCCAGAGCCGACAGCCACGACGACACATCTCGACTGGAGACACCGAGTGCCGAGTGCCTAGTCACTGCAGCCCTTCTGTAAATGACGAGACCCGAATAGCGGATGTTGGACGCCGGCCATCCGCGCAAAAGAGAGACCTGATTGGACAAGGATAACCAAGCTGAACCACGATCGCCCAAACCACCCATCATGGCGATTGCTCGCCCCGTGAGGGCCCTGGGGTTGACCGCCGTGGTGTTGTGGTGCTTCTTCGTCTGGCAGCTCTTCAAGCCGATAGCAACCCCCACAAACCCCGGCGCCAGCAGCTATTTTCCAAAAGAACGAGACCCCAACCTGGACCGTAAGCACACACGACGTTATGCCATGCTTCTCTCGAACATGGTCCGCTGACTGACCTCCACAGCCACTGACGAGCCCGAGGGCGTTTTGACATATGCATCCGAAAAATATGCCCCCGGCCCGGCCGGCACCGCACGAATCGACGCCACCCTGTTGGCCCTTGTGCGGAACGAGGAACTAGACGGGATGCTGCAGGCGATGCGCGACCTCGAGAGGACATGGAACAACAAATTCAACTACCCGTGGACATTTTTCAACGACGTGCCCTTCTCGGAAGAGTTCAAGAAGAAGACACAAGCCGAGACCAAGGCCGAGTGCCGATACGGTACGTGATGGCGGGGCATGCGTGCTGGTTCAGAGCGACGGGGCTGACCGATGCAGAACTTATACCTAAGGAGCACTGGGATGTGCCGTCGTGGATCAACAACGACTTGTTTCTCGAGTCGACCAAGATTCTCAAGGAGCAAAAGGTGCAATATGCCGACAAGGTGTCGTACCACCAGATGTGCCGCTGGAACAGCGGCCTCTTCTACAAGCATCCGGCCCTGGCCAACACGCAGTACTACTGGCGCGTCGAGCCCAACGTGCACTTCTTCTGCGACGTCGACTACGACGTCTTCCGCTACATGCAGGACAACAACAAGACGTACGGCTTCACCATCAACCTGTACGACTCGCCCGAATCGATCCCCACGCTGTGGCCCGAGACGGAAAAGTTCATCGCCGAGCACCCGGAACACATCCACGAGAACAACGCCATGAACTGGCTGACGGACAAGACCCGCCGCCCGGAGCACAACGAGAAGGCCAACGGCTACTCGACCTGCCACTTCTGGAGCAACTTTGAGATTGCCGACATGAACTTCTGGCGGAGCAAGCCGTACGAGGACTACTTTAACCACCTCGACCGGGCCGGCGGCTTTTACTACGAACGCTGGGGCGATGCCCCCGTTCACAGCATCGCTCTCGGCCTGTTGGAGGACAAGAACCGTGTTCACTGGTGGGTTTCCCTGGATATGAGATATTAGCACAGGCACTAACAGGCTACCCAGGTTCCGCGACATTGGCTACCAGCACATCCCCTTCTTCAACTGCCCCAACTCGCCCAAGTGCAAGGGCTGCGTGACCGGCCGCTTCACCGACGGCGAGGCCTGGCTGCATAGGGAGGACTGCCGGCCCAACTGGTTCAAGTTTGTCGGCATGGGCTAAGTCGAGGTATGGGCAAACAAGACGTCAGCTTCAAATGTATATCGTTCGGTGACGCGGCAGGGTTTTGGACTACACACATGGGGGGCTGAGGTGTTTGGCGCAGGCGGTATGCTTAGTTTTTGGTGCGCTAGAATAACGCCTCTGAAAGTGGCCGGTGGGTTCTAGATGGTTGGATCCGGCAGCTCGGGGGATCTCGGGTCAGGATATCTATTCTATATTTTTATGACATTCAGGGCCGACCCCCTGAAACGAACGAGGCACCCTCATTGACCAAACACCGTCACGACCCCGGATGTGCCGCCCACGCAGAACTGGTCACCGAAACCGTCCTCCTTCCACGCAATGCAGCTCACCACGTTCTTGCGCTCCTTTTCCTTGCCATCTCTCCCGATGGCTTTCTTCCGGTTCTCGCTCCCGCTGCCCCAGGGGACGGGGATCGTAGCCACCAGCTTGCCCGTCAACAAATCCCACGCCCAAACCCTCCCCTCATCCCCCGTTTCAGTTCCTGTCATCTCATCCCCCGCCACCACGAACCTCTCCCCTCCACCCAGCACACTCTGCACCCTCAACTCCTCATTCCGCCACCCCTCCGCAGCATACGTCCTCAAACACGTCCCATCCCTCCGATCCATCAGTCGGATCTTACTATCCAGCGTCCCCACCAGCACCGTCCGCCCATCCCTCGCCAGACACAAACTCGTGACGCTCCCGGGGAAGACATCAGTCACACACTTCCCCATGCGCACATCATACCCGCGCACCCGCCCGTCCACGCTCCCCGCGAGGATCACCTCCCCGTCCACAGCCAGCGAGGTCACAC
Source organism: Chaetomium cochliodes (assembly GCA_023383405.1). Taxonomy (NCBI): domain Eukaryota; kingdom Fungi; phylum Ascomycota; class Sordariomycetes; order Sordariales; family Chaetomiaceae; genus Chaetomium; species Chaetomium cochliodes. The sequence continues at coordinate 2,837,691 of JAKWJL010000002.1, read as the reverse complement.
TATCTTTAGCTTCACTAAGCACCTGCACCGGCCGCCCGCCACCGCCCCCGCCGGACCGCACATCCCACACCCTGACCGTGCAGTCCAGCCCCCCCGAAATCACCAAACTATCACCCCCGTTTGCGCCCAACCCAGCACCTCCCCCTCCCCCCCCTACACCACCGCCCCCACTGGCGCCCCCCGAACCAGGAGCAGAACCCCCCGAGTTCGACCCAGCGCCCGCAAAACAAACAGCATTGACCCGCCCCGCATGGCTATACGCCGTCGACGCCGACCCGAAGCGCCGCACCGTCTGCGCCGTGGCCACGTCCCACAGGAGCACGGCGCGGTCGCCGCCGCCGGAGCAGAAGTGGGCGTTGGAGGGCGAGATGGATAAGGTGAGCACGGCGTAGGCGTGGGATGTGTAAGTTTGGATGAGCTTGCCGCGTGGTAGTGGCGATGTGGGGGGGTGAGGGTCTGGGTTGGGGTTTGTGGAGGTGGGGTTTGTGGGGGTGGTGATGGTGTTTGGGAGAGGGGTGGTGGTGCTGGAGGGGTTGTACAGGCGGATGGAGCGGTCGGAGGAGCCTGTGAGGATGTAGGTGCCCGGGGTGGCGGAGTAGGCGAGGGCGTGGACGGGGCCTGGGAGCGGGTGTTAGCTTTCTGGCTGGCTGACTGACTGGCTTGTGCATCTGGGATGGTGGTAGGGCGTAGGGCTGGGCCGGGCTGGGTCATTGGGGGGCTGTCGGAGGGAGGGAGGTTTGGGATGGCCGTTGGGCCCTGGGTGCCCGGCCCGGCATGTCAGCTCGGGGGCTTGGTGACTGGAGCTAATGCTGGCTAGAGGCCGAGGGACCTCCCCAGCCAGTGAGCGCAGCACCCCAACCCCCCTCCCGCGAGCAACAGGATCGCGGAGGTCATGCAAGAAATAGGAAACAGACCGAAGGCTCTCGACAATGCAACAAGCAAAAGGAACGTACCATTCGACCCAAGCAGCTGGGCCACCGGCCGTGTGGGGAACTTTGGCGCACGCTGGGCCATATCTTGGTCGACTGCGGCGGCTATCTCGAAATCGTCTCACACCGATCCCTGCCTGCGGGTGGTGGTGGTGTCCGCTGTCATGAACTGGAGCTTGGTGAGTCCCGCAGGTAACCGTCCATCCTTCGTTCGTATCCCCCCAACCAGCTGCAGAATGTGACCCGACGGGCGCCGTGTAAGCTAAGCTGCCGAAGAACCGACCACCACAATGGGTTTCCTTCCCAGCCAGTCGCCGCGGCGCTCGACGCGCTCGAGTCTGAGCCTGCACTCCTTCGCGCGAGCACAAGGCCTTTGAGCCTCAAACAATCAGATGTCAGTTTCGAGGTAACCCGAGATGCCTCTCGCTGTCGGATCGATGCAATGCGTGTGACCGAAACAGATAGGCGGATGGATAGCTTGAAGAGTGGCGGCTGACTGAGGTTACGAACTTGTGCACAACACAATTCCACCACTGGAATTCGTTGTTGTTTTTTTAGGTGGTGAGAACGCTATTTTTGCTTTGTCTTTTTTTTTTTTTTTTTGCTGTCCTCGATCGTGCTATTGTTGGATTGTCTCAAAAAGTGACAAAAGCTCGATCGACACAACCACCGACTCGAGTTAGCGTTAGTTAACTAACGGCGGCCGTTGAATAAACGGACGAGACGCAATCGTTCGGAATTCCGTACCCAAGAAACACTACCGCCACCCCATTCCGCAACCGGCCGTTGCACCCCCCTCCTTTCCCCATACCATCCATCATCCATCGGAACCAGGAAACGACATCCTTCCAGAAGGCCGCTAGAAACCAACCTCACCACACCTACCACACCACACCCACACCACGAACGCCAAGCCGAAACCAACCCACGCCGCAAAAACCACGCCGCAACCACGCGCCGGCGACTCACGGGACGGAACTTATGTCCATGTACGTACCAAAGGACAAAAGCTCGGACGAACCAGGGCCAGGACCAGGGCACACGGCAGGCAGATACAGCGATGCAGATGCACTCACTCTAGCGAGCGAGTCTGGAAAAAGCCCCAAGAAGCAAATGCTGCGTTCCGCGCCGCAGACCTGCCGAAACACCCATCACCTATGTAGTTGCGTCCCTCTCGTTTTCCACGTCACGTCACTCAATCGCAAGCAGCCCTGCTGCACTGCTGCACTGCATGCCAATAAATCCGAAAACGACACGAAACGACCCTTTGCTCATCCAATCCAACGTGTAATGATGTCCCCTGCCCCCCTCCCCCCCCCTTCTCCCCGCCCTCCCCCCCACCGAGATTAGGTACCGTCTCGGCAGTATGGTCGGTACATAATCAGGGAGGGGTGGGTGAGGGCGTATTGTTGCGCGGTAGGGCTGGGGTGGTTGGGTGAGCGGGTGAGGCGAAGAATGTTCCCAGAAACGGCATCGTGTGCCTTCACCGGCCTCGACAGTTTTGCGGGTTGTTCATTTCGCTTGGCCGGCGGTGCGCATGAACGGTCAGGATACGTATACGGTTGTGTCATGCGAAAGAGGTTCGGCATAAGTAAGTATGGATGGTGGTGGTATGAATGGTGGGATACATTTGTAGATGAGCCGCGGAAGCAGCGAAAGAGAAGTAAACAGGGTATAGAGAGATAAATACAGGCATCCAACAGCGGATGTCAAGATAAAGTATAGACAAGAAAGAATACGCGAAATGTGAAATGTCCCTCCGTCGTCTCCCCGCCCTCTCCCTCTTTTGAGGCCCGAGAGTGAAAAAGCCAAAAGCCAACCCAACGCCAGACTGACAATGCAATGATGCTAAACCGCCGAGAACCCATAACAATACAGCAGATAAAGATAGCGAAAAAAACAAAACTGAAGCGAAAAAGAAAAGGAAAACAAAGATAGCCGCCCGTCCTGTCCCTCGTCCCTGTCATATAACGTGAAAATGACTCATGCCTCCATATTATTCCTCCGGGTATATTGACCTAGATCCGGTTCGCAAAATGGTCGGCCGTTTCGTCATGCGCATGTGGTTTGGGCCGTCGCATCACCAACGGTGTCATCGTAGCTGTAAGCCGACGTACATCGTCTCTCTATCGGGGTCTCCGCCCGTAGACTCGCTCCACCGGCACCTGCGGCTCCTCCTGTCTGTCGCCCCTTCTCGTATCTCGTATACGCTCCCTTCAAGTCGGAACTATCAGGCTGACTGGCATTGTGGACGTTTGATGCATCGTGCTTTGCCCCGCCGATGCCGAAGGGTTGTCCCTTGGACTGGGTGCCCCGTTTAGCACCGTCGCCTGGTGTGGCTTGCGAGGCGGCAAAACCATATCAAACGCTGTTGCTGGTCCCCCTGCAACGTAAGAAGCCACGCCGTCTGTGGTTGGCCGCCCCGGTCGGAAGGGACGAGCGGGTAGCCGCTCCGACGGACAAGCTGACTCGGTGTTGAGGCCCAGCACTCATTTAGCCATGCCGGCGCCCAAATCCAATGGCGTCAACGATGGGAGTGTCATACGCGAGCATCAGGTCGTCTAAAAAAAACATGTCAGCGATAGTCCAGCCCTAACAATAACCCTCAAGTCACATACGGTTCCGTTTGCCAAGCCCGCCGCAGCACATCATCATGAAGCCGCGGCAACGTCTCCGGCTGGCGCCATGAGAAAGCAGACGCAGCAGACCGCGCCGAGTCAGGCGTCGGCGCCAGCGGCGACTGCCGCCCGGTCGTCGGGCTGTAGTGCTCGTAACCGACGCGGGCGAGTTTGCGTGGTCCCGACATGTCGGGGCTCGCCGGCCGATGCGTTGTCCGCGGCGAGACGGATCCGCTCGAGTGGCTGCTCGGCCTGGCGTGGTGATGGTGATGATGATGGTCCGTCGGTGGCCGTGGGATCATGCCCCCTAGCCGGCGCAAATCTTCGACCTCAGCTGGAGGGGTGGAAGGGGATGTGTTGTGACCGCCTCGGGGCCTATAGACATGGGTTTTAGTATTCGATTTTCGGTCAGGGGTTGCGTGTGTGCACACGGGACCAGCCAGCTACTTACGCATTCTTGAACTTGCAAACCCGGCCAAACTTCTCGCACTGCACGCACCGCGGGTAGTCCGGGTCGCACTTGATCTTCTTCTCGCGGCAGGTAACGCACGCGATCGCCAATCTCTTCCTCGGCTTCCCGGCTTTTGTCACACCCCAGTGCGCGTTGACGGCCTCTCCGTCGATGACCGTCTTGCAGTGGCTCCCATCATCGTAGAAATAGCACATTCCCTCGCCAGGTACCTCGGCTGCCCGAACGAATCGCGGCAAAAAGTGCGTCCCGGTCCAGATCTTGGGTCCCAGCCCGTCCTTCGCCGGGGGCGCTTCCGAGCCAACACTGCTCGTCGGGGTCGCAGGCGGGTTGAGGATTGGCGTCTGAGGTTCCCGGTAATCCGTCCTCCGCCCGTCGTCCCGGCCACCTGGCATGTGAGAAGGGTACCGGTCCACAGCGGGTTGGTAAAATTGGTGGTGCTCGCGGCTGCCGAAAGAGTACTCCCGGTTCGTCTCGTGCTGCACAGGCCACTGACTCCCAGAGCTGTACCCTTCCTGTCGTTGCTCCTGTCGTGGCGCGGGCGAGAGCGGCCCCGGAAACACTCGTGATAGCGGCGGGATCTGGGGACGCTCCGGTAACCTCGACTCCAGCAGGCTCCTGGGCTGTGAGGCGGACGATACTGGCGATGGGAAGTACGAGGACGAGCCCACCGCCGGCCTGAGGGGATGGTCAAGTGGTGGTGAGGCAGAGTAATGCCCCGGACGGTCTGAGAAGGGCGAGTGGAGCGGGGCGATTTGCGAGGGCGGCCCAAAGAGGCTGCTCAGGGAAGGAAGCTGTTGTCGTGGCGCACTCTGGTCAGGAGAAGATTCCCTGCGGGTCGGCGTATCCTCTGACCCCTTGCCGGACGACGATGACATGTCGCTTGCCTTGACGGTCGGGTCATAGTTGGACATAGGGGGGGATGGAGGAGCCAAGTTCCAGGACTTCTCCTCTGACTGGCGTAAGGGAAAGGAGGCCGAGTCCGGTGTGAGCACCTCGGGTGGTGTGTCTGGGATGGCCGAGCGGAATCGAGGTTCGAGAACTGTGGTAAACCCCATTGAGAGCGGTGTTGGGTTGGTGTGACCTGGGCTGTTGGTGGGTTGTGTGTGTCCGTGTCGTGCCCTCCGGGTGAGGAAAGGAAAAGCAATTCTTGGTTCAGGTTGGCGGCACACAGGCACGCACAGTCTCTTGAAACGGTGTAGTGGTTGGCAGCAGTGAGGCGAGGGCCGCGAGGGTGAGTGGCAGTAGATATTCGCCCGGGTAAACGTGCGCAGTACTCAGGCGGCGCAGTCGACTCAGGACAACCCCGTGTATGTAGACAAGCCTACTGCCAAGGCCAAGAAGGAGAAGGGTACCGATCCCCGGATAATTGAGCAACAGCTGCGAGATGCGCAAGCGATCTGTTGGTGGTCTCAGTGTGCCCCGGGGAAGCAGGGGGTCCGGGTTGACAGGGTGCAGCCAGCAACGTACAGATACTGACCGGGTTGCTGTGCGTCGGGGGGCAGTTTGCCTGGGTTGTACGAGCCGGAGAGAAGAGGGGAGGTGGAGGCGGGGGGGGGGGGTCTCTGGAGGCTGAGAGGCGACAATGCTGGGTATGTATGTGCTGCGAGGGAGACGGGATTGGGTGTTGGGAGTCTAGTCTGCCGGTTCAACGCTGCAAGTACATTACAGAACAGCCGGGCCTTCTGTCGGCCAGACTCCGGATACCACCAACACAAGCTGCTGACCCGGTCCAAAGTTAAGAGCTGGAGACAGAGGGCCGCCCAGGGAAAGGCCCCCTCGACGGGGGTTCGAGGACTGGGTTGCTCGTGCACGCGGTATTGGCAAGCTAGCGTCCCGATTAGTGTACGATGCAGGCCAACCCGGCCCGATGGATGCTGCTCATCAGTCCCCAGGGACAACCCACAGCGTGCCGCAGGCTCCTCCTCCCCCCCCCCCCGTGGGCTAGCTTGGCGACTCTTTTCCAGCAAGGAAGACAAGCGTGGCTCCGAACCCATGGCTTTCGGCAGTGCGGCATGGCGTTGCGGACTTCAGACGCTGCATGCAGTGGTGAGCGAAACGGGAAGTGAAAGCGGGCTGGGCAAGCGGGTCCACAGAGATCCTGCAACCTGGGCACAGGAGAATCCTCCCGTGGTTACCGTTACCGCGACGGGCTGTCAGTGAAAGCCGTCAAAATGACATTGTTGCCCACTGTTCTCTGACTTCATGCCGCATGCCCATTCCACGGCGAACACGCGGTTGTCCTGGTTGACCACCCCGGCGACTTGCGGCGACACGGCACAGCGTGGGTGATCATCAGGGAGCATGCTGGAGGGTCGCGGGCAGGGTGTGGCCCTGAGATTTGGCCCCCCTTGCAAAGCACCCCGAGTGGTTGACCGATGGATGGCTACCACGAGGCAAAGAGGGTTCGGGAAGATAAGAGGCTGGAAAGGGAGCGTGTGTGATGAACCGGGACTCCCAACCAGGGGCAGGGACAGGGGCCCCAAGTGAAGAACCCCAGGAACAGAGGCGCCAAGAACGGCGAATGGCGCCGCCCAGATCGGGAAGAGTGTCCTGTGCTCGGGGTTTTGATGAGCGGGATGGCCGGCCACGCTGGGGAAGTCGGGCCGCTTTGCGTTGCTCTGTCGCTGCTGTGTTTGACATGCTCTGTATGAAGTACTGTGCAGTTACCGTGTAGTCAGCGTTGCGGTTGAGGGCCCGGGAGTCAGTGACACAGCCCAAGTCGAAGAGACTCGAATTGTCCTTTGCATAAAACCGTACAGGCGGCGCTTGACATCAGATGGCGTGTGCCGAGTAGCCTCAATTCCCATCGGCCAGCCGTGCCGCGCCCGTTTGTTCTGGAACTCGCGCGCTGTTGACTCGGGCAACCGCTCGAGTGCAACGCTGTCTTTTTCGCCTGAACTTTTGGAAGCGAGCGACTTGACCAAACGAGGCATAGTCTCGGCCATTGCCCTGCAGCATTGTGTGTACTTGTATTCGTATCGTACGGTAATCCATGGTTAAAAAAGCCGCCACCGAGAGACGCGGGTGTCCGCCACCATCCCGGAGCCAGCACCGCGCAAAGTTGTATTTTTGGCCCATCTCGAAAGTTCGGAGCTGGGCGTGCTGGGAGATTCAGGCGGACTCGGCGGGGCTCGACGGCACGGCAAAACTTGGCAACTCGAGCATGGTCCTGGGGCATGGAGCAGGGAGCATGGGGTTCCCATGTGCCTTCCTCATTCATTCCTTTCTGCTATCATGACGATTGATCTTCCCAATTGGCTCCTTCCTCTCTCGTTATTTTACGATGTCGTTACCCACCTCTGCCTAGCGGCTGTCCAACCCCCCCAGGGCAGTTTGCAGTTTGCGGGGTTGAAGAAGGGAGACGACTCGGCCATGTGCGGGCCCATGATCAATTTTACCGGTGGCCATGTTTGTTGCCGTGGTGTTTGCTCCAACAGTGTATACTAGTATAGAGCTTACAACATTACCGACATACCTTAATTAACAAGCCCGGGACGGCTTCTACCTCTATTTCCAGGCGGGCCAGATAATGCATATTATGTATTTACAAACGGGATGCGTTCGTTCACCACACCACTCTCGTCCGATGCTCACCTCGAACTCCGGCACAACCAGAAACACAGTGCGTGTCTGTCTTGCTCGCCGGCTTCCGGAAGGCCAACCCTGCAACGACTGGAGACACATGAAAAAAGGCTAATATGATATGGGCAGATGGGATGACAGGGTCGGACATCGCTGGCTCGATCCCAACTCCCTGGATCGCTCATGTGGAACGGCGGACACCGGCCACCAACTGCTTCGTGCACCTTCCCTTCCCAGCGCATCTGCCAGGAAAGAAAGCGACATGGAAACGGAATCGAATGCCGAGGGGCTGTGGCCCAAGCGTCCACGTCTGTGGGTGGGGTTATTGAAGGAGTGTGGATCCCCAAGGGCGCTCAGACCCTATCGTTTGACGAGAGACGAGAAGGAGCGGCCCTGACGAAAGTTCCTCTCTTTTTTCTGAGTCCTGACACAAAACAGTTTCTCCACCATTCGCCCACGGGCTCTCAGATCACCCCGTCGCGTCATGATGCATGAAGGATCACTGCAGCACCAGAGCCCGGAGAACGCCCCATGCCGGATCCAAACGAACAGCTCCTCGTTTACCAGACAGGACCACAGGCACCACAGGCACCACAGGCCCTGGCAGTACGTCGCCAGTCACATCTCGCCTCCGAAGAACGCCACAAACTCGCTTCTGTGCAATACCGGCCACCGCTGCCGCCATCCAGCATCGTCCGGCTGATTTCCCTCTTCCCCCCATCCATCAAGCCGCCCCTTCCGCCGCCCGAGTGAAATAAGACGGGGGCCTGCGGTCCATCTGTTTGCAGTTGCCAAGACACGAGGTGCAGGAGCTGAGCTCGCTCCCATCAACGGGCAGAGCAACAGCCGAGCTCCAGACACGTGGGAACACTGCGGCAGTCCAGAAACGAGCCCTGGTTGGCCCCCCGTGCTCGGCTTGTTGTGAAGTGAACTCCCCATCTGACCCCGATCCAGCTGATCTTTTCACTGCCACTCACTACCTCTGTACCACTGCCGCTGCCGGCCGGGCTATGATGTGACCGACGCCTCGCAGGCAGACCGAGGTGGTGCAGTGGAGAAACCCCCAACCCGCCAGACCCTCGCATACCAACACACACACAAGATGGTTGCATACTAGACCGATATCACTGCTAGCTCGAGGCCATCCACAGGACAGCAATCATCCGAAATTCGACCAGCGGTGGCTTAATATATTCCCCTCTCATCGAGGACCTGCATGTCTCTTCTTTGGAACCGGCTCGCCAGCCACGCATTACTGGACCGTCCAATACATTCTGTGGGTGTAAATTACCGTGCATACATGGCAGAACCAACGGCGCCAGACACGGGTTCAGCCGCGCCAGCACGCCGGCCTGCGACGCAGATCTTCCGGGGCCTCGTGCACCCGCGGTCGCCGGCCCGCCGCTCGCTAGATCGACCGTTGAGGTGGATGACCGTATCGCCAGCCAACGAGCCTTCGTTTACAAACACAAGCCATACCTGAGATGAAAGAAACATCTACTCGTCTCCTCATATCCACAGCGCGCAAAAGGACTCCTCGTCGACGCCTCTCCGAAAATGGCTAGCTGCATGGCGTCATCTCGCTGTCCGAGACGTCTCCGTAAAAAATTGGTGAAAATCGAATGATTTTCTCCTGGCTTTTGGAGTTCTTATTCGTACTAACTCCCACTCTCGACAGCCGCTCCACAACTGATCGAATTGCAGGGTGATGCCTAGGCCCCCGGATCCCCACGGAAAACGCGAGCTGGAAGAAGCCAAGAGCGAGCATCTGAAAGGACATCCTGCGTGATGGGGATCTCGGGAGCTAACCTGCTTGAGTAAAATGCAAACACTAGTCTCCGTCGAGAAGGGGAAATCTGAAAATGGCTCAGGCCCGCACGCCCGAGCAACAGTTCGCTCTCTCGGACACGTGGAAGAAGAGCCTGACGGCAAGCAACGACTGACTCGGTCACATTCTCGCCTCGTTGGCGGAAAGTCACGGCGCAAAGACAAGGAAGCGCTTGGATCGACGTCAACATCTCGGGGAACTCCCGCATCGACTCACAACGTGCATGCCCGTGTCTCGGGAGTTTATCCCAAACGGTAGCATTTCTGTGACGACGTCGAGCCTTCATTGGCCGCCACACCGGCAATCCAAGCCCCCGTTGGCACTTGGACATCGGAGACTTCTTGTTGAGACTCGGTGTGAGAGACAAAATGAACTGCGAGCTGCGCTTCTCCCCGCACCCCCTGTCTTTGAACCTGCTGGCGAAGCCGGCTGGGACTTTCTCGCCGACGAGTGACGATTTACAACCCCCGATCGTCCGTCGCACCACGTCGACTTGGATGTGCAAGTGCCAGTCGGGGGGCAGCCTTTGCCTGGGGGTTCAGTCAGGGGGGGATGAACGCTCGGCTGCTTTTCAAACAGGGCACTGCATGTGTTGAGGGAAGGGGCAGTCAGACTGAGGTTACAACAGACACCTCCTGCCTTGCCTTGCAGCCGGTGCCATACCGACGCAGCGATGCGTCCATGAAGTGCGTACCAGGTTTGGACTTCACTGAGCGAGACAGGGCGGGATCAACCGGCCCGCTGTGCAAGGTAACTGTTGACTCTCTTGACAAGGAGATGGGACGAACAGGTTCTCTCTCAGATGAACGGCCCGCAACGCAAGAAAGGAAAAGGGAAAAGAAAAACGAATGGCGTGCCTCGACATGTGAATCTGGACCCGGTTCGTTTTGTAGAGTCGTATGGATGGATCCCATCCTTTTCCATTCGCGGAACATGGTGCAGCTCGCATGCTTTCGTTGGGCCTGTTGGTTCCAACCCCCTTTTTGCCACCACCGTGGTAAACGACTTCGTATGTCGTCTCTCCTGTTACTGTCTGTGTCTGTGTCTGGGTCTGTGTCTCGCGCGGAACCCGGTCCTGTTTTGCCTTGAGCCTCCTGCGTTACCGCAGAGTGCGCAGGGAGGGTGCACTTGCAACCCTCTCTTGTGGCTGCTCCCGTCCAGACTGCGTAAACATAGCCGAGCCCCGCGAGAGAGAGCCACACTCCAATGTCGTTCATCCCACCTGAAACAAGGTTACATCTGCCGGGGTGCTGATCAGGCTCCTGCAGCGTGGTGTAGAAAAACCTAATTTTGTTGGTGCCTCGGGCATGCAGGGCAACCTCTTGGTTGTGGAATCCTCGAGGCGGGGAGGGAGAGAACCGAGATCTGGCCACAGAAGCGAGAAGCCGGGAAGGCAGCATCCCCGTTCCGTTGCTGGTTGCAAGTGTGGAGGAGGAAGAGGTCCACTTGTTGGTGGTGGACGGCCGGTGGACAACGGCGATGATGACGATTGCAACCACCACCATGACCTTTGACGGCGAGGAACGCCGCTCCGCCGCGGGCCGCGCAAGAATTGGGATCTCGGGGCTAGGCCCTTGAAGGGAGGTCGATATGCCAGCTTCGGGCCGCCGCACTGTGCGATACGCGTCTCTTTCCTGTCTTGTAACGTAACTATGAGATGAAAGGAACGATTTTCACGTGTGAGTTCTTTTTCTCTCTTCGGCGATGGAGCCTCACGTGGCCCTCTCAATGGTGCGGGTGATGGGGGATAGTCGCGGTCTTGGCCACTGCGGAGTTTCCAGACGTTGGAGCCGCAGTGTCGGTTTTTTTTTTTGACCTTCCCCCTGTTTGTTGTTGTGACCTTGGTTTTTACACCGGTTCCTCCAGAGGGCTCCAGCGTGGTGGAGATGGGGGAAGTTGAACTGCCGCGAGGGGTAGCACCGCAGGTAACAAGCATCCCCGTGCTTGCTTGCTTCGAGAAATTCAGGGGTAGCAACTGATCATCATGCCCCCCTCCGCGCACAATACTTGGTAGCAAGGTTGATGAACAACTTCCGGCTCCAGCGATGATGCGGTGATGCGGCAAAAGTCATGGGGATTCAACGCGAACAGCCGAGAAACAGATGCCGGGGATGGAGGATGGTGCAGGGGTCGTCGTCAAGCGCAGATCTGGGTTCCGTTCCCCAGCCCAAGGATTTATCAAGCGAGCCACTATCAATCAGCGGCTCCACACCGAGCAAAGAGCCGGGTGGAATGCCTCGTTGTCTCTCCGAAATGACCATCCCCGTCTGTCAAAGCACGCACCATATCAGGGCCAGGAGTTGCTTGGTACAGCAACCTGGTATCTGCTGGTCGGGTCAATAAGGGACGAGATCCGGAAAAGGGGTCCATCGAGTGGGGGTACAAATCACGACGCCTGCTCGTCAGATCCGGAAATACGGCAGCTTGTAACATTAAGAACGACGCCAGACCCGAGTGGGGGGAAGGTAGCGAAACTCCACGTGCCGGGGATCCTTCGCATTGCCGAGATGGGTGGTTTTGTTGTATTGTTGCAACCCTCCGCCGCTGGCGTCGTATGGCATGTGCGCAGCAGCGTCGCATCTCGCTCCTGTTGGGATGGTTTTGTTTTCGATAGTTCCTGGGCAATTAACATCGAACGTTCCGTCATGTTGTGCTGTGATAATGCGCAGGGAACATCGATAAGATCGACGCTTGTCTCCTGAAGCCGTGTTGCTGGGTCGCTACCCTGCATCGGTATTTCATAACACGCACTTGCCAGCTGTGAACGGGAGCTTCGGTCGAACAATAACGAATTGACACCGGACTTCTCCAGCCGTCAGAGATCGAGCAACCCACTGGGTGTCCGACATCCTCGCTCGACTGCCGAAGCCCCCGGACCCCAGAGTGGATCCGAGCCCGATGAGGCGAAAACACAGGTACATGTACCTCTTTGGTGGGTAAGACAATTGACCCGCATGGGGGTAGGTCGGCCGGCGATGGCTCGCTCCTCTCTGTTGGAGTTGGCTTGTCCAATGGACGGACAAATCGTAACCTGGCTTCCGGTTCCAAAGGCAGCCAGTAAACCAAGCGGTGTGTCAGCCCCGAGTACCACAAAGCATCACCAAGCGGGAAAAGGTTGTCAAGCGGGAAGCGTGATGGGAGATCGCCGCCGCAAGTGCCGTGGTTTTGGCACGTTGATCGATGGGGCGGGCGCCGGCGTGTGCGTGGCGGGCGAATAAGAAGACAAGCACGGAACCCGAGAACGATGCAGGTTGCCGTTGTCTGGGACAGGAGTGGGGTATTGAGTGTCATCAAACAAGTCAACTCGTTCCGTCTCTCTTGCCTGAAGCCTCCCCCGTCGACAATCACCTTCGCTACCAACGGACTTTCTTTCTGTTTGCGAGAAATCAAGGCGGTCGCCGGCATCCGCGCATCAATACGCTTGCTTCAGTGGCGCCTCTGGAGGGGCCTGCCCCGTGCTCCCCTCGGCTTCATCACTGCCGCGGCAGGCTTTCGGGGCTGTCGGGACGACGATCTCAAGCCACCTTGGCGCCATCGCGAGGGCCAAACGGCAGCTAACTTGATATGTCCAAAGGCGTGGCCTATTTTTAGGGGCGGGCAGCACACGGTAATTTGTGATGTGGTCCGTGTCATTTTGAACGTGGACGACGACCTCGTCATCCGCCCAATCAAAACACCGCGGGACTTTGGCCGAGACATTGGCTCGTGGGGTGCCCCCATGAGAGCCGGGGTGAAAGACCTCCGATCCTGGGAGGCATGGCATGAGTTCCTCCGGCTTCGAGAACAGCGGATGCTGAAGGCGGCTTTCCCGACAGAGCAAGTAGCATCTTGCGTGTGTTCGCGCCGCAGAATTCTTCCCGGTGAGGCGTCAAAAGGAGAGCGTCCGCCGAGGCACGGAACATTGGCATCTTTTGCTGCGTTTCGGTACCAGAATTTTCAGTCGGTCGCATTCTGGGTCCTGCGCTTCTCAAAGCCCCTTGTGCTTGTCCGGCAATATCGAAGCGGCAATTAGCCTGTTCAGATGGAACGGGCCCGCCCATAGGTTGACCTGGTCAGCTCTGACCTGAAAGATCCCAGCTCTCGCCTCGGCAGGGATATCATTGGGCTGGTTGCGCCGCATCTGTCTTGAACTCGGCATTCCGCTCCGTGAAGGTGAAGGCAACGCCCTAGCTCAACGGCCTCACTTTGTCACTTTGCCATCTCCAACTTTGCCGAGCCCCGCAGCGTCTTGGCCGCTGTTCCTGGCCTTTTCTCCCGCTTCGATTCTTTCCATTGCCGCCGGGGCATGTTGACGGCACTTCCAGCCTCCGTTCCGTTCCCCGTGTATCGTAGGTCCCCGCATACTCCATCTTTGCTCGTTAACTCGCGCAGCCTTTGCAGTACCGAGAGCGAGGCGGGGAAATCCATGGGTCCGATTGGTCGGTTGTTGGACGCGCTGCATCCCAATACCGACTCAAATTCTCTCTCCATTGAAGGGCATAGATGAGATGAACCGATGTTCCTGCAGTATCGACTGACGCCCAGCCTCGGGAAAGCAACCAGTCTGCCTGGTCGAGATGAATTGCCCTCCAATGGATGGTTTGTACATTGGAGGACCAGCCTTACCGCCACGACTGGACACTCCCATCCCGCCCGGCTTCTAATAAAAGAACTCGACATCATCCCGGATCTGGGGAATTCGGCAGAGCTGGCCCGTCTGAGGGTCCTGCTATAAAACCAAAGCACTTAAGATGCAGTCCGGATCTGCTCTTCGATCCCGTGCCAACCTTATTTGTCTGATAGTAAGTGCCATCACCCGAGATGAAAATAATGACTTCCATATACCGGACAATAAGACCAGTGTCGGATCGTCATGCGGGAAAGCCAAGGCAGACAAATGATTGACCCTTGAGCTCGAGTTCCCATTGTTTGTTGTCTTTGCAGCAGCGTGTTGTCGCCCCCAAAAGGAAAGTGCCAAATCGATCAGAAAAACATTCAATAGTCGCGGGACATCGGGACGAACAGCTGCTTCCTTCCAGAGCCTTCGGGGTTCTCGAACGAGATCGGATGGCAGGTCGCATGCTCCTCGTGCCAGCATCTGCAATCTCGGCAACGTGCATGCAGGGCGATGGCCTCGGCAAACATATTGCGACAGTGAGGTCTCGCTTTGAGGAGGATCCCCGTGAAAGCGACCATCGTCCCAAGGATATACCCCCGTCGACGGGATCCGGTTGGGACCAATTGAAAAATTGTGCACCACGGCTCCGCACCGGCTTGTCACCGGGAGTGGCAGCCGGAGTTGTACTCAGTGTGGAATCGCGCTCAAAATAGACTCCAATCGCGGGCGGCCGTTGTGGTTCCTTCGCCGACGTCTCGGTAACCGGCGGATGGGAATTGACGGAGATTGACGAGGGGAATCTGTCGAGCGACGAGGAAGTGGTTCTCTCCTGACTCGCAGGTCAATGGATGGCGTTCGGGCGCGCACGCGGTGGAGACATATCGCGGAGGACCCACGCCCTCAGCAAAGTGTTTGCTCTGTTCCCGGGCGGAAACAAGTATCTCTCGGAGCCGGAGCCCCGACTCGGGACCGGTGATGGATGTCAAGATCTCTCCGCCACGAGTAAAAGCTAGCAAAACGTGATTGCTCTGTCTTGTCTCAGTGTGCTTGAGGCAATGATTAGTTAACGTAGTTACTGGACTGTTTTCAGCTCAGGATGATGTCCAACCCGAATTCTATGGGTTGGTCATTAGCAGTACCCTGCTTGGCGAGGTTTCTTGAATCCCAAATGCCTTTCTGCACAAAGTGCCTAGCGCTTTGAAATTTGTGAAGGAGAAAGCTGACCGAAGGGCCGGCGGCGGCTCAAGGGGATCGGTGGAATTGATCCCTCGGCTCAGGCTAATGCAGTGGTGAAGCCGAGCCTAGTCGGGTCTATCGAACTTCCTTTCTCAAACAGCTTGCAGGATCCCAAGCTCGTTGGTTCTTCTGCGGAGGCAGATCTCCTGGAAGCCAGACAGAGTCCATCGAAAGTTGAAAGTCAACAGTCCGCGGTGTAACATTATGCGGAGTGTAAACCAAGAGGGTGCTGATAGGCGAAGTGTCCGCGTCGTCCCAACGAGAAAGCCGCCGAGTACGGCCCGAGTATTGAGGCGATCGGCCATTTTTCGACCATGTGTCCGCAGTAACGCCGTGGGAAAACGGTCCCTGAAAAGCAAGGTTCTTTCTCGTGCTCCTCCCAACAGCACAGTTGACCGAATGCGATTCACCAGCAGCACATGCTTCGGAAATAAGGTTGAAAAGCTCGCAGACGACTACCGGCAGACATTTGTGACACGGGCTGCGCCAAGTCCCCTGTTGGACCAGGCGTTCGATCCAGCTGGGGCTCAAGGGCCGTCTTTCCGAACGCGCACAGGTGCTGCCACCCGTCGAGGACACACCAGCTCTCGATGGTCAAGGGAGGATGGCTCACGAGCTGCGCCGGCAGTTTGCCCATCCAAGAGCCGGCACTGCAGGCGCCTTCACCGCGCATGCGTGACCTGTGATGGAGCGGGGCAACTGTGTCTAGTCGCCGATTTGGATAACCGCCTCATGCAGGACTTCCCCGATGTTCGACTAATCCCACCCGTCAAAATGTCCTGCTACACAGTACTGTGCATCGCGGAGCGAGTTGCCGGTAACGTTCGAGCCATCTGACCACTCTCATGGGGGTCCTAAGGGCCCTTAGCAACAACCGATGTGGTTTCGGAAACGACGTGGCATCGCTCATGCTTCCCGGTCGGTTTCATCGCAGCAGGGAAACGTCGCGGCGGTCCCTGCCGGATTGATGTCTCTGCCATAGCCCTCTAAATCGTACATTACATTGAGCTCTCTTGAGCTGCGTAGATTGAGCCGGATGACCGGCCAGGCGGACACGAAGTCGGGCTCAGGAAAGCCCAAAGGGGTCCGGATCCGAGGAGGTTTGCTCATTGTTTCGCCACAACGAAATCGCACCACCAATCCTCCTCCCCGATCTCAACCGAAGTTCAGTCTAGACTGTGGCGGTTAACCGGCAGTTTAGTCTCTGCATTTCCGGGCCATATGTACGTCACACGAGGGTGTATGGTGAAGAGGGGGGTGGTTCATGGCTAGTTGAATGTCGGAATCCTATCAGTATCATGCAGGATGCTGGACGTAGTCAAAACCGCATCCCGAACTAAGTCTGGCGTCGGCAACCCGCTGTCCAACGGTGAAATCTGAGCTTTGTTCTTGTCGATATCGTCCAAATCCCGTTCCACCATAGCGGAGCGGCGAGCCGCGTTGAAGGCAACCAATCGCCCAATGGAACAGGTATCTGCCAGGTTGTTATTATAGGTATAGTGTGCCGGGGAAAATTTTAGTAGAGACCTAGAGACAAACTGCTCACCTGTCGCTGTTCACTTTACTGCCTCTTCTCCTACAACGGGGAGAAACCCCGGCCGCCAATCCGGTCCCCCGTGATCTTCAACCGCACAAGTTGATCGTGCATTGTCCTGCGGTCACATCCGCGCAAGCTGATAAGCTGAAGCTGAAGTCGCTGGCTGATCTCCGGAAGCCAGGGGCCGGCCGCGAGCCATTTGGGATCATTTGCTTCGCCATGTTCTCATCGCCCCGAATAACTGCGGGTGTGACGAGAGAGTTGAGGGGGCTTTACGGGCTTTAGCCACGTATGCGCTTGCCTGTGGCCCTCCTCGATCTCTCTAGCCCCCTAGAAATCCACGGCCTAGCAATGAGCGACCCACGCCCAGCGGATGCCTTAGATGTTCAGGTCACCGCCGGAGCCGTGAAGATACCGAACGAATCGGACGGAACACTTAAGAATCGATCAAGAACACATTCGCCTCGCAAGCCACCGATTATGGCTCGGCACCGGCAGTGCAAACAACATGCCCTATTTCAGGCATGATCCGACGTCTATTTTGAGAGGAGAGTCAGTTTACGGTCAACTAATCCTTTCCTCGTTTTGTCTCAAAACCATCTCGCAAGCACTACCTGTCCCAGAATGAGCGTCGGATGAATCTTACCGGTCAACTGCTAGGAATGTGGCAGCGTTACACGACGAAGGACTTCCAGCCGGATGTGAAAACAACAGTAAATAAGATGGAAAGGGGTGTTTTCCAGCACCGCTTTTCGTGTGGCTTAATGCAGGAGACCGGCGGACGTGTGATGGAAGACCAATCGAATTTAAAAGCCATAAAGTGGCGATTTTGCAAACTTGACATAATAAAAGTCGGCAATTCTCTGGCAGGCAGCAGGCTCTGTCTAACAGAAATTGATGTTCACTCCTTCCCCTTTTTAATCGAACTGAAATGTTGTTTAAGACGGCGGTCGTGAACCTGGCAACCGTTGTTTCCACTTGCCCAAAGCAGATAAGATTTGGCTGAACAGCTGCTGACAGCTGTGCCAGATTTGCTTGAGACCTGCCGGTACTTGAGGCGGACTCCGCAATTCTGGAGCTTCCCGTCAATCCCGCCGCGCGTGTTGGTGCGCTGGTCTGGTCCACAGCGTCGTTTTGGACTTGACCTCGAAACCTGAAATTTTGCATCCCGCAACCGCCGTCGCCCTTTTGCTTGTCGTATCGCCGTAGTTGCCGGCACCCTTCCGGAATGAGCTGCAGATGATAATACGTTCCTCTCCCGTGTCAATTTCCCTTTCCCGAGACCGCCCTCGCCACCGACCCCCTTTCTCGTGACACTAGACCGCCAACGAACGACTTCTATCTGCACGGTCCTATCGGCAGCATGGGCTGGTTGACGACGCTGTCGGGGTACCTTACCCCGGCATTCCTCATCTTGTCGCCGGTGCTCTCGTATAGTGACCAAGCCTACTCGATGCATCGGACCAGATCCAGCGCCGGCTTCTCCCTGGACATCCCCCTTATCATGCTCGTCGCATCACTGCTCAGGTTAGTCGTGGCCGAACTACGCCTATTAGCGCTCCCTTATGGTATTCACTAACACATACCCCCCTACTCTAGGATATTCTACTACCCCGGCGCGAAATACGACAGTGCGCTTCTCGTCCAGTCTTGCGTCATGGTTGCCATGCAGGTGATACTGCTAAAGATCGGCCTGGATCACCGGCCGGCGCCGTATTCAAAAGGGGGCGACGCTGCGGTCCCGTTCGCTCGGGTAAACGAGTCGCAGAGGCCATTCAACTTCTGGCAGTGGAGGTCACCAAAGCCGTGGGTTGCCCGCGCACAACCAAATATTGGAGACAAGGAGGTGCTGACGTTGGGAGTAGATACTGGCAGTGCCTGTTGGGCCTGTTTGCCGGTCTCGTAGTTTTCGAGCTGCTGCTGGCGCCCGTCCCCTGGGTGTACCAGTCGTATTCTTCGCTGATTGGGATCATTGGCCTCTCGGTCGAGGCGACGCTCCCTATTCCGCAGATTCTATCGAATATGCGGTCTCGGTCCTGCAAGGGATTCAGAGTTTCCGTGCTGGCCAGCTGGCTGATCGGTGACAGCATGAAGATGTTCTGGTTCTTCACTTCTTCAACGTCGATCCCTCCGGCGTTCAAGATTTGTGGCATGTTCCAGGCTGCATGCGACTCGTTTCTAGGCGTGCAATATATGATGTACGGCGATGGTGGGCCAACTGCGAAGGAGCCTTTGAGCGCCAACTGGCAACATGAGCTGCAACCAAATGGTTTTACAACGGCAAGCGGCCACAGCAACGCACCAGGGCGGAGGACATCAACGACAGAGAAGACGATATGAGTGCATGATGACAAAACAAAAACGTGCTTGGATAGAT
Organism: Chaetomium cochliodes; assembly: GCA_023383405.1. NCBI lineage: Eukaryota > Fungi > Ascomycota > Sordariomycetes > Sordariales > Chaetomiaceae > Chaetomium > Chaetomium cochliodes. The sequence goes on along the minus strand of JAKWJL010000002.1, from coordinate 2,818,515 downwards.
TTAGACGACTAATAGAGGCCCGGAATGAAGAATGGGTCTTGACATATAGACTTGCAATGTAATAACTATTTGTTCGCAGAGGGACCTCGTCGGCTCGCGTTTGCAAGGAGTCTCCTGAAATTACAGGGGTCAGTGACCAGGCTGGTTGTTTGTTGACGAAGCCCGAGGTTCCATTGGACTTTGCCAAGATGGTGACTTCGTGTTAGTAAGGAACTTGTGACCACAATGACTTACCCACAAACCAATACATTTGTCGAGTAAGTATCAGTTAGTTAATGGTCCCAAGACATTCCTATAGCATTAAGGTCCCTTACAACGAGGTCTCTTACAGATTGCCCCAAGTAGGACACCAATGACTGGGGACTGTCAGAAATGTCGGCAGTACATGGAAAACTAGAACTAACACACCAGGTTGTCTTCAGCGTGGATGGAGACGATCAATGCATGCTTTCAGCCTTGCAAGTTGCATTTTCTTCCTCTTTCAACCCTCAATTACAAGGCCATGTGCCAGAATTGCTCAACAGCAACAACAAGGACAACAACCACACATACATATAACCCCTCACATTATTAGTGGCCAACTCTAGCACTATACATGGCCTGCTCTACATAGTTATTTCGGCCGTCCTCTGTCGACCGGTTGTGCCCCGTGTGTGGGTCAGGTCAGGGGAGACTAGGAGTCCGGACAACTCAAGGGGAGTCTACTTGAAGGTTGAGAGGTTGTTTGTCTGTTAACTTGTGAGTTCATTTTGTTTCAAGTCCATCCACTCACACATGTGGCTGCATGTGTGTGCTTGAACTCAGGTCATTTCAACCAGGTTCGAATTTAAGTCGAAGTTCTCGTTAACCCCTTTCTCATATCTCACTCCTCATATCCCCCACACATATCTTCAACCCAGCCCCAGCTAGGGTGACTATCTTCACTTCTTCCATTGAGTCGATCATCAAGCCTAAAATATCTCTTTACATTTCGTCGTAGTCGCTTTGGTTCAAATACTCCGAGCAGGATCACTCTTTACTTTGTCCAGCTTGTCTCCCAGGCAACCCGCCTCTCATCCAGAGCAACCTCGGCCACCTACTCACCACTTTTTCGTCTCATTGTCTTTGGATTCATTTTTGCTCTTCTGCACCTTTCATATTGCCCTTTTTTGCCAGATTAGAGGCAACCATTTCGGCTTCCCAGTCTCTCAGCTTCCCAAGCCACAGTTCCTTTCATTGATTACCCCTTAACAAGACCAGATAAACATTCTCTAGATTCCACCTCCAAACACCACATCACTATCTTTTTGTCTTAACGTGATCATGCTACCAGCTAACCGAGCCCTCGTAGTTTTTTTTCCCACTGCCTGTTTCACATCTTCACGACGCCCCGGTCGATTTACAGGCCGGCCTGTGCTCCCATCAACAAGCTCACCGTCGCCAAATCAGCTTGCCAGCTCTGGGGACCCGCGCGCGGGTCCTTTCAGATAGGCCACGTTTATTTATTATTTCCCGCTTTCAAATTGCGATCCTTTCCCCTTCCTCTTTCTCTTTTCAACAACTCGCTCAGCTCGACCGACCGATCTTCTTCTTTTCTTCCACCACCAACATCACATCTCAGCCAGTTCAACAGCTCCATCTCTCTCGCAACCATCAAAAGGTATGTAAATAACTCTTCTTTATGCTAAAACTTGATTTTCAAAAGGCGGCGCCCGCGAGGTTGGCGGCGATGATCGAGTCCGTCGAGTTGGTTGACCCGACTTAACCTCAAAATCGACCCAAGTGGAAGCCGTCTTTCCTCACGCCGACTACCAGCCCTGTCTTGTCATGTTCAGGTTGAGCTTGGATTTGAAGCACTCCTGCTAGAAACTTGAGAGCTGCCTCATCTGAATTCTGTTCAAGAAATCGTTCTCTTCCTTTCTCGAGGGCTGCGAGCGATACTTCAGCCGACTCGGCTTGCCTTCTTTTTCCGATCCTTTCACTTTCACTTTCCAGCAGTTGGCCGCAAATCCTCGCGAGGGCCTCTTTGCCATACTGTTGCCTGAACTTTGAGCCATCAAGTCTTACCGAATTTGACTTTCATCGCTGACCGCGAACCCACAGCCTCTTCACCCAACCTTTCGTCCTGGTTCCCGCGTTTTTAAACGCAAAAAAAACCGACAATGCCGCCCAAGGGAACTCCGGGGAAGGAGAAGAAGGAGAGGACGGCTCAATTCAAGTCGTACGAGGCACAGGCGCGCCTCCTCTCCGCGTTGGTTGCCACGTTGGGCAACCATCGCTTCAACTACCAGGGTATGTAACCAGATCTTCTCTCATTACTAGTGCCCCTTCGTCCCTCTCGCTGCGCCCGGCCACTGGCCGGACTCACTTGATTATTTTGCATGCTTAGGCCACGGCGGGTAGGCGGGAGCGACGAGAGAGACCGCGACGAGGGCATCCGTTTCTTGCCCATTCGACTTAGTTTGTGGAACCTTGAACATCCGGAATCTGGAACTGACCGTGGCACTGTCCGAACTCTCCAGAGATCGCCAAGTTCCATGGCGGAGGGGTTACGGCCTCCTCCATGGAGCACAAGTTCCGGGCCGCCAGGGCCCAAGCCAAGTTTGTCGCTCTCTTGGTGAAGGAGGGAATGGATCCCGGGGACTACGATGTCCCAACCTTGAAGCAGGAGGCCGGTAAGACCAGTCGCCTCTCCCAGCCAGCCGTCGCCGTTGTTGCCGCCTTCACCGTTACCACCCCCGCAGCCACCCAGGCACCACGACGAGTTGTTGGATCCGTGCTTTGAAGCGAGTTTTCGATCGAGGAACAAATACTAATTTGACTACAGAGATCCAACAGTACTTCGGGGAGAGCACGCCAGACGGACTGGCCTTCCAGTTCCGCAACATCAAGAAGGGCGGAGACGTGCTCAAGGCGGCTGCCCAGAAGGGTGAGGATCCCGTTGGCGCCTTCGGTGCCCACATGAAGGGCGGCGGCCGTGCCGCAAGCAGTGTGCCGGCCACGCCGAGCACGACGAAACGGTCTCGGTCCACCAAGGCTACCCCGTCTGGCTCGGGCGCCACCCCCACCAGCAAGCGGCGCAAGGCCATCAAGATCGAGCCCGAGGCCGAGTTTGACGACGACGAAGACTCTCCCGAGGTCGACTACTCGGGGCCTGACAGCACGCCCACCAAGATCAAGCCCAAGAGCCAGGGCAACGCTGGCCAGCTTGTTCCTCGCTCCGCCTGGGCTAAGCCCGCCGAGACCGAGAAGCAGAAGCGCCCCCGCCACATCGCCATTGCCCCGGCCCCCACTCGTCCTGCCATGACCCAGCCTGCGGGCCCCTCGTACACTCTTGCGCCCATCCCGGGCCTTAGCTCGTCGTCTGCCCTGCCCAACGGGTACACCGACCCTGCCACCGGCTTTGGTTACAACGTTGCTCCTCCCGCCAACAAGACCAGCGCCTCTCCGTCTGCTGCCAACTCCCCAGCTATGGGCAAGGCTACCACCCGCCGCGGTTCCGCTTATTCTAGCGGCAGTTACACCGCCGCCAGCAGCCCGGCCACTCCGAACATGTCCTACTCGGACACGGCACCTGCTCAGACCATGCACATGGGCCCCCAGTATTCCCGTGCTCAAACCAGCAGCAGCATGACGATGAACAACGCCGGCATGGGCATGAGCGCCGCCAACAATAGCATGGGAAGCATCGGCGGCATAATCAACACTAACACACCGTCCTTCAATACCAACGTGTTCAACTCCATGCCTTCCCCCACCCCATCGGTCCAGGACATGAGCACCCATCAGACGACCGCCTCCAGCAACTACACGATGGCTGGCGCCACCTCGAACGTGGATGGGACCGCAGCCTCGTTCCGCCCTGATAACTCCTTCACCACTTCGTTCACCGGCTATGCTGCTTCCAACTTGTACGCTCCCACCAGCGTCAATAACCGGATGTACACCAGCTTTGACCAGCACGAGGCCAAGCTTGCTGCCGATGTCGATTTTGGCGGATTTGAGGACCAGGGTGAGGAGGACGAGTGGGATGCGGGCGACATTTAAATCTATTCGGCGACCTAGTCGGCTGAAATCCGCTCACTTGGGATGCGGACACGTCCTGACCCGGAGATGGGCACTTCCTTATCTGCCCACTTCTCCTTTCCCGGCACCAACCTCGAAACATTAACCACCTACCTATCCGCCACGACGTCACTTATCACACTAAACCTCAGACGGCTTGTAAAAAACAGGCCAGCATCATCGAAATGGATCCCACCCATTTGTTACAACAGCAGCAGCGGCGGCGGCGATTTACGGGCAATGTATGGACCCCTCAACGAGCTATTTTGGACGCTCTTTCGACGGATCCCACCCCCTCATATCCCACCCATACATACATATCACCCACCGCTCCCTCGGCTCTGCGCCCCCATCCTTTTGGGCAATCAGTCAACCAGCCAGAGCCAAACCGCGGCGGTTAGCTTTCGAACGCGACAACACCAGCATCCACCTATCCACCCTCCAGTCGCGACACCGCAACCAACAGTCATACCCTACCTTTCTCTCCTATGTCTGCTGTCTGCCTGCCTGACGTTTTTTTTCAAAACCACCAATCTCCCCTTCCCGCACATCATCCTATCCAAGAAAAGCGGTTGGTTGGTCGATCCATCGATCGGCCAGCCGGCGGAGTGGGCAGTCATTGCTCAGTACGAAAAGGAACCGGCCAAGGTCTGACTGCCCAGATAGCCGCCGGCTTGTCTCCTCGCATCTAGTGTGTAGAGAGGAGACGGTAGAGAGGAGACGGTAGAGAGGAGACGGGGGCAAGTGAGTACCGCCGGCCAGGCAATTGGGCCAGGTTGGAGGAGGATCGGTCTCGGTCTATCTGTCTGTCTGCCTGGGTGGGATAACTCAGCTCACTTGGTGGCTTGGCTTCAAATCCGACTTGGGAGGTTTTTTTTTTCTTTTCTTTTCGCTTGGGGGTCTGGTCTTCATGCTCGTATCTCGGTTATCGGATCGGTTGAGGGGGGCTCACCACGGCTATAGATGGATGGCTGAAAGGGAAGGGGATGGATTGGGCGCAGGCTTTTCTCGTTTTTGTTTTCAAGGTTTATTTACGGATCTCCTCGACGATGAATTCCGAGGCTCCATGTACTCTAATACGTCGCCGGCCGCGGTTATGGACTGAGAAAAATCGAATCATATCTCTAAACATGCCGTGTCATTATGTGCTCAAAGTATGGCTGATGCGGAGAAGTGTGCGAGTTGGCAGTGGACTTGAAAATGCAATGTGGAATTGCTCGCCGGTTTCGTGATGCTACCTAGTTTACACCTTCTCTCGGGCCAGATCCCATCAGGGTCTGACCATCCAGCTTCGTAGTTGTCCTTCCTTGCCAGATCCCAGATGGGCAGAAATCCCGAAAGTCCCCCCATAACTACCTACATGCTACCACTGGCCCTTCCACGCAGCCGCCTGCCCCTGGATACGACCCAGTATCACTTTTCGCACACAACCCAATGCTCCCTGTCATGATGCCCCCACTCGGGCGTGCTATCCGCCCCCACCCCTAACTAAACACACTCAAGCAAGCAACAAATCCCACAGCGCATCGGCCTCGACAAAATCATGATGAATGATATTTACCAGCCAGGCATCGGCGCGGACTCCCTCCAAGAACCGCTCGCTCTCGGACCCCTTCTCATAGATCTTAGCCCACTCCCCCCAAATCCCAAACGCCTCCTCGCTCCACGCGCGGAAGCTGACCTCCTCGATGATAGTCGGCGTGACGATCTCCTTGCCCGGGAACACGCCCCAGGTGACGGCGTTGGTGCTAGCCTCGCGCTCCTCGACCTCGGCGGCGGCCCCGGCGGCGTCGGCGGGCGGTAGGGCCGTGTCGGAGCTGACAAAGTCCCCCCGGCCGTTGGCCGCGTAGAAGCACACGACGTCCTTCATCTCAGGCCGGCTGAGCTTCTTCTCGAGCGCGGCCCAGTCGCGGGACGGCAAAAAGAACTCGACAAAGGCCTTCTGGAAGACGAAGCCGTTCTGCGGGCCCCAGCCGAAGGTGGGGTCGCTCGAGCGCAGGCCGTTGACGGCGGGCTGCGAGGCCAGCGTCCACCAGCCCTTGGAGTTGAGCGCGACGAGCTGGTCGCGGATCTTGTCTGTCTCGGCGCTGAAGCTCTCCTCGCTCCAGGGGATGGTCTGCAGCTCGCCGCGCAGGTGGCGGATGAAGATGGCGCTGATGTCCTGCGGCGAGACGGGGGCGCCCCAGAGCTGCCGCGCCTGCGCCACCGTGACGTGCAGGCTGACGCCGTAGCCGTCGATCTGCCCGTACGCCGGCGACCGCGCGTCACCCCACCGCCCGTTGGGGAAGTCGTCCCATGTCGCCTCGCGGCCGAGCACGCCCTCACCCTCGGAGATGGCGAGCGTGTTCGCACGGGAGTTGATGGGCTCCGCCGGCACGCTGGCTTCGAGGGCTGTTGCCTCCCAGTCGGGGTAGGAAGTGGACCGACCCTGCACGATGACTCGGTCGCGGGGATCGGAGCCGACTGAGGGCTTCCTCCGCAGCGGGTCGTGCGAGGACGGGTCGGGGGTGGACCCGTTGATGCGTAGGAGGCGGATATCCGGGAGCGGGCCCTGATCGATGACGGCCTCTTCCTCTTCGGGAGTGATAGGGGAGATCAGTCCGGTTCGTTCGACAATAAACGACACGGCTTTTTCTAGGTTCAGTGTGTAGAAGTGGAAGCCCCTCGGCTCATCGGTCCTGCTCTTGATCTCCTTGATCTGCTCGATGATCTCGCTGAGAATATCCACGCCCACCTCCTTCACCTTCTCGTCGTCGCCCTTGACCAAGTCTAACCTAGCCATGAGAGAGTCGGGAATGTTGGCGTGGCTGAGCTTGGTTGTCCGCTTGATCATTTGGTAGCTCTGAATCGGCATGAGGCCGGGGAGGATGGTGATGTTCTTGAAGGCCCCACTGGGATGCTCCCTCAATGTCTTTTCGAATTCCTTGTACGCATCGACATCGAAAAATAGCTGGGTCATGATGAAGTCGGCGCCGGCCTGTGTCTTCTCAACTAGATATGGTAGGTCGTGAGCCAGACTCTGTCCCAGAGGGTGGCTTTCATCGGCATGACCTTCCGGGTAGGCCGCAACACCGACGCAGAAGTAATCACCGTGTGTCTTGCGAATGTAGCGGACGAGGTCGGCGGCCCAGGAAAATTCCTCCTCTTCTTCTGGCTCTGGTTCGTTGACGTCGCGGTACTCGGCCCTTCGCGGGGGGTCTCCTCTCAGGGCGAGGATGTTGCGAATTCCGAGTGCCTTGGCATCGTCAAGCGCCTTGTCAATCAAGCGACGGCTCATATTGGTGCAGGTGAGATGCAGACATGTTGTAAGGCTCAACTCCCGTTGACAGATCTCAGCTAGCTCGAGCGACTTGGTTGCTGTTGACCCTCCTGCTCCCCATGTAACATTGACAAATAACGGACGTAGGGCTCTGGCCATGCGATCGAGACGGCTGCGGAGGTTGGAGAAGCCCATTGCGGTCTTGGGCGGGAAGAACTCGAGGGAAAAGAAGTCCTGCCCGGCGGGCAGGGCCGCGATCTTGTCTGTAATTTTATCCATGGCGTGGCTTTTAGCGGCCTCTGGAGGCAATTCCAGACTGGGAACGAGGTCGCCCATGGGCTCTAGTTTTCGATGTTCTATAGACGTTCGAGGTGCTGACTGACGGAATCGGAAATGGAACTGTCAGTGACACAAGGACCCGGTAGCGGGGTAGGGGGCGGCACACTTGGAGGACGTTGGGCAAACGGCTACCTACATGTACCTAGATAGGCATGTACTTCCGAATTGGTTCTCTGCAACGGACAACAATTGAAGCGGGATATGGGCCCTTTTCTAATTTTCTGATGTAGAACAACTTCAGATGATGACCAAGAATTGGTTCAGGTGCTTATTACCTGGCTCGCCTGGAAATTCTCTTTATCGGTCAGTTACACGCTGTGCGGTCACCGGCAGAAGTCAACCCCACCTTTTACGTAGCGTCGGAGAGCGTGTGCGCGGGCAGTGGTGGGGTAACGCACTGTATTTTACGCGGGGCGGAAATAGTGGGGCCGGCAGCTGTGTTCTGCAATGGGACTCGCAGTCGAAACAGCCCACGTCAGGTTTCTTCGGGCCGCCTCAAGATCTCGGGCTGCCACGGCGAGATATCGCCCGAACCCAGCACGCCACAGTCTGATTGGTGAGGCCGGATCATGTGGTAGTGTACCCGGAGATGCTGTACCGCATCGACTGTGCTTTACAGCTGCAAGGGAAAGTTGCGACCCAGGCGAACACCCAAAACCCCCACTCCTCGGCGTGGCAGGAAGAGAACGTGCTCGGGAGGTTGCAATCTTGAAGCTATGGGATATCGAAACCGGGATGCCGACGAACCTCACAAGGCGTGGGGTAGCCCGGTATATCCTTCTACATTCACCTTGTCCGTCTTGCCGCTGCCGTCCTCCCGCTGCGGTGTCGATGTGTGCAACCGAGAGAGCAGATCTGACTGGTAGACTCGACGAGCCGAGATATCTCACGCCACGCAGTCCACTATGAACCAATAACTACGTGTACTGTATACAGTAGACAGACCCCTTGACTCGACCGTGGATTTTGCATTTTACAAGGCGGGCGGCAGCCTTTGCTCGTGTCTGTGCCCTCAACAATTAGCTCTGAGCTGGGCAGGCAATCTTGGAGAGCACGTAGATTGGCTGGAGAAAGCTCAGATAAAGCCAGGTATCGTCATGCTCAACCCACGACTGCGGAAACCCCTACCATTTAGGTTGAGGGAGCCCGTCGTTGCTGAGTTGGTTTACCGGAAAGTTTGCAGGTCATCAAGGCAGGTCGGGAGTGTAAAACGCACGAGAAGACGACTTACAACATAAAGAGCCCAGAAGACTAAAAAAGAACATGATTGATCAAGAACTAATCATCGACGGCGGCCATACCAATGGCTCAGCACGCGTCTCGCCGAGTCTACTATGTACGTGGCAGGAAAATAAATAGATGGATGTCCAGATCTTGCTTCAGGTCATCACCGCATCATGGACGCCGCGCAAATGGGGCACTCGTGATGATGGTTTTAAGCAAGGGCATTGATAGAGTCAATCTCGACGCATGGTTCAAAATTGCCAGCAGCGTGGTGCGATTTGGTGGCAGACTGGCAATGTTTTTGATGAACTGTGGTCTTGGTTGTGGAAAAGAAGAGAAAAAAAGGAAGCGAAATCGACCGTTCCGAGAAATCTCCTCTTGAAATGGATTGCCAAGCCCGCTCTGGATTTCGACAGCATTCACCGCCCACAACGTTGGGCCCGCCTTCCTTTCATAGCGCCTGTGAGTGCGATTCACAGTGGCCTGTTCCACAGCACGGACCATGCATAGGGTGGGTTCGAAACCAGTCATGTTTTTTTGGCTGCAGCACTGTGGTGGAGTCGGCGACCCGTCCGCCACTCTGCCTCTGGCTTTCAAGTTTTGTTCTTTTCATGATTGAGAATCCAGTTCGCAAAAGATCCCGCCCTGCCAATCGAGCACACATTACAGTTTTCAGACACGCCCAGCAGCCTAAATCAGCCACCTATCCTCGAGACCACATCTTATAACTCCATTGCCAGCCACATCGACATCAACAAGAATCCCCGACTAATACGGCATTTGACGACTCTGAAATCCCACAGCCCTCCTGACATCACCCTCTGCCCCGGCTCGAAATTCGCCAGCCGTTTTGACAGCTTCCACCCCCCACCACAACAACCCTACCATAATACCCCGGACAACCGCCGTCTGCCCCTCACCCTTTGCCGATCGGGACACATTAGTGATTGCGCCGTCGTCTTCCGTCCTTGGTGTTCCCGGTGCTCTGCCCGACGGCTTCGCTTTCCTCGCTGAGCTTACTTCCCCCTTGAGTTACGGTTTCCGACGTCTTCATGGATAATCTATGGAGTCGCCGTGCCAAGTGAGTCAGCTCCCGCCGTCCCATTGTGGTGCGCTGTCCTAACTCTAGTACCACTTGCGGTAGCTCGAGCAAGCTCTCTCTCACAACAGGTTCCGGCCAGGAGAGCCCGTCGGGACGCAACCCCTCCTTCAACAAGCGATTTGGCGGTGATAGCACGTCGCACGGAAAACACTCGCTCAACTCGGTAACAACACCAGGCGGCAGCCTGGCGTCCCCGATCGGCGCAGCGTCGAGCGCCTTTGGCCTGGGCTCGGGCGCATTTGCCTCGTTCGGCTCCGCCAAGACGCCCAAGTCGCCGGGGAACCCGTTCGAGGCGGCCTTGGGCGCTGCCGCAAAGACCCCGGCAGCTGAGAAATCGGCCAAGGACGGTGTCTTGGGCGGCAGGGCAATTAGCAAGCCGGCCTCCCTCGCCTCGTTGCGAGAAGCGGGGAAGGCGGCGACCCGGCCGGCGGGGCCGTTAACCCACCAGTTGCGCAGCAGCTGGGTGTTCTGGTTCCGCCCGCCCATCTCCAAGGCGAACGGGTTCATCGAGTACGAAAAGACGCTGCACCCCATCGCCACGGTCGACTCGGTCGAGCACTTTTTCGGGGTGTACCGGCATCTGAAGCGGCCATCGACGCTGCCGCTGGTATCGGACTACCACCTCTTTAAGAAGGGCATTCGGCCAATATGGGAGGACGAGGAGAACAAGAACGGAGGGAAGTGGGTGGTGCGTCTGAGAAAGGGCGTTGCCGACCGGTATTGGGAGGACCTGCTGTTGGCCATTATTGGCGATCAGTTCGGCGAGGCTAGTGAGGAGGTGTGCGGGGTGGTTCTCAGCGTCCGGAACGGCGAGGACATCCTCAGCATCTGGGCTCGTGCGAACGGACAGCGGGTCCTCAAGGTTCGGTACGTTTGCCCCCTCCCACTTCCGCTGCGGCCCTCGCCCCACTAACATACATCCCAGTGAGACAATGCGGCGAATCTTGTCCTTCCCCCCAGACACCAAGCTCGAGTGGAAGAGCCACGACTCGAGCCTCCAACAGCGCACAGCGATTGAGGAGTCACGGCGAGAGAAGGCCAATCACCACGGCGACAAGCGGTCGTCAAACAACAAGCAGCATCAGCAGCAGCAACATTCGCAGCAGCAGGCCGATGAGCACAAGAACCCCACCAATTCATAATTCCCCCCCAGCGAAGTAAAAAAAGAAAACAAGCATTGTCAGGGCGTGGGGATGAAAGCAGGCACTGCCTTGTTTCCAGCGATTGTACACTACCGAATCAGCAAGCATTTGCCATATACGAAATTCTGAAGCGTCCGAATTATCAGGGGTTCGGTTCGGCTCGGTTCGGATTCTCAAGGGCGTGATGCGTCCTTGTTGTTCTCATTTCTCCTTGGACATTTGGTCACGGTACGGCACGGTCTTAATGAAAAACCACACTGGGAGGAAGGAGCGCTGAATGGGATTTTCGGGGTGAACGGCAGGTGGGCATGGGTGAATGAATTCACGGTGAACGGGGGTCGGGTCAGGTCAGGTCGGGGTCGGATTGGGATGGGGGTGTATGTAGTACTTTATTGTAACCACCTACAACTTTGTCTCTTGCCCATTATCATCGGGTCCTGGATATTATCCTCAGTATAACCCGAAGGTCGAAGAATGTTTCGATCTCATCAACCAGAAACACAACATGGAAGAAGGCACATGCTCCTTCAGTATGGTATCTCGCCCCCCGGCATCAAACCTTCCCCTTCCCCTTCCCAATCACAACAGTACTCTGCTGCGGCGGCGGCCCCCTGCGTCTCTCCCAAATCTGCAGGTAGCTCTCCCCCAAATACAGCAACTCGCTCCGGATCTTATCCACAAACAAGTCCTGCGCCACCACCCACTCATCCGTCGCCTTATCCCGCAGCTGCACCTTCCAGGTCTTGCGCTCCTCGCCCACCGCGCTGTCGGCCACGTCCTCCTTGGCGCGCACCGCCTCGTGCACCACGTTGGCCACCAGGTCGTACCACACGGGCTCGCCGGGCGGGTGGTGGGCCGGGTCGGGCTCGACGTAAGGCCCCACGTCGAGGTTGCGCGGGTCGAACGTGACGATGGTCGGGTTGCGCTCCGACACGAACTTGTTCTGGCTGAACCGCTTGATGTGCAGCACCAGGAACGGCGGGAGCGGGTGCATCAGCCGGTAGCGCTTGCGCTGCGCGTTGAGCTCCTGGCCCGTGACGCCGTTGTATTTGGCGAGGATGGTGGCCAGGGGCACTTGCGGGATGATGTTGCGCTCTTGCTCGTCTTGGAAGAGCGGGGCGGGTGGCAGGTCGAGGGTCAGCAGGAGGAAGCGCGCGATGTCGGTCTTGGCGTCGGATGCTTCTTCGAACCGGACCCGGTCGCTGAGCCCGTCGCCGCGCGCGGTGATGGATTGGGATTCGACTTTGAGCTTGCCTTGGAAGATGCGTTGGACTGGAGAGGAGCCGGGTTTGGTTCGGCTGCCGCCGAGGCCGAGGTGGAGGTGGTTGAGGAACCAGGAGAGAAACTCGACCGGATCGGATTGTGCTGTGAGGGTGAAGCGTTTGTTGGAACGGAGGGAGATTTCTTGGAGGAGCTCATGGGGCGAGACGTGGGATTTGAAGGCGCGCGGGTTCCAGATCTTGCGGAAGAGGATGGATGTGCGCTTAACGAGTTCGGGGGCGGAGGTGAAGTCCTCGAGGAGGAAGTAGTTGCGCAGCGGTGCCACGTGGGAGAGCGCTTGCACCACGACGTTCAGGTAGTCGTTCTCCTTGATGTTGTTCATGCCCACGAAGCCGGGGGTGTACTCCTTGCCACCGAGCGTCCAGGATATGCGCGGCTTGCGATCGAGCTCCGTCACCTCCTGCCGCGTGTACCGCGGGTCTGAAACATACTTTATGTCGTCAAGGGACTTGCTCGTGACCTCGTAACCTTCTGGTAGCACATAGACCTTCTGGGTGCTCATGTTGATGAAGACGTGGTGATCCTCCTCGAGCGCGTGGAAGTAGGCGTGCGATTTCGGCCCCCGGCCCTGGAAGTATTTCCCGCACACTAAACATGCATAGACATTGATGTTGGATAATGTGATTGAGCATAGTTTTTCGAAGTCGAAGTCGAGGACGTTGCGGTCGATGGTGTCGAGGTAAAGATCGTCGTAGCCTGCTGTTGGTGCGGATTGCCTGATCGGCGCCTTCTCTTCGACTTCGTCCTCCTCAGAAAACTCGTCGGCCTCGCCCTCTTCGCCCTCTACCAACCCATTTTCGTGAGCTAATATCGTCTGCTCGTCGCCATTTTCGACTACGCTGGCCGGGGTCAGGCTCTTGTTGTAGTCATCGAATCTCGACTTTTTGGATGCGGGCGACTCGACCCCGGAGAGGTCGTCTAGGGCCTCTGATGCCTGACGTTTGGACATGCCTCGGTATTATTGTAGGAAGGCCGATCTCAAATTTGGGGGATGGAGACGGTTCGAGAAATCGGGCGGTGGTGTCGTTGCTACGTCGGGTGTTGTTGTCTAGGAAATTTACAGGAGCGCCATAGCAGCCTCAACTTCACGCCTCCAATTGATGCCCCACCTGAGCTAGGAGGTGTGTAAAGCTTGGCACAGAAGCAGCGTAATAACCTGGGACAGTAGGTGAAAAATAACAATTTATGGTCATGCCTATTTGGACTAAGTAAACCATAAAGTTCTAGGCCAACTCGCTAAGTTTGAACAACGCTTCTTTTTCTAAGTATGGCTCTCAACGTAGGCTTCTCTCATGGAAACGTCAACATGAGCCTCACGCAACCCTAACCCTTTCACTTACACATCTCACGCCCCAGCCATAACCGCATCCCCATCCTCTACCGCCTCCAGCGAGGGCGGAGCTAAGCTGTCCATTTCCTGAAGCGTGTACTCGACCAAGTAGCTCTCATCCACCAACTCTTCCATCCTCTTATAATGCCGCTCGGTATACACCTTTAACGCATTCAGCACCTCGCTAAGGCTCTTCTGGCCCCTGGCCCCCTTGACCGATAGGTTCGAGAACTTGCCGGCCGGATAGCTCTTGACCAAAGCCCAGAGGATCCGCTGAGCGACGGGCGCCGTGCGGGCGTTGGTGTTCCAGTCGCGCAGCCGGAGCAGCAGCAGGAAGATCTGCTCATCCGAGAGCCTGGCCAGGACGCCGTCGACGGCCTTGACGCCTGTCAGGCTGCCCTCCTCCGGGGTGGTGCTGGTGACGACGTTGGTGAAGAGGCTGAGCAGGCGGCCCGGGTGGTTGAGTTGTAGGGCTAGGACGATGGCGTCGCGGTAGGCGCCCGCGTGGATGTAGTTTTCGAGTTCCTGCTCCTGTTCGACGAGCTTGAGGGCCGCTGATGTCGCGGCGGCTTGGGTCTCCGAGGTTGTGTCTTTCCAGAAGGTGACCTTGGAATCGCTGCCGCCCGAGACGAGGGTGTTCGTCTTGGGGTGGACCGCAAGGGTCCAGAGTCTGTCCTCGTGGTTGTCGAGCGTGCATTCTGTTTCGCCGAGGTGGGCGTCCCAGACCTTGACCAGACTGTCGGCGCCTGCGCTGGCAAACTGGATTCGCTTCTTGGCGGCGGCCTCATCGGTGGGAATGTGCAGCCATACGACCTTGAGAACATTGTGTGAGTGGCCCTCGAAGGTCCTCAAGCAAGTGTAGTCTGTGAGATTCCACAGTTTGATCGTCTTGTCACCGCTTCCGGTCAAAATAACACCCTTTCCTGATACCGATCCCTGCTCGCCTTGGATGGCCGGGGTATGGAGAGGGGCAAATCTGACTGTCCAGACACCTCGCTTGTGGCCCTTAAGGATGCCCTGTACCTCGAGTCTCTCGGAATCCCAAATCTTGACCGTCTTGTCCTGCGAAGCAGACGCGAATAACCGCCCCGTAGGACTGACATCCAGCGCATTGATGTCCTTATCGTGAGCTAACCGCTTCAGGCTCGCAGAGACGTTCGCTTTTTGTGACTGGCGCGGAATATCTCTCTTTTGGACGAACCTATCTTGCGAGCCGGAAATCATGAATGGTGGTGGGTGGTCGAGAGGATTCTTGAAAGCTTCTGAGTTTTCTGGAGGAACCACCTTGGGGAGAGCAACAGCTCCGACTGACTCAAGGTGGCCGGTGAACACGGCGTAGCAGGTGTACGAATTGTTGGCTCGGTCGATGCGCCAGAGCCGTGTTGTGTTGTCTTTTGCACCACTGGCAACCCAGTGGCCCGACCAGTCCACGTCCAAAGACATGACGATGTCCTCGTGGCCTTTTAACAACGCAACGTCGTATCCAAAGTATGCGCCGCCCTCTTGCCCGTCGGTTTGCGTTTCGGTGTCGGCAACGGAAACGAGCCTGATATCCTCCGAGTTGGTGGCGAGAGCCATCAAGGACTGGTCGGGGAGGACGTATGCGAAATCCAAAATCTCGTCGTGTGTGCCAGAAATGCGTCTAAACGGCTCCATGGGCTCGGCCCCGCTGGAAGCAACGTCCCCCTGCGAAGGTACTCGATACATGGCAAGAGTGGAATCGGACTGTGCGCAGAGAACCAGAGATTTGTGAGGGAGGGAGATGGCCGACAGAATCGACTCAGGGTCTGATTTGGCCTCTTGTTCTGTGGTAATTTCGTGGTGTGTTGTCGTGTCCCAGATCCTGAGCAACCCGCTAGACCCAGCCGAATACATCCACCTGCCCTCGTTAAGGAAGCCCACCGACTCAACCAGCTCATGGCGCAACATAGGGGTCCCGTGCCAGCCGCCGTCCCTGCACAACCACAGAGTCATTGTCTTGTCTCTGCTGCCGCTCAAGAGCGCGTGTTGCTCGGGCGAATACTTTATGCTCTGAACATTAGACTCGTGCGCTTCTTTCCTCCGTTTCGCATCGGCGTAGACAGGGACGGTGGTGCGCTTGTGAAGGTCGAAAATGCGAATCCTGCCATCCTGGGTACCCCACGCGAGGCGGAATCTGGACGCCACGTCCGCCTCCTGACCTTGCTCGTCCTGCCCCTTCCGCGATCCCTTCTTCGACTTCCGCTCGGACGTGGGCTCGGCGTTTGCTGCGATTTCGAAGAAGTGTAGAGCCGATACTAGGACGCTTTGACCGCTAACTGTGTGGGTCACATAGCCGCCGACGATATCCCAGATTTTAATCGCTCCATCCGCTGCGCCGGTAGCCAAAAGCGTGCTGGTTTTGTCGACGGCAAGGACTACAACGGGTGTTGCATGGGGCTTCGAAGTCCGCACGAGGGTGGCCTCTACCGAGTCGAATTCGGAAGAGACCTTGAGGGAGTAGATGCGCATGGTCAAGGACCGGGAGCAAACCACGAGGTGGGAAGCCGACGGGGTGATGGTCAATGTCGAAATCGGCTCGCCATCTCCTTCGATCTCGGCCAGGCGCTTCCCCGTGTTCAGCTCGGTCAAGACGGCGACTTCACCCAGAGTTGAGGCGAGGATCCGTGCGCCATTCTCGAGCGCAACAGAGCCTCCGGTGAAGATTGGCTGGATGACATTGTCAACCTCGAAGGTCGTCTTGGTCGCTTGTCTTGTAGCCATGGCTTGCGGTGGGTGATGTGCCGAGCGACCGAGATGCACTTTCGCGATTCCAATTTTTCCCTGAACTTTTTGGTTTGTTGCGCCGATAAGGAGGGGGAAACAAGGTTATCTTAGCGCAATTGAATATGTGGGACCTGTGGTGCCGTGCTCTCTGCATCCCTGCATCCACATGCCTACCAAGCGCCATTCCAGGACCATCACAGGCCCAAGTTCTGCCGCCTGTTGGCAGCTCACGACTACCGAATTTTAAAATACATACAACTTTAATTCTCCATCCAAAGGCCGATACATTAGCCCGTACCGTCCTGGAAATCGCTCTAAAATAGAGCCACGGTGTGATACCTTAACAGTATCGGATCCCTCATTCAAAAATCCTCCAACCATCAATGACTCTCGCACCTTCATAAGCCGAGACGAAATGCCATCATGGGCAGACTCGGGCCCATCACATCGCTAGGACTCGTAAGGCTTGGTTGATTTGAAACTCTACTCCTTTCAGAATCTGATCGTATTTTCAGGGGCGGTCGCCATATGATGAAGTCGTCCCGGGCGAAGGCCCAGAGGATTTGAGTTCTCCTCAGCAGCTGTATGATGAGCGAGGCCGCCCTATCAACCCGGAAACTAAGCGTATTAATCGGGATGTTATTCGCTCTCATAATGAAGTGATGATGGTCATTGGTGTTGCCGAGCCAGAGAATAACGCCGCCGATGCACAGCTTGAGGCAGCCCGCAGGCATCACCAGTATGAGGACCGCATCGGTAGGAGGCTGCTTCTGGCTGGCGGCGTGCTCGAATCGGCGGCCATTTGGGGTGTGAATGGCATGAGGCAGCGCATCTTGGTACGCTGATTGCCCACCCATAACTATCCCACGCAAATACTAACTCGATACCTAGCTCTACAAACCATACTCACAAACAACCTTCTATGGCATGTTCCAACTGGCCTGGAACCAGCAGTCTGTGGGCTCTTACTTCTTTGGCGGCTTGCCATCCTTTTTGGCGAGTACTCTTCTAGAGCAGCTACCGGCCCCTGAGCTGAAGAAAACCACATCGTATGTTGCCCTCCTTTTGTCAACCGACGCCTCACTGACCGAAAAAGGTTTCGATATGCTATGACATACGTTCGTCTCCATTTAGCCATTTACGCCTTCTTTCAGCGGACGGGAATCATTCCCTACAACAGCTGGGTCCCTAACTGGCGGTTCTTCATCCCGGGGACTAGCATATCACCTATCCCCATCCCGCCGACTCCGAACTCATATCACCCCCGAACCCTTCTCGGGTGGCTTGGTACCTTCGCACTCGGGGTAGCGCCGTTCGCCAGCTTCTACCTCTACACCAAGTTCCACACCGTCATAACCAAAACGTTGCGGTACAAGATCCACCAACTACTTCCGCGGCCACACAACGCTCACAAGCGGCGATACTTCGGGGCGAACCTATCCACGGGCGCCGAATTCGGGTCCACCGAAAACAGAACCGACGAATCCCCCTTTTCCCCCACGGCAACAACACCAACAACGACAACCAACCCTTCCACCGCGGCCGCTCCCCGGCGACAAAGCACCGTATCCCTCCGCGGGGACAACAGCGCCGACCAAGCCACCTTCGGCGGTTCGACCCAGGGAACGCAAGACGATTTCGCGTCAGACGACGAAGACACCGAGATAATCAGCGCCACGCTCATTAGTTTCGACGTGGAAGCCACCGACCCCACCACCCCTCTCGACGCGACCCAATCCGCCGCCGCCCACCACGGCGCCCACAGCGGCGAGGACGCCACCCCGGGCGCCTGGTCCGCCGAGCTGCGGCCCAACCCCAACCTCGGCGACGCCAACCGCGCCGCCGACTACGGCTTCCCCAGCGGCAGCGGCGGCGGCGGCGGTGGTGGTGACGGTGGCGGCGCGCAGGACACCCGCGTGTACCGCGAGAACGTGCTCACGCGCCTCCCCGCCATCTTGGCCACCGACGTGCTGGCCATCACCCCCGCGCGGCTGCTGATGACGCCGCTGGCGTCGCTGGTGTGGCTGGGCCTGGCGCGGCCGTATATGCGGCGGATGGGGATGGCTATGGACGGGGTTGTGGAGGGTGCGGGGTGGTGGTGGGGGCTGGGGCAGGGGAGGGGGTTGGTGAATATGCTGGGTCTGGAGCTGTTGCTTGCGGTGATGCAGTGTGAGGCGTGGGCGGTGGTTATGTTGGCGGCGGAGCGGTTTCGGTTTTCGACGGAGGAGTGGAATGAGAGGGAGGGGTTGTTGGGGGAGGGGGAGGGGGAGGGTGAGGAGGAGGGGGGGCCGGAGATGAACTAGGAGATTCGGGTGGGCGGGGTCTGGAGGAGAATGAGGGCTTGCCGGCGGCGTGGTGGATTACGTGATGTTTGGGCGGTGCGTGTGCTGTGGAGGATTGCTCGGATTGTATCCCGCTACTCCAGGTCAGGGATTGTTGTGTGGTGCTGAGCCTTTCAGGCGGAACTTATTGCATACTTGCAGGTCGTCACTCATGATCACGGCACTAGATACAGCGCAGTGAAGTAGGGATATCATAACGCATCACAGCCAACCCCCCGGCCAATAAACCCCTCAACCCCTCGCCTTGCCCTTCCCCTTGGCCTTCGCCGCCTTCTCCTTGTCAACAACATCCTTGATGACGGAGTAAAGATCCTGGTTACGCCGCGCCAACAGGAGCACATCGTCGGTGGTGACGGTGGTGCGACCTGCATGCTGGCTGAAGCTTTCCAGGTCTGTGGCTACGTTCTCTACAATACAGTATTAGATCCCCCTGCGGCACTAAACCAGGATGAAATGCACACAGTGGGGGGTTGCTTGCCTATCTGGTGCCAGATCATATCAGTCAGGGCGCCGATGAACTGCGGGGTAGCGTTGCGGTTGCGCTGGAGGGATTCTTGGTCGACAATCTTGCCGATAGAGAACCAGAGGGCGGCTTTGAGGCGCTGGGTGGTGTGGTGTGAGGCGTTAGCGGGGATGGACTTTGTGGGGAGGGGTGTGTGGAGGGATGGTTGTTGGGTTTTGATAGTGTGAGGTTGGGTGGAGAAATGATGGAATTATAAAGATAAACTGAAAAATAGAAATGTAAATAGGGGTGTCTTGTGTGTGCCTACCTCTTGCACCTCTTCATCTTGAAGGTCGGCCATGACGGTTCTCGTGGGTCTTGGCGCTCGGTGATGGATGGTTGGTGGTGGTTAAAGTGAGACGCGTCTTGACGCGTCTCAACTATGCAGTTAAGCGGGGCTCATTACCAGTCTATTCTATTCTGGGACTAGCTTCTAAGTACGGACGATGTGCCGAGACCCCTGTAACTTTGAGCTCCTTCGCGAAAAAGGGAAAGTTGCATCGGCACATCGGATAAACGACACTGATAGATATCCTGAGCGTTGAACTGGAACATCTTGTGATGGCGAAACTCTGTAATCAATCCCTCAAAATCAAATGGTAGGCATCAAAAAGGCGAGCACGAAACACGAATGCCGAAGATGCCGGCGGCAGCTCTAGTGGGGTATTGGCTTGGCATAAATAGCATGCAACGTAACGAAGTCGAGCGGCAATTGAAGATTTTCGCGCAAATGCAATCTTCCCGTCTCCAACTTCTTGAACTTCCCTCCCGATTACAGTGTTACCCAAGACCTGTAATTCTTGGAACTTAATACACCTAATTGGCTATAAAGCACGCCCGCCGTCTTCCTCCGTTGTTAAAATTTGCAATAACGAACAATTGCCTCACCGGCCATTGAAACCTCCCGACAGCCATCATGGACAACATCGCCGGCATCGCCTCGACGATAGGCAACCGCTTTGCGACGAACCTGAAGGGGTCATTTACCAACATGACCCCGGAACAGATTATCCGACTCGTCATCATTGCCGGGGCCTGTGAGTTGTATCGCCCGGGGGCGCGATAGGCGTGAGACTGACTAGCGGGAATAGACATGCTCTTAAGACCCTACTTGGTCAAGCTTGGAATGAAGGCTCAGATGCAGTCCCACGAGGAAGAAGAAGCCCGGGCGGAGGCGGAACACCAGGCCAAAATCTCGGCGAACGAGCTGCGTGGGGGAATCCGCATCCCTGATGATACGGACGACGAGGACGAGGCCACGGCCGAGGCATCTGGGCCAGACTGGGGAAAGAAGGCGAGGAGGAGGCAACGTGATATGATCAAGAAGCTTTTGGAGGCCGAAGAACAGCGGCTGCGGGAGAACCAGGAGGAACTGGAGGATAAGGACATTGAGGAGTTCCTGGTGAAGGAATGAACAACGGCTGATATGTATCGACGTCATATAGAGTAACTAATAGGCTTGTATACAAGCTGTCTTCACGGAGTCTAATCAGTAACGGCACTTGCCACCGGCGCACCAACCTACCCCCTTACATGACGTGGGTGGTGTGCAGGACAAGTGAGCATATGATCGATCCCGGCAGGTATTGTACCGTCTATATGTATATCTTACTAAGAGGTATTTCATGCACGGTTGGTTTTGCCCCACCATAATTATCCCACCCGCCTTCCTGCTCTTTGACGTTTCCCTTGTCTAAAAAGCAGACGACGAGCAGTGCAGTCCTCCAACCTGTAAACCACCGCCGACACTCGATTATCGAAGTCATCCATCTCTGAAGCGGAATTAGCGCTCCTATTTAGCATCAATTTGGCTTGAATCATCGCTACACCTTAGCTATCGCCAACAAGCAACCAACATTACGACAGTCAGCACCGGCCCTCACAACAGTTCCCGATTCTATATCTCGTAGTCGCAAGCGTTCCATCATCATGTCGGCAAATTCCCACGAGACAAACGTCCGGTGCTCATGTGAAGGTACGACACTACGGCCCATCGTTCCAGACTGTTGAACACCCCAGCATGCGACGCCAACCCGTTAAACTAACCCCCCTCCAGCCGCCAAGAACTTTGTCGACTGGTACTACCGCCAGATCAACGACTCCAAGTCGATATCCCAAGGCTACGTCAACGGCCACTCCGCTTACGACAAGGCCGGGCACCCGCCCGCCGACATCTGCATCAACGGGCTGGTCGTCGAGACACCACAAGAATGGGAGAAGTTGCTCGAGCAGCAACGACAAGCGCCCAAGCAACCCGACCCCAACAAGCGGCGCGTGCGGTACGAGATGGAGGGCTACGACGTGCACGTCATCAACGCCGACTACCGGTTCGGCGCGCCGCAGAAGATGCTCGACCTGCACGCACCGACCGACGGCGTGCGCATGATGATGGCCTTGACCGTTTCCGGCACGGTGTACTTTGGGACGGGCAGGAACAAAGGGGACGAGTATTGGGAGAAGCAGACCTTTCATGACAGGTTCATTCTGGTGCCGAATTGGGATATGCTCGAGAGGGCTGGGTCGAAATTTGGGAGGAAGTATCTGATTATTTCTCACAACTACCGGGCAAACTAGGAGGATTGGCTGGGGAAGTCAAGGGATATCCCGAGGCCGACGGAGCCATTTTTTTGGTCACAAGGTCTGGTCTTAGCTGGGTATTCGAGCGACGAGGAGGTGATCTAAGTGATTGGCAGAAAGCATAGCGGAGTTTATTGGGTCTTGGCTTGGGGAAGGCTGCGGAATAGGCGTTTGGTATACCATCAGCGTTCAAGGCTGGCTAAGGTCGGCCTCGTTTGATTTCAGCGGGTATGAGAAAACCGCATGTTACCACGATGCTTGACATTAATTGCATCCTGAGGTGAACTTGACCCTTTTCAACTATGACAAATGATCATCTATCTCCCGTTGCTCCTCCGCCTCACCACTTGCTATGACCCGACCCTGAGTACCCATCCAACCAAATACCTTTTCCATACACGCCCCACATAGCGTTGAGCATCGAAACACCCTGAAGACAAACGAACTCGAGGGATATCATATGAAATCGGGCTAGACCTTCTCCCCTATGCCGGCACCTCCAAACACTTCCGGCGCCACTCCCAATACCCAACCCGGATACGATCCCACTTCTGTCCCAGCCTCGTCAAACTCAACTCGGCCTTCTCCCTGTCCCCCTTCTCAGCGTAAATCTCCGCCAGTAGATCCAGCGCGTGCGTGCTCTGGACGTCCTCCGCTTCCTCGCCCTCCCCAAGCCCCTTCACGAACCCACTTGCAAATTCCTCGACCGTCGCCAGCTTGCGTCCGCCCTTAACCAGCACGCCGCGCAGGTAGTTCCACCCGCTCTGGTTCTGCGGTGCCAACCTGATCTTCTCCTGCGCGTACTCGACCTCACGGTCGATCACGACGGCGGGCACGCCCGGGTCGGCCTCGGTGGCGGCGCTGCCGGGGGTGGCGTAGTCCGGGTTGGAAAACACGAGGAAGAAGCGGTGGGACCAGGCCGAGTTGTTGCGCACATCGTCATCGATCATGGCCTCGATCGCCGCCAGCTCCTCGCCGTCGTTGAACAGGCTGAACTTGCCGACCAGGTAGGAGCGGTACGACCACACGTGGTAGTTCTTGGTGTCCTCGGCGAGGATCTGCTGAAGGAAGTCGCGCTCGGCGGCGGCGAAGGAGGCGATGGCCGACGGGTCGCCCGCGATGATGGGGTGGTAGTTTTCGACCAGGAGGTGGCGGTGGTGCCAGATCTGGTAGTTCTTGAGGTTTTCTAGGGCGACGCCGTTCAGCCACTCCATCTCATCCGGGATCGGGAGCTTCAGGGCGAACACGTTGGCCGCGCGGAACAGCCAGACGGTGTAATGTGCCGGGTTCATGGCGATGATGTGCTCCGTCAGTCGGAGGCAACGCGGCGAGTGCTCTTGGGCCTGCATCACCGCGCGGAGATAGGCCATAGCTGGGGATGTCAGCCACCGTAACCTTCCTACGCCAACCCACCAGAAAGAGAACTCACCCTCAGCATAATCAGCGGAGTACGAAATCGCCGCCAGCGCGCCCTCCGGCTCCTCCAACACCACCGGCTGAACATCATCCCACTCCGGGTCCATCGCCAACTTCCCCTGCTTACCCACACCCCCACCATACAACTCCTTCCTCAGCGTAGCCATCTCCTTCCTCCTCCTAATCTCCTCAAAAACCTCCTGCTCCGTCACAACAACCGCTTCCCCCGTCAATCTCTCAACCTCTCCCCTCCGCTCACGCTCTCGCCTCGTCCGAAAGCAGCGACTCTCCACCTCCAAGCACCCCAGCACCACTTTCCGCTCCCACCTGGCCTCGTACTCTTTCACACTCACACTCTCTCCACCCTTCTCCCCTTCCCGCAGTTTCCTAACCCTCGCAACCCTCAACCCAACCGCACCCTCATTCACAGCCCTCCACACCTCCCTCAACGTCTTCGCCCCACCGCCGCACGCGAGCTTCGCTACTGCTGCTCCCGTACCCGCACCCGCGGAAGTCGACGACGACCCGGACGATGCGAGCGCCGGGCGGGCGGCGATGCGCGAGGCGATGCGCGCGGCGAGCCACGCGGTTTGCTCGGCGGGGGAGAGGGCGGAGAGCGAACTGCCGCGGAGAAGAGCGGCTTCGTGGGGGCGGGCGGCGGCGTGGCGCGCTGCGGAGCGGGCGAGGACGGTTTCGGGGGTTGCGGTTTGGGGGGTGGCGGTATGGGGCTTGTCGGTGGTGATGGTGGTAGTGGTGGGTGGTGTTGGTGGCTTCTTAGTTGTTGGGGGTGTGGTGTTGCTAGTGGTGGTGGTGGTGTGGGTGGGTTTGGAAGCTGGGAGGAGGGGTGGATGGTTAGCTCGGGATTGCGGGATGGGATGGGATGGCTCAGGTAGCGATTGCGGCTGCGGCGGAGGGTAAAGTAGGGGAGGGAAGGCCCGAAGACCACAGGCAGATACTGTAGATGGATGGATGAAATCCGCTCACTTTCGGACGCTTTGGTCTTGTTCGCCGCTTTGCCTTTGGGCGGCATGGTGGGCTGCTTCTTTGAGGCCCGAGGATGGCGGGGTGGGTTTTAAAAGTGCAGCCAAGAATCGACGGTTGGTTGATCGTCAATGGAGCTGCCCGAGGAAGCTCGCGCAGAAAGCTCCAGTAAGCGGGGCAGACAGGGGTGAACAATCATAACGCGTGCAAAGGCACAATGCACAATGCTAAGCATTAACTTACACCTAACATTCTTCTCGAACCGTTCCCCGCGTTCCTTCAATTGTTTTCTTTTGCTTACGAGCTGCTTGCAGGTTTCTACGGAGAGATTATTACATCGGGTAAGAGACCTAGTCTGTAAACACCGCAAGGTGAGACGCTCTACATGGAATCAAATACAGAGAATGGAAGTAAAGTATGGAAAGTAAAAAGCCAGGGGCTACCAACCCATCCCTTTTCCGCCGCCGCCCCCTGGAAAGAAGAAGCCCCTGATTTGAAGATACCATGCCGCAATTCGCCAACAGAACTCCTATCCCACAATCTCCAGGAAATATTTGTCTAAATATTATCAACCCAGTGGTCCCAGTCCAACTTCGAGTCCAGCCCTTCCCTGTAGGAAGCAGCCATACTAGCTCTCCACCCTCCAGAAATTCCACCCTTCCCTCTCGCCCGCCCCTCCATGCACACCCACCAACTTCTCCACACCCTCATTCCCCTCGGCACTGAGGAAGCGCTCCAGATCGATCTCCATCCCACCCTGATCATCCTCATCCATTCCATTCTTAAGCACCGCCGGCCAGAGGACACCCACACCATCCCCACCCAGCGTCGTCTCGAACTTCTCAAACCCTTCCTCATCCAGCTGCGCCTGCAACTTCCTCAGCTTCTTCCTCTCCACCCCGGGCTTCAACAACGTGATACAGCAGCCACCACCGCCCGCACCCGTCAGCTTCGTCCAGCCGATACCCTCATGGTCGACCAGCTCGCGCACGCGCTCCAGGCGCGGGTGGGAGACGCCCAGCGAGACGAGCAGGCCGTGGTTGATGGTCATGAGCTCGCCGACGCGGGCGAGGCTGGCCTCGGACTGGGTGTCGAAGCCGTCCTCGGTGAGCACCTCGGCGGACGCGTCCGTGACCTTGTCCATGGCGTCGAGGATGCTGCCGACCAGGATCGGGTGCGTGTTCTTGAGCTTGCCGACCTTGGCCACCTCGTGCGCGGTCGACTTGGGCACGCGCGTGTCGACGAGCAGGAGGGGCAGCTCCGGGAAGTCCCAGAGCGGGCGCACCGAGGGGGGCTTGCCGTAGTCTGTGCGCTGGAAGACGACGGCTTTGCCTTGGGTCGCGACCGTATTGTCGACGCCGGACGGATTCCCGTGGATGAACATTTCGTAGACGTAGGCCCAGCGGTTGATGCGCTCGATCTGCATGCGCGCCTCGTCGGCTGGCTGGTCCGGATGCGGGCCGGCCAGCGTTCGCAGCTGCAGGAGGAGTGCGGCAGACATGCACACGGCGATGGTAGCGCTGCTGCCCAGACCGGCACCTATTGGGATTGTTGACCGTAGTGTGTACTGGCAGCCGGGGAACGACTGGGAGCCGAGCGACAGGAACATGTAGAGAAAGGAGCCGGCCGAGTTCTGGTGTACCTTGCGGATGCTGGCTGGCTTGTCGGGCGAGACATTGGCGAGGAAGGGCTGGATCGCGGCGACGAGCTCGAGATCGAGTTCCGTGACGAGTGAATAGTAATACTTCTTCTTGGCTGGTTGTTGGAAGGTCGCCCATGGGAGCTCATCAATGTTCCAGCAGTGGTCGAAGTCGATATCGGGGAATTTGAGCGTTACTGTGCGCTTGGACTTGGAGAGCGTTGTGACGAGGAGGTAAGACCGTAACGAGATGGCGGCAGCTATTGCGGCCTATGAAACCAACATATCAGCACACACAAGTTCTCCACTCTCCACCACCCCCTATCCGTACTCACCTTGCCGTGCACAACGGAATGTTCGCCAAACACAATCACCTTGCCCGGTGCTGATACCATGAACGCGGGCATCATCGGGCTAGACTGTTTGCGCTTTCTCCTCCGCGGGTTGACTTTTGAGCTACTTGTCCCGTTGGTCGTTGTGCCATTGAGGCTGTCTGTGCTCTCGAGACTCAGGTCGCTGGCGTCTGTGCTGATGCTGTCGGGTTCGGAGTCGCTGTGGAAGCCATTTTGGCCATTGACGCCGTTATGGCCATTGTGCCCGTTCTGGCCGTTGTGCCCGTTGGCTATGCCGTTGGATGCGCGCTCTGTCGCCATGGTATTCATGCGCCGAGAGACTCTCTCACGGCTGTCTGGAACTCCGGGAGCAGCGAAGGTAAAAGGGGGTTGAGACAGCGAGCCGAGGACAATATCAAGGCGATTCGCTGGTCAATGGCGACGTTATACGGCCGTAGGTAGGACAAGGACGACTTCGTGGTGGTCGGTGGTGTCGGGACACGGCAGCCGGCGTGCTGCTTCGAGGATATGCTGCGGTACCGTTGCGATTGGCCTAAACTAACACGGCCTGCGATCGAGACTGTGGTGTTGCGGGGACGGGAGACGAAGAAGCAACCGGACAAACGGGGTGGTGCAAGGCGTGAAGCTGAAAAGGATATTATGTGCCAAGATAGGCAGGAGATGTAATATTAAGGCGAGTGGAGCTCGGAAGCTAAAGCAATTCGGCGATCGGATGGTAAAGGTCGCTGTTCCTGCTGCAAAGTCAAAACCCGCGTCGTTATTAGTGTGTAGGTACCTGACAATTAGCTGCGGCACCGTCGGTAGGTAACACGAAGAACGTGGTGTTGGGGGCACAGCTCCGAGAAAAATAGTGGCCGGGAACGCGCTGCGGCACTGCCCACCACCATGATGACGAACAGGGGCAATTACAGGCGGGTGGGTTCCCGGCTCTGTTTCCATTGTGTCTGTCCACGGGGTTGCATTTTGGCGTTCTGGAACCTTGGAAGCTCCTGATTGGCGCCAATGCCCATTTCCGGCGAGCTGGGAGCGAAAAGCCAAGGGGCCGATACAGGCCGGGACCACCTGGGACCCGTTTTTACTAGTGCCCCCTTGCAGCAAGGAAGTTCTGCCACAACTGCCCAGTGGTCACGGACCAGATTGTCAGCGGCGAGCAATTTCCGCTCCCAAAACTCCACTGGCCCCGTGATCCCTTTGCCGTGGGAGAGACTAGTCGAGAGGCCTAACGAGGTCACGGGATTCAGCCTTCTCGACGCCGCCAATGCTTGTTGCGGTCTTTCTTTCTTTGATCACCGCGCCCAAGCTGAGATATCGAGGTAGCCCATGCGGGGGCCAGTGAGAGACGACGTTGGTTATCGCGTAACGGCCATGCCGACGCGGAAGTCATGGGCCGCTGCACGGCGGGTCCAATAGTTTTCGCCCAAGGCCCGTCTTAAAACCGAAGGCTTGCAAGCAACCACCCTGCACTTGAAGTGAACAACAGCTCAGAGATCCGATGCAGATCGAGAGACAGTTTTATACAGGAAAGTGCCTCGTGGGTGCTTAATCATCATGATGGCCCGAGAAGAAATGAGCTGAAGCTGACTGCATCTGTTCGTACCGGATGTGCGTGATCGATGGATGTATGTAGTGATGTCCATCAATAACCTCTTTCAGAACGGCAGAGGTAGCCAGCCAGCCGGGGATAAGCCACATCACCGGCCTGCCGCCTGCCCCGTGAGTCAAACGGGTGTCTTCATAGTGGTTGAGGAGGTAGGCATCCAAACAACATCGCAGATTCAAAGTTGTAAAGCAGCAATATCAAAACACCCGCCACCTTTAGTTACAACCCCAAACAAAGATAACTAACTCCAAAAAGACGCCAAAATGCCACCGGTAACAGAATTCGCCCTTCTCCACCTCACCCCCAAACCCACCACCACCACCACCACCACCACCAACACCACCACCAACACCCCACCCCCTCTCCCCCATCCCTCCTCACCACCCTCGCCAGCGCCATGCGCACCCAAGACGCCTGGCACGCGACCGCCTTTCCCGCCCAGCCCTCCTCCGCCGCCGCCCGCGCCGCCGTCTGGTTCCGGCAGGTCGAGGACCCGGCCTGGCTACTGACCACGGCGCGGTGGGAGTCGGTGGCGGCGCACTGGGATTGGATCCGCAGTGCTGAGAACCAGCGGGTTATGGGGACGGGCGAGGGGGGGGTCGGCGGGTGGGTGGTGGGAGGGGATACGGTTTTGTTGCATGTTGGGGGGGTGATTTTTGGGGGGGGTTCTGGGGAGGGGGAGGGGGGTGGTGGTGGTGGTGATAAGGGGGATGGGGATGGGTTGGTGACGTTGTTGGAGAGTCTGGTTATTAGTGTGGGGAGGATGTTCGTGAAGAGGGGGGATAGAGGGGCGTTCGAGGCCAAGTTTGAGGAGGTGAGGGGGATTCTGGAGGGGTATGCCCGTCCTCATCAGGTTCGGTTCGGGTGGCGGGAGGATGTTGAGGACGGGGCGGAGGAGGACGAGTTCGTGCTTGTGTGTGGGTGGGACAGTGTCGAGCAGCACTTTGCGTTTGCCGAGTCTGAGGGGTTCGCCAGGTATGGTGAGCTCCGAGAGCTGATTGCGCGGGTTGATCTAAAGCACTATAAGCCGTTGCCGCTGGAATAGCTGCCTGTCCACTTCGCGGCCCGGCAAGGGGGACGTTGATTCTGAGTTTGGGCCTTGGCCGATGAATGCGATTCATTTCTGGGGAACCTCGCCAACTACATCGCCCCTTGGAGGCTAATCATAGCAAGCAAAGCACCAGTTCCTCCTTCATTTCCCATTCCGAGACGCCGTTTGTGAGTTCAGTCCAACCCGAACCGGCAAATGCATGTGCCCCCATCGTGCCAATGCCCGCGCTCAGTGCCGGGCCAGCATTCCCCCTTCAGGATCGATTAACTCATGACGACTTGACCTTGTTCCTCTTGGGGACGTCCTTGATCTGGAGGTCTGTTGCGGAATCCACCGTCAGCCGATGTTCGTTTTTGTGTCGTCCCTTTTCGTCACGGAAAACCTACTGGGCGGCAGGCTCTGCTTGAGCTTCTCGGCCTTCTCCGAGTCCTTGAGGACCAGGGTGTAGAGGAACCTCTGGCAGCGGACCTTGAACTTGATCTGCTGGCT
The DNA here is from genome assembly GCA_023383405.1 of Chaetomium cochliodes. NCBI lineage: Eukaryota > Fungi > Ascomycota > Sordariomycetes > Sordariales > Chaetomiaceae > Chaetomium > Chaetomium cochliodes. The sequence goes on along the minus strand of JAKWJL010000002.1, from coordinate 2,789,099 downwards.
CTTGTTGTTCTTCTTGATCCGGGCGGCTGCAAACAAAACCCATTGTCAGAATTTCCTTCTACCATCCATCTCCTAGCTCGTCGGTTATCTCGTGTGAAACGTACAGGAAGCGTCCTTCCGCCGGCAGATCTCGATGAACTACGCCAAAAATGTCAGCATGCCGCCCGGACTGCGCAGAAAAGCTCAGCGCTCCAAATCTCACCTTCTTGATATCGCCGATTTCTTGAGGCATTTTGGCTGGCTGTGTCGAGGTCCTGTGCTGGTCGAAGGGTGCTCGGTTTCAAGGTCGGGATTGGATTTCTCGAAATTATTTTCTGTGGGTTTAGCGGTGGGGTGGCACCCCGACAGCTGCATTGCATGGGTTTGGCGAGTGGGCAGGGGTTGCTGTGGCCAGAGCTTCACTGTGTGGCTGAGTGACGCGGCCTGTGGCGCTAGTATGTTGAGGCGTCTGATATGTGACCATCTAGATGTTGACAGATAATGCCATCGACAACATTCTCCATGCTATAAATCAGTTAAACATATACTCTTTGACGTCCGCTTCACGGTCCATACACACTCAAGTTCACATCAACCAAAATGCCGACGCCATTAGACCGAGCAATGAAATCCAAGGTCAGCGTTCCTTTAACTCCCGACAAGCTACATTTTGACTAACTATCTTACCAGAACGCCGTCCTTGGTAAGATGATCAGCTTAGTCTTTTAGCGTTTTGTGTTGACTTTTTAAAGCCTTTGGCGGCTTGGTGACCGGCGTTGCCGTGTGGGCAATCTGGGGAGGCGACATGTTTCCGCGGGAGGAAGACCCCAAAGGTGATCCGGGAACTTGGTCTAGAGAAGAGCTTCGTCGATGGCTAGCTGCGGTATGTTTCCCGTCTTTCTGGCATGACTTGATATTGACCACCTGGTCAGCGGAACCTCCATCCCCAAGAGTCCGACAGCAGAGACCAGTTGCTCGAGCGGGTGCGGGCGAATTTGAGAATTCCGAGGAATTAATCCATTGGCCCTTTAGAGGCGTCTCTAAACAGTTTGCTCTCGATAGCGTTCCCAGTTCCCACTACGAAGTAAACACCCCAAGGGCCAGGAACAAGCTGTCGCAATTTTTGAGGGTTTGAGCACCAGAGCTAAGTGGGACATCGGATGCTGAATGGAATTCGAACAATGTACATGCAGGCTTTTTGAAGATTTTCGTACGTTACACCAGAAATACTAGGGGCCTTCGAGGTCAGTTAGAAGAGAAGCGGTTTCACAGATGCGAGAACCCGAATGGGCATCGGATTGTTCCAGTGGGGTTTGCTTATGAGGCACGACAGGCCAATTTAGCCAATCAAACACCGCCCCGCGATAAGATCTGGAGCTGCAGGCAACGGCATCCCGCGGGCGCAAGGACAGCTTGTTCCTCCGGAAACTCGGCCCCTTCTTTCATCAACAACCAATTGTCAACCCATCGTTGAATTAGATCGCGACGGCCGGATAGTCGCGACCTTTTTCTCCACGATGGATTTTCTCCAGGTATGCGGTTTTCCAGAGTTCGCTTTGACTGCCATAAAACTAACCGCCCTCATCGCATAGCGCCTTGCGCGGTTCCTCGACCGCCCGCTGTTCCCGTGGAAGAAGCTGATCATCGGCTTCTCCGTCGGCCAGTACGTCTTTGAAGCGCTACTTGGCTACCGGCAATACAAGGTTCTGCAAAAGACGAAACCGCCCAAGGTGTTGGAACAGGAGGTGTCGCAGGAGGTCTTCGACAAGAGCCAGGCCTACGCCCGCGCCAAGGCGAAGTTCACCGGCTTCAACGGTCTCTACGGACAGCTCCAAAACCTCGCATTCTACCACTTCGACGTACTCCCGAAACTCTGGTCATGGACAGGCGATCTTCTCCTCCGCTTTGCGCCGGCGGGCTTTACTGGCGAGATTTCGCACTCGATCGTCTTCATTCTGTCGTTCATCATCATCCACCAGGTCCTCTCGCTGCCGTCTAACATCTACAACACGTTCGTCCTGGAAGAGAAATTCGGCTTCAACAAACAGACCCCCAAGCTGTTCGTCGCCGACATGATCAAGACAAACCTTCTGGCCTTCGTCCTGACGCCTCCCATTCTCTCTGGTTTCCTCGCGATCATCCAGAAGACGGGTAGTCAGTTCTTCTACTACCTCTGGATGTTTGGTGCTGGCCTGCAGGTATTCATGATTACCATCTACCCGATCGCCATTCTGCCGCTGTTCAACAAGCTCTCCCCCTTGGAGGAGGGCAAGCTGAAGACGGATGTCGAGGACCTGGCCAAGAAGCTCAAGTTTCCGCTTAAGGAGCTGTACGTCATTGACGGCAGCAAGCGCAGCGCTCACAGCAACGCCTATTTCTTTGGACTCCCGTGGAAGAAGCACATTGTCATCTATGACACGCTGATTGAGAAGAGCGAGAACGACGAGGTTGTCGCTGTCCTGGCCCACGAGCTCGGCCACTGGAGCCTGGGCCACACCACCAAGCTGTTCGGTATCTCCCAGGTTAGTTAACATCACGGTTGTGTTTTTGGGTCTATGCTAACGTTATACAGGCGCACTTTTTCTACATCTTTGCCCTCTTCTCGGTCTTTGTCAACAACAACTCTCTCTACTCGGACTTTGGCTTCACCAACCAGCACCCCATCATCGTCGGATTCCTGCTCTTCTCGGACATTCTCGGCCCCCTGGATAACGTCATTAAGCTACTGATGAACATCCTGAGCCGGCGCTTTGAGTTCGAAGCTGACGCCTTTGCCAACGGCCTCGGGTACAACACCGAGCTGGCTCGCTCGCTGATCAAGCTGCAGATTCAGAACCTGAGCACCATGGATGCCGACTGGATGTTTGCTAGTTACCACTTCTCGCACCCCATCCTGTCGGAGCGCTTGAAGGCGCTCAACTGGCAAGCCACTGAAAAAGTGGAGGTGAAGGGTGGTGAGAAGGAGGAGGGCAAGGAGGATGTTGCGACTACGACTGGCAGAGACGAGTTGTAGAAGGGGAGTGTACTTTTTTGTTGCCGTAGCCTACGCTAAATAAGCGAGAATGTTAAACTGTATGAGCACTACCTAGTGTACCTCGTTATTGCAGCGCTTGACGATACGCTCGGCAAGTACCTTTGGAAACTAGTTTGTTCTATAATCAACCCTAACCTCATAGCAATGCCCGATCGCAGAACCAACTCACAAGCTCCTGCTATCGAGGCAAACGAAAGTCCAATCTAGGAGCATAGCTACTGTTATCACTACCTTACTTGAAACCTGATCCCTCATCATCAACCTTCCGTTGTTGCGTTGGCTCGTCCATTGGCTATTGACAGCTGCCAAGCCACTTCTGCCAGCCGCCAGCCACTCCCAAGGCCCGCTTGGCACCTCGAACGAACCTCGCCAAAACTTTGGACGGGACTTGCCATAATCGGCGGCGCATCACGACAACCCCACGAACACCAAGTCGGCCTTGCGAAAAGCGTGAAGAGGGCCGAGAAGCCACGCCACCATGTCGCGGGTCAACCTTCAATCCCCGCTGCTCCAGGCGGTACTGCGGCGGCCGACCACCCAGCTAATCCCTCGCTGCACTCTGCCGACGACAAAACCCACTGCTGCTCGGTATGCTCACTCCCCTTCCGCAATCCACTCAACAAACAACCAAACCAGACCAACAACCAGCTAACCCCCTATGCAGCAGCATCTCGCACCTCCCAACCCTGCGCCCAACCCTCACCGCCCCCTCCCCGCTCTTCCGCGCCGCCAACGCCCAGCGCTTCACCCCCGCCCTGCCCACCACCCCAGCCATGGAGACGACGACCGCAACAGGCGAAGTCGCGGACGTCCTAGCGAAAACGGCCATCACCACGCACCCGGCGCTGGCGGGCTGCGCCAGCCAGATCCGCTGCGGGCCCCGCCCCAACCTGTCCGGCGCCAGCCGCCTGATCCAGAAGCGCCGCCACGGGTTCTTGAATCGGCTGCGTTGTAAGCTGGGGCAGAGGATGATTTCGAGGAGGCGGGCGAAGGGGAGGAAGAAGTTGGGGCATTGATGTGATGGGGTTTGAGGAGGGGGTGGGGTGGGAATACTAGAGATGGGGTGCGGAGGGGGGTTAGGAGGGAATGGTTGGGGGTAGGGGGGTGGTGTTGTGTATTATACCTTGGGGGTGTAAAATGTATCATACTGGTTTAGAGGCTTCCTAAGATGGGCAATCCCCGTGTTTGGGTCGGGCAACTAGGTGCAGATTAGGCGCCTGTGTGTTTTCCTGCTCCCAGAGAGTCATGGTCGGACTCGGCCCGCGCTACATTTTGGCAGGTGGGCCAGAGAAATGCTGGCGAATGTTATGGGAATATATACGGAAGCTATGTTATGATATGGGACAGTGGTCTAGAAAACCAGCCACCGAGACTCGTCAGTGTATGTCTGCTCTGTGTTGCTGGCAAGAAGCGGCGATTGGCGAGGCGGTCGTGTTCTGACAGGCGAGCTAATCAGGCATCAAATTGATTGATCTGCCCCTTCTTCTAACATTTGGAGCGGGCCACCCAAGGATCAACATGGGAACGAGTATCTCGGATTGTATATCGCTGTTACTCCCTCGGCAACTTGATCCTCCGCCCCTTACATAGAGGCAAGCCGTGTAAGGAGCTATTACATATCCAAACCGCTACCCAACTCTTTTCCGTCTGAAACTAGACAGAATGAGCGCCACTAAAAAGACAATACATAACATGAACATGAACAACAAGTTCACAGCTAGGCATTCGGCAAAAGCTCACCGGCCAGCCCCCTTCCGGGAGGTGTCCGGCTACGAAACCCCGTTGGGGTTTACTCCGGGATAGATTTCAAGAGGAGCTGCGCTCTCAAATCTCGTTTACGATTTACAAACCCCGGGCTTGAACCTGCAACCTCTTAGGGAATTATTTACGCAGGTCAAACTCAGGGCCGAGGACCACCGCCAGTGTCAATTAAGCCACCGTCGCCAGGGCCACTTCCCATCGGGCGGTGGTCCTCGTTGGAAGCTGGCAGGAAAGAATGGGTATATATAGCATGAAGTGATGGTTATGACGTAGAACTACGAACTTATTCCTTAACAACAATCCGACAGGCCGCCCCAACCCCCGCACCGCCCGTCAATGAACTTGCTCCTAGGAGACTTGGGTCTACAATAACCTTGGGGCGGTCCAACGACAGCCTTATAGTTTAAGGCAAGCGCCACCCCCAGGTCTCCTCGTATCTCATTGCCGCAAGGTGTTGTCCCTTTCTACATTACTCGCCAACACATATTACTTCGCTCGCACGGTCTTCCTTCGCACCGATAAATACTACTATTAATCATAATACCACTATTCAAAAGGCCACAACGGCAACGACTACTGTCGTCTTTACGAAAGAAGAAAAATCCAACCACAAAAACCAAATTAAACCCCTCCCCTCCTCCTCAACCCCCTCAAACCGGCGGCTCCAACCCCGCCTCACACTTCCCACTATCCGTATAGCATGCCAAAAACAACTTATCACTCCCCTCCCCAATCCACAGCGTATACCTCCCGCCCCCCAACTCCTCCGCCCCAGGCGCCACCCAATTCTGCAGCTCCACATCCCACACGCTCACATCCTTCCTCGTCAGCCTCAACACCACCCTCTCACTCTCCCCGGGCCCCAACGCCCTTGTCTTCTCAAAATCCCTCAACTGCACCTTCGGCGTCTCATACACCGCACCCGGAAACTCCAAATACCCCTGCACCACCGCCCTCCCCCCAAACCTCTCCCCCACATTCGTCACCGTAACCTCCACCTCCCACAACACCTCCCACAGCGCCGGGTTCCCGCCTTCACCGCCCCCCGCGGCCGGGCCGGGCCGCTGCTCGGTGGAATACCCCGCCGGGTAGGCGTACTTCTTCTTGCCCTCTGCGCCGACGGCGTGGGCGGCGTCGGCCTCGTTCTTGGGCAGCCACGGGTACAGGTAGCGCCAGATTTTGGGGAAGTTGGCGGGGGCGAGGGCTTCGGAGGCCGGGGGGAGGGTGGTGGGCAGGATGGGCAGGTTGGGTTTGGGGGTGCGCGGTGCGGGGAGGAGCGTGAGGGGGCCGGTGGTGAGCGGGCGGATGGTGGCGTTGGTGAGCGTGAAGGTGGTGTAGCTGAGGCCGTGGCCGAAGGCGAAGCGCGGGCGGGTGGAGGTTTGGTGCAGTGAGCGGTAGTCGATGTACAGGCCTTCTGAATAGGTGTCTTGGACTTGGCCGAGGGCGAAGCCTTTGAGGTTGGCGATGCTGGAGGGGAGGTCGGTGGCGGATTTGGTAATGGAGTAGGGGAGATGGCCGGAGGGGGAGACGTCGCCGAAGAGGATGTTGGTGAGGGACTCGCCGGCTTCTTGGCCGGGGAGGTGGGCGAAGAGCACGGCTTTGACGGAGGGGTGGTCGATCCAGGACTCGAGGATGAGAGGGCCGACGGTGTGGACCACGACGACGACGTTTTTGAATTTCTCGGCGGCTTTCTGCACGAGCTTGTCGCCGCCGTGCCAGGCGGCCAGCTTGTCCGAGTCGCGGTCTCCGTGGTTGTTCTCGACGGTGAAACTGTTTTCTCCTGCGTCGGAGCTGATAAAGACAATCGCAATGTCGTCAGCGGAGGGCGTGTCGATTATGAGAGGGAAATTGTCCGAGTTGTGGAACTTGACGTCCGGGACTCTCTTTCTGATGGCCGAGATGGGGTCATCGAAATAGGGGTAATCCGCCACACCAGACCCCCATCCCATACCGAGCGTGCCTGTGTTGCACGCTCTGTTGAGGCAAGCATTCGGCCCCGCGGAGTTGACCTGTGCGTCGGTGCCGAAGACGGTGAGCTTGCTCGAGCCGGACAGCGGGAGGAGGCTGCCGTTGTTCTTCAAGAGCGTGATGGCATCCTGGGCCACCTGGCGTGCGACCAGATAGTGGTCATCCTGGACGTTGACGAACCAGTTGACCTGCCCGATGGGAGAGATGACAGCTGCGGGGTACAATAGCCCGTTCTTATCGCGCGTGTTAGACGAAAAGTTGGGCCGCGGGTGGTCCTTGTCCTGCTTCATCTTATACCAGGAGGCCACGACTCGAGTCGCCATGTCGTTCAGCCTGTCCACAGGCACCGAACCGTTCAACACAGACCTGGTCAGCTCGTACTGCCACAAGCTGAAACCAAACAGCGGGATGTTGGTGTCGCCCGGCATGTTCATATCGAGGCCGGCCAAGGCCGAATCGACGCCGGAAATGTGGCTCAGCCAGTCGGACATCACCATGCCCTGGAATCCAAGCTCGTCCTTGAGGATGCCATTGATGAGGTGGCTGTGTTGGGAGCAAGCGGAGCCGTTCACAGCGTTGTAAGCCGTCATCACAGCACCAACGCCGGCGTGCACAGCCTCGGCGAACGGCCACAAGTACAACTCGTGGAGAGTCCGGTCATCTACCCTTGGTCAGCATGCCTGCCGCGCGGCCGTTTACGGTCGGGACATCTCACCGATGTTTGAGCTGTAACCCGGTTGGAACGGGTTGTACATGCGGAACATCTCCTGCTCGTTGCCAATGAAGTGCTTGATGGTCGCAATGACGCCCTGCTCTTGGATGCCCTTGATGTGCTGCGCGGCGGCCTTCGCCTGAAGCACCGGGTCAGAGCCAAATCCCTCCCAGTTGCGCCCGCCCAGGGGCTTCCGTCCCAGTGGGCCAACCGACGGGCCGAGGTGGACGTTGGCCCCCTTGCCCCGGAATTCCTTGCCCATGGCAACTCCGCGGGCATACATTAGGGCCTTGTCCCAGGTCGCGCCCGTAGTGATGCCCGCGGGGAAGGCCGTCACATTGTCGGCAGACGAGACACCGAGTGCCGAGTCCTGGAGGCAGAGTTGGGGGAAGCCCAAACGGTCGGCGCTTCCGGTGTTTCCCACGCAGGGCCTGAATAGTTAGTGAACGGTCATTCGTTGGGGTTATTCTATACTGACCCTGTTTATGGTCAGCATGTTGTGCACTTCACACGGCGTCTGAGAGATGCTTACCCATATAAATCCCAACCCCAGAAGTGATGTTTACTTTTTCGGCCAGGGTCATCTGCGACACCAAGTCCTGGGCCTTGGTGTATGCGTCCTGCCAGGAGTCAAGCCAGCCACCATACGGGGTAGGGTAGTAAGGCGCTGCCTGGTATCCCTCGGGGACGGGATCTCTTGGGCCAACACTACGAGCAAGGGCAGGTGAAGCAAAAAGGCTCAAGGTGAGCGAGAGCCACGCGGCACTCGCGTGGTAGACCATGGTAGCCGCGTTGTCTCAGCCCTCGCGGACTCAGCAATAGTAGGCTTGTCAAGGCGAACAAGGGAGACAACAACACAACACCAAAAGGCACGAGGAGACGCGGGAGCAAGATGAGGTCATTCAAGATCCCATCCCGACTTCTTTAAAACCCGGGGCGCGTAGGGCAGACGCGCCGGCGGTCGACCGGCCGTTTAAACAACGATGTGACGTCGGCTCCCCGACTGCAGATCTGAATTCCAGGTACCTGGCATCCACAGCGATCGGGAATAGGGAGCCGCGCCTGTTAAAAGACAGCCAAGACGCGGGCGACGCCCCCAAAAAAGACGAGGATGGACGGGTTTCGCCCATTTCAAGGCTGGGGCCGCAACCGAACTGCAACCCCCGCCCCCGCCCCCGCGTGCGTGCCCGGCAAGACAACCTGGAAGGACGCGTGCGATGCCGTTCCCCATTCGCTGTCGCTGCCCAAGCCAGGGGTTCAATTCAGCCCGTCGTGCCCGTGCAAGTCTTCGCTTGAAGGGCATGCCGGCAGTGAGTTCCCCAGACCAGACCTTCAAACAGACGACAACTCCCCGCTCGCTCAGAGGCCCAAAACTCGCTGTGGGCGCGCCTCTTCTTTGACGGCGCATTCATAGCGGTGGGTGGCTGCTTTCCCGATTGTAGCGACAGCTCTAGTTAGCTGAACCGTGTGGCGTGCACCAAAGCCCGCTGGCTCAGAGCTTTGACACAAGGTATGTACATGTTGATAGGGAGGTAGGTAGCTCTACGGGAACCGAGGCAGGCGCCTACAAGTTTGCGGGCCAAGTCGCAGAAGAGGAGAGAGTGGTATCGTTGACTGCCAGAAAGGATCATGTGCTGGTGGGATGTGGCACAAAGCAGGTTTTGACCTCGAAGAGAGACCCAGTCGGACGAAGGAACGGAGGTACGGAGGAACGGATTGCTTGTGTTCCCCAAGTTAGTGTAGTCCAGCTGACCTGTGCCGCCCGAAAGAGGTATGTATATCCATGTCTCGTAGCCTCACTAATCAGCTCTGCTCTTGCCAATGCCGGTCGGCAACGTGGGAAACCCGATTTTGTTAGTTACACGGAATTAACTATCGTGTCAGCGGCTGTCATGAAATCGCGAAAGCGAAGATGGAAAATGTTGGGAATGGAATGGAGGAATGGAGGAATGGAGAGCTGAAAAGAAACATGTGGGCCCGGGTTCACTCCGAAAAATGAGAGCAGCGAGGATATCCACCAATGGCGCTGCACCTTCTCTGCAGCCTCGGCCAATGTCCCAGCCCGCAGTTTCTCGAAAAGGCAGGTTCAGGGCTGCGGGCTGCTTGCCAAGGCGGCACTTTTCCGGAGCCTTCCCTCTCTCGTCTCTTCCATCCCATCTTTTTGCACTGGCTCGAGACTGGCACGACTGGCATTCCCAGTCGAGTGCTCGTGTGTGCTTGTGAAAAGTTGTGCCCCACGCGCCACGAGCGCCCTGCCGCAGATCCAGCACTCGTCAATGTCGCCATGTAACCCGACGCGGCAGTCAGTGCAGATTCCGGCATTCCATCCTCGATCGTGACCTGCCGCGTGGCTTGGGAGATCCATCACGGCACATCACTTTGCAGAGCCCATCACCCTGCAGAGCCCATCACTTTGCAGAGCGGCTGCGGCAAACAAGCAAAAGTGAGAGATGGAAGATGGGAGGGAGCTGAGCAATCATTGAGGAGTTGCGAGCGCAGGAAATAGAGATAGCCTTGCCGAGTTCCAACTTGGTCAACCAAGTAAGCCACAGCAATCTCTGACCTTGGCGTGCTCTCCTTTCTTGTGCAACAAGCTCTCCGCTGTGCAGTTAACTAATAACTGGTTAACTAACGTAAGAATACGAAATGCACAGGGCACACACCGAGCTGAATGCTCACTTGCATAATCCTTGCTGAGATCTCTCTGTCCGTGCCGCATCAGACCGGGTCATCCCGTGCCACCGACGGCCTCATCGCCCTGCTCGTCTTCTGGAAGGCTGTCAGCTCGGGCAGATCCTGTCAAACCAGGGACAGGCTCTGAGATGGGAGACTGCAGGACGCCCTCTCCACCCCGAGAGTCCACACCGCCATCGCGAAGTCGGCCATGTCCTCCACACCACCCGTTCCTGAGATGTGCCGTACTCGGGGTATTAGTCAACTGCGATGGCGCTTCTGTCGCTCTCCGATTGGGGTCAGCCTTGGCCCCACCCTTGACCATGGCCGTCACGGGGGGCACGGAAGCGCTTCTCTGATGGGGATCGCTCCAAGAGAAATGTGAACCATCTTGTCCACATATGCGGGGGTTGCTATGGCGCCCTGCATACCGGCCTCCCTAACTCCATCCTGCCCCTCCCGCGGCGCAGACCATGTCCGTTATAAAGGTTGGCGCTCCGTCGTACCGTCACAAGCTCTTTCTGAACCTTGTGGCGGTGTTGTCAACTATCTGAGACCCCATTGTCTCGTCTCTAAGGACACAGGTGTTGCATCTACCCTCCTTGGCCAGGCGTCTCCCCGTCGACCCCCCCGAGCAAGCAAGCTACCATGAAGGGCCTTCTTCTCACCTGCCTCTCGCTGGCGTCTCTCGCCCTCGGAGCGCCAAGCCTGAGAAGACAAGGTGAGCCCAAAGACTGAGCACCTACTTCGAAACGGGCCGCTGTCTAACAAGATCAAGATAACGTTACTCCTCAACAGCTGGATGACTTCAAGCTCTACGTTCAGTGGTCCTCCGCGGCCTCTTGCAACAATAACAAAACCGCCGGCGAGCCAGTCACTTGCTTCGAGGATCAATGCTCCATCTTCGCGTCCCACGAAGCGACAGTCGCCGCCTCGTTCATGTACGTATCCGAACCCATGGTCCGTTCCTGCAGTTCATCGTCTGACATGGTAGTAGTGGAACGGTACTAGACACTAGGGGATTCATTGGTATAGACCCCGTCGACAAGCGGATCGTCGTCTCCTTCAGGGGTTCGACCTCCGTCCGGAACTGGATTGCCGAGTAAGACCGACCTGACCTGAATTCCTCCCATGCCTGCCCCCCAACTAACCTCGCTCAGTTTCATCTTTGTCCAAGTACCCTCTGATCTTTGCTTCGGCTGCCTCGTCCACACAGGCTTCTACGCCTCGTGGGCCGAGGTGTCGGAAAGGGTGATGGCCGGCGTGCGCGCCGCCGTGGCCGCCAACCCGAGCTATCAGATCGTCGTCACGGGCCACTCTCTCGGCGGCGCCGTCGCCACTTTGGCCGCCGCCTACATCCGCAAGGCCGGCATCGCGGCCGACCTGTACACCTACGGCTCCCCGCGCGTCGGCAACCTCCTTTTCGTCGACTACGTCACCAAGCAAGCCGGTGCCGAGTACCGCATCACCCATACCGACGACCCCGTCCCGCGCCTACCGCCCATCGTGTTGAACTACGCTCACGTGAGCCCCGAGTATTGGATCGACCCCGGCAGTGATGACGTTGTGTCGTTGGATGAGGTGGATTATTGCCCTGGGTACGCGAATATCAAGTGTAACGGTCACACCTTGGGGCTGAACATGGAGTCGCACGGGTGGTACTTCCAACAGCTGGAGGGGTGCAAGACCGGGGAGGGCACGCCGTTCAAGAGGGCCGAGATCACCGACGAGGAGCTCGCGGCTAAGCTGAATGCGTATGTAGAGATGGACATGAAGGCCTCCGCCGACATAAACGCAGGTTTGGGGTTGTAGTTGGATAGTTAGAAGTACAAGCCTCCGTTTGGATGAGGATGGCATGGGGTAGTTGCAGATACCCTACACACGTACATACATACTGCAAAATATAACTTTGTAATTACCTTACACTACTTTTTCTCCCCACAACCCCGCCGCCTACTCCCAACTCAACACCATCACCATGCTTACTCAGCATCGTCATGTTGAGAGAACCACCACCCAACCGTATGGCCGTTGGTTGTAACGTAGCGTAGCGTATATCTTCCTCTTCTTTTAGCTCGAGCCTCTAACCCAGCCTCCAACCAATCCATACCAGTAAAATATCCATATTTCTATCCTTGAGTATCTCAGCCCTCTGCCCACCCAGATAACAGCCCCTTGACTGTATGTAACCATCACGCTCTGTGTAGTTACGTCACGGCCTCCAAGCTCGTTACAACCATACACCACAGCCCCGGGCATCTCTACTCTCCCAGCGCCTCTCTACCAACGAAGCCTCTGTTAGTGTGTTGCACGAGTTATAGAATAACAAACGAGGGGATGGGCACGCATAAAGAAGCGGCCGCATGACTACGAACACCCCAAGACTAGGCGCTATGTGCTTGCCCAATAAGCAGCAAAACCAAGGAATGCTCCTGGCTCTCTTGGACCACAACACAGAGACCCGAGAGCTGGGTCCGAACCGCCCACCCACTTCAGCGACCGCCTCGGGCATCCAAGCCGGCAGAGGATATCGACTATCAATCGGCCATGGTCATTCATTCATTTATTTGTCTGCTGAGTCGGCATTTACGTTATCATGCCAAAGAGAATAACTGCTAAGACCAATGGGAGTCTGTCGCTGACCACCATTTTGAACGCCGACGCGGGGATTGAGGTCGGTGTCCGACACCGAGTGTGGAAGTACAAGAGGTAAGCGGGAAATGTTCGGCCACCGGACGGAAAGCGGTGGTTTGTGTGATGGGTTGGTTGGCGTTGGATTGGAAAGGGGAGGGGGGGCGATCAGTGTTGGTTGGAGAAGGAAGTGGGTGAAACAACATTGTTCAAGATTGTTCATGATCAGATACATCGCGGGCTCAATGCCATAGCTTTTGGGGGGGAGGGGGCTAGGTCGCGTGAGTTGACTGTTCACGCGTGAGTTAGCCCAGTAAAGCGCGCAACCCATACCCCAACAGATCAGACGGCGCTCCTGCACAACACAAGGCGGGAACTCGCAGTCAATCTCCAACGAGAACCACGGACCGGGTAGCCTAGCGGTTACTGGCGGTGGCTCCTCGGCCCACGGGCTAGCTAGTTCAACCTAACAGGTACCCGGACGTAATGGAGGCTACAGGTTCGAACCATGACGCTAGCACGGGGTTTCCTCTTCTGAGGAGGCGTTTGGGATGCCGGCGGAGTCCTCCAACATTCAGAAGCGAGCAGCCCCCCATCGGCCCGACGGGGTGTCACGGGGCTGCACCACGGAGTAAACCCCCCAACGAGGGGGGTTTCGTAGCCAGCTACCTCCCTTCGACCGCGAAGGGGGCTAGCCGGTGAGCTTTTGCTGGCGTGGCTGAGGTTTCTATTGTTCTTTTGTTTGGAAGATTATGTATGCATCGCCGTTATCGATATGACACTATCTTCTTCTCGGCTTCTGCTACCATATATACCCTTTTCCCCTTTCTTGAACACGCCGAGAAGCAATTGTCGAACTAAGTAGGGAAGTTGAACCAAGTACCTTCTCTACTTATGGAGTTATGGGATTGCGGCTTATAAAAGTAGGGGTTGGAAAAGTTGACTAAAGAAAAAAGGAGCCATCAACACACACCTTTCTTCCGCGAGCTACGCCCCTAGGCAGCCGTTCATTTTAATTGAAGCGCACGTTACCGACCTAGAAAGACTGGCCCTTTTTGAACGAAGTCGTTTTATCTTTGAGTTGTAGGCGCGAGGCTCGAATAACATTGAGCTAATGACTTGGCTCGTACGGACCAGACCTCCCACGGCCAGCTGGGAAGGGTTGACTTGCCCGGCGAGCCATGTTCAATGCCTTTACCTTGTTGCTCTGGGAAGTATTGAAGCCGGTGAGAGACGTATAGACGGTAGCATCTCTCAGAAGAAGAATCACTCCTGGAAAGCAAAGGAAATGGCAAGGCGGAATCGTTCTCACGAGCAGACATAATCTGGTAGCGGTGGAGAGAGAAGAAGCCCGCTTAACGCTTCTTCCCAGTATGGTTTCAGGTACGGAATATGAGCGAGGGATAGATAGGTTGCATGCTTGCTGACACTTTCCTAGCTGGGTGTCAATGTGCGAGAGTCCAACGAGCGAGCTCAACAAGACCACGATCACAATCCATTTATGGGAGGCACACCAAGGCTGGTATGAAGTATCTATAATTGGGGGACCCCAAGCCGGGACACCCTCGTTCTCTTGACGGGCTACAATACATACGGAATCCTCTCACACTCTTGTCTAACAGCCTGTCTAAACTCTGGCTCTAAACGACCCCGCCACAAGAAGTAAACAGTTAAAAAGGGGGTATAATGAATATGCAATGCACTGTTCTAAACCGGGGGACCCCGATCGATGCCAAACAACAGAGAGAGAGAGAGAGGGAGACACAAAAGCTAGCCGACAAACCCAGCCCACAGTTTTTATTCCCCTCACCAGCACCAGTCCCCATTCCCCGTTCCCAAGGGGTATCATCCATCCATCCATAGAATGCACCATACTCTCCGGCGCCAAAATACCTTCTTACACACAAAAGGGACCTCAAAGGGACCGCCATACCGTACAATGCCGCACTATGCCATATACCCAGCCAAGGCACGCCGCACCAATGCCATGCCAGTCCCGTTTTCCCGACCAGACCGGAGCCGACCCAATTCCATGCGCCGTAAGGTGGGCCATGGCCAATACACGCTCCCGTAAAGATCGCGTCCACCCCAACGAAAAACCGAATAAACAAACACCCTCCCAAAGCATGCTACCACACCACACCACACCATACCACAACACATCCTTCCTCCCTTACTCCCACCCAAACACAACAACACACCCCTCCTCCTTGCCCTCCCTCCCATACCCTCCCTCTCCTCCCTTCCCTATCCTCCCTCTCTTTACAACCCCCCCTCCTAAAAAGCCTCTTCGTACTCCCCACCTTCCCAATCTCCCCAAACATTCCCCTCCTCCCCTCCCCACCCCGATCCATCAAACTCGCCTCCAACAACCCCCCCTCACCACCACCCTCCCCACCATTACCACCACCAACTCCATGGCCACCACCACCCACAGCCACACCACCCCCAACTCCACCACCACCACCCGCCACAGCCCCGGCAATACCCCCCATCGGCAGCGCCCCCACGCCCGAGACCTTCCTCTCCCCACTCGCAATGCGCACCTTCTCCTTAATACTCTCAACCCACGCCCTGCTCTCCTCGCTCATCTCGATCTGCTTAGCGCGCGGCCCCGCCATGCCCAGCGCCAGCGCCCCATCGTCCTCGTCCCAGCTAACACGCGAGCTGGAGCGCGAGCGCAGCGACGACCCCGCGGACGGCGGGGTAGCTTCCAGACGGCTGATGTTGGCGAGCGGGGTTTTGGGGCGGGTTGCCGGGGATTGGTGCGGTTCGTTGTTGTGGTTGGATGGGCTGGTGCCGTTGGCGGTGGGCGGGCGTCGGGTCTTGCGGAGTTTGAGGGGAGAGATGGGGGAGTGGGAGTCGAGGGCGGAGGAGGGGCGGCTGGGCGGGGTGGCGTCGGAGGGGACGACGGGGCGCACGGCACCGGTGCGCGGGATGTCCTTGACCTCGATCTTGCCGTCTGCGCCGGCGGCGACGGAGCGCCGCAGGTGGTGCGTGGCGTATTCTTTGAGGTACTCGCCTAGGTCGGCCCAGCCGCCGCCCACGCGCACCATGACGCGCTCGCCGTGCTCGCCCACGCAGCGGATGAAGAGCTTGATCGGGGCCTCGCCGTTGGAGCGGGAGAGGTGGTAGAGCTTGATCTCCTGGTTGCTGCCGCGGTGGCGCGGGCGAGAGTTGCGGGCGGGGGCCAGGGTGAACGACGGCGTGGCGGAGCGGGAATAGGCAGAGCGCATCGACATGTTAGATTGCGTCCGGGGGATGGCGTCTCCCCTGGAGCTCTTGCGCGTAATGGGCATCTTGAAGTCTGGCGGGTTGAGGTTGACGGCGGGGGGTTCCGCAGTCAGCCGGATCTTAGCTGGCACCGACTCCAGGATCTGGCCGATCTGTCGTTGGAGTTGGTCGTCCATGCCGGGGATGACTTTTTCCGCCGGAGTGTTGGGCTCCGTCACATCATCCTCCTCCAACATGGATCTCGTCGGGGTGCCCGGGGGGCTGACAAAGCTCGGCAGTTCCGTGATGGTGGGCTTGTCGTTGAAGGTCACCGACATGGACCTCGTGCTCGACCGGAAGGATCCGAGACCCGAGAGGTCTGTGCTGTCTACGTGTCTTAAGCGAGGGCGCTCAGGAGTTCCCTGGTCGACAAGGTCGCTGGAGAAGGAATCTGCGAATGTGCTGGGGGCTTCGTGTAGGACGGTTGAGGACTCCGAGGCCGTGCTGGCACGTCTATCACGATCCTCCGCCTGAAACACATCATTCTCCGAGATGTCCGACAGCTCCGAGTCAGAAGTAGACGAAAAGCCCACGGCGTCCCCGAGTATTCTCCGGTTGCTAGGGCTAGTCGACAGCGGGTGCGACAAAGGCGCCCCCCCTGAAGGCTCAGCGCTGGCCGATCCGTCGGATGTGCTTCGATCAAATTCGTTGTCGGTATCGAGGTAGGCACCCTCCGTTTCGGATGCTTCCTCTTCTTCGATGGTTGGGTGAATTTTGATAACGGGAGGCCGGACCTCCGACGGGGGACTAAGGTCCCGTGCACTGTCGCTATCCAGGGAAAACGCATTCGCCAGCGGCTGTGCTTCCTCTGGGGATGTCAATGCAGAAGATCCGTTGAAGCCAACGGCGCTTCCCTTCGCGCCCTCGCGCAATGGCTGCTCAGACGCAATCTTGGCTGGGGCGACCTGCTGGGCCATCCTCGCCAAGTCAGCCTCCTGGACTTTCCTGTCGCAGGCCACAGTCCATTCGCCATATCCGTGCTCCAAAGTATCCATCCGGTCGATCCAGTCTTCCGGTAGGGTGTCGGGCTGCCCTTCGAGGACGTCCAACATGGCATCCAGGTCGCGACCCGCCTTGGCCACCTTGCGCCCCAGAACAGACTTCATGACGTCAAAGTCTTCCCGAGACAAGGGCGCGGATGCGGTCCTGTTCTGGCGATCGGCGATGTTGATCGCATTCCAGCCCGACTGGAGAGCGATCTCGGCGTCGGCAATCGACGTCAAAAAGACCGGGATCTTGCGCAGCACCAGGAGGCGGAAATTCCAAGCACTCATCAGCCTGGTGAGTTTCGAAAGGTTCGGCAGCGCTTGCACGGTGGTGGCTGTGACGATGGCAGTCAAGTCATCCAACCTCGCAAAGCTCGACAGCGACATGGTGGAGCGGCCAGAGTCCATTACGGGGGTCCCCGGCCTGGACAAGGGCATGATGTGATTGTTCAAAACCTGGCTCTTGATCTCTTCGATCTCGAGCTCCTCCAGCCCCTGGGCGATGTCGTCGATGCGCCGCTCGTATCTCGCCACATCGGCGGTGGGGAGACTTCCGTTGTATCCCTGGTCTGGTGTACCCAGGGATTCGTGTTGTGCGGGGGAGAGGGTGTCCCAGAGTCTCGTTCTTCTACTCCTGGGCATCTCGAAGCCCGCAGAGCCCCCACCGGCCGGCCAAGGCCAGGCGGAGAGCTCGCCGAGCCATTCGTAGATGTTATCCGATGCAATGGCAACCCTCAGCGCAAAGGCCTGCTCGGCTGGGGTCGCTGCCTCCATGCAGGCCTTCAGGCCGCCCGAGGGGTTCCGGAAGGCATTGACGATGGTCCGCGGGTTCAGGTTCGCGAGGAGGTCGTCAGTGCTCCGTTGGTGGGTGGGCGACGAGTCGGACATGGCGGAGTGGAGCTGGCGGCCCCGGGCGGGCGCGAAGTGCGCGGGAGTCCGGGGCGGCGGGGATTCGTTCATGGTTGGTGATGGGGGTTGTTGTAAGCTGGTGTGGTGTTGATGGTCAGTGGTCGAGGGGACGGGCGGCGCCCAGCATAATGGCCTTTTTCTCGGACTATGAGCCAGGCGAAACAGTACAGAGACGGCTCTCGGGGGTTCCCATAGTCGGTAAAAGAAGGACGACGGTGTTGGGCGAGGCTGGGAGCCTGCTTGTGATTCGCTGCGCGGCGGCCTCTGAAGGGTTCGCTGCTTTGCTCCCCGCTTGCTCCGTGCTTAGCCCGCAGTGGATTGATTCGCTGAGGATTTGACACAAGACACGATAAGTAAGGCGCTGGTGTCCGGGCTGGCGGGTAGGTGCAGCTGATCGGATAAAGAAAGAATGAGGCGAGGATATGCGCGCGCGCAGGTGGCGGAAGGTTGGGCACCGTGAAACGTTGAAGCGAGTGTTGGAGTAATGCGACGTGTAAGTGCGTGCCGCGCCGCTGTATGTACGTATTGTATGTAGTACGTTTAATGTCAAGGCAGTGCGGAGAAGAGAGCGACAGGAATTATGAAACCTCTGCACAGTAATCAATTGGATTTGATCCGAGGTGGAGTTGAAACAAACGAGGGTCGCGCCGTAAAAAAACACGGCTAGGAAAGAATCAACAACTTTGTGGTAAAAGAGAGTTGGTGCAAGTGTGTGGTGATTTCGAGAGATGGCCCAAACGAGGACGAGACCTCATTAAATTGGGACCCATGGACGCGAGCGTGGATGAGCATCTGGCGTGCGCCCGGATCGACCACGGGAGATTGGATTTCGGGGAGAGGGCCGCAGCGTCAAGCTAAGCTGTTTTGGCCTCTTGGCAGCCAGACAGCTATCCCAAAGGGGCGATGTAGCAAGGGCCCCCTAACAGCTGGACGCGTTATTCCGGTGGCTGGGAGATAGTACACACGTTGGCAATAGTCGCGCTAAGGCGCGTCATGGCCGTTTACGAAGCAGCAGACAGGGGCAGCACGGTCCATATTGGCCCCAGTTTGACATTCAGATTGCGATGCTCCACAAGAGGGCAAATGACGAAAGCAACTCTCCACGATAGCCGAACTGCTTTTTTTTTCGTGTCGCCGGCACCCTCGGGTCTCGAACGCGCTGGCCAGGCAACCGATCGGGAGAGGCGGGAACTGGGTGGCTGGGGACCTGGCCGAAAAAGATGGACAGGACGAGACATCCGGGGGAAGGTCAAAGAGCAGGACTAGGGTCGATCTGTAAACCCATGAGACCGTTGACAAGGAACTGTAAATATCAGCTAACTGTGTAGAGTCAAGCCGGTGGTCGAGCTAGCTACTATTGTGGTAACATAGAGAACGACCGGAACGGGAGGGTCAGGGTAGGTATGTATGCTACTATATATTCATGTTAGGGGTTATTCTAAGTCTATAGCTACTATATAGTAGCATTATAGAGAATCTAGGTAGTTGCTCGAATCTACTTTTCGGCCCCGGTGTGAACTTATAACACAATATCTAGAATTCTGAGTATTCGCCTTCGCCTTCCTATACATACGTGCTGGTGACTTCTCGCGTCGGGGAAAGATCGGTAATACGCAGAAATTGTTAAGTTCGGAGCTTCCTCAGTTGAATAGTTGGTGTTCAGTTATTGATTCTTGATTTAGGACTCCGAGGTAGGCGCTCGAGCACAGACAAGTTAAAACTAGCATATAGAGAATAACAGTTGCGATGAGAAAAGCTCACAGTGCACACAGGAGGACAACATCTCCTCGACATAAAGGGTAGGAAAAAGCTAGGCGCTTTGACATCCCGGTCGCATTGCTGACCTCGGCGATCGCGAAAACGGCTGCGCAGCGAGGTATCGATCTTAAGGCCACAGCGGCGACGGCAGGCGGGTAAGTTTACCATCATTACCTCCCTTGGAAGGGGAGCTGCTTCGGGTTCAGACCGGCAAGCCTGTCGGCCTGTTCTCGACTATCTCGTCCCAACGAGCCTTCCGTCAGGGGGGGATCATAAAACCACGCACATGATCTGGTTGTGTATATGAGGTGATTGTTGCCTTTGGCACCCATCCATTGTCAAAACCGCACTCACCACGAACAGTAGCAATAAATCCGACAACCACCAATACCTCGAAGGAAGCCGGACAGCTTGTTGGGACATCTAGTCCTAGGAGAAAAGCCGAGAATCTCACCCGGCCAAAGCTCCCTCTCCATTTAGGTACTTAACCAACCTGCACTCTGCTGGCCAACTTAGGTGCCATGGTTAACTTCATTAGTTCCGTCCGACGGCACTTTTAGCGTCGTTATCAGCACTCCCCACATCAAGCTTGACAATCAGATTGGCAGCAAAATTAGTTTGGAGGACATGGCGAAGTTGATCACCATCCAAAACGACTGCGAAATGCACCGTCGCGCTACGGCGATGAAGTTGATGCGGGCGCCAATGATTACGGCTAGCCTTCTGATGGCTGGCGTCATCGTCCAGGCGACGGGCGGCGCCGATATTGTCAAGGCCGCGTGAGGTGGTATGTATTCGCATCCATCATCACAATTCAATTTTCCTCTTACATCTTGTTGGATCGCCCTGCTGATCACGCTCTCGAGTAATGCCGGATCGCCCTGAGCGCAAGCTCTAAAAATATCGGGCAATGCCATCATCGCCTGAATACCACTCCCACCTTACTGAGAGGCACCCAACCCAAGCAACAACACCGGCGGCCTTGCTACGCGTTTTCAACGGCGACGGCGACGGCGGTAACCACGGCCCAAGGCGGAAAAGATATACCGTATATAGGACTGGTGACCTTGCATGCCTGGGTGAGGGGGACATGGTGGGGTGGGGGAGTCTAATGGCCCTGCTAAACTGGATGCATGACGATAGCCTCATGTTTGGGGAAACTTGATAGTCCCTTTTAACGACCCTGGATCATTGTCGCTCAGTGCATACACATGACCGCCGCATATGTCTTGAACGAGAAATATATTAGTTAATGCCTGCTTTACCGCCAGCTAATCAACAATCAGGGTCTTCATGAACATAACTCGGAGTTCACCGCGGCCCTATCCTCGCCTCGTACCAATTTCCAACACTAAGATGAAGCTCGCCTTGCCTCCTTCACGGATATCAAACCACCCACAATGACATCCCCCCTAACTAACACACATATTTTCCCGACCCCGACCCAACTGCGATGACTATATATATCTATACGATATATACCAATCCACACCCCGTTCAATCGATTCTCAACCTCCACCCACACAACATGCGTTACCTGATAACTAGGTCAGGTAGTTTAACCATGAAATGACAATTCAGGAAGTACCATTCCTAGTCGACCATTATCTACTCTAGTTAATAACAGTAGCCAATTCGAGCTTTTGTTTTCCGGCCCTACCCAATCCAAATCCGATCCATATCCCTCCACCATACCCTAGTTATGCCAACGTAAAAGTAAAGCCTGGCGACGCCGTTCCGCCTTGAACCAAACCAAACCCATCCAACTCATCCATATCATCATGAACCTCGCCAGCTAACGAGTCCAAGGTGCCAATCAAGAAGAGGAGGCAAGGAAGAAGACAACCCCCCCCCCCTAACGAGGACGAGGACACACAAGAAGAGCAACAAGCCCAACGCCACAGTCGCGGCGTTACCCCCCCAAACCCTCACAACCAACCCAATCATAACAACCCAAGCAAACAACAACGTAGGTAGGCAAGCAAGGCACAAGGCAAAGCACCTAATGACTAATCCCCTCCCCCAAACTCATCCAATCAATCGCGCCCTCCCCCCCCAACTCCAACCCCCCTGATGATGGTGCCCGTGGTGATGATGCACCACATGCTCCGCGGCACCCGCAAACATCCCGCCCATAAACGAGTCATCCGACGTCGTCAGGCCGCCCTCGGCAGGGAACTGCAGCCACTGGTCAAAGTCAAAGTTATTCCCTCCCCCCACACCAACCGCCGCACCGCCAGGGGCCGCACCCCCGTCCCCGAGAGCGGCTGCCGCAGCAGCAGCAGCAGCAGCGGCAGCGCCGGTATACTCCAAGCCCATAAGATCATCCACCATCACCATCTCCACATCCACGTCCTCGCTATCCGTATGCGGCGGGGTCGTCGCGCCGACCGCCGCGCTGAGCGCGCTCAGATCAGTGCCGTCGTCGGCGTCCTGCATGAAGTTCTGCACGCCAGCAGCGTGGTGGTGGTGATGTTGCTGCTGCTGGAGGGACGCGGTGGAGGAAAACAGGCTGTTGTGCCTGTTGCGGAGGCTGTTGCCGTTGTTGTTGTTGTTGTTGTTGGTGACGGTGCGCAGGTTGAGGAAGACATTCTCCGGCGGCGGGGTGGTCGGGCGCGCGGAGGACACGGCGCCGACGGCCCCCTGAGGGGTGAGGTTGAGGGCGGGCGCCAGCACGCGGTTGAGCATCTTGCCGCCGGGGCGGACGCCCACGGGTGTTGGGGCCTGGGCGGTGGGTTGGGGTGGTTGGGGTTGCTGCTGCTGTTGCTGGCCGAGCATGCCCTTGCGCAGCAGGGCGTCGAGGAAGCCCGTGGCGAAGTCGGCCGCCGCGTAGATGTTGCGCAGGTTGCTCATGACGACGAGGCACTCCTTGAGGCCGAGGATAGCGCCGGCGCGCGTCTCGGCGTCGGGGCTCTTGGTGTCGAGCATGTGCACGATCATGGCGGGGAGGATGACGGTTACGCCCGTGGTGGGCAGGAAGCGCTCCAGTGCGTGCTCCCGCAGGTCGGCGGCCATGCGTGTGATGTGCTCGGCGGCCTCGCGCACGCGCTGCCGTGCTGTTTCTTGTACCTCGACGGGCGTGCTGGGGCCTTCGGTGGGGGATGCCGGGAGGAACAGCGGCCGGTGGAGTGCCGAGATGGTCGTGTGGTAGATCATGTGGAGGAGGTTGCGCTGGACGGCGAGTACTTGGTTGCCGTTGGTGGTGGAGGCGGTGTCGAGGGTGCGGTGGTGGCAGGCCTCGGGCAGGCTGGCGAACCAGTCCTGTAGGTGGTGGTCAACGTTCTCGACGTCTTCCATGTTTTCGGGGTTCTTGTTCGGGAGCAGCATGTGGGTGCTGTTGGTGGTATGCTCGGGCAGCACGCCGCTGCGGCTGAGGACCGAGTATTGCACCTTGAGCATGTCGCCGATGAGCATGCACAGCTTAGCCTTCTCGATGCACATAATAGCGAGCCCGCGCTGCATCTCCGTGTCGCGTATCAAAACACACTCGGGCCCCAACAGCTGGTTATCCTCCGGAAGGGCCTCGATTTCGAAGTCGTCCTCGTTCAGCGCGGGCACGTCGAAGTCTTCGCTCTTTATCCGGGTCGGCCGCCGCATGCCGAGGGCAACGAGGCGGTCCCGCATGAGGCAGGACCACCACACGCGCTTCCACAGTTTCTGCTTCCGCGGGATCATGGGCGTCTTGGCCGGGTCGCGGTGAAGGCCGATTGTGTGGGCGAGCGAGATGGCGACGCCCATCCAGTGCCAGGTGTCCTTCTGGTCGTCGGGTGTCTCATACCAGTACGTCATCAGGAGCAGGCCCTGGACGAGGATAAGGCGATCCGTCTCGTAGTCGAAGTCGTAGAGGAGCTAGCCTTCTTGTTAGAACACACACACATACAACTTACGGTGTATTTTCATTGCTAAAAGAACTCACCCTTGTTCTGGAGAAAAAGGCCCTCCTTGCCTCCCTGCGGCTGTCATAGCCGGCATCCCTCAACAGACTCTCATCGACAAAAGCCGTCGCCGAAAACATAACAGCATGATACAAAAACAAACTCATCTTGCCAGATGCCCCCGACCGGTCGCCGACCACCCTAAGAAAGTCATGCAGCTCCATGAGCGGCATGTAAGGGTGCACATACTCCACGTAAGCGGCGAGCAGGGCATTCTGCAGACGCAGGGGCGGCAAGGTGAAGACCTGCTTGCGGGCGAGGTACTGCCTGTCCTCGGACAGGATGCGGTCCGGGATGGACCGGATGAAGGCGGGCCATTCGTTGGCCTGCTCGAGGGCGGATCGGAGCAGCGGGTGCATCAGGGCCGGGGACGGCGGTATCCCGGGGGTCACCGGGGGGAACCCGGTCAGGGCCGCTGCTGAGGCCGGGGTACCGAATCCGCCGGGGGATTGTTGGTCTGTCAGATGTCAAATGTCAGCTTTCTGCTCTGTCACAAGCCAACGGCTTCTTCCTTTCTTCTCCTTTTTTTCTATGACGCTGCCCTTGTTTCTGACATGTGATTCTTGGATTTGGGTGGGTCACGCGGAGAAACAGGGTGACATTGGGGATTTGGAGTTGGGGAAAATCGAAAAAAAGACAAAAAAAACCATGGAAAACCAATCCAAGACTTACACAACAGATTAGCGGCCGCCTGTCCACCGTTAACCCCGTTCATGGGGAGAGAGAATGACCCATTTTGCGAGAATGCCTGTTTCGCGAGATTGGCCGTGATGATTGGGGGAACGGCGCCGATGCTCTTGGAGCGCAATGCCTCGGCAGTTCCAGCGCGCGCCCCCACCGATGCCGGGCCGCAATTGTAGGGGAGGTTCTTTCTGGAAACAGCGCGGCAGGGGTGCCGAAGGTTAGCCAGTCGATTTCCGCCGCCGTTTGCGTGTGCATCTGAAAATGACGCAATTTGGAGGGAGAAGAGAGAACAGTCCCATCTCAAACTGACGACGGGATCGCTGCGAGTTCGGACGAGCTCCAATTGCTTCCCTCTTTCCCGGTAGAGCAAGAAAAAAAAAAAGGCCGAAACTTACTTCCGCCTGCGACTTTCTTGTACGACGCACTCCACGTCGTCCCAACGGCAGTTACCACATGGTGCACCCTCTACCACATCGCAGCGAACCTTGCGAGCTCGACATGACACGCAAGCCCTGGCGGCTCGCCGTTTCGTAATCTTCCCTTCGGTAGTCGTTACTGACGCCCGCTTCTTCGGTGATGATGCCGTCTCGGTGACTGAGACAGGTGCTGGAGGTGGTGACATGGAACTAGCCGGGCCCGACGAGGACCGCGGTGAAGGTGTGTCTCCGTGCTCAGACATTGTGAAGTGGTGGTTTGTAATTCGAGGAACATGAATTGGTATTCAGACGGCGGCCGAAGCCTAGAGATGGTCGTCTTGTAGTAGGAGGATCCAGATTGTCGTAACCTAATCCAGCTCGTGGGGCTTCGTCTTGGTCGGCTGATGACTTGTTCGGGCAAGATGGGTGTAAACGGCTCCTGAGCGTATCCCGCGAGTATCCGTGGCTGTCTGATGGTGGGGTGGTGTCGAGGAAGCTTCTTGATGTCAAGATCCAAAGCAAAGAATTCAAGAAGAGGTCCAAACACGTCACAAGGGCATGCTATGTATTTAGTAGGAGGCAATTGGCACGAGCCCTCGGTGGGGAGGGAGGGGCCTGGCCATTATATCAAGCCCATGGTGAATTCCCCAGACAGTCACTGGTCGCGAACGCGATACGTACCGTACCCGCAGCGTTACGATGGAACCTTGGGGGGAAACGTCAAGGGGCCAAGACTGGGGACATGGATGTCCTGTTTAGGAAGCGTGGGTCCTTGGGATGAGCCACAGACAAAACAGCAACGCCCTCGTCGAGAAGAAACGAGTATATTCCCCTGTGGCGAGCTTGGCTGGGACCGAGCAGCAAAGAAAACCGCATGATGCATGAAACATTGCGGGGACCTGGCCTGACATCTGTGTCCTCTGAGCCTCTCCATGAAAAAGCAGATTCATGATTGTTGACAAGGCCGGCGAGGGCTTTAAAACGCACAACCTGGAAGTTTGTTTGCCCCCTGTACAGATTACATACAGACACCGACACCAAGCCTCGCCAAGAGTCTCACATGGATCACGAGGATTGTTCGTCAGCGAGGCACCAGCCAGAGACAACATTCTTCCCCCTTGCTAATGGCAAAAGAATGCATGTTGTCAGCTGGGCCTGGAGCTGCCCGAATCGAGCCCTTCATCCGACCCCGGTTCTAGCACGAGACCCACCGCACACCCGCACAAAACCAAGTTCTCTCTCCACAGATTCGTGAGAAGCGCTCCATGCCTCATTCCGCCAAGCGGCATGTGGAGAAGCCAATCAGCGCGGTTCACTTTCATCGCCGAGCCCGCGACCACACGTGTGAACTCCCGCCGTCGCAACCCGGACCCAGTTTGCCAGTCCCAGTCGCGCCAGTCCAGAGTCAGGGGTTGGGCGACGGAGGCGATGATCGGTCAGGAACTGACGCTGCTCGCCGCTTGCTCACCTTGAAAACCCTGGTCGAATCGCTCCTGATGGGATCGGCGGACGGAGCAAGACGCTCGACAGGAATTCCGTGTCGCCGTGTCGGCATGCTGTTTGGCGACACGCGACCACATGTCGGGTTCAAGAAAGGGACGCCAAACGAGACATAATGGCAAACGCCCGCCAACGGTCGATCAATTGATCACAGCCGTGTCAAACTGAAAAAAAAAGGCGCGCGGAACGCAGCATATCTTTTGGGCTTGTATGTAGGGATTCCAGAAGCGAAAGCCCGGCAGATGTGGTCGGCGAGACGCCTGCTCGTCTTTGAGGCGAAGAGGCGAGATGGCGAATCACATCCCGGCCGTTGGTCCGAGCCAGCGGAAGTCGATGCACTCCTGCAGCTTCTCTTCTCGACCCAGGGTTGATCCTGCCCTTCAGTTCCAAGTTCACCTCGTTGAGTATTGAACGACGAGCTTCATAACCAATACTTCGAACAATATCGAGAAAGCTACTGCAGAGCAAGAGTAACATGTTCGTTGAAATTGCCAAAACCGGAAGGGGGGTCGGCAAAATTCGGAGCTTGAGCGTCCTTGGATCGATCAACGGCGTGTTTCTTCGGGGTTATCCCGAACCCTGGGCTGCACTTTTCTCCGTCGCATTTCCTTCGCCCGAGCTGCATTGACAAGGGTACGAAGTAACACACGTCAGGTCTAGAAACAGAGCGACAGAGTAACAACATCGATCGAAGCCTTTCCAGTCCGCCACAGAAAAGGGGCAAAAGCCATCGTCTGATACTTCGTCGGGCTACGTCACCGTCAACGGTTCCGTCTCTTCTCCTGAAATTACAGCTTTTGTTTACAAAGTTCATCAAACCGATCCGGTTCCGATCTCGAGTCAGTCCAGGGTCACCTCGGTCTGAGGTGGGGCAGTTCATGAAAGCCTCAAGACTCCACATCTCCACTCACTGACTCCTTCCTGTGCCGGCCTGGTGCGTCCGTCCCTGGGCTGTGATAGACCTGCATATGTAGGTACCTTTATGGCCGTTTTCGATGATTGCGAAGTCGTCGTTGTGCATTATCTTGCCGTGCAAATAAAGTACACATATATCGGGAAGTCTGCGGGAACGAGACGGGCATACGGGAAGGAAGGAAGGGCGCCGCCCAACCGCCGTTGCAGCCGAGGTCCATAATCTGTACCTTCCACGCATGCAGGGCAGGACAGGACAGGACTGACTGCAGCAACTGAACGCAGGCAGGCTGGCTGCAAACTGTTCATGAAGCTTCCTCTACCTTAGGTACCTGGTTAGCGAACGGAAAACGCCGCTGAACTCGCACACACCCCAAACAAAGGGGCGCAGGAAATATCCTCATCCACCTCCCTTCGCACTAAATAAATCTTTCCCCGCCATCAACACGACGACACTCCACCCTCCCCTAACCCCTCCATTCTCCGCGTTTTGCCCACCGCCACCCCGCCGGCCCCTCCCCTCTCGACCCCAGAAACCCGCCCCGGCTTTCCCCCCCCCCAGCGGGGACGGGGGACGGGGACGCGCCAGCCAGCCAGCCAGCAAAAAGTGTGGAAGCTCCGTCCTTTCCCGGCCGTCGGGAGCGGGAGTTGCTTAGGTCGGTAGGCTGTCGGTCGGGTTTGGGATTGGCTGGGCCGGAGTTAGAGCTGAGGTGCCGACCTGGGCTGTACTGTGTAATTTATAGATGGGATTCCATGCACTTGTTCGGAAAGGGGGACAAACGGTGTAATACGGAGGTCATGGACTGATGCCTGGGATCGTGAATGGTGCCTGTGCGTCCTGTTGTGTGACTTCCATGACATGTCAATTGTTCCTATTGCGCCCGAGTCACGGTCCCTCGTGGGAGACAGGGCACGGCAATTCGTGGCTTAAGGGTTTGTGGTGGTGTCGTCGATATGCCCGTATCGCCAGGTAGGCAGGGACCTGCCTCACACAGAGAGGTGTGCGGTGAAGAAAGGCAGCATCTCGCGGTGAAAACCCCGGCCATCACGCGGACATCGACGGATCTAAACAACGAGCTCGGTCTTCAGACGACAACGACATGGGCTCTTCCGTTGACTCCCTCAAGGAGCCAAGGACCAATCCGCTTGTGAACGGCCGGCTCCGCTTGGCGTGCATACACAAATCAGGTTTTTACTTTTCTGGGTTATTTTGCGAAATATTTTTTACTATTACACGCCCTGCCTCGGCCTCGCTCGCGACTTTAGCAACTTGAAGAGCTGCCAAGGATTGCTTCACCGAGATGGGCTGGCCGCAGAGGCCAATGCAGCAGGGTGGGCCTAGAGCTAGTGTATGACAACGCAGGAATGCCGTAATTCACTGCTCGCTAGTTGGTCCTCGAATGGGGATCGAAAAATGGCACTCGAGGGGTGTTGGTGAAGGCAGGTGGTGTCCTCATCAGCAAAGGTAAAGAAAGAGGGAGAGAAGGTTCGGCTGTGTTTCACATGCCTTGGGCATCATCCATCATCACCACCCCGTTTCTATCCCAGCACCCAGAATCCGGGGTCTGGTTCCTACATACATAGATCCGCCAAGGAACCTGCCGTTTGGATGCTTGGCCTCGGAGATTGGGACTGATGGAGACGAGAGAGGGGCACCCCGCAGGAGGTGGGAGCCCAGATCTTGGCCGAGACTAGTGGTTCTAGATTCTTGGGG
Source organism: Chaetomium cochliodes (assembly GCA_023383405.1). Lineage (NCBI taxonomy): Eukaryota > Fungi > Ascomycota > Sordariomycetes > Sordariales > Chaetomiaceae > Chaetomium > Chaetomium cochliodes. The sequence continues at coordinate 2,760,254 of JAKWJL010000002.1, read as the reverse complement.
GATGTGATGACGGGAAAGGAGGGGTGTAAGAGGAGCTAGGCGGCTTCCTGACAATAGTTAGTGGTTCGTAAGAGATGACAAGCCGTTAAAAATCAAGCTTCGACTTGGGTTCTTTTCACAGGCCTGGATGCCTGACGTTGTGGAAGAATAGAATGGCAATAGAGTTTCGACGGGTGTTTCCCCTATCAGATGCCATTCAAGTTGTATCTCTGTAGCCCATGTGTATCCTGCGAGTGGCCATTGAATGAGGGCGTGTATGGCTAAGAACCGCAGCCATGAATAGGATTTAACCACGGCTAGACGCTGAACATGACATCTGATGACATATCATAGAAGATAAGGTAGGCATCATTCATTGTATCCAACACTGGCAAAGCCATTCTCTTGACCCCGAGGTAAAACTACCCCCCTATTATATACATACGACGGAACACCCCCACCACTACACCCCCACCACCACCCATTACACCACCACCACCTTAGAATAAACACTCAACCGATTTCCATTCCCGCACAGCGCCGTCCCATCCCCAGCGCACGCCATCGAGCACTCCTCCGTAGACACCTCCGCCGCGCTCTCGGCCAGCTCGTTCCCGCAATAGCACTCCCGCCCGTACTCGGCACCAAAGAACTGATACGCGCCACAGAAATCCGCACACGCCTCCAGCGTCAGCTCATCCGACGCGAGGGTCGCCGCGCTCAGCGCCCGCACGCCCGTTGCCTCGGTCACGCACCCGTGGAACTCCCACTCGGACCCACCCTCGCTGGTGGCCGAGACGGTAGCGGGCTGGGTCGGCGTCGGCGCGGGGGGTTCGGGGGTTGTGGTGGTGGCAGCGGCGGCGTCGTTCTCGTACAGCTCGAGGCGGTTGGGCCCGCCGCAGTACTGGGCCGGGTTGCCAGAGCAGGGCATGGCGCAGTCGGCGAGGGAAGCGTTGGCAGAGGTGGCGTGCAGGACGTTACCGCAGTAGCACTCGGCGGCGTACTCAGTGCCGAAGTAGCGGTAGCCCGCGCAGAAGGCGGCGCAGTTCTCGAGGGTCATGTTGTCGGCGGATGCGTATGTTTTGGCCCCGAGCGCGCGTGCGCCGGTACCCTCGGTCCAGCAGCCGGCGTGGGTGTAGGGAGAGACGGTGGGGGTGCGGGAAAGAGTGGCAGTGGGGGCGGCGCTAGTGGTCGTCGTGGCGGCTTGAGAGAGAAACTGAAGTTAGGAAATCGTTGCGGGCGGGTGATAGTTTTGTTTTTTTAAGCCAATCTACGCCGCCTCTCACCTTCTGAGGACGGGCTTCCCGTGGAGGACACGCTTGACAGTCTGTACAGCTCCAGACGGTCACCTGCGCCGCAGTATTCGTACGGGTCACCGCCGCAAACCATGTTGCACTCGGCCACGGGGGCCGAGACGCTCCCGGTGTTGAGGCTGTTACCACAGTAGCCTGGCATAAAAGTTAGTCGTCACGTTCCAAGGGGGCTGATGGTTGAGTTATCACTCACATTCGCGGCCGTATTCAGTGCCAAAGTAGGTGAACCCAGCGCAGTACGTCGCGCACAATTCCAGAGTCATAGCGTCGTCGGCGTACACATCCTTGCCGGAAAGCGCCCTGCTCCCGGTCGCCTCCGTTTGGCATCCAACAAAGGTGTAGTCACCCACCGTCGGCTTGACAGCCAGGCTCCCCGTCGGAGTGGGGGTGGCAGACGTGGTGCGGGTTGCGGTCGTTGAGTACAGCTCAAGGCGGTTGCCGGCGCCGCAGAACTCAGTCGGGTCACCACCGCAAACCATGTTGCACTCCTCGACGGGCGCCTCGGTGCTGCTGGAGTGGAGGCTGTTGCCGCAGTAGCATTCTCTGCCATACTCGGTGGCCCAGTAATCGAAGCCAGTGCAGTTGGTCATGCAGGACTCGAGCGTCATCTCATCGTAGGCGAACGCGGCACCGCCGAGCGCCCGCGCGCCCGTTCCTTCGGTCCAGCAGTCGACGAATACATAACCGCCAACGGTGGGCTTGATAGCAGGCGTCGGGGCGGCGGTTGAGCTGCTAGAGCTAGTGGTGGTGACGGGGACACTGGTTGAGCTTGAAGCAGGAACGGAAGTGGTCGACGAAGGGGTAGGAGGAGTGGTGACATCGGCGCAGGTAGCGCCGCCAGTGAAGGTACCGCACGTACCGCCCAGGTCGCTGGCCTTGTTGAAGTCGTCCGTGTAAACAGCCTCACCCGAGCCAGCAGTCACGCTAATTCTAGAGTTAAAGCTAAGGCCGCCGGGAATGTTGAAACTAGCTGAAAAGAACGTGTACTGGCCAACACAATCGCCCTCCACCATCTCGACGGTGGCCTCGTTCAGGGCCGGAACCGGGTTGTTGTCAGCCGTGTTGCGAGGCGTCAAATACGAAACGCCAAGGTTCACCGGAAGGTCCTTATGGTCATTGCGGACCTGTGCCTTGGTCAATACAACTGTTAACTATCGTTCCTTCGGAAAAACGTACCAGGGCAGAAATAGTGAGATCTCCGGGCCCTTGAAGCAGGCAGCTCTGCGGCTTCTGCAAGACAATGGCATCAGACAGGGGGTAGGAGTTGCCGTTGTTATCGTATGTCTCGCTTGACCCGTCGTTGTAGTTCACCACAAGGGTGAACGACGAGATGCCGGCTGCAGTCGGAATTGTCGCTGCGATGGGGAAGAACTAGGGTTGTCAGCACCACTATTGGGGGGATATGGGCGGGGCTGGTACATACACCAAAGGTATCATCGAAGCCAGTTGAGACACCCTGTAACGTAGCCGTCGTGGAGCAGGTCGCAGATGATCCGCAGCTGTTCCCGCCGCTCCGGTCCTTCCATGTAAGAACGACGTTCTCAATGGAGCTCGCCGGAACCTCGGTGGTCCTAACTCTGATGAAGCCGGTGAGAAGGAAGCTGGTGCCGCCCGTGTTCAGGGTCAATTGCATGTCGACCGGCTTGACAGCATAGGGGGAGATGGGCTCGGTAAGGGTGACGCCCTCGGGAACAACTTCAATCATCTTCTGAAGCATGGCTTGGCAAGTGTTGCGGAAGACGGTGGGGTCAGTCAAGGTGCTAATGGTGGCGTTCCCGTCCGAGCTATAGACCTTGAAATCAGAGTGCCGGCCAACGGCGATAGAAGCACCAACGACAAGTGGGTTGGTTGTGGTTCCGGCAACATATTCAGTGGCCACCTTGTTGTCGAACTGGGTGTTGGTCGTATCAAAAGGAGCCTGCCCAACAGACTCAGGGACGATCTGGGGGAACTCGGTGCTGTGAACAGAGCCGAGAGTGTGACCACAAGCGACCAATTGGATCATCTCGGTGGCTGTGAAGCCCATGCGGTCAAACTGTTGTCTGAAAGAGACAACGGAGTTCTGGGGCTGCGGGACGCCGGCGCTGCCAGCCGAGGCCGCGTCCTTCCGCCCCAGCCTGAGGGGGACGACGGGACCACCGCAGGAGCGGACAGAGGCGTACACGCCAGCGGCGATCAGGTCGGCCAAGGGGGACTTGGACGTCAAGTAGTTGGCGTAAAACTGGAGCGTCGTTCGGTGACCGGGTCCGGTATTCTCGCCGTTGTTGAGCTCGAACTGCAGCGAGCCGTCAACTCCACCGGTGCCGAAGTATTTGTTGTGTGGTGCCATGTCACTGCTCGAGTCAGCATTCCCGTGAAAACAAGGGCCCAACCAGTTGCCCAACGCCCCGATATCCAACACTTTGCTGAGACTTCTACCCGTCCTCCTGACCTCCTGCTAAATGAACATCACGTACTGAAAACCCACGCGCAACCACTCGCTGGCGGTTATGCGCCCAGGGCCGGCAGCTTCGTTGTTGCAAGGCGTGATGATGTCGTTAAACAGACTCCCCTGGATCCCCTGGAGCTGGTAGATGATCTCCTCCATGTGATCGGTGCTGGCGGGCCATGTTGGATCGGCCCTGCCAGTTTGTGCCGCGAGGGACAGCAAACCGGCAAAGACGGGCGCTTTTGTTCTCATATTGGAGGAGGATTCAAAACATTAGATTACGGATAGGCGTATAAATCGTAAAGGGGCCCTTGAGGAACCAAAACGAGCGGACAGAGCCTGGTTGCGCAACCCCTAACCTGGCGGTCTGGGTGGTCTGATCCGGGCAATGTACGAGACGTTGCTCTGGAGAAACGAATCGACAGAGCAAGGTGAAGTGCGGTAGCCCGGGCAAAGCGAGAGTATGAGACCGAGACGGTCAAGGTCGATGAGAGATGTCTATCGCAGGTTCATGCTGGAACACACGCGTGTTGGGCGTTGATGTGCTTTTCATCATGGCCGTTTAGGGCTCAGCTCGGCGCGAGAGAGTCTCGGCGGGACGATGTGACCCCCCTTGCATCCAATCCCACCACATCCCCCCTGTCACTCGTATTTCCACAGGGGTCTCGGCTCGACGTTCCCAGGTCCAAAAGACGCCAAGCGCGTCGTCCCCCGAAATACAGTTCGTCTGATTGGGCTGAACAGCAGCTTATCGATTCCAGCTCCCAGCCGCATTCCATTCTTTTTTGGGGTTGTTCGTGCCTTGTGGAGCTGGCGGTCTGGGCATTGGCGGGCGGTCACCAAAGCCGACACTATTGAACGGCGGATGTTCTGGGCTGCAGCGCGGTGGTCTCGGGTGGGCTGCAATTTTTGTTCGACGAGCCACGTCGACGGGTCTTGGATCAATGCGTTTCTCGTCCCACTCGGACGGTCGACGAATCATTTCTTCATGGTGGTGCCGGTATCCGATGGGAGCCAACAATGATGGGCCCACATGCGCGTTGTCGGGCTGTTGCCAAACTCATCAACGAGGATTCCACCGCTGCTCGTGTTCGCAATCTGGATGCTGTTGCGATTTGGGATGCAGCTGCAGGATGTCGCACGGAAAGGGGTTTCCAGGTCATCCTTCCAGATCGACGTCGATCTCCCTCCCCCACGCCGCAACGTATCCATCCGATCTTGGTTCTGGAGGCTTGGCATTCTCCGGTTCTCATACCCCGTCCGATCCCCACGTGGGAGTCGTGCCGCTCCGTGCCGAGACGAGGTCTTGCAAGACATGTCTCGACGGGCTGTGTTGATATGTGGAACTGGAAGGGTTCGATGGAGAAGGTGAGGCAAAACTCAGGCGCCGGTGTCGAAGTGCAATTGTCCTTTGGTGCTGCCCTCGCGCCTTCCGAGGTTGTCGACCACGCTACAGGGCGGGAATGGAACCGAACGGGCTTCGCCGACGGCCGAAACCCTAGGTTCCGAGACAATGTATCTGAAGCACCCCATTTTCCGATTATATTTGTCCTCTTCTTATGTTGCTTTTCAGCTACCCATGTCCGCAATATAAGTTGGCACTCCTGGGGTCTTAGAAGCGTCGTGAAGAGCCGAGCCACCCAAGATCACTCCATTGTGAAATAGGTTTTAAAGAAGGAGTCCAGCTATTACGAGCGGGATTGGCGGCGTATACACCGACAGTCTTTAAAAATTACATTTGACATGGGCGTCCTTCCGGACATCCCGGTCCTCTCTCGTCGGGACGAAAGGATATAGAGCCCCTTAGATACATAGGTACCTGTTACCAGATTAGCCCCAACCTCCGTTGATTATCTGTTTCGCTAAATCTAGATAGTCCACCCGCTGGCAAACTTAACACTCCGGCAGCGCAGAGAAATCAAGGAATCGCTCAAGGCAAACTTACCCTCTCTTGTCCCCTCTGTTTGCTCCAGGAAAGCGGCAGGTGCCCTGGTCCCCACCTCCCTCCTTCCAAGCAACCCTCAGGCAGCTAACATGCGCCCGGCCACCTTCCTCCCGCCCTGAGCTTTACAACTGAGGTTCCTGCTCCCATCTTCAACAAATAACAAAGACCCCTCTGGTGTAGCGGTTAACATAGCGGATTCTCATCTTGACTCTCAACTTGAAATCCGTTGCCCGGGGTTCGACTCCCCGGAGGGGTGTTTATTTTTGCGGAATTTTCACTTTATGCCCCCAATACCTTCGCTCAATGCTGCAAGGTTTTCATACTTTCTCCCAGAATCGTGCTCCTCATGGCCCATGTAAACGTCGCAGTTCCTAACGATAACGCAGATTTCTATCATTGTAGTTGCAATCTGGCCTAATGAGATTCACGGGCGACTTCTTTAGAAACAACTAAACATTCCTTCCCTTGTGGAGCGTTCTGTTTGCGACATTGCCTTGAACATTCGCTGCCTACCGCCTAAGGTACCTAATTATCACAGACGGCACATATCGTAAACCAACACTAACCTCCTTACTAGGCCTACAAAGCTCAGCATTAGGTAGCCAGCCATTGTACATACATATCAATTGGAAATAAAAACCACCTATTGGGATTAATTCTACATTTGCGAATGGACAGACGATGGAGGCAAATATCTTCCCTTGTTCTATGAAAACCAACCAAAGAAGGCGAGCTTCGATTCTCGACAAAGAAAGGTACCTAGATACCCAAGTATCTTTATTCAACTGATTTCCCCGAAGCACCAAGCGCCCTATCTTCCTCATCTTCCTCCAACAGCCACGCAACAATCGGATTCACATACGCCCTCCTCATTGCCTCGGTATATTCCTTCACCTCAAATGCCACCTCCCCCTCCTGCCCCAGCTGCTGCCTCCACCCGCAGCCGTCAACATCCCCTTCCACCACATCCAACCGCAGCACTCTTGAATTGGCAGCCCTGAGCGCCACGGCATCCGCAACGCCGCGAACAAGATAGAAGCGAAATGCGTGCAGCACCTGGATGCAGTCGACGAACTCGTTGTATGCTTGCACGGCGCCGCGATGTTCCACCCCGAAGTGGTCGCGCCACCACCCGCGGCCGGCAAAGTCAAAGTCGTCCTGCGTGTCTCTGGTAAGGCTGGCGTCCCAGGAGGAGAGAAGTTGGCCGAGATGGTCAGGGTCGGAGTCAGAGCTGTCCGCATCCGGGACGGCCGAGCCGAAGAGGTGGGCTGCGATCTGGGGGATAAGGCGGCGGACAAGGAGCTGAACGTGGGTGTCACGGAAGGCCTCGGGAATGGTGGCGCCATCGTCGGCGCCCTTACCATTGTCGTTGTCGTTCCTGTCGTCGAGGATGTAGGGAGGCGCGGGCAGTGACAGGTCGAGGCGGTGAGGGAGTGAGATGGGGATGTTGATCTCTAGGACGCAGGGCGTGGTGGCGTCAATTTGGAGGGCGCTGGACCGCAGGAGAAGTACGGGCGGACATGCCATGGTCAGGACTTGGACGGGAGGCACTAAGAAAGAGGTAGACACTAGACCAAAAAAGGGGGAGGAGAGACTCGAGAAGTCTGTAAGTGGTGCAGGGTTGCGGTCTGCAAGCTGGAAGTCGGATGTTTCCGGTGTTGGTTGACCGTAGGCACTTGATGAAGTTCAACCTGATCAGCGGGAGGAGGGAAGATGCCTTTTATGCTCTCTCTTCCTCCCTGTGTGGCATCTGGGGCACTTACACGGGAAGGACGTTGCATTGCTCAAATGCACTGACCTCTCTGCCTGCCAATGGAAAGAGCCTCTGCGCCTTTCTTGGCATAGAGCAGCTGGTGAGATCGCCACCATGGAAAACAGCCTCCCATAAGTAAGTCTATGCACCCTGCTTCCGATCAGGGACGCCAACAGATCCAGAATTTCCTCTTTCCACTTTGAAATATTACAAGGATATATAAAACGTAAATGGTACTAAATATTGAAAATAAAATCTATCATTACCTAAGAAGCCTGCTTGCACTTCTAGAGCTGATGCTATCCTGTAAGAAATCCCGATAATTCCAATTACATGAGAACATAATTATAATATATTGAAATACAGGACAGAGAGCCCCGCTTACCTTATAATATCAGATCCTAAGAATCGCCTCCTAGAAGCTACATGTATCTGTTCACGTATCGCACATGAGATGGATGTCTCACAGAACTCTTGGCTCAGACCGCCGCCACGTTTATCTCCTGCGCCAGCTGTTGCACAGCGACCTGAACAGACAAAAGCCGAGGTCTTTTCGGGAATCCTAAACAATCCGCATCAGTATTAAACCCGCGCCCCTTTTCCCACCTCAACATTGCTTCCAGATACTCGTCCATCCTCTGCAGTTCTGTAGTGTACACACGATGAGCATGATACACTGTCTCTTCCGGCGTTGCCTCAGGCTCGCCATTCTGTCCCGATCTGCCGCGTGGATATACCTTGGAGCCAAGGCGGACTAGCCCCGAGCTGCCTCCCGATGTTGCGTATGGCCGCCCCCCGTCGGTGCAGTCCAGAATGAGCTGCTGCATCCCCTCCGGTGTGCGTCGAAACGTAGGGAATTCCCACTCACACGCCACGTTGTACTCTTCATCTGGAGTATTCACGGTGTGGCTCCATCCCTCGAAAATACACCATAGCATCTTGCCCAAAGCGTACACCATGGACGCTTCCCTGCGCTGGGCGGAGAGGGCGCTCCATGTTATCTCGGGCCATTCCATCTTGTGGTATGGCGAGTTACTGTCGTGCTCCTCTTCGAGCGGAAAATGCTTCGACAGCTTGAACCGGCATCGTTGCCTCTGCTCCTCGTCCAGGTGCGGAGACCTCCACAGCCAGATGAGGTTTTCCATGTATGAAATCTCCGGGGCGGTAAACGTTTTCCAGGTACCGCTCAGCTCTAGGTCGATGATGGATATCGTGCCTCCACTTTCGCAAATGACATTATCCGGCTTTAGGTTGGGGTAATAGCCAACGGGACTGGAGAGGAGGGCGAGGAGAGCCGAAGTCAACTGGAGGGCTAGCGAATAACTCAACTCTAAGCTCAGGTCGTTTGATTCTCGTTTCTCTTCTAGGAGTCGCCCTAGGTCCCCTAGGGGGTGGTACTCTGTCAGAAAGCCGCATATTTTATGGGGATCCGCGTTGGCGGACTCGGGCTGTGTCACCGTCACAGCAACCAAGTACGCTGGTGGAGAGGCGATGTGGGGATGTGGAGAGCTCGCCAAGAGTAGCTCGAGCTCCCTGTAGAGCTTCTCGGGGTCGGTGGTCCTCATCTTCAACGCCCATATTTTCTCTCCTGTCTTCCCGGGCACTGTCACGGTCGAAATGGAGGGGTGTAGTTGAGACACCAGCTCGACTTCCTCGAGATGCAGTATGGGCGGAACGCCGTGGTACCGCGGCAGCTGCCAGCGGAATGCTAACAAGTCGCTCATAGCCAGTAGTCGCCGTTCGATGTGCGCCGCTGGATAGAACCTGATCTTCATCTGCCGATAGTCGCTGGCGAAGTTCTCGACAACAATGGGAGTTCCTAAGGGCATTGCGGTGTACAGCGCCTCAAAATGCGGCGTAGAATTCGCCCAGTAGCTGAGTGCCGAAGCCAGGAACTGGCAGAGAGGGAGACGTCGGATGCTGGAGCCCAGGGCCCAGAAGGCCGCGCCGGCGTCGAGGGCGACCCGCAGGCCATGGGGGAAGTGCGCCTGATCGGGGATGAAGACGTCCACTCCCGTCCGCGGTTTGCGGGCCGATGGGGGGAAGTGCGGCATCGCGAGGAATCTACGTCCATTGCTAGCGCATCCCTGGAGTTGCCATGCGATCGGACCACGATATCTCAAGCAGTTCGGACGATTCCGTGGATTGAGGGGCGATCGAAGCCATTGAGCCACCGGGTCTGCGTTCGAAGGACTGCCAGCGAGGGAGACGCCAAGGTCAGGGTTGAGGAACGCCGCAGTGAGCCGGGTGTAGGGGGCTAGCTCGTTCGAAAGTTCCATCATGGCCTTCCACACAGCCGTCAGGAGGACCAAGTTTCCTGCTTGGCCGGCTGGCGGAACCTGCGGTATAAAGTAAAAAAAAGAGGGGGGTTCTGACATTTCAGGAAGCGCATTCTATTGGCACAGGGATAACTCTGCAGGCGTGCTGGCTCATCCCCCCTCCCCCCCTCCCCCGCTCGAGTTCTGTACGTCACACTCACACCCCATCATACAGGCGGCCAGTGCAGGCAGGCAGTCAGGCAGGCAGTCAGGCAGGCAGTCAGGCAGGCAGTCAGGCAGGCAGTCAGGCAGGCAGTCAGGCAGGCAGTTTGTCTTTCCGAAGTAGGCAGCCAAGTTCACGGCTTCCCGCTTTGCGCTTGCAATCCCCCCCCACCCCCACCCCCCACCGGTAGGTCTATTCCATCTACTTACTGCTCCTCGCGAAAGAAATCCTCTCCTGCGGGGATGTCGGCATCGTGTACCCAATTAACAGACGCGACTCTGCCGGAGTTCGCGTGTCTCGAGAATTTCAGCACCCAGAAGCTCGCCGGCTCATCCACCCAGCGACCACGGGACACGAGGTAGTTTCTCGGGTGCAGCCAATGAAACGCATCGCCCCCGTAGTGTGTCAACGTGTACTTCTCCGAATCTAGTCCTTGCAGTGCCCAGGCCAGAGTCCCGTCCGTCGCTAGAGAGACCTCGATTTTTGCATATCGTTTCCTGTTCCAGTATGTCCCAACATACTCTCTCACCGGTCTGGCTGGGCCAACCTCATCTGCTGTTCTCGTCTTCTCCAGATCCGCCAGCGTTCTCGGGTACCAATCCAATGTCACTGCGGCACTGCGCCTAGCCGCCGCAATATAGTCGTTGCGCTCAGGGGAACCCAATATTTCTTCTACGATGAGTTGAATAATCCAATCCGGACAATCATTAAGTCCCATGGCGTTGGATAGGACCCCGACCGCGATATTGAGCTCCGGGATCATGGCGATAGCCGAAAAGGCACCGGGGAAACTTCCCTGGTGGTAAAATACGAGCTTGGACGACGAGCCTCTGGCTACCGTCGGCATCCTGCCGCCTGGCAAGAGGGACGGATTCACACCGATGTGGCCCATGGGGCCCGGAAGCTCGACGCGAGCTAGGCCCATGGCGTACGACGCCTCGCGAACTGTAGGTTGCGCCATGGGGATCTTGGCCGAAAAGATGGCCGTAGCCTGCTTGATGGAATTCTGCTGCGTGGAGGGGTTGTAGTAGTTCTCCTTCTCGCGTCTGCACTCGATGGCCGACATGATGGTGCCGTACGCTTTCAAGAGGTCCTCGATGCAGCTGAACATGCCCCCGCTGGACCCGCCAAAGCTTCCGTCGCCGGCCTGGACAGTATGAATCTCGACAGAGCTGCCGTTGTCCAAGACGTTATACGCCTTGCTCACCCCCTCCGTGAGAGGCGGGGGGCGCCTGGTCCAGGTCCGCGTCATGTTCCAGGGACTGAGGAAGTCATCCGCAACGAGCTGCGCCCACGATGAGTCGGAGAGTTTGTCGATGGCAAGACCCGCCAGTTCGTATCCCAGATTGTTATACTCAAACGCCTGGCGCAACTCGCGGATAGGCACCTGGTCGCCGAGAAATTTCAGCGAGTCCTCGTGCGCGACAATCATGTTGTTGTTGCTTCCGAGGTACCAGTTCCCGCGAGACATTCCGGTCTGGTGAGAGAGCGCGTCTTGTATCGTCATTTGACGTAAAAAGGGGTCTTGAATATCGAATCCCGGCAGGATATCTACGAGCCTAGTTTGCCAGGTGACATTGTTGGACGGGCTATCTATAAGCTCCCCCACGGTCATTGCGACGAAAAGCTTGGTGAGGGAGCATATGGGAAAGACGGTTCGCTCGGTGACGGGGAGCTCGTTCTTCACGTCGCGGTATCCGAAGGTGGCATAATAGTTAGGTTTCCCCTTGCGGTAGATGCCAACCGCCACGCCTGGCGTTCCTGCGATGCTCATGAGCTGCTCGATTTTGGGGCGCAGGGCGTCGATTCGGCGAGGCAGATCATCGGGAGCGGAGCCACAGGCAGAGAAGCCTAGGTATACGAAACATTAATTTCTTCCCAATCGTGACAATGGGCATAGCATGCCGCGGGAGCGCCCTAACCTCCAGCAAGCCCGTCGGGGTGGCTAAAGATGGGGAGACCCGGTCCCGCCAGCAGGCCGCGGGCTATCAATACGGCACCGAGCGACACGGTTGCGACAACAATCCAGATTAGTCTGGGCGGGTTGGGCATCATGGAAGTGGGTGTTCCGGTTTGAGGGATGAGGCTAACTGTGGCAGAGCCTGACATCAGCAATTGGGCTTTTTCGATTAGCCAAGAGATGGTCCCATTGTTTTGTCCAAGCTCCCCCATTCAGCGAAAGTATCAAGGATCAAACGATCAATTCTTGCAGTCTAGGTATTCAAGAAAAAAAAAAAAACCGTTAAACTGACATGTTTTTCGAGCCGAGTTGGTGCCTCAAAGAGATTGGATTACTGGGCGAGTGGAGACGTGGCAAAGCAGGAAGCTTTCCCCACCTGCGCCAGAGTCCCAGGACGCGTGACCATGCACGGGCGCGAGCTAAAAGTGCAGAGAAATCATGGGACACCCCACCCACTGTTACACACCCACCCTCCCACTATCTCTTTTTTGTGATACTTGTACTGTGTAGCATGCAGTCCACATGGCCGCCAGCGCGCGATCCATTGCAAACCCACTGAAACTCCACTGGTGCTCTCGGTCTTTCAACTTCTCACGTCATTCTCTGGTTTTCGCGACCCCGCGATGTGGCCTCGAGATACGGATAGACTCGCTCACTTTCTCCACGGCGTCGTTGTGGTGTTGTTAAGTTTAGCGGCGCCCTACTCTGGAGACTGTACCTAGTCAATGGCCAGCTCGTCAACGGAGACATGGGCGGGGGTTGTGGTTTTCCATAAATGAGTGGGTTGTGTACCTAGGTAAGTACTTTTATTTTATTTTATATTTTTCTTTGAGTGTGACCTTAGGTCCCCAGTCATCTCTTGGCCTTTCCCCCTGGTGTCACTCGAAAAAAATTGCTTCCTTTTATTTGAGAAGCAACGGTACCTAACCTAGTCCGCAAAGCATTGGCAAGGGGTCAAAAGTGTTATCAGACGCCGGAACGAAATTCTTTAGGCTTTATACATCGCACCCAACGAAGACCAAAGACCAACCACGTTTGCAGGGCGGCATGAAAACTCAGCGGGCCCACGTCTGCGCCACCGCCCTGCTGTGGTGTCTGGTTATGCACCTTCGCCTTGTTTGTAGTGTCTGAGTCGGCCGCGACAGTCTGATGCTGCCAATGTGAGCCTCAGAGCAGCTTGTCTGGGCAGACTATCAACTTAAAGCCGTCCCTTACATCTTAAGCCCCTTGCGTGGCAAACAATCTCCAGCTTGACATTCCGACCACAAAAGCGCCTTTCTCTGCTAACCCTAAACCAGCACCAGCCGCAGCACCAAACCAATTTCATCGCCAACAAGTCAAATTCCGCGCGATCCTGGTTTTCCCCGCTTTTGGGACCGATGGAAGTCGGAATTTGGCACGAGGCCGCTTCTAGGAAGAACGCCGCCCTCACGAACGCCTACATTCGAGCTAGGAAAAGGAGCGGGTGGAGGCTGCAACATGACACGTCAGGCTTCTTTAAGCTTAGGTCTTACGGCGAGTTTAGCACGCGCCTCCAGGAGCTATGCACAGAATACAGCGAGAAGGGCCTAGCTCGGCTAGTAACGGAAAAGCTCTATCCCCATATGGACCATATCCTGAAGCTTTCGTTGGGTATCACATCGGCTGTGCAGTCCTGCCCGTATGCTCCCATTTGCTGGGGCGCATTTCTTCTCGTCATCTATGTAGGTATCCAGAGGAGCGATTCCTTCCCTGCCCCCCCCCATGATGTACCAAAAGCTCACACCTGCTTCCGCACAGTGCGGCTGCTCGTTCGCTGAGAGTCTCGAGGCCATCATCGATCAGCTGAGCGAGCTCGAGAGGGCCATTGGCTACATGGAATATGACTTGCATCTGTACCCTATGTGCAAAATGCAGCTGCAAAAGCCCCTGTGCGCTCTGTTTCAAGACTATCTGGACTTTTGCATCGTCATTGTGGAATGGATGGGACATAGTGTGCTTGGTGAGATATCCCGCAACCTCTCCCCCCCCCTTCTCTCTCTCTCTCTCTCTCTCCCTCTCCCTCTCTCTATTTCTCACCCACTATCCCGATGCTTACGGCCTTTCCTAATCCTAGCCAACCTGTCCAAGGCGCTGTATTCATCTGCCCTCTCTCGAAAGCTACGACCGATAAAAAAGAGCATTGAACAGAACTGCAAGAGATTCGATCAATTAGTCCAAAAAGTCTCCCAAACCCAGACAGCGGAGTTGTACAGAACTGTCACGGGTAGGTGCAACCTCACCGCCGATCCCGTGACATTTCCCCTCTTCGAGGTTCGGTTGCAGCGGAACCCTGACTTTGTTGGTCGTGCAAACCAGCTCTCTCAGCTCCAGCAGTACCTCATCCGTGACGGTAGTCAGCCCAAACTCGTCTCTTGTGCCCTCGAGGGCGTTGGGGGCATAGGCAAGACCGAAACGGCGCTGGAATTCTGTTACCAGCAGAGTTGTCATTACGATGCCGTATTCTGGGTTTCTGCGGCATCCCAGGCAACCCTGCAAACCGACTTTGCTCGCATCGGAAGGAGTCTACATCTCTTCGACATCGAAGACGACAAGGTCGCGGCAAGGGAAATCCAAGTTGTCCTTCGCTGGTTTCAAAATGAAGGTAAGAGCAGAGCCCTCTTCCTATTGGCTTAGCACAAGCAGTGCTCACTCTCCACTCCCTTTTTCCGCCCCTTTTCACAGCACGGCGATGGCTGCTGGTATTCGATAACGTCGAGGATTGGCATTCCATAAAAAAATACTGGCCGTGCGGTTCGTCGGCTTTTGGCTCCATCGTCGCCACCACACAAATCCGGTCGACCGTGGAGTGGACAGACCACCAGATCGCCATTGACCCCTTCGAGCCTGCCGAAGGGGCCGAGCTGTTCCTGAGGAAGCTCCGGATCACCAACGCGGGCGAGAAGGAGCGAGCTGAGGCTTGCCGCTTAGCGGAGTTGCGGGCTGGTATTCCGCTGTGGATGAACTTCCTCGCCGCCGATATCAAGAACAGCCCGTATTCCCCCGAGGTATGGCTTGAGGAATCCAACCGCGGGTCTCCCTCCAAGATCGAGCAGACGTACCGGAGAGAGAGCACGAGATACGAGCGACCACCGCAGGAGATTTTCGATAACGTCCTTCGAAGCCTTTCGGATGATGCCAAAAGCCTCCTGTATATGCTTGTCTTTCTCAACGGTGACAGCATCCAAGAGCACATCTTGCTAGCGGAGCACCATTGTGAGGAACTTGCATTCCTGAACCCCAAGCATCGGTAATCGTGCCCCTCCCCGCGCCTAACGATGGTACGAATTGCTAATACGGAAGCAGGGGTCGACAAGCCATTACAGAGCTCTTCCGAGCCTGGCTCTTGCAGAGACAAGACGATCACCTGAGCGGTGGCCCGATCCTGCGCATCCACCGCCTGACTCAGGAAGTTTTGTTCGAGAGGCTCAGCAGCGACACCGAGACTAGGCAGCTCGCGCTGGAGCGAGTCGTGCAGCTCATCAGAGAGTGCTACCCAGAGCCGTCCAAGCTGATGCGGCCTGCCGAAGGTACTGCTGCCTTAGCATTTGCGGTGCTGCCCCACATCCTACGCACCAAGAGCTTCTTCACCATGGCGGATCCGCCCATGGAAGGAAACATCCAGCTCGCCCGTTTGCTCATCGATGTGGGGAACATGGACCTGTATGACAATGGCCGGATTGCGGATGCGCTGTCCATCCTAGAGCTAGCCGAGGCCATTCTCGACCGATTGGGCGCGCCTGAAAACAACGATTGCCGCGGCCATATCTTGACCGTGCGTGGGCTCTGCTACGATGAGCTTGGGATTTCCAAGCGTCATGAAGGCCTGAGGATCCGCGAACGATGCCGCTCGGTGCGGCAGCAGTGCTTCGCCCAGATCCCCCCTGACAAGGCCGACCAAGAGGACGAGATACTCTTATTTAACGCACTCACGGATTATGCGTGTAGCCTGCAGCACGCGAACCGCTTCGCCGAAGTGGAAGCCATATGTCTTCAGTGCATTGCGCAGTACCGCAAGTGGGGTCCTGAGACAGACCCGGCCCTCGCCTTTGAGTACGCCAAATACTACAACCACATGGCTTACGTGCACCTCTTTCGCGGTGACAACGCTAAAGCTGTCGGGCACGCACGCAAGGGTTACGAGTTCATGTTCCGAAGCCAGTCCAACACCCAAATCAGCCTGCTGTTCCGGTTTGACTGGGCCAATGTGTTGTTCCAGACAGGCAATCTCGACGAGGCGATCCGTCAACACAAGATCATCCTGCAATTACGGCGGGATTTGTGCGGTGAGCACAACATGCGTATACTGCAGAGTCATCTTAATCTTGGCATTATCCTCTTCTTCGCCAAACGCTTTGCCGACGCCTGGTATGTGACCTACCCCCCACCCTTCTCTCTCTCCTCTTTCGTCTACCCCGCATCCTAGATTGCGCGTAGACGGGCAAGATATCTGATACGTTACCAAAAGCCACCACCTCAAAGCCGTCCGGCAGGACACGATAGCAGAATGGCCAATTGAGAATAAGACAAGAGCTGGGTACTACCTGGGCCGCAGCCTTCTTGCGCTGGACCCCATGAGCATGGAAGGGCTAAACATGAGGGCCGAGTCTCTACGGACGATGCGTCGACTTCTCGCGACGGACTTCTTGGTGGAGAGCATGGGATTCGCACATGACGACGAGGAGCTTCTCATGGACTACCTCGTCGAGTGGGAGCTTCGTTTGGTTACCCCCCACCACTCACGGCCGTATCAAGCTGGCTTGCTGCCTAGTGGTGACGGGTGAGGGCCTGCGATTGGATGTGTATGAGGCTCCGCGATAAAAGGTCTATATTTTCATTTCTAATGCATTTCCCTACCCCCTCCTTCTTCCCCCTCTCGCTGTCTTCCCCCACGCTCTAGGGAGCTCACCATACTCATCATCTTGAGATGATGTGATGGAAGTGGTAATTAGGGGTTTGTAAGCAACTTCGCACACATGACTGTCGTTCCCCTACGGCTAGCCCCAGCCACTTGCATATATAGCGACAGCTTCATGCGCCTATCGATACCCTTCACGAGCGTGAATGTTTCGACCTATCGATCTAAAAATCTTTTGCTTTACCACCGAAATAACAAATTTGCATCAACTTCTTTCAGCCGGTTTCCGAAGAGCTCTTGCCTACCATGGATCCCGCGATCACCGCCAACGACCAGCAGCCTACGATTGAACAGCCCAAGGAGAACGAGCACACAGAAAAGCGAGAGCAGCCATGGCAAAAACTGATCAAAGAGATCATAGCGGACGCTGAAAAGAATCCGCTGGAGAAAGATTTTTTCCCCTGCAAGGACGGCTTTGAGGCTCACTCTCTCGCAGCCTGAACAGACGTTGAACAGGCTGCGACGCATAGGTAGTAAGTGGTTGCGCTCGGTTCCCGAGAAGGGGAGAGAGAGTGTGGTGGGCCTTTGGGATGCGCTGCTGACCCAGTGCTCCTTCGAAAAGTGCGAATTTGCTACTAGAGAGGGGGGGATGTCACGCAAGACTTGGAGGGTGGAGGAGAAGTAAAGCCATTCATTTGTTCTAGCCTTGGTTTGAGGTTGTACCCGCACAGAAAATGCTTGCGTATAGCCAATGAGACGCAGATGGGGTTGTTTTTGTGCTGTTCTGCCACTCACGTTTGCCGCGGCATTGCCCCGGCTTACCAACTTGGTCGTCTGCCGCCTTGGTCATCCACACAAGTCGCATTCCCTTGCCTGCCGTGCCCGCCTTGGGTTGTGTAAGTGCTGGCATCACGCGATTTTCAGCCTGTTGCAGCATAAAACCCCGCTTTCGCTACAAATGCGCAGCAAAGGCACTTCCAAGTGCTGCAGGTGCCGGATCCAGCGTTTTCACCACACCCTTTTCCTACGAAAGTGCATCTCCACAGCTTAACCTTGATGTTTTCGAGGCTCTGCTTCCCTGATACCCTTGCTCGCCAATTCCAACCCGCTACCCCACCACATCTTGTCAGGGCATCGCACAAGCCATATCTGGCCCCCTTCAAGGCTGCAGGCCTTGGGATTTTTCTTCTTCAACTTAAATTCTAACAAATCGGCTGAGGTTATTCTGAAGCAGTTTATTCTCAGTGCTTCCCACTTCTGTTCGCCCAGGCAGCCCCCCTTTTTTCTCTCCCACCAGGCTGATCTCGGTGTGAGCGCATAAACATGAAAATCCAAGCATCCTTCGAGTATCTACAACGGCTGGACATCTACAACAGACAAAAGCCGTATGAAATCTTCGTCCCGTTGGAAAGGCTCTCAAATCCGGCCATTCCGCGGACTAATTTGCAATTCGAAGCAAAGACCGCACTTGTCCAGGACGCCAGGGGGAGGGAAGACGAGTTCACCCTCGACAATCACGGTTTCGCCTTCCGGACGCATGAAACCCAAGCCTTAGGCCCTCAACCTCCCAGCGGCGAGAGGATCGAGTCCGAGTATGTGCAGGAGGTACAAGATCTGATTCGGACATGCATTCCTGGCATTGTACGAATGTGCACATTTGATTGGAGAGTTAGTCTACTCGTGCCTGTGTATATGTTGCATTTGCCCCTGGGCATGAATAGCTGATCCTGTTCCAAAAGGTTCGTAAAAGCATGAACCGCGACGAGTTTGCTAAGCGAACAGTCGACTTGGAGGATGGCCTTGATCCTCTGCTCCCGGCTGTCCATCCGCATGTCGGTGAGTCCAGATAGCGCGGGTGAGTTTGCTCTAGGCGTTTGTTAAGCTCCCAGGCAGACCAAAGTGCGGCGGGCGCCCTCAAAAGAGTGCAGAGACACATGGGAGAAGAGGCAGCAGAGCTTCTGAAGGGCAGGTTCCAGATCATCAAGTGAGTGCGGGTGAGCGAGTAAAGAAGCAGAAGGAGTATTTCCAGCTTATATGGGGCATAGTGTTTGGAGGCCGCTCCACATCGTTACATCATGGCCATTGGCAATGTGCGACGCTCAGTCGGTCAAGCCAGACGACCTGGTGCCTACCGACATCATTCGAAAAAGATTTGTCGGCGAGACTTGCTTCGCGTTACATAACACCGACCATAAATGGTACTATCTCTCTCGTCAGCGCACAGACGAAGTAACAATCTTCAAGATTTATGATTCGAAACCTGGCGTGCGCGCTAAATGTATGTCGGCCCCCGCTTCTCATTTCTTTCACTTTATGTTCTGTGATAAAGCGGGTGACTTACGCTGACTCATCAACAATGTTGGCAACATGGTAGATTGCCTTCATTCTTCCTTTCGCGGGGACTTGGGCGAGATTGAGGAGGCGCGAGAGAGCATCGAGGTCAGGACGCTTGTATTCACCGGTAGTTAAGATCTGGAGACATATCCACGCATGGGTGCTACATAGAATACGGAGGTAGCCCATTTGGTTTGTGCCAGGCCTGGGGGAGCTCTGCATGGAGCAGCGGCTGCATGCCCTGGTTGGATGGATCAAAAGCCGCTTTTGGTACATTTTATATTCAATTGTTCTTTTCTTTCTTGCTGTGCGTGCATGATATGCAAGGCATAGTTACATAGCAGTTACCTAGGCCCATACCTTACTACCTTGTGTATGTATGTACATACCTAGGTAGACAGCAGGCTCTATGTGGTAATCTTGGTGCAGTCACGAGCTGTATTTCGCGGTGGGTCGGGCTCATCCAGGTAGCTTATTGTGTGAGGCGCTCAATCCAAGCAAACCGGTGATGTATTGCAGTGCTGAATCTGTGGAAAGAAAGAAGGCTGAACAGGAAGAGGGCCGGCCGGAAAATCCAGGAGTGGTGGGGGGGGGCTTCACCGCCTCACATATAGTAACACCACCCAAATGCAATGCCTGCGGACTGCAAGTTGGGCTGGACATATCACGCCAGTCGGCGCCAATGCACGGGAGACGTTGTTGGATTGGCAGTTTCAATATGCAAGCAGCCTGGGGCTGCACACTGCAATGCGGGCCAGCGGCGGACTTACGTTTCCTTTCATGCGGAGCCTTGTGCTCAGTTGCGCAGCAAACCTCGTTGGGTCAAGCTTCCATGTCGTTTTAAAGCCCAGCGCACACCCACTGTAACCAAATTGGACAACCCCCCCAACAAACACATCCTTGAATAGGTACTTTTCCCGGCTACCCTATCTGTGGGTATATTTATCGTCTAACTCTCTCCTCCTTCCCCCTCTCCACTTGTTTTACTCGGATACTCGGATCTACAGCAACCTTTCTACCAAAGCACGGCTACCATCGGTGCTTCTTCATCATGGCGAGGCTGGACTCTGAAAAACAAACTCCCGTCCCTCTCGGAGACCCCGGAGGCGGCCAAGCCTTAGCAACTGGCAACGATGAGTCGGGACGATGGGCAACAGGGCCTAGGTTAGAGACGGGTAGGGCTCCGGTCGACAAGCTTTCTGAAGTCGAAGCATCTAAGGGTTGGTTTGCGGCATTTGTCAGGGTCGCAAGTGACGCACACACCGAACAGCGTGGCATCGAAAGGGTCAAGGAGGAAGATCGCGTAAACCAAAGCGTGTTGGACGGCTTCACCATGTGGGCCTCAGTGAACTTAACGTAAGCTAGGATGCTCTTTAACTACTCAAACACCAAGTACCATCGAGGTTAATGAAGGCGCCAACTCGCTCCGCCCTCACTGTAGCCCCGTGACGCTTGCGACGGGCACGCTTGGGCCCAGTTTCGGCCTGGGCTTTTGGGATACGTTTTCCATCATCCTCGTCGTCAACTTTTTGGCCACCGCCTTGGTCGGCTACTTTGGCTGCTTCGGTCCGGCGACGGGTCTCCGCATGCTGTCGGTTGCGCGCTTCACCTTTGGCATATGGGGCACACGCGTCCTCCTAATCCTAAGCACGTGCGGCGTGATTGGATGGGCGAGTGTCAACTCGATCGCCGGCGCGCAAGTTCTCACCGAGCTCTCCGACGGGAGGTGTCCCCTTTGGGCTGGGAACTTGATCATCGGCGTCTGCACCGCCTCCATATCCTTCTTTGGCTACTTTGCCATCCACTGGTTCGAACGGTTCTGCTGGGTACCGATGCTAGTGGTCTTCAGCTTCCTAGCAGGCTATGGCGCAAAGCACTTCAACGCCGCCGCGCTCCAAACCAACACCGGGCCAGCGGGCGTCATGTCCTTCATCGCCGTGACGTTTGGTTTCGCGGCGAGCTGGGCGCCGATGGCGGCTGACTATCACGTGCGCATGCCCGCCAACACGAACAAGTTCAAGCTCACGGCGAGCATCTGGGCCGGCAACTTTATCGGCATCGCGGTCCCCGAGCTCCTAGGTGCCGCGTTGATGACTGCCATCGCCGCCGACCCCGATTTCGCCGCCAGCTTTCGCGACCACGGTATTGGCGGGCTCATGGGCCAAACCCTGCAGCCCCTGGGCGGTTTTGGCAAGTTCCTTCTAGCCCTAGCGGCCCTGAGCGTCATTTGCTGCAACTTGACCAACAACTACTCGCTCGCATTCGAGTTTCAAAACTTCCACCCGCTCCTCCTAAAGGTCCCGCGGCCCATCTATAGCGTGCTGGCATCGGCCGCCATCATCGCCGTCGCCATCGCTGCCGAGGAAGCCTTTATTCAAGTACTCATCTCCTTTCTTTCTGTCACGAGTTACTATACAACCCCCTTCATCTGCTGTGTCCTTCTCGACTACTTGCACTTTAGGGGAGGGAAGTTGCCCTTGGAGGATTGGAATGACACAACAAAGCTGCCATACGGGATCGCGGGATTCTCTGCCATTGCGCTGGGATTTGTTGGCGCCGTTTTATCAATGAACCAAACCTGGCTTGTTGGGGTCATAGCCAAAGCGAGCGGGCCAGGAGGCGCGGAGCTCGGCTGGATCTTTAGTGGCATATTTTCTCTGCTTGCGTACTGGCCTCTACGTCTCCTAGAGCTCAGATACACGGGCCGGTGATGCCCGTAAGCACGCACGTGGGGAGGCTTAGACATTGGTTTGATATGGACACGCCTTCGGGCTCCCTCTTCCCCAATGGTCAACTGAGGCCAATAGTCAAAAAGGATGAGAGGAGGCAAGACTAGGAATGGGCTAGGAAAATAGCTCCAATATAATAGCGTGACATCAATTGCATCACATTAGGTTACACGTGACTCATTCAGTATCTCGCCACTGGCCACTATTGGTTAGTGTCTCCGACTCTCCGTGATATCCCAATATTCGAAGTCGGTCATTTCTCCGGCTCATCCATATTCACCATGCTGTCAAAGAAGAGAAATATGTACCGCTTGGGGTGTGACCGGGAGCTAAAGGGAGCTGTGGCTCGGAGGCGGTAGCAGCTCGAGGGCTAGTGAACTTGTGCCGGTCCACTCCGGACGGCAAAGGTTAGCTGGCAAGGTTTTCTCGCCATCGAGTTATAAGCTGCACCTGAGGGGGTTCAGAATGCAAAATAGGACGCCTGGGGTAATTGATAGTGGAAATCAGAGGTTGCGCAATCGCTCAGACAGCCAGGGCACTGCTACGACAAGGCGGAGCGGTTGAGAAGATTGTGGACAGTGAACATGATATTGCTTTGCGTGGAGAGTCAAGTTTCCTCCCAGGGGTGCCGTTCCAGACGGTACTTATATCCTAAATACGCATTGCTAGTTTTGGCGGGTTGCAGTCGACACTACCTCCAATAACTGAGGTGCACAGGTGCTCTAAAGTCAACCCCATACACAACGTCTTCGGATTCCTGTTCTCGGCCTTGCAGCCTTCGACCAACACGGGCATCGTCGGCCGAGACGCGTGGCAGAGCAATGTTTCGGACGTGTGAGCGAATTCGTACGCCCAGCTGCCCCTCCAGCAATCGCCAAGGTTCGCCAACGCTTTTCGCAGACCTAGGTACCTTACCTTAGGACGCCACGACCAGCTGGCCCTAGAGGAGTCGCAAGTAGGAACACATTCTCGTCCCGAAACCATGCTCGAAATGTCAATTTGTCACCTCGGATACAATCAATCATGAGCCTAACAGTAGGTTGGTGGGGTTGAAATGAAGAGTGTCATGTGTGGCCGAAATGCGATACTTAGCTGAGATAAAGCTCGCCATCTGCAGCGATTCTAAGCTCATTAAGAACCTACTCCTGTTGATCTCGGCTTTAAATCTCCTACGAACACGACCAGTGGATGCTGCTCATTCTGAAAGTCCACGTTTAGCCCGCGTACAAACTGGTTTCCTGTTCGAGGACGAAGGTTTCTTATATAAGAGGTATCGAAAGGAGATGACGGTTATTCTCCAAACTTTCCCATTCCCACCCGGGTAACCGAGAATCCCGAATAGAGGACACATTTACAGCGAGCTTCTACTCCCTTGGAGAGCATTGCCGTATCTACCACCCTGTGCGTTGATATCTG
The DNA here is from genome assembly GCA_023383405.1 of Chaetomium cochliodes. Taxonomy (NCBI): domain Eukaryota; kingdom Fungi; phylum Ascomycota; class Sordariomycetes; order Sordariales; family Chaetomiaceae; genus Chaetomium; species Chaetomium cochliodes. The sequence continues at coordinate 2,737,040 of JAKWJL010000002.1, read as the reverse complement.
CTCCTTTGTCTAAGAGTAGTTCGACAATTTCTTGATGGCAGTCTGATGAGGTGGCTTGGAGAGCGTTGCCGTAGAGGCCACCCTGTGCGTTGATGTCTGCTCCCTTGTCTAAGAGCAGTTTGACAATTTCTTGATGGCCGTGTGATGAGGCGGCTTGGAGAGCGTTGCCGTAGAGGCCACCCTGTGCGTTGATGTCTGCTCCCTTGTCTAAGAGCAGTTTGACAATTTCTTGATTGTCGTTTGATGAGGCGGCTTGGAGAGCGTTGCCGTATATGCCACCCTGTGCGTTGATGTCTGCTCCCTTGTCCAAAAGTAGTTTGACAATTTCTTGATTGCCGTTTAATGAGGCGGCTTGGAGAGCGTTGCCGTAGAGGCCACCCTGTGCGTTCATATCTGCTCCCTTGTCCAAAAGTAGTTTGACAATTTCTTGATGGCCGTTTAATGAGGCGGCTTGGAGAGCATTGCTATGTTCACCACCCTGTGCGTTGATATCTGCTCCCTTGTCTAAGAGCAGTTTGACAATTTCTTGATGGCCGTGTGATGAGGCGGCTTGGAGAGCATTGCCGTATGTACCACCCTGTGCGTTGATGTCTGCTCCCTTGTCTAAGAGCAGTTTGACAATTTCTTGATTGCCGTTTGATGAGGCGGCTTGGAGAGCGTTGCCGTAGAGGCCACCCTGTGCGTTGATGTCTGCTCCCTTGTCTAAGAGCAGTTTGACAATTTCTTGATTGCCGTTTGATGAGGCGGCTTGGAGAGCGTTGCCGTAGAGGCCACCCTGTGCGTTGATATCTGCTCCTTTGCTGATAAAGATTTGTGCAGGTGCTACGAGCTCAGCTAAGCAAGTATAGTAGAGCCTAGAACCTTGTGGAGGACCTGGGTCATCTTCCCAGGGAATATCAGCCTGATATAAACGAGCCCATCGCTGGAACGTTACTTCCTCTTCTAGGAACCTAACCGTTGCTCGAACTATATTTTCCGAAGCCTGAGCCAACGCGGCAAAATCTGTCCAGTTTTTCGCTGCAAATCTTGCCATTGGAAAATCCTGCTTGATCTTTTTGTGGCTACCGTTTATATCCGTAAGATAAGCCAAGCATGTCCTCGTAATAGAAATGCTAGCAGTCGAAATCTTGAACTGATTCTCCCCAAGAAGGTACTCCTTAACGGAAAAGTGGGCAAGATGCAGCTCTTTATCGGTGGCGTGAACGACTGTCACTAAGCCAGGGCAGTAGTCCAAAACATCAGTGTCGCAAAATAGTCGACGCTTGATGTCAAACCCTTGAGACTCGTTTTCGATCTGTGTTGCTATCACTTCTTTAGCCTCGGCTAGCTTGAGGGGTCGCGTCGAGTGGACTAGAAACTGCAGAAGCCGTATCGCACCGTTTTTAAGCCCCGTTGGTATGCATTCAATCATGCGCCGGTACGTGTCTTCCAGGTTCCGCGGTAAAGATGCGAGAGCTTCCTCAATAGCTGCTTCATGACGACATCGAGCTAGGCTATCCAATTGACAGAACGCCCACCTAAACCTAAGCAGCGCGTTAGCAAACCATTAGCATATCGATCGAAGGAGTAATATCTCACATCCCGCCCGCCCCGTCCCCAACCTTACTCCGGATCAGCTCTAGGAGATCCTGCGACAAGGGCTTGTCCCGAAATTCGCGTCGTTGCGAAAGCTGTGCTGCGACGTAGAATCGGATATCGGCGTCAACAGCTTGCTTGTTGAGTTCTAAGCTGTTTCCCTCGCCTATCAACGAGGGGATGTCGCGTAGGAACTCGGCTTCAGGCCGACCGGTACAGATCAGCTGGACGTGGCCCAGCTCTGGCCTGGACACTACGTCCTTAATCCAGCGGAGTAGGTCCGCCCTCGTTGTCGACTCGTCTAAGGCGTCCAGAACGATAGAAACCTTCTTCTGGACTACGAGCATCTTGAATAAAACATCTGAGAGCGCTTTTGTTGCAAGTTGATCGCGGCCATCTTGGAATGAGGCATCAAGAACACCTGCAGAACGAGCGCTACCTCGGTAGAGTTGGAAAAGAAGTGACCGCAGCATGGCATCCACGGTCTGCTTTGCCGTGTCGCTAAAGTCAAAGAAGAAGCTGAGGATATGACGGTCGTTTCCCTTTGCGAGATGATCCAGCACAGTCGTACTGAGAACCGTCTTTCCACATCCCGCGAGCCCGTACAGCCATAAACATCGACGTAACCCCGAGTGCCACTCCTGGAATACCGGGTTTTCCAGCAGCCACACACCTGTCCCCTCATGGCGGAGCTCCCTCGCGTGGTTGGCGTTCGCAGACGGATCGGAGGGGCGAAGCCAGCGCTCGATCTTCTCGGTACGAAGGTCGGCCTGGATGGAATCGGTGGCTAGTTTCGCTGCAGCTGTGGTCTGCTGCACACTATCGAGTTTCTGTTCGATTCGTTCAGGTCAGAATGCCTTCGAAGTGAGATTATTACTGTGCCTTGTCTATTCGCTAGGCTAGGTCCCCGTGGGAAGATACAGGATCACTAACTTGATTAAGCACTTCCAGTGCCCTCTTGGTCTCCTGGACCTCCGCGACCGGCACGTACGCCAGGAACTCCTTAGCATAGGCAGCAGCGGTGGCCGAGGCGTAGCGTTGCCATCGGTCGTTCTTGTGGGAATCGGCGTAGTCACAGATCCCTCGGATCACAAGACAAGGAAAGTGGTTCATCAGGCCGGCTGCTTCCATCTCAAAACAGATGCAGTCCTCGCCGACGTCGGCAACAATCTGATCACGCGTGGCGGCGTCTTTGACAAGCGAGTTGCCGGATGCGATGGTCCCGTAGTAGATATCGGGGTTGGTAGTGTCTCGAGGATCGCGTTGAACCTCGCTAGCCGCGTGGCAGTCCCGACAGTCCGGCCCGGCGACGTGGCCACTTGAAGCTTTGAAGAGGCGGTCGTTATCGATGCCCTGGTGAATATAGCCCGGGCTTTGTTTGGATCTTCTACCCATCTTCGGGTTCTTCTCCAACATCTGTTGAAGGAAGTAGGGAACCTTGGAGTCCATCAACTCGTGGTCGGCCTGGATACTGGCAAGCGCATTAAGGAGAACGGTCGGAGGTGGTCTGAGGAAGCCTTTGCGCTCACGTATACCAGACTTGGCCTTAATCAAGTCGTACTGGCAGACGCCGCCTGTAGTTTTGTCGGGCTGGCTCACGACAATGTCGCCGAGCCGGATATCGCAAGCCTCGTCCGGTCGGGCGATGCCACCGCCGATGCCGACCAAAAGACCAACACGGATAGATGGCAGAGAGGCAAGCAGGCCCGAGGCCGTGGTCGCGGCCGAAGTGGTTCCATAGACTCCAGCGGGAAGAGAGGCGATGACGATGTTGTGCTCTCCCACCCGACCCCATGTATAAACGTTCTCGTCGGTTTGGTTTCTAGAGAAACCAGTTGGAGGCACGTGTTCCTCGTCGAGCATCGCTTTTGCAGCGGCCCGCTCGATGGGAAGAGCAGCAATCCAAGCGACCCCATAAGAGTTGGGGCTGTCGAGAGCGGTGTGGGATGCCATGGTGCGTATGAGAGCGCACGAGGCCGTCAGGTTGGCGAGCAGAATGTTAGGGTTATACAGTTGGCCTACGTTGACGAAGCTGGAATTGAATCACCCGGAGAGAGGGAGGAGACATGACGATGACATATTGTTTATCATCCTCGGGAGCGCAGCCTTGTACAGCAATTGCCATAGAAAGACGGGTGCAAAAAGGGCCAGGTCGGGTGGGATCAGGCCGCAACAACAGGCTCTCACCAATTACATACACAGGCACGTTGCGGGCCCTGGTGTTGTGGGGGCCCGCAGACAGCAGCCTCTCGCCCGCCGGACAGCATGATTGGGAGTGATTGTCAGAACCAGGAATGCAGCAGCGGCTGCCCGCAGACTCCGCTCATGCGCCGCTTATCTAACGCGCCCACATGGAGCCTGGGCATTCAGCTCCCGCCCCGAAAGGTTTCGGGCATGGATGGCTAAGGAGCGGGGAAGACAAGGGAACGGGAGGAGAAGAAGGAGGGAAGGAAGAAGGATTTTTGGGAAGGGCAGAGTTCAGTGTGTCCTCAATATAACTGTTTGCTCACACTTCGCTTGAACTACGCGCTGTAGTCGCTGTGCCTGCCCTCTTCAGTCTGAACAATTCCCACCATTGCCTTTTGGGCTCTGACAGTGATCAATGCCAAGAAACTGCCTTTTGCGGCAGCCATGTGTTGGAAATAATGTGGGAAGAGAAGCTGTGATATCTCTGTTGTTTCTGTATACTAGTAGTAGCTGTCACAACCGTTGCACTCTGGATGTAGAGTACGAAGCGTTGGTACATACAATGCTTGCCTCATACGTGTGCGTCTTCAATTAGTAGGTCCTGAGCTTAAGACCGTACCACAGCAGTAAAAGAACAGGTTCGCATACCCCAGGCGGCCATCTCCACGAGCTCTGAGAAAATGTCGGGAAAAGCGGACAATCGGGGTGACCAGCTTCGCCGGAGCGGTCTTCCGTGAGATGGGATTTATTGGAATTATGGAAGGTCTGTATAACCACGTCCCAGCTGGGTTAACAGCATTTGTCGACGACATCCCTATGAGCCACCATATCCCAACACTCTGCCTCTCCACCCAGCGCGCCGTGGCTGCATTGTCCCCTCTAGTCTTCAAAACCCATCATTGATTTTCCCCTCCGGTCCATCGCTTGTTGAGACTCGAGTCGTGTACGCTGAGCTAAGAAACGCAGAGCAGGTTAGCCCTTGTTTCATCAAGCGCGGCGCGAGGATATTGATGGGGATTATACATGTGTGTTGTGTAGGTACCTAGTTAATGACAGCGCAAAAAGGCCACCAAGGCGGCAGGGCAAACCACTATAACAATCGTCATAATGGCCTTCCACCTAACCTCGCTGGCACGTGCTTCAGCGGCCCGGACGGTTATCGCGAGGAATTGCTCGTTGATCTTAAAATCGACTGGGATGCGGATATCCAGTGCCGATCCAGTGCCGCGTTTCGTATAATAGCACATTTTTCCAAAGTGCCGTCCGGGATCGGCGTAATTTTCTCGCTGCGCAAGCCTTCATGTGCGGCCTCGCCCAAGAGAGTAAGGGCGTCTAAATGCTATTATTAGCAAAGGCGTCGCCTAGGTATTCTGTCGAAGTTAGGATACTGGGAATCAACTTACTGCCGGCAAGACGACCAATTTCCGTATCATTAGTAGCCATCGTAAGTGATTGATTGCGATGGTAAATAATGAAGATGGTGGGGTGAGTAGAGGCCATCTTTCTTTTTGGTAGAGGAGATTTAATTCTTGTGTGTGCTTGCTTTAGTCGCGTGTGTGGTTTTGTTGCGAATAGTTTGCTGGTTAGTCGCCAGTGCGAAGTGAGATTTAAAACAAGGTAGGTTGGCATGGGCCCAGTCTGCCCCATAGAGCCTGGCAACGGTCAAAAGTTCACCCAAAGTCACTTGATTCATTTTTCAAGCTGTCCTTTTGTTCATCAGATCAGAGTTCCTCACCCAGGTGCTATTCCATACAAGGAGATAGTACTTCGATGATATAAATTCATATAGTAGATACGATATAATAAATGGAAATAGATGGACATTATACGATGAGAACTTTCTCTCACTGTAGCCGGCGAGCCATGCTGAAAATATCTGGGTGATGATAATGGGTGTCACATGATATATCGCATGACCGCCATCCTTTGTGCGGGGAGCAAAGACCCTCTGCGCGGCCAATCTCTCTACGTCTATCCAAAATTCAGGTACTTTTTCTTTCCCAGTTTACATCTCCTTAGCCTTTATATTAGCTAAGTCTTCGACGAGTGATCGCCTGACACCGAGACAGGTGTAATTTTCTCAGGCTGTTCATCTCTTGACGATACCGATCCCTCATACCTGAATGCTGTTCCGTATATATGACAATAGCATATTGCAAGGACAGAAAGAAACGTAGTATGTATCCAGCAAACATTTCCTATCACTAGCCAACAAGCTATGTTGGAGCCGACTGGTGACGTTGGAAGGATCTCACGTGACGTACCGCATGACTATACCTTCTGAGTCGGAAGCTTTTCCATCCGTAAACGAAACCCTCAAGCGGCTAAACGGATAGTTAAACGTGCATTTAAAGCGGGCTTCTTGCTCTAGTTGACATCGATAACTGCGTTGTTCGATATATCAAGTGAAAGGTTCCCATCAGGGAGGATGGCTGATGAGTTTTCTAGTTCGGACAAGTATGCGACGTTCGCAGAAAAATCCAAACCTTTATAGTTTAGTCATCCTTATTTTGGATAGCAACAGTAATCTTCTTGTCGCCTCGTGATCATATCAAGCTGCAGGAAGATATTGATGAAAGGAGCGCTGCCCAGGTTGAGAGCAGGCTCCCGGTTCGGATTACGCCACAGTGGCTGTGCCCCTCCCACCCAAGAGTGGCTTTCCCTTCGCCGCCCCACCATATGCCAAGAGATAGAATGAGGACTTACGTCATCGTGGACCCTGAACTGGACCTCGAGTCGCCCAGATCAACGAAACAATGGAAGAGATTCGTCATGGATCAGGCGCAGCGAACGGGAAACGGCGGCGTTTCAGCGATCGGATTTGCGATGGCCCGCTGGGTTTGTGGGAATCTCGCAATGTGACAGGCATGACAGGATGAGTCCAAGGGGGAGGGAAAACAGCAAGGCAGATCGCAATGCGAATGGGAGGCTTGGTGGGCCCCCGAACGCGGCCTTTGATGGTCTCGAGACGGTCAATCCGTGGTTCTTTGACAGTGATGCAACAGGCCGCAAACGCTGCAGCCATGCCCGGTGATTTAGGCCCTCCCCACACCCTCTCCATGTGGCCGCTTTCCTTATGGCTTAGTTGTGGGGAAGCCATTTGTTTCCTAAACTCAACTCGAACTTGGAACTCTTTCCTTTTCCTACTTACACTCGATCATCAACTTTCGTGAAATGCCGACTATAGGTTTTCACAACCTACACTCTCGAATCACCACATAGACGTTCCCGAGGCTTACGCCACCACATTCCTGACCTCCCGAAAGCTCGAAACATCGATACCTCGAAACTTCGAAAGCAATAAACAACAGCAACCCCTACTATGGGCGCGGGCACAGGCATGGCCCTCCGGGGCCTACAATTCTTTATCCGCGCCATCCAGTTCTGCTGCGCCGCCATCGTGCTAGCCCTCTTCTCCTACTTCCTGGCCACCCTCCACAACCATAACATGTCGATAGGCGTGTGGGTGAGGGCCGTCGAGGGCATATCGGGCGTCGGCGTGCTCTACACCATCCTCGCCCTGCTCATGCTCTGCTGCATCCCCGGCCGCTCGTTCCCGTCCTTTGTCATGATGGTTCTCGACGTGGCCTTCATCGGCGGCTTCATCTACATTGCCGCCGTCAACCGCGGCGGGGCGTCGTCCTGCAGCGGAGAGGTCGACACGGCGTTCGGGGAGGGGAATGCGGATACCAATGTGGTGGATAACGGAAACGGCGGGTTCACGGCACTGCCGAGCTTGAGGCAGGCGTGCAAGATGGAGACGGCGTGCTTGGCCGTGTCAATTGTTGCTGTGTAAGCCCTTTTCCCCCGCCCTACATACCACACAACCCGTAAAAGCTGACCTGTGACTTTCACCACAGCATCTTCTTTGCCCTCTCCCCCTTTGTCAGCCTCGCCCTCGTTCGCCACCGCCGCAAGGAGATGCGGATCGGCCCGTCCCCCGCCAACGACTACACCGAGGGCTACGGCGGACGCAAGGGCTTCAACTTCTTTGGCTTGTTCGGCCGCAAGCGCGGCGCGGACGCGGACGCCGCTCCCAACCCCAATGTGCTGCCGGGGCATTCCACTCCGGACGACTTGCGCCATAGCTACGCGACCGAGCAGACCCGGGTGGGCAGTACCACCGGCGGCGGCGGCGGCGGTGGGTATGGTGGGTTGGGCAACGGCACAAGCAAGTACGGGAATGCTGGTGATAATATCCCCTTGGAGAGCTATCCAAACACGAACACGGGGTATCGGTATGATAACAACGGTGGTGTGTACCGGTAGGGGTGTTTCAAAGCGGACTGGGTGTATTGATATTGATAGGGTGGGATAGATCGCAGCGATAATCTGAGCCGAGTTAGTGATCGGAGTGTAAGATGGCGAATGGCTTAGGCTTACCTGTAGTTTACCCAAAGAGTTTGAATTCGACATTCAAAAAATAGAACGTTAAGGGAGCACTTGTCTTTAACCACACACACCGACTAGTCGAAGATGAATAGGATTTCTATTTTATGTTCGGTAACCTCACTGCCCTTTCCCCGCCTTCGCCTTCTCCCTCGCCCGATCCTTCTCCTGCACCACTCTCCTCCTCTCCTCCCACTTCTCCCACCCAGCCTGGCACAGATCCTCCACCACGACCAGATCCCTCATCCGGAACCACCTCGCCAGCGGCATGTCCAGCGCCCACGCAACCAGACCCATCTCCCGCAGCAGGTACGTCACCGCAAACCAGGCCACCGCGCACCCGGCCCCGGCCGCGCACCCCGCCAGCACCTGCCGCACGCTGTGATAACCCAAGTACACCCGGCTCCACGCCACCAGCGCGGCCACCAGCAGCGCGCCGGCGCTCACCACCGCCCGCTGCCCCAGCGTCCAGTGCGAGTGCGAGTACGCCTCGATGGACGCGGCCGCTGCCGACAGCCCGCCCGCCCTGTACGCGCGGTGCACATCCCCCACTCCCGCACCCACCGCCCCATTCCCACCCACACCACCACCACCACCACCACCACCACCACTCCCCCCCTTAAGCCCAAGCCCAAGCTTCAGCTCCCTCGGGCGATGCCTCACGCACAAAAAAAGCCCCGCGGCGCCCGCCCAGAAGAACACAAACTGCGCGTGCGAGCTGGGCATGCCGTACCCGCGGCCCGCGGCGGGGCCCATGAGGGCGTGGGGCGGGCGCTCCTCTTTGATCAGGCGCTTGAGCGCCAGGTTGACGGCCTCGCACGCCAGCTGCCCCGCGAACATGAGCAGGACCTCGGCCTCGCGCGTCGACCAGAGTAAGGTGGCGTACACGACGCAGAGGGCTTGTGGGAGGAGGGAGAGTAAAGCGGCGAGGGCGGATAGGGGGTCGGAGGGGTCCTGTGGGGGAAAGGGGGGGTGGGTTAGTTGATCGGGTTTGGGTTTAGGGGGAGGGGTTTGGGATGGGGAGGAAGGGGAAGGGGGTTGGGGACTAACATAGTAGACGTGGGTTATGGAGAGGGAGGCGAGCGGTGTTATGTCGTCGGCCATGGTTGCGAGGCTGTTGAATTGAGACTTTGGTTGTCACCTCGCTGTCACGTTGGTTGTGACTCGGAGAGAATGCGCCGGTGTCGAGGGTGGGCGAGGGCGTCGGTTTGGAGGCTCGAGAGGCGAGGCTTTATAATATAATCAATGCATTTTATTCAAGCGGTCTTCCATTCGGTCGGTGTTTTAGGGCGATATCGTGAATGTGCGGAAGTTTGTCGTGGTTCCGAGCTGATGTTTGGTGGCACATGCAACAAAAACTAACCTGGAAGTACAGCTTTCGCTTCTTGGTCGCAGCGGCCTGCAGCCACCAATCGGTTCAGGCCGCTCAGTTCGGCTCCATAATTGCGGCCTTCCCACCTGTTGAGTGGGCCATGCGGAGCAACGCCAAAATCCCGTAGTGGCCGAGACGAGTCATCGGCTGCAGGTCTCGAACCCGACCTTTAAACATTCATTCAATGACAAGGCAGCAGTTGGAAAGTTGAAGGACTGGTTTGCCCCCCTCGGTCTGGCTCCAGTTTCTGGTCTCCGAAATGCCGCCATGACATTGCAAACTAGCTCCTGTTTTACGCTTTTCTGACAAATTCTTTTCGAAGCGAGGGGCGAGATTGACTACATGCAGCTATCGACAATCAACGATTCGGAGAATCCAACAAAAACCCCTCGGCATAAAACAGAAAAGAACCACGCCATTAGAGCACTTTCGCGCATGGAAACCTTGCGCATTACTGTTACGCTATCGCGTTGGGACTACGGGCTTAGGTAGCGACACACGGGCACCCACTGTCATCGACATCGACCCGCTACTTGTCTCCCCTTGACCCCAGAAAGCGCGCGGGGGGTAGTGTGAGGATTCGACAAGGAAATGGCCGACGCCGACGACTTCGATAATCCTCGCGACGTTGAGCTTAGCTCCCTCTCCGCGATCTTTCCCGAGATCCAGCAAATCGATCCAAATGACCAGTATACCGTCGCTTTCGACGTGCCCGTCAACCCATCGAAAGCCGTGACCGTATACTTTCCCGCCGCCGACGACGATGGGCTACCGCCGGGCGCAAATGCCGCACAGAATGGCGATGTTGCCGCCGGTTTGGGTCAGCAGGGTGGGATCGACTCCCATGAGCTCGCACATCTGCCCTCGGTGCACCTCGAGATTACGCTGGGCCCCCAATATCCCGCCGAACAACCGCCAAAGGTTAGCATCTCGACCAGCCCCCCATGGATTCCAACCGACACGATTAAGCGCTTGGAGGGCGATGCGGCCCGTTTGTGGGAGGAGATGGGACGGGATATGGTTGGCTTCACATACATCGACCACGTACAACAAGCAGCGGATAATGTTTTTGAGCTCGTGGACGGCAATGGTTCTCTCGAAGTTGATCCGAGCCACAAGATTGCCATTTTGGATTATGATATCAAGGCGAGAAGGGCGGCATTTGAAAAGGGGACGTTCGATTGCGGGGTGTGTTTAGGTATGTTATGCCGTCTTTGTGGGACATTTTTTCCGGAGAGGGGATTTTAAGTCCTCTTTGAGCTCCCGAACTCGTCCATCTGCTAGTCTTTCTTCTAGTCCACTAACAAGTATTAGAACCCAAGAAGGGTACCGCCTGCCACCGGATGCTAGATTGCGGGCACGTTTTCTGTGTCCAATGTCTGCAGGACTTTTACAATAATGCCATCAAAGAAGGTGATATCACGGCGGTAAAATGCCTGACGCCCAACTGCGCAAAAGAACGCGCAACGGCTGCCTCTTCAAGTCGAAAACGCAAGAAGCCCAAGACCTTCATCAACCCCAGCGAGCTGTTGCAGATCCCCCTGGACCAGGAGACCGTCAAACGTTACGTGACACTTAAGTACAAGATTGAGCTAGAGTCTGACAAAAACACAATCTATTGTCCACGACAGTGGTGCAACGGCGCCGCGAGGTCCAAAAAGCATAAGAAGCCCCAGGGCCTGGAGTTGGCAGAAGCCCCGGACGAGTCAATATCTGACGACGAAGACGACGAGGACGACGACGATGACCACCCCGACGGAGAGGGCAAGTCTAAGCCCTACAAGCCAGCCGATGATCTGCTGGCCATCTGCGAGGAATGCAGCTTTGCCTTTTGCAGCCGCTGCTACCAGTCATGGCACGGCGAGTTCTTCCGCTGCATCCCGCGGCGCGACAAGGCAGAGCTCACGGCCGACGAACTGGCTTCGCTGGAATATATGAGGATGCACACCACGCCGTGCCCTACGTGTGGAGTGCCGGCACAGAAGACGCATGGTTGTAACCACATGATTTGCAACCGTTGTCAGTCGCACTTCTGTTATCTCTGCTCGTCGTGGCTCGACCCCGGCAACCCATATCAACACTTCAACGAAGCGCCTGACGGTCGTGTCACGGGATGTTATATGCGTCTTTGGGAGTTGGAACAAGGGGACGGCGATGATGTCGGTATCGGCTTCGCGGGAGGTGTTGGTGGAGGTATCGCTCAACCCCCCGCTCCGATTATGCCTGTCCAAGAGCTCATCCCTGAGATCGAGGAGCCCGAGGAGGACGAGGAAGAAGCCCGCGCTGCTAGAGATGCAGCAGCAGCACGGCACCATGATGCACACGCCAACGGCGGTCAAGTTGGCATTGCGCGAGAGGGTCCATTGGTTCTTCGCATAGCCGCCAACCAGCCCGCCGCCCCTGGACGTGGCGGGCCTCGCGGGCGACAACCAGCGGCACCAGTACCCCAACCTCCAGCTCCTCCAGCACCAGGAGCAGCTCGAGGAGCGGCAGCAAGAGCAGCGCGGAACCAGCAACCCGCAGAACGAGGCGGAGGACCCCAACAACAAGCCGCTCGGGGTCTAGGTGGAGGGGGGGCAGCGCAGCGAGGCCAGCGCCAAGGAGGTGCTGCTGCCGCGCACCAGAGAGGCCGCGGACGAGGCGGCGGCGGTGCAGGGCCTGCGCATCGGCAAATTAACAATCACCCAGCAAATCAGGGGGACGACGAGCTGGACGCAGCCCAGCAAGCGTGGGTGAGGCAGTTCGTCATGCTCGCCCTAAACGATGAGGAGGATATACTCTTTTGATGAGGAGACTTTAGCGGCCGCATCTGATCTTAGATCAACTTCTTTTCATGTTACAGCTCCAGCGGCTTGCTTGCCACACCACCAAGATACCCCCGATGGATGATGAGATGATACGTAGATACAGAGACCTCAGACATCGGAAATATACAGGATACAGCCAGACACACGCAATTTTGTCTGATAATAACATCGAATAGTTAGATGGGACTACGAAGAGATGCCCACGGTGACACTCGCTCCCCTTGCGCCCAGCGCAACAGCGCAACGTGGCTCGTCGTCACTGTCCCCCTTCCCCCGCCCCCTACTGCCACACTACACTACCACAGCACACACTATTACGGCAGTATCACCCAATTCTGTCAAAACGCGGAATCTTGCGCCGCGGCGATGTGGCCATGACCTCTCCAGCTCTGGGCGAAGCCCACCGCAAGCAAGCAGCTGCAGGTTCCGCTGCCACCGTGCCCTCCGAAACGGACACCACCAACCCTGCATGGGCAGCACAGCGCACACCCCCCCCCATAAGCACTCTATTTTCCTCCCTGCTCTAGGTGATGTGATGTATCTCTATCCGCAAGCAGCGACACAAGACCATAGCGCACGGCAGCAGCAGCAGCAGCATGGATGTGCGCATGTATGTACTGTACGTCGTAGTGTAGTGTATGTATGTATATACAGGTATATGTAGGGCCACTGCAGAGAAGGCGGGTGCAGTCTGCAGGGAAGGGCAGAAGAAGCAGGGAAGCGAGCGCGGCGGCCGTCACACATCACACAGCCTGCCTGCCTGCCTTGATTGATTGCCTCTACCGTTTGTATCTAGGGTAACTCTGGACTTTACCTCTCCCACTCCACTCCGACCTGCATATGGCGGTCTTTGGTTCCGGGGGCCGCAGGTAGGCTGCTGCTGCTGTTCGCCCGTCCGTCTGTTTGTCTGGTAGTCACATACACATACACAATAGTCGGTTGGCTTAGTACGTAACTAACTACCTATGTACGTCGGTGTCACACGGAAGGCTGTGGTTGATGCACGAGTAGCAGCCGGCTTTTGCTCGTCTTGTGCATATCCAAGTTGAGCTGGTCCGGGGGGAGGTTGCGAGGCGCATAACTCGTTTTCGTATTATCTTTGTGGCCTCCTTTTGTCTTTCTATTCTTTCTATTTTTGCGTGCCAGGAAGGTAGGCCACCGCCCAGTTTGCTGGGACTTTGCAGGGCGCGCCAGTCAGGGGGGATTCCCAACATTGCTGCTTGCCGGGCACGTTGGGGATGTCGCCCGTACAGAGTCACTGTCTGGTTACTATCTCTGAGGTCGGCGGCCCCTTCTTGCGCTTCCACTGCTCGGCGAGCATCTTGTGCTCTGCTTGGCCTAGCAGTGTCCCAAAAAAGACACTCGGGAAATATAATCCTGCCTGCAATGGCTGGGTGACATTGGCTTCCCCACGAGGGGATAAATGGGATGCTCTGCGGTGTTACTTCGTCTCTGTTGGCTGATATGGGACCGTACTTTGTTAGTCTGTGTTTGTTTGAGTTTCTATTCTATCAAAGTGTTGTTCCGCTTTACTTTACTACAACTACGCGGCCCGTTCGTAGATGCCGATATCCTGGCCCTCGAGACTGAAGAAAAATGGGAGCTCCTTCCCCTCACGTTTGTCAGCATCTGCGAGATGTGCAAGTGAATGTGGTCCAGACTTTCTCGATAGACAAGGGGGAGCTGCGCTTTGCCCCTTTCGCGCACCATCGACGATGAGAAATAATGGCCAGCCAGTTTTCGTTGGCAAGTTTGGCTCCGGGGCGGCAAATCAACGGCCTCATCAGCCAGACCCCATCATGTGGTGGACCGGCACTGAGTCGGCCGGAATCAAAAAGTCAAGTTCAAAAAAGACAAGAGCCCAGCCAGCCATCCAACCAGCCAAACAAAGGCGCGGACGAGCAGACATGCAATACCACCGTCTCCTCCACCGTTCCATCCGCCCTGAGCCACCTACGCAGTTCGTCCCAGACTTTTCCCTCCACCCCCCCTCCGCCTCTCCCCCCTCCCTGCATCCGCCACATCCACCCACAGAGAGACCCTTCGACCACAGACGGGCCAAGTTCGGCCTCTATCACCTCCGCCCGATCCCCCGCCCACTGACGCTCGATTAATCTAGCACGCGCAGGAGGTGTATTACCCCTTTCGGCCGCCTCCCCACCGCCCAGAAACAGGGCACCTTCTCTTCTCGTCTCGCGTCTTGCCCCATCCATCCAGGGAGAGACAAGAAACAGAGTGGGAGTGTAGTGTAGTGGCAAGGAAATCCGCCCGGGGGGGGGGAGGGAATCAACGGCGGCGCAGTGAGAGCGGGCCCTCCCCTCACCCACCGCTTTTCCCAGAGCTGGCTCGCTCTTGTGACTGGCACTGCACCTCCTTCCAATGAGGACCCCGTCCTCTCTCCCTTGCCGCCCCCCGGACGTACCCTGTCGCGATACTGCGATACTGCGGCGCCCCTGTGATAATCGCGAGTGAAAGCGTTACATGCCGAGTTGTGCGGAAAGACAAGCAGCACAACGGCCTGCGAGATGCGCCGATTTGGCCTGGCCCCGGCATCCGATGCCCATGCAAAGCCCATGCATGCTGTATAATTGGATGCGGCGAGTCGTCGGTCAACAAAAGGGACGATAGAGCTCGTGTGTCTCTTGTTGTTTGTCCGTCCTTCGCTTGCATCATTTGTTGTCTGTTTACCTTTGTGCTCTCTTCACCCCCCCGCGCGGCGGACGTACCGCGGCATTGCTTGCCCGTGGTAATTCCGGCTCTTGACCTCGCGAAGCAACCCTGACGGCCATCATGGACAGGGCCGGGCGGAGGATGGGAGCATGCTGGAGCATGCTCGGGTGGTACCCGACGGGGTTGCGACATTCCCCACAGATCGTGCGATGTGCCAAACAGTCCGTATGTAACTGCACTGCGTCTGTCCATACATACATACGGCGATCTCGTTTCTGGCTGGGCATAGGAGCTGGCCAAAAAAAAAAAAAAAAAAACACCATCCGCCTCCCACTCGATAGTTAGTTATTCAGGAGTTAGTTATTCAGAGACAAGCCAAACCAGACGGATTGCATCGTAACCAGGCAGTTCCCGTGTTGGCGGCCGGTCCTGGACGCGAGGCGGACGAGCCAAGCCCGAGCGCCCTATTCCATCCATTATTCTTCAACCATTGACCGGTACCGAGTTCCTGGGGGCCCTTTTTCGACTTTGATTTCCTTTTGTCGGTGTGGTCATGAACAAGCCTGTCTTGACGCTTCCAGATGCGGTCGGGGCACAAAGGGGGCACGGATGGCGCCCCTTCGGTGCTCTTTTCCGCAAGCACAACTGGGGGGCCCTGGGCCTTGACCTGGGTACATTCGGCCCGGGAGGGGGGAGTGAGCAGATGGTGCAGATGCGATTTCCCTCGATCTCCATGGCCATGATTATCTGTCGCTGCTTGCCCTTTCTGTCGTGGTGGCCCATCTCTTCTCGGAGTTGGCGTTCGAAAAGGGACGGCGACCGTGATGAGGGAAGAATGGTTATGCGGGTCGCGAGCCACGGATGTTGAATTAGGCCCCGTTCTCTGCGCCCAGGCACCGTTCGGACATGCCCTCCTGGGCTGCAAGGTACGCCGTGAGTGGAGTGTTGTGTGACAGTTTTGCCCATCGCTGTCGCTGCAACCTCGACTCGAGCTCGACCGACAAGGGCATGGGGGTTTCATTTGGGTTAGCGTTGCAGTGTACTCGACCGGCATTGTCTCCGCAAATGGAAACGAACGATCGGGGCAAGGAGAGAGCCCTGTCGCCCGTTGGGGAAACAAGCCAGGCAGCGCGCGCCCATCGCCGCGAGTGTTTCGAGTGTTTCGAGCCTCGCCAATGTTTCACGTTGGATGTCCACCAAGAGTCTCAGCTGCGGAATCGTCGAAGAGCTATGGAATGACGTCCCAATCGCCCCCCTGTGATGACACGGTTCCAACGACGGCGGCTCCTCATGTCTCGGATCGGTGCCGAAATTATTACTCCATGATCAACTCCCTAACGTTAAGCGATGTCTTCCAAAACAAGAGTCAAAAGTTTAAGTGGGGAGGGCAGTGGAAATCCATGTCATAATGGATGTGGAACTCGAAAAGGGCCATCTCTGAAAAGTCCTTTTTGCCCGCATTGTCTCATTTCTCGATCCATGAAGCGCCATGCCTGTTCGAGGGACAGGATAACTCGACCCAGTTCTCGGTTGGCAGAAACCATGGGAAGTCCCGAGCATTGAATCGGTTGGTGATCAAACGGAATGAAGGCAGAGACTCACTTACCACAACAAGTAGTTATGTCTGTCGGCTCCGGTCTCGGTAGGCCGGGAGTGTCTGCACGCGGTCCGTCATCGAGCTTCTTGGTCAGCATCGGAGTGCCCAACTTGGCAACTAGCATCGGCTTTGTCAGTTGACAAAAAGAGTTTGGACTGGGACGGATAAGCTCGGGTTGCCGCCAGGAACACGAGCCGGGGTCTAGGTAGTTGTTAGCATTGAGTTTGGACGAATTTCATCGGAACCACGGCAAACCAGGGCCAGGCGAGCGAGCACAAGCCACGAGCTCCGCTGCTGCGCGGTCAGCTTGCAGGATAACCCCTTCAGCGCGAGATCCTCCTCAACGCTAAATTCCGGCCCCAGGCGCAATCCCTCCATCATTCGCGATGTGGGGGAGGGGTGCCCGAAGGGGGCCGCATCGCTAGTTAGTACATAGATACTGTCTGATAGTGTATGTACATAGTTAGATAGTTACTTCGTCCTGGGATTGCTTGCTCGTCAACGACCCCAAGAACGGCGGCTGCGAGGTGTGCGCAAGCGAGGCGGACGAGTCCAATCATGGCGATGGATAGCTTCAAGCGAAAAAAGACAGATAGTTGACAGAAAGGGCAAGGGGAACGGGCCTGGAGACCTGAGTGGGAGCGAATGTGCGCCACGATCCACGCAGCCGCACCTTGTTTCTCCAGCTGGGTAATTGGGAGCCGCCATTGGTTGGGAAATTGCCAGTGCCGCCGAATCGGCCCTTCCAGGCTAAACTCGCTAGCTCGTTCATAACGGCGCCCCTCTTGTATAGCCTACGGCAGACGCCCCCGGATTCGATTGGCAGGGTGTCATCCCGTGAGGGAGTTTTGCATGGCGCCGATGGCTTCCCGCACCCACTGGCACTTCGCAAGTAACGTTGTCACCGCTGGGGAAGCACCAGCCTCCCGGAACCCTGGATATTGTGGTCAACAACCAGTTCTGTATCGCAGCCAGCCAGGCTTGACACTCACTACCTGCGGCGCGACCGATAGAGAGACCTCTCCGACACAGGGGAACACGCGCTGACGACCGCGGGCCCTCTGTCAAATTTGCCGGCTGCTCCTCCTTCCGTTTGGCGCCGTCTCACTGAAATCTTCTTGGCGCAAGACCTGGAAGTGCGCCATGTCTCGGTCGGCCGTTCCGGGCGAGTTCGGCTGCATATCATTGTGTTGGAGCTCCAATTGCGGGGTACATGTGGACATCGTGGTGGTTGGCGATCGAGGAGGCTCTTACCAAGTTAACTCTAGGTTGGATATTCGGGTGACAGTGGGATATTGTAGTCATGTTTCTAGAAGGCTTCGTTATCATTCTGTTACTCTCAGAAAACGCCTCAATCCAAGATCGACGACATGAATCTGTGGCAAGTAGATTGAGACCAGGCAGCCGGCGTGGCAGAGAACTGGCGATAACTCGGCAGCTGGGATTCTGAGATGGGTAGGGCTGCAGCCCGCCCCTCCTCTATCGACAGCAGAGACGGCCGGTGCGTGCTAATATCGAGAGTTTCTTTACTTAGAAAGGCCCTCAATATCGATGCAGCCAGAAAGACGGGCTCCCTGATGTGGGCAATTTGGTGATCCGGGCTGAGTGGGCAGCTTGAAAGCTTGTGAAGGTGGGGTGGAGCATCGCTGCACGCCATTCTCGCTGACTGGGAGAGAGAAAGCTGCGACATGAGATCGAAGGCTTGATTTGGCCGGCAAGGAAAAGAAGCTGCAAGTGCGCCAATAATCCGCTGACGGCTGCCCAGACCTGTCTGGTCAAGATGAAAGTTGCTGCTGGCACTTTCCGTCGGCTGTCGCGTTTCGAGACGGGGACATCGATAATTCAGCCATGTCCGCCGCAGGAGGCGTTCCTCGATCGAGCAAGCTCCTGTTTGTAGGGTGGGGTCTGAGATCTTCGTTTACTCGGCGAACCGGAGCATGTTGCTAGAAGGAGGTTAGCGCACCATCCGCCTGGTCAACCGAGAGATTTGAGCTGCCGTCCGAATCCTTCCGTCGGTCGAACGCAATGCCATGATGGGTGTCTTGGTATCGATTTCCGCGCCCTTGGGCTGTGGCGGCAGGTTTACGACGCATACCGAGCCGTCCCAGCTCCTTTTCGACAATTGTGGCCATCTTTTTCGCGCGTCAGATGCCTTTTCGCTTCCCCGCCATCGGCCCGGAGAGGAGAGAAGGCTAGTAGTCGATCTTGCGACGCTGGTGGAAATCGTGCTGGGGTGCGCTGTGCGGGGGATAAGTGTAGCCGAGAGTTGACAGCCGGGCTCACTGCAACGTCAAACCATTGTTGAGGCAAGCAGATAGGGTGTCACCGCGGTCACTAATGCTAGACATTAGTTAGCTGTTGCGGAGTGCACCGCGACCGACAGCTAGCATAGGTTTTCCCTTCTTGTCAAGATGCGATTGTTTTGCAAGCAAGGCAGCAGGCGGCAGGCGGCAGGTGGCCAGAACATCGCAAGCCTGGCTCGGCCCTTGGATGGACGAAGGGCAGAGAGGTGTGTGGCGGCCACTATATTAGCCAGCAAATATAGCCTTAAACCGGCTGTGAGAAGATCAAGACGCATGATGAGTCTGGGGCCGCGCTGAAGTTCCGGGCAGAGTGTTACACAGTCCTTTGAACCCTGTCCCTTCGCTGGCTGCGTGATGCCACAGGTGAGGGAAAACGAGATACAAAGCTAACTAACCTGGTGCTTGCAAAAATGCTGGTCTGCATCTTGTACCCTGTCGCGTGCTGAGGTCGGCAGGCGAGGTGTCAGCGGGCCTTGGTGCCGTCGGTTTTTGGGTTTTTGGTTCTGAAGATGGTAAATTTCTCCTGCGCCTTGTCCAAGCCCCACGCCGAGGTCCCCTGAACCTACGGGGTTGATTCCGCGTTGTTAAGCTTGACGGCCTTTGAACGCGAGCCTCGCTTCCCTTTCCGAGAACCTGGGCGGCTTGAAGGATGAAATGAGACACGCCGACCCTTGACAAGATGGGAGGGGCGAACCCCGTCACCTTCGTTACCCAGGCACGCCAGGGCAGCTGGCAAGCAATTGGCGCAGACTCGACGGGCGACCGTTCGGCCGCACATGGCACATGGTTGAGCGGACTTGCTCAGAACGTGGCACCCCCCCCCCTGCAGCTTGCACTGATTTTGCTCAGAGCACGCACGCACGGCCAGTTGCCCCTGCCCCATGCTGCTGTTGCGTTTTGTTTCCTCCCAAGGTCTGGTGCTTGTCGCGATGTTTACAGCAACAGAGGATCTGGCTGCGCCGGACAGGTGCGCGCGGGAACAGAGGTCGCATCCGTAGCTGCCCTGGGCAGATCTCACAAAATCCTCCGCGGCCAGTCCCCTGACTTTGCCCGATGCGATCGCGATTGCAACGTCCGCCCACGCACCAACAAGCTCAGACAGTTGCAATTGCAACGGACAGCCACCGGTAACAGCCGGACGGGCTTGCCCTTGACGTGTGGGGCCCGCCGTTTCTCGACCTGCTCCCCGTGTGTGTCGAGCAGGCGACCAACAGTGACCAAGAGGGAGAACGAGGAGTGGAAAGTTTAAATCCTGGTGTAACGGGACCCGCTCACCCACACTCCATCCCGGAGGCCAAGCAACCACTAGCGTCGCGACATCCGGACAAGAGCGGCCGGATGTGAGAAGCACGGTATTTCCGAAGCCTGTGCTGGGCTGGGCCTTTGGAGGCTCGCTTCGCGCGGGTCGTGGTTCTGGGTTGTTTGCTGTTGTCGGGTGACGAGTTGTGGGCTATGGGCTGTGAGCTGCGAGTGGTGAGTTCGTGACTTGTCGGAATTTGAGGGCTCAGGAAGAGAGAACAGGGAAGGTAAGGGGAGGAAATTCGGGCATCGTGAGAAATGACTGCAGCGGCGGCGGCGGCTGCGGCAGTCACAACTGAGGTTGTCGGTCACCCACACGCCGTTGCCCGTCGCCCGTTGCCGAGTCCGTTTTTAGAAACAGCAGCGGCTGGACACCTTCCCTTCTCCTCCCCCCTCCCTTCCCCAGCCTGCAGGGTAATTTAAAATTCATTGAATCGCACACCTCGAAGCTGCACGTGTGGCCCCCGGAAGACCAAATTGTGACCGAGCGAGATCCAATTCTGTGCTCGACACCGTCAACGGCCACCACATAGAAACCTGGAAAACGAGCTGACGACTGATGAGCCCTAGAATCAGGAACTTTTAGTTAAGTGACTGCCTACAGCGGGCCAGCCGTTTGATCGAGCAGCCCCCTCGGGGCTTCAACTCGATACAGCGACTCGACGCAAAGCTTGCGCAGATCGAGATGCCGCGGAGTCCACTCCCCGCCACGACAGCGAGCTGCACCACTGCCATTGTCTGTATGCACGATGCGGCACGGGGCATGCTGTTGAACAGTGTCTGAGAGGTCAACTCTGCTGGCCAGTACCTTCGGTTCCGCGCGCCTGGTCCAATCAGAGCGAGGTCGTGCTGGCCGTGCAGGACGCAGCAAGCAGCCTATTCAACAAGCCATGGCCTGCATCATCCGCTGTGGCGTGACCTCGCTCATCATCATCATCATCATTACCCACCATTATCGCCAGGCTCACCGGTGGCCGTGGCAAAGGAGACACGAGGAATATGACCACACACCGGGCTCGACGCGGCTGATAGTCGGGGAGTGGCGGTGGGCTCGACAGGTTACCTGAAGATGCCGGCAAACCAAGACATTTGCAACTCGTCTTGCCGTCTTCGTACATGTATGGGAATGCCGTGCCACCACACCTGCAACCCAGTGGCAGTTCGATTTGAGGTCGACGTCGATTTGTGGATTTGTGTCGCCGCGAGCCCACCTTGCGAGCGGACCGGGATGCAGTCTCCACGGAGTCATGGCGCAAGCGGGCCCAGGCACCAAGTTCCCATTCGGGAATGTCGTCAAGCGGCGCCGTTTTGCTTCCTCCGCACTTTTTTGCTTTTGTCATGGGAGACTTTCGTGCTGAGGCGCGTCTTCCCTGCCCGCGCTACGACCGGATCGGGCGGCGCAGCCCGGGACCCCCCTAGCTTGCCCCCCACCGGCTGTGGGAACTCGGCTCCCGCTGAGAGCCCCTGGGCAAGAATCGTCAGCAGAGAAACGCACATCATCGACGGAGTTACAGCGGTAACCAGGCGAGCATCGGCGCGCTCTCTCCCAGCTGCCTGGGACGACCATAACATGCGGATACGACTCTTACACGACTCGCTCGCCTGTCGTCTTTTTAGGGGGCACGCGCGCAACATGACCGAGTCCCGACACATCAACTCTCGTTCCTCGTTTTTCCTTGAGAACATGACTCCGCCGATCGCTTGTGTGTCCTTCCTGCTTGAGAGGAAGCGAAAGACAGCGCGTTGTGCACGCGGAGCAGACTCGAGACTTTGCCTCGGTCCACAACGGCCCCAACTTCCTCTTTCTGCCGCGAGAGCCCGTCATTTGGCTCAGTCTGGACGTTGCGGGTCATGACCAAACCACGGCGGTATCCTGGCGCACAAGAGTGGCGGCTACCTTGTGTGTAGCTGGTGATTTCGTTTAAGCCTCTCCTGCCAATTGCGATGTCAAAGAGGCGTTCGCAACGGCGGTTGAACCCATCTATAACGACTCTGATATTGCCTCCTGCGATGTCGATGGAGCGGGGGAGGGCAGGGGTGGACTGTGCGCATCTCCGCCAGCCGAGTTTTGCTGGGGTCTGTCGGTTTCGTCGTTGTCTACCCTGGTCGAGAGTAATCTCGTGAACCGACTTTTTCCCCTCTCTCAAGGACGGGGCCCTTCGTCGGCGCGTTTATCACCCAACGGTCTTCTAGAAAATTGCGGGCCACAAGCTGTCCACCCAGAGTCCCTCGGAGGATTCTCGTGCTAATCAGATGCCCCTGTTTTCCTCGGCCGAACATGGTAGTCGAACCGGGGCCCTGCTGCCTGAACCAGGATTGGATGGAGGAGGGGCCGAGGGCGGACGTGCCGTTTTGCCCGCCATCCCCCCCCCTCTGATCGCTTGGCGTCGCAAGATGCGCCCCCCCTTTTCGCAGCCACTCAGTACCCCCATCCTGCTGCTGCTGCTGGTCATGGTTCTGCTCAACGGGCCATTCCTCATCCAGCCCGCGCACTGAGTGTCCGAAGGCCCTGCTGCTGATGTTGCTTCCCGCTCGGCAGAGGTCAGGCAGGGCAGGGCTGTCTTGAACAGCTCTGACCTTGTCTTGCATCGTCCATCGAGGTACCTAGATACACCCCTCCACCCCTGCCTTTCAAGGTTCGCGTGCCACCGAGAAGCTGGAGGTCGGTACAGATCTGTACTGCTCCTAAGAACTGCTCGAGGATGGTTAGTTGCTATGGGGCTGCTCGGTTCGAGATCAAGATCATGTTATCCTATGCCATCGACCTCTTTGCCTCACCAGCCCAGGAGAAACAAACCATAGCAGCCATTGCCTGAGAAGGTGTGCAATCACACCCTGGTCCTTGATGGGGTCAGGGCCCCGGCCGGTATCTTGCCCCATCTGAAAGAGCAAGGGGCCTCGGGAATGCCTGCCAGATCGCCCCCGTTTCTCAACCTCCTTCCCTGTATGGTTGGAACGCTTCTGCACCGGCCCTGCAAGCGGTGGTGAACACTCCCCTCGGAGCCCACCCATGAGAAGCCGCTCGGGGGGCCTTGGCCTCGCCTCTGTGCCCTTGCCGCACCCCCTCGGGCCAGTGCCGAAGCCTCTCTCATAAAAACGGCCCCGTCCAGCGCCTGACAGTATTGGCTTAACTATACATACAAGTACATACACGCCGCCCCTACAACCCGGTCGTGGCTTGCGGTCCATTTCTTGCCATTCCTTTCCCTCGACCGCCAGACCAAAACTCCCGACCCTGTTTTGATCTTGGAGTGGTCCATCTTCACACGCTTTCTGACAATACGCCGTGCCGTCGAACTCGGGAGAGGAGGCGTAGGGCAGGTCCTGTCACAGTTTAGCTGCTTGTCCATCGCAAGTCTTGTGGCGATAGAGTTAACTGCTCCTGGGGATAAGGGCATGCTCCCATGTCAGCCACAGCAACCTACACGATGGCAGAGCTGAGGGCTGAGTCGCAACACGGCACCCTGTGGTCCAACTATGGAAACACGGTACAAATGGCCGGCCGGTTTAACCCGCAGGACCCATCAGCATCGGTGCCACCACCATCATCATCGCATCTTGTGCGTCCGAGGAGCCACCACACCATGGATTATCCGCAGTACCAGCCTGGCCGGCCCGGCCAAGAGGAGGGCGAGCCGTACGACCGATACCCGCATCCATCAATGAATATCCCCAGCATCAATAGCTTAAAGCGGCCATACTCGCAAGTGGACCAGGCCCCGTACACCGAGATGGTCCAGGACCTGCGGGATGACTACAAGCCGCCAAACCACGAC
The DNA here is from genome assembly GCA_023383405.1 of Chaetomium cochliodes. Classification (NCBI taxonomy): domain Eukaryota; kingdom Fungi; phylum Ascomycota; class Sordariomycetes; order Sordariales; family Chaetomiaceae; genus Chaetomium; species Chaetomium cochliodes. Next base: position 2,713,065 of record JAKWJL010000002.1, on the reverse strand, counting down.
CAAAAGCTCCTGTCGTTTAAGAAGGTCGGGGACAAGCACACCATCGTCGACGCAAAGGGCCGGATCCATGAGATGGAGATTGATGCGCAGCTGCACGGCATGTTCTTTCTCTCCGAGTTCCCCTCGGGGGCGGGCGACGGTAACGCGCTCAACGCCGAGTTGACGTGCTACCGGCGTAACCTTTTCCAGATCAGCGGCAGCCTGTGCTTCCCACAGATCCCGCTCTCGGTGCTGCTCGAGTCGGGCGAGACGAGCCAGATTAAGAACATGGAAGTCAGCATCTCGGCCATCGAGTCCGTCGACGGCCACCCGGTGCGCCTCATCGTGATCCCTTGGAAGACGCCGCCGCCGAACTCGCCCGAGACGAACCAGGCGCCTGACCAAGAACCCCCGACGCTACCCCTGATTCCGCCGTCCGAGGAGGAGGAGGAGAACGGGGGCGACCATTACGCCATTTACCCGATCGGTTGGAGGCGGCTGCAATTTAGGATGTAAGCCGCGCGCGCTGGCCAACGTTTAAAAAGATAACTGCTAACCCGAGATTCCAGAGCGACTGCAAACAATGGGAGGAGGAAGGAGCTCCAACAGCACTTTGTGCTGCACCTGAAGCTGCACGGCACCCTGGCCAACGGGCAGAAACTGGTGCTTTCCGAGATGACCACAGCGCCCATCGTCGTGCGCGGGCGGAGTCCGAGGAATTTCCAGGCACGGAAAGAGATCCCGCTGCTTGGGTCAAGTGCGGGTTCGCGGGGACAGACCTTGGTCGAGACGGGCCATGGTATCGTCGCGCAGGCTGTCATCCTCAACAAACCCCCGTACGACTCGCGACCGCGGCTATCGAGCCTGGATGTGCCCCGGTCTGCCTTCACATTTACCGCGCCGAAGCAAATGCCGCAGAGCCCGATGCAGATGCGGTCCAAGTGAGTTTTCTCCCCAAGTTTTACTCCGCAACAGGACGAGCGACGGGGAGAGAGAGAAAGGGGCAGTTAACTAACAAAACACGCGCAGCTCTTACCCAACAACATGGAACCCTCCCCCGCAAGTCTCGATGCCGCACACTCCGGGGTCGGCCACCTACCCTACCTCCACAATACCCCCAGACCCGTACCCGAAAATGCCCCTATCCGGGGCTCAAACCTTCACGGCTGAACCGCAAGAAATGCCCATGCAACCGACCTCGATGGGGCCCTCAGTCCAGCTTCCGCTTTCAGCATCTCACGATCCACACCAACACCAACATCACCAGCATGCCCACCAACAACAACCTCAGCCCCCGATCCGCACCCAATTTGCCACCTACACATCAGCCCCGCCTCACCACCTTTCTCTCTCCTCAACGACGGGCACCACCTCCCCGGACAACTCGCTCGCGGTGCCCCGCTACATCGGCGACACTAACCCGCGGCCGTCTAAGTCGCCGCGCCATGCGAGCCACCAGTCGGTCACCTCGTCGATCTCTAACGAAACCGCGTCGGGCGAGTACCGCTATGGTCCGCCCCCTCCTCAAACGCAGGGTGGCGGCTACCCAGCGCCGGAAACAAGCCCGCAGAGCCAGCACCCCGCGCTTCCCCCGCCTCCGCAAATCGGGGCAGGGCAACAAGGCGCCTACGGGCAAGACGGAGGGGCCTCGCAGCCTGCGGGGGCCGGACCTGGCGGACAGGCGCCGCCGCCTCGGGATTACTTCCCGACGTCGCAGGGGTGGACGACGACGGCGGGCGGCGGAGGAGACACGAGTGGCGGGCCCGGGCAGGGCGTGGAGAGGCCGTATGGCTACCCCGCCGCTGCTGGCGGGAGTGGCGCCAGCGGGCATCATCACGGGGTGAAGGCAGAGACGCATCCCCACGCGGGCGCGGGCGCTGCGCAGACGGCGCCGCAGAGCGGTTATGGCTATGCGTGGAACACGGCGTGAGGTCACACACGCACACACTGACGCTCACGCGTGACCGACCAAACATATTACTTGTCGACGGATTTGTACACTACTAAAAGGGAAACACCGCGCCGTCACTCCGATCAGCAGCTTGCCTTCTCCCCGCGACCGCTGCCTCGAGATCTTCAACACATTTGAACGATTCGAATCGAAGACACTACTGGAAAACGGATAGGGGAGTAAAAAAGGGGGGGTTACGATACCGATAACACACAAAACCCGGTTGTGTATTTGGCGGTACGTTGGGGGAGGTTCGGCTCGGTTCGGTCTCGAAAAACAACTGTTGCCGTGTTTTGAGTTTTCTGTTTGCTGTTTTGTTTCGTTTCGCATGGCAGGCAGAATACCTTGGTAGCACTTGGGGGGGCGGGGAGGTTGTGATCGTTTATTTTCCTATTGTTTCCTTTCATTTGTTCCGACATGTTTCATCACCGGCTCTGTCCATTACCCGATCATCTCCCATCCCTTCGTTTTACTTGTGATGTTTACATTTACACTTCATGGAGAGCAAGCAGCGGCTGTTTGGATTGATACCACATGTTATGTTACCCCATTTACACTTCTACTTTACTGTTACATTGCATTTACGATTGATGAGTTTGAGTGGATTCATTCCCCTTCACCGTCTGTTGCTTGGTCAAACCAGGCTGATACTCCTGGCCACTTTCGTTGGCATGTATGTACTGGGTGGAGGAAGGGAGCGGGGAAAGTTAGCATTGCCGTGTACCCATCGCTTGCACGGTGTTGTACATAGCGAGCTAAAATTGAAACATATCGAGTCACGAATTCTGCGAAGCGTTGTTTCATGGCTTTGTGCATTTTGTTCCAAACATGTCCGATGGGGCTCAAGGGCTTGGAAATCTATTTATAAGTTCCCCGGTTCTCCGCAGAGCCTGCCTTCAGCCGTCAACATCAACTACCGATGCTATTACAACCTTGGGTATACGACGGCGTGGTTTCACTGGAAATGACTTTGCAATGCGAGACTCAACCGGGTTACCCACAGGGGGCTCAACCTCTTGCTCTAGCCTGTTTCCGAGAAACATCACGAGGACATTTCGCTTGTTCATGTTGGTGCTATCCCCGAGCCGTCCGTCTGAGCCTCCGACAACGGATGATAGCGGTCTGCAAGTCATGGCAAAACTAGACGACGGAAGGCCATCTCCGAATCGCTCATTGTGGGCTGGAAGATGGCTGAGTTCAGGGGTTTGTGATCCAGGGGCTGGAAATGGCGGATATGTCCGGGGTTAGGGTTAGTATCGGATGCTGCCAAGCTGCGTCTGGGCTGACCGCGAGCCGGCGCACATCTGGCTGACAGCTGCCGAAAATTGCCAACCCTTGCACGCGATCGATCTCAACCCTCAACACCAAGCTTCACATCCCAACTCGCTCACCAACATCTCAAATTTCGACCACCATCACCCATAGAATTCAGTCTCACTTTTATCAATTCACCATGTTTGACCTCCCAGACGCAAAGCGGTAAGTTCCGGTATCCAATACCACCATCAAAAAGCCAACCACCGACTAACTCAACCCTACAGCGTCCGGCGAGAGGATCTCTACGACTCATCCTCCGAGCGGCACTCCAGCCCAGAGGCAGACAATGAAGAGGCAGCAGCCCTGCGGGCGAAACTCAACGCCCGACTCTCCAGTCTTCTCTCACTAGACCTGGGGGTGGTACCAGCGGCCACCGCACCATCACCAGCGAGGGCACAACCCACCACATCCCCAACCAAACCCGCCGATGACAACACCGACAGCGACAGCGACAACGAAAACGACAGCGACAACGACAACGACAGCGACGACGACAACCAACCCCCACCCCAACCCCCCAAACAACAAGAAGAACCCCCCAAAGAACCAACTGAATTCGCCTTCCGCCTCTTCGCCACCCCCCTCCCCACCACCACCAACCCATCAAACCCAAACCCAGCACCAACTCCAGCGCCCACCCCAAAAGCAATCCCCAAAGTCGTCCTCCTCCCCGACGACGTCGAACTCCGACACGACGGCCCCGCCCTCTCGCAGCGCCCGCTGTCGCACTACCTGCGCGGGGAGCTGAGCGCGCGCGAGAGGAGCCAGTTCCGTGCGGCGGCGGTGGGGGCGCGGGAGGTGCGTGAGTGGGCGCGGGGGAGGGCGTGGGGGTTGGAGGTGCCGTGGCGGGTTATTACTGTTACTGGTGTTGGGGTTGTGGGTGGTTTGGGGGTGGGGGGGAGGTTAGTGGAAGGGGGAGGGGAGATGGTAAGGAGAAGAGAGATGGTAAAGGGGTGGTGGGTGGAGAGGGTGGTGTGAAGAGGAAGCGATTGGGGAAGAAGGGGAGGATTGTGTTGAGGAAGCGGGAGAAGGCGAGGAAGGAGAGTGCGGCCGCGGCGGAGAAGCAGAAGATGAGTAAGGAGGAGCATTTGAAGGAGAAGAAGAAGCGGTTGAATAGGGAGAAGAAGCTGAAGAGGAGGATGAAGGAGAAGGAGAAGAAGCTGGGGGCGAAGGGAGCGGCGGGAGGGGAGGGAGCGGCTGGGTCGGACTCTGAAGGGAGCGGCGGGGAATAGTTAACGAAGGCTGGAGTTGTTGTGTAAAGAGAAGTTGTATACCTACCCACCTACCTACTTGTGTTGAGAAGCAGCGGAGGAACCGAGGTTACTGTTTAAGGGGCGAGACACATAACTCTTATTTCCCTGATAGATAACCCTCGGAAGCGGCCCTCAAGGGGATACTTTCTTGAAGTGTTTTCTGTTCCGGTTCAACCCAAAGAAGGAGGCATGTTCTGCTCGTACCTCACGTCAAAGTCATTAAAAAAAGCAACATGATCTTATCTGATTTCATCACACTGTGTTGTTGGTGCTCATGTTTCCCGTGCGCTAACACGCTAACACGGGCCAAATTGTGCCTCGAGAGTGGGTCTGGGTTAGGTGTGGGGGGTATCTAAAAGTCTTGGCCTTGATGTTGGAACCCTGCATCCTCCGACTCTCGACCTCCACTGTTCGCCCGCTGCCGCCAAGAGCGGTTGAGCTCCCCGCCAAACAACCATGAACGCGCTGTGGTCATCGCGTGCCTCGCCCGACGGCGCCGCCGCGGCAGGCGACAAGCCGTCGGCCGATAACCAAACAGACGAAACGACGACAGAAACGACGACCGCCCCTACCACCGAAGACACGAACATGACCGACTCCCCAGACTCGAACCCAGAAACCGAGCCCCCCAAGCGACCACTCCTCCAACGAAACCATCCCTCTGTTCCGCCTCCCCCAGTGCCGCCTGCACCCTCCGCACCAGACCCCCCGAACTTCCAACTCCAGACCAACACCGCCGACAACAATGGCCCACCGCCCCAACTCCAAGTCCAAGTACCCCTCGGCCTACCCCCCGGTCCACCCCGCGGCCAACAACAGCAGCAGCCACCACAGAACCAGCAACAACAGCAACAACAACAAGAACCCCCCCAACCGCCTACACAACCGCAAGACTCGCTCTCCCTCGCGCAGCTCCGCCGCGTCGTCGCCGAGTTCCCGCGCGCCGAGCCCATCGCCTACGACTACGTCTATGCCGACACGGCCCCCCTGCGCGAGGAGATCGACGAGTGGTTCATGTACAACTTCTGGCAGTGGGTGCGCCTCAACGCCGCCAACCGCGCCTTCTACACCGCCTGGGTGCGTCTGTTTGCCCCGCCCGCTACGGCTGCGGCTGCTGCTGCGGCGGCGGCTGAGGGCGGGGGCGGGGGTGGGCCGAGTTGGGATGGGCTGGGTGATGGGGAGGGGGAGGAGGAGGAGGGTGGTGGGGGGGTGGAGGCGGCGGCGGAGAGGAGGAGGGCTTTTGTGGCGGCTTTGTTGGAGGGTGTGAAGGGTGGGGATCGGATTGCGAGGGCGGAGGCGGTGGGGGCGGTCGTGTATTTGGTGCTGGGGAGGTGGACTGAGACGGTCAAGGGGGCTGGTGTGCTGGGCGCTGATGTGCTGGAGGGGAAGGCCAAGTCTGCTGCTACCGACGAACAGCTGGAGGCGATGAAGGAGGGTGTGAAGTTGGTGGCTGAGTGTGGCGGGTTAGAGATCGTGTGGGAGGTTCTGAGAGGGGTCTTTGAGCTGTTTTGGTGAGTGCTGCGTGGAAGGTTGAGACTGGACTGGGCGGCGTATGCTGACTTTGCAGGTCCGATGAGCTCCCGCAGAACGTGCAGATGGCGGCCGAGGAGCTGATCCATCTGATGACCGTCTTATATATGGCCATCCAAGAAGTGCTGGATGATCCCGAGGGGATGGCCGATGTCCGGCATAGGCTGCGTATGTTGCAGACGCCTGCCACGGGTACTAACTGCTAACCACTAATAGTTGCCCTTAATCCCGGCTTGATCAGCTTCATGCTTCAGGTCATCATGAAACTACGATGGGACGAGACGAATATCCTCCCACAGACTCAGGTAAGCCTCGTGTGTCCCATAACATTCATGATACTGACCGGTTAGATATTCCTTCTCTTCTGGAAGTCCATCTTGCTAGTGTTCGGCGGCTCTGAAGAAATCGCCGAGGCCAAGAAGGCCACCAGCGAGCAGACAGGCTGCGAGGACAAGGACACCATCACGGCGTCGCCCCTCGACTACCACGCATTCCGCCAGGAGATCACCTCCAAGTATCCCGCCTACATTCCTCCCCAGCCTCTCCTACCCTTGGAACCAGAGCAGAATACCATCATTCCGCAGCTACCCAACCATCCAGTAAGAAACAATGGGTCTAACGGGGTTCATCCTGTCGCCCCTGGTCCGGGCGGAGGGGCCTCCATTCTGCACCAGCCAGTCCACATCGCCACTCCTGCTCCGTCACCGCCGCCGAGCCCTGGAGTTGGTGGTAAAGGCGGTAAAAAGCAGAACTACCAAACGAATCAGAACTTTCCGTTCATGTACCCACCCCTCGATGCCTCGAGTAACAGCGCGGGCGGCAAGGGCGGTGCTGGGCTACAGGACTTGTTGGTTGGCAGGAAATGGGAGGGCAGCGATGTGCCGGCTTCCATTCTGGAGGCTGGTGAGCTTTTTTCAAAGCGAGTGCGCATGAGCCGCGCTACACGGCAGCTGTGGGATGAACGCGAGGAGTTCCTCAAGTTTGAACGAGGCTACGATGCGGACAACGACATCATCGATGAGCTTGATCTGTCATCGCTGACACTTGAGGAAAAGGAGGAACTGGGTTTGAGCAAGTCCACTGATGATAAACCCCGTGCTCCGTCTACCCCTGGGCCAGACTATGGGCCGCGCGGGGTTAGCCAACAAATAAAGGGGCGGTTGGATGCCGTGGAGGAATTCTACGTGAGTTGACCGAATATCTCGCCCTGTGCCACCAAGCTAACAGCTTCGCAGAAAGAGGCCCTGCCGCAGCTTCAGTCGCTGGTCATTGTCCTCCTAAGGCAGATCACGGCGATGACTAGTAACTTAGCCTCGCCCCAGACTGCCGGCCCCCAAGGTCCGCCCAGCGCACGTCCGAATGGCGGCCAGCAAAATGCACCCAACGGCCCGAACGGTGCCCCGAAGGGTGATCCGTCCTCGCCGCTGGACGCCGACGTCGATGAGCTGCGGAGCCGAGAAATCGCCGCCAAAGCCGTGACTGGTACCTTGATACTGCTGCTCAAGTGGCTCAAGCTCTCCCACGTCCTCAAGTTCGAGTACATGACTCAGCTCCTCCTGGATCTTAACTATCTCCCGATGGCGCTGAAGATCTTTGCCATGTACGATGTTCAGCAGGTCGTCGAGAGCAGGACGGACCGGCTGGAGCATAGGTCAGTTCCGGCCGACCTCATCCGTTATCACGGTTAATGGTGCTAACGGCAACAGCTTCTTCTACTTCTGCGGTTCCCGCGCAGGCGTCATCCCGCCGCAACACACTGTCCCGAACCCAACAGCAACTGAATTCGAGGACATGAGCGACGACGACGCCGCGCCGCCGCCCATCAAACGCAAGCGCTCACCCCCCAATGCCCCCTCCGAAGGCGAGGCCACCTCCGACTCCTCCCCCCCCGGATCATCCGACCCCTCCGCCGCCAACTCCGAAACCACCGAACCAACCACCGACCCCCCTCCCCGGCCGGAGGTCGACGAGCTCGGCTACCCCATCAACCCGCTCCCCACGGAGCCCATAACCGACTTCTCGCGCCGCAACTTCTTCTCCCTGATCAACTACCTGCGCATCATGCAAAAAGTCTGCAAAAACCGCGCCCACCGCAACCTGCTCATGGTACAATACAAGTCCTCCAACATCCTGCGCAAGTCCCTCAAGGTGCCGCAGCACGAGCTCCGCCTCTACACCCTCAAGCTCTTCAAGAACCAGGTCCCCTACACCGGCCGCAAGTGGCGCCAGTCCAACATGCGCGTCATCACCGCCGTCTACCTGCACTGCCGCCCCGAGCTGCGCGACGAGTGGCTTGTCGGCGCCGCCGTCGAGGACCAGGTCGATGATGCCGTGCCCCTCGAGCAGGCCCTGCGCTCGCTGACGCATTGGTCGAATCTGAGGCGCTATCCGGATCAGATGACCGCGGGCGGGGATGGTGCTGGTCCTGGCGGGGTGGCGCTGATGCGCCAGGCGATGAGGGAGGAGCAGGACTTTTTTGTGAGGGAGTTGGAGAAGGCGGATTGGAGTTGGCTTGCGGAGGGGGGCGGTGGTGCGGGTGGGAATGGCGCGGGAGGGGAGGAGGGTGGTGGGGAGGGGGGGATGGGCTGGGAGGAGGGCGGTTGGGGGTGATGGCCGGGTGGTGGTGGTGATGGTGGTTAGTTAATTTGGGCAAGGCTAAGTGTGGTAGAGGGGGCATGGGTTTGGCTATACTAGGTGTAGTAATGGACTTTGTAGCGTTGCACTATGCTACGGTGCAAATGAGAGCCATTCTCTGGGATGGAGTCCTCTGCAGTGGACGTGAAGAGTGACCCAAGTACTGTTAATCGCTTCATCCGCCGTCGTAGCCGCTGCACCAGCGAACACCCATCTCTAATACTCAACACATGGAATTGGCAGTGGGACTAAGATTGGATGGCGAAGAAAGGATATCCATTTGTTTGTTTCATTTGCCTCATGATCCATCTCATCATACATATCCTCCTCTTCCTCTCCCCTGTCTCCCTGCGGGAGACAAGTCATTCATGACTAGTGTCTGCAGCAGCGGCAGAGTTCGTCAAAGCATGGTTAGCAAACCTGCTTGCTCCCATGTTTCCTGCCATGCGGGTATGGCTTCGTAAAAGAAAAGAAATACACCGCTGCGCAGAGCAGGTGTGGAAGTGACCGTAGAAGTGAAACTGACAATGTCCTCCGTGATATATCCAACAACGGCAGCACCTGCTGCCAATACATGCGGCTTGCGCAATAGAAATAAAAGGAATGCCTCCTCAACCGAAAAAGAAGAAGAGAAAAAGAAAAAGAAAAAAAAGAAAGAAAAAGAAACGAAAATCGCCGTCTTGAGACAGACTGGTTCCCCAACTCCTCAACAACGCCTTGCAAAAAAAGAAACGACGATTAATCCCAAGCTCCAGGTTCTGCTGGCACTATATGGTATCAGGTGGTTGGTGGGGTATATGCATCAATCGGCCGTACCAAGCGGCGCTTCTATCAGATGACCGACCCCTTTAACACCTGGAAAATGCTTCGCACACGAGAGACCGCACAATTGTTATGCCTAGTTGCCGGCCAGGTCTAGATCCAGTCGCCTTTGGCGTTCGTCATCGGCGTAGTCTCCCCCGTGCCACGGCGCCGTGGCGGGCTCCGAGGAGGGCTACCGGGCACCTTAGGTCCTGGAACGCTGAAGCCGACACCCTTGGGGCTCGGCAGCCTAGCCTTGGATGGAGAACTGGGGCTGTAGACCTTCGGACTCAGGGTGAATTCCTCCTGCGCCGGCTCGGCTGCGGGGACTTGGCTATTGATTTTCGGGACGGGCGGGAGGGTCTTCATCTTGGCAGCTTTGACGGGGTCTCTTTGTGACTCCTCGCCTACCGCTTCGGCAGACGGGATAGGGTCAGTAGAGCTAGCACCGACGGCCCCGGCGCGTTTGGGGCTTTGCGTGTCAAGGCCCGGGGGAGCGTTGGGGCAGCCGAGGGTGTGGACTACATGATCACTCGCCACTATCTTGTTCTGGGACAGTGGAGGCATGTCGTCAACCGAAGAAAGGCGAATTCCAATCTGAACAGTGGCTGAGGATACTAAGGAGGAGTCCCTTCGGTGGCGCATGTTTGAGAGGTTGGCCATCGATGGAGGCGGTTTGAGGTTGTCGGCGGGCGAGTACGTGGTGGCAGGCAGTAGCAGCGACGCCTTGGAAGAAATGGTACCCCTCGGAAATAATGAATATGATCGTTTGCGCATGTGGGGGCCAGCGTTTGTCTGGGGAACGCGTGCGGGCTCTGGCGCTTTGGGCATCAGGATTGATGCCACGGTCGAAACCAGCCTGTTAGAACGCATGGAGTCCGGGCTTCGTCTGCCATGCCTAAACGAGGTCGAGTTTATGCTCCGGCCATCTAGCGCTTCCTCATCCTTCTCAGTGGTGATCAAACTCGTTTCGCTACCCACTCGGCGCAGGCCCCGCGGGCCAGCCACTGGATTCATCGAATGGCCATCGACGCCGTCGTCGGGGTCGTTGGGATCCTGGCGCTCAGCCTTGTACCCAGCCCTTCTGTTTTCGTACTCTCCAGCCTTGTCCCTGGGCCCAACAGTCGATGAGGTGCTGGATTTGAGGAATAGATACAGCCCGCCGTTCAACAGTCCTGAGACGCTGGCCACGACCGAGGCGATCATGGCGAGGGTGGGGGCGTTTTGACTAGGTTCTCGGGGCTTATCCAGGAAACCTTGAACGAAGAAAAACGGAATCATGAAAGACTGTAACGGGTGAGCGACGAAAGCTAGGTGTAGACGACCGGAGGGTTACATACGTTTGAGATGACTGCGAGGGCCAGAAAGTATACCATTCTGGATGCGGCAACCCGGGCGGTCACCTCGACTCTGATGCTGCGGTGCAGACGAAGAAACACGGTGACGGCAGATGCCAGGACAGTAGACGCTATAGCGACGAGGAGGCCGAAGCACATGACAGAATAATGAGCAATAAACCAAAAGAGGGAAGTTATGCAGAAATCAGCAGGTTGGTCGAAGGTGACGACGAGAAAGTTGGCGAGGATAAGCATTCCGACGATGGAGAGGCAGATAGAGACGTTGTATTTTCCTCTGGGCGCGAAGGGATTCTTTTGAAGGGCTCTGATGGCGAGCTCGGCGCCGAAGACAAGCTGCGTGTAGGGGGCAACAAACACGGCTACTCGAGTGTCAGCCAGCACACAACCCCTCGATCCGCCAGCAGCGGTAGTTCACTTACCGGGTAGCATGAGCTGCGCGATCCATATACACCCCCTGCCCTGAAAGTTGTCCAGGCCCCTAGACTGAACGCCAGCAAAGATAAGGCTTTGAATGAAGATGCCGACGGATAACACGAGGGGGAAGGTCTCGGCCTCGGGAACAAAATTGAAGCCATTGCGCCTGGGATTTGTGAGCGACCGTCTCGACCCAAGAAGAAGCGCGGAGGCCCTACCAAAACCTGAAATTCCTATCGTTCCTCCTTTTCCGGAAGTAGGATTCGCACAGAATGCCCAGAGCAGTAGCAAAGGCGGCTATGATGTTGAAAGAAGCCAGGATGATGGCCGAGGTCCTGATGGATTTGACGGGGGAGAATCTCAACTCGTTGAAGAACATTCGCTGGTTGGCAAATTGGGTTTGGTTGAAGGCATTCCTCGACCTGTTGAAGCTGCCTTGCTGGTTCATGAACCCCGTGTTGTCGTCCCGCGACTCCAACCACCCGACGCCCCCCGCGACTCCGGCATATGGATATGGCGACATTGGGCTGGTTAGGTGGGCGGCCACGGAGGCTGGCGATGGCGATGAAGCCGTGGTAGCGCCGTACAACTCTCCTGTCGTTAAGTCATCTAAACCACGTCGATCTCGTAGACACGTCGTCGTCGTCCGATGGGCAAGGAAGGGAAAGGAGAGAGTGCGGCAGACAGAGGAGGAGGTGCAGGGCACAGTAACGTTAATGGTATCATCCATCCCAAGGGCGATGCCGTGGCCGAGCAGGGGTTGGCACACCTTGAGCTCAACCACGGGCCAGACGAAACAATGCCTGAGCGACCCAGCACTTGCTAGCTCGCCCTCCGGCCGGGAAGCGTGACAAGGGCCAGGGGAGGGAGGACGGCTGGGTCGAGAACGGGAAGCACGCACCCCCCCTGGCAGTGGAGTCCCCTTCCAGAAGTCCCCGGATACTAGTGCCGGCCAAGATGCATGAAGCTTGAGACAAGTATGAGCAGGCCCAACACTTGCTTTCCCCGCGGTGGCGTTGCTGTGCCACCTTTACGCAAGCATTCTGAGAGAACTGGACGTATCATGATATCATGAGGTAAAAGCTTGGTTGGTCCTTGGAAGACGTTCCTGTTCCTGATATTGTTGAGATGAGACGGAGTCAATCCCAACCAACCCTGGAGGTTGGATCCTTTCGCTCTCCTACACCGGACGAATACACGACCGTTGAGAAGCCATCACTCGAGCACATCCATGAGCGCCGAGGCGGGAGGTGGAGGGTATGGAGCCCGTCTGGAGATGCGATACGAAGATGGCGGTTTGGCGAGTGCTTTGGCGAGTGCTTTGGCAACGATCTGGTGAGTGGCGAGCAACCATGGTGCCTCCTTGGCGGGGCAGTGCTCAGAGTGTGATTTTCTGGGATGCGATGGAAAGAGCTGGATCCGGTGTCGAGTCTACGCCGGGGCGGGTTCGGCAGGTTCGACCTCGCGGGGGTGAAAAGCTCTGCAAGCTTGACAAGCTCAACGGGCATTGGCGGGGAAGGTGCCAGGCATGAGTTGCACCGTGCGGTTGAGGCAGACCTGTGACAGCCCCACGTTTCGCTTTCCTGCAGGAACCACCCTTGGCTCGAGCTCCTGGGTGGCACTTGCTGCTTGCAGCCATCAACGCCAAGCTTCAGAGCTCATCCAGGGATGACCCTGGTCGCCCATCAAACAGCGAACCTTCCTTCCACGTCAAAACCTCAACATCCAAGCCAAAGGTGACGGTTTCCTCCGAAAAAAAAAAAAAACTCTGTCACAAATTCTGTCGTTCTGAGCTGATTCATGCTTTTAGAAAAAGTACCTTAGCCCGTCTGACTTATTTACCTCCAATAGGCAGGCAGAGTATGTCGAAGTCTCTCTCGACGAGGGGATGCCAGCCCTCTTAAACATAGCGTCGACTGTACACAGTATACCACAATTCTCAAAAGTCGAAACAAAATTCAGCAAGCAGAGAACCTGCATATGGCCGCCGATCCACGTGTGGAATGGGTCATACTCGTCTCATGATAGTGTTCTCGGTCTTGATGGACGACCCACCCTAGCGGCCTAGCCCCGTCCGCTTCCACGGGCTCCGGACGGCTTTCCGTCTTTCGGTCCACCTTGGAGAAACATTACGATGGGAAACCGTCCGATAAGAAAACCTTTCCGGTGCCCACTGACCTTCTTGACGTGGCATGGCATTGCTCCACGGGTCCCTTGTCCCTCTGTTCGGGGTTTAGTGTCCACTCAGCTTTGTCCGTTCACCACGGCAATACGACCCCTTGTATCAAACTCTCGGAAAGCCCACTTGCCATGGATTGGTGGGCAAGGGCTCGACTCCGTTCAGGGGAGCTCGCCACCCGTCAGCACTCGACTTCACATACCGATGTACATGTACGTAGCACGCTGCTACCAGCGCCGCCTTGCAGGTCCTTCGCGGAGGAACGCAAAAAGAAAGCTTACTCCAGGAGCAGATTTGAGACTTTCGTAGCACATTTCGACGATACCATACTTGTATAAACTGGAGACGAAGGAAGACTTACATACTAGAACCTATCGCAACAACGCACCCCCCTCGCTCCCGCTCCAGCAAGTACCCAAAATACCGGCTCGGCCGGAACCCGGAAGTAGCCGAGGGGAGTTCATCGGAGAATATGGGCAAGCGCACGGGTCGGGTCTGAGAGCCCACCATCTTGGCCATCAAGGTTGCGAGGGATCCCTAACCATCCTCTCTGGCGACCTCTACTACGCACATGTGGAAGAGAGGACCTAGCTTCAGGGCATGGCCGGAAACCTGGAAGCTGATCGTTCCGAGATTACGAGATCCTTAGAGAGCAGCCAAGTTCGCGGCCCGTGGGTTGCCCTCTTCTTCGTGGTACTCCCCAGTCAAGCCAAGCCACCTTCTCCGTGAGAGTGCTCAGACATCTGGCCAAGGGCAAATGTGGCTGTGGCGTGGGTTGACTGACGCTCATGGAGTATGAAGTATGAACTGAACTTATTACCCTCATATTTATAAGCTACCGATGACAACGCTGACCAAGTCGACACCGGCCTTGTTAACTCTCATGTACCAGCAACTATTCAAGACGGTCTTCTCATCACTTCCCCACGGGTGCCTTCACACACACACTCCGTGCATGGACTGAAATGCACCAGTCCCTTACTTCAACCACTTTCATCTATCTTCTCAAATTAACCCCACCTACTACTTCCCAAGAAGTCAAATAAAACTAGATTCTCGAACTAGAAGATACAATTCCTTTCGCTATTTCACTGTGTTAGTGCTGATGGGTTGTAGGGTTAGGGTTGCTAGCTTGTTCTCGAGAAGGGGGCTTGACTCAGGGGGGCACACCACTGCATACTACATAGTTAGTTATCCAGTTGCCACAAGAAGGCTGTCACAAGTTTTGGTCTGGGTGACTTGAGCGACTTTTATTCGCTCACATGCCCCCAGCCCATTTCGGTGTGGGTGGCTGGGACAGAAGCAGCCCGCCGCAGCGGCCCGAACCCCATGCACATACATATCCAGCTGTGATCTGAGCCACCAACATGCATAAGGCAGACCTGCCAAGGCGTGCCGTGAACCGCCAGCCACCAACTCAAGGCCGCCGGTCTCAGCCTCGAGCTTTAACCAGTGAATTCAAAAGCGGGGGAATCGCCTTGCTTGGGTAAATGTGGCGGTTCTGCGAATAGTTTGGTATATTATACGTGATGTAAGTAGTTGAACCATCAATAACGGAGAAAATGAAGATAGAAGATCTCCGACAAAACGGCATTGTCCTCTCCGAATTGCCAGCCCGCGAGGGAGAACTACCCCAGCACATCGAGAGGGTCCGGGCCTTCTTGTTGGATTTTGCTTGCACCCTTGTCGACGGCCTGGAGGACGACGACGATGTTCGGATTGAGAACTATATTCTCCAACGCCCGGATCTTGAAAAGGCCGACAAGGAGCTTCGTGAGGAATACAAAACCATTCGGGATGATGCTAGGATACTCCATCGGGGAAGAGACAGGGAGGCGGAATGGCAGACCTTCTTTCTGATGAACTTCTTCCGCCCGTTGGTGAAAGAGGCGAGGGTGGATGACAAGGACACACGGAAGTAAGTCCGGTCATTGAATTTACTACACCTGTATGCCTGCTGACACCTACAACTTAGCATGGCGCGTGCCAAGTTCTATTACGAGTATTTTGAAAGGTGAGTTCATGAGCCCATGTCAAAGCGACGCGGGGTGGGGGCAGATGATGGGAAAGAGAGCAAGTGCTGACGCTACCTAGCGCGCAATCCCGGCCTTGGACACTCTTCAGAAAGAAGAAAGAGGACGACTGGGACAGAGAGAAAGGATTCAGGCAAGACGACCGAGAGAATCTGACGGAACCCAAGCCCGACTGGGTTGCCTTCTTCCCCATCTACAACTTCCCAGGCGAGCGGATACCGACATCACAACGATGGCAGCTGATGAAAGACCCCAAACCAGCCATAGTCGAGAACTTCTCACCCGCGACTCTCCAGCACTTGGCTCGGCACGGAGTACAGTCCAACACAGCCAACATTTTCCGAACAAACCAAACGCTAGAAAACGTCATCCTGTCCGACTGCCTCTGCTTCCCCTGGCTGATAGTCGAGCACAAAAAGGCAGGTGAGATGGCGCTCGAAGAAAAGTGCCACTGCCAGGCCGCCAACGCGGGCACAGCCGCCGTCATGATGCTCGAAACCCTAGCCCGCATCGTCCCCGGCGTCGAAGAACACACCGCCAACGAATACATCCCGCCCGTGGTAACCATGACCACAGTGGACAAGGTCGTCCGGGTATGGATCACCTACTGCTGCGAGCAACAATCAGACGGCAACGCCGACGACGGCGACACCACGAAATACGTCAGTAGCCATCTTGCTTCCCCCCCCCCCCCCCCCCCCGCGCCCGCTTTCTCCTTGTTCGCCGGCATAACACCCCCCACCCCACACCCCCCTCCCAAATTAACACGACATACACAGAAAATGACCTGCATCTGGCGCGGCGACATGACCCTCGTCTCGGACCTGGTCAAGCTGCGCGCCATCCTCGAGAACACGCACACGTGGGCCATGCGTGAGCAGCGACCCCGCATCTCGGCGTACATCGACCTGTGGAAATATAAATACCCTCCAAGTGCGATGACGACTACGACGACTGCGACGGTGGCTACGGCGACGACGGCGGCGGCGGCGGCGGCGGTGACGGGGGGCGAGGTTGAGGATGATGAGCGGGCCGCGAGTCTGGCGCCTTCGCTGGCTCACTTGAGTTTGCGTTCGCCGGATTTGGGCTCGGCTGTGGATGCGGATGAGCAGGTGGATGAGGCGGTCAGGGCGTTACTTGATGATGGGGTGTCGACTCCGGAGATGGGGAGCGAAGGGTCGGATGGTGGGGATGAGTTGGAGAGTGAGAGTGACGTGGATGCTGAATATGGCCCGGAGAGTGAAGAGGACGGTGACAGTGAATACAACCCGGACGACGAAAATGAGCTGGACGCTGAAGAGGGCCTGGACGCTGCTAAAGAGGGCCTGGACGCTATTAGAGAGGGCATAGGCGCTACTAAAAAGGGCCTAGAAGCTGTTCAAAGGGGTCTGGACGCTGCTGAAAAGGGCCTCTACGCTGGTACTACAGAGGGCTTGGAAGCTGCTAAAGAGGGCTTAGGCGCTGCTCAAGAGGCTCTGTTTGATGCTGAAGAGGCCCTGGAAGGTGCTGAACAGGACCTCGATGTTATTGAAGAGGGCCTAGGTCCTATTGAAGAGGCCCTGGATTACTTGCGTGATCAAGAGGATGTGGAGAGTGAAGAGATGTTGGAGAATCAAGAGGATTTGGAGAATGAAGAGGATGTGGAGAGTGAAGAGAAGTTGGAGAATCAAGAGGATTTAGAGGATAAAGAGGATTTGGAGAATGAAGATGATGTGGAGAATGAAGGGGATGTGGAAAGTGAGGAGGATTTGGGAAGTGAAGAGGACGTGGATATTGAAGACTGTGGTCGGGAAGACGGCCTGCGTACCGGAGACGAATCGGCACGAGAAGAATTCCCAGAACCGGAGGAACTAGCAGAGGAAGAGGAGTCAATAGGGGGAGATTCAGCGGATGACGAGCCATTGACTTGGACGGGGGTTTTAACCTGGGGAGAACAAACGATCGAAGGCAAATCAACACCGGAGGAGCAACCGGTGGTAGAGGAACCAGCTGTATCGGGAGAGCTGATAACACGGGAGGAGTCAGCGTGGGGAAAGCCAGCACCCGACGAGCTATCATCAACACCCAGGGGGCGTGCGGCCTCAAATCAACCAGATATTCGAGAGGAGTCTGTGCTAGGGGAACCGCCATCGACTCCTCAACAGTCACAGCACAGCACGAGCTCAGCTTTTCAGCCTTCTCCGAGCCGGGTTCTCCAGGAATTGGCGTCTGGAGCAAGGCCGTCGTGGCTGCCTCACCAAAACACTGGTCCCGATAGTGACTCGGACCAGCCGAGGCCGTTGCCAGAGGCCATCACGTGGATCAACGGCGCCCACACTTCACTATATTGGAATATATTCAAAAACGGCATTTATCTGCCACACGCCTGGCTACCGGGGGGCAGGATCCGGGTGAAGCTGCCGCCAGCCCCCGAGACACGAGACCCTGTCCCGGTGCAACCGCAAGCCGCACCGGCGCCGGCGCCCCCAGGTCACACATTCTTTGATTCCGGGGCTCTAGCGTGGATCCACCCCACGACAACGACAACCGACATTCACCTACCACCTGGGCGAAGAATCCGGGTGAGGCTGCCAGACCCCAAAAGACAAACCCGTGTTCCAGAGCAGCAGCAGCAAGCGCCACCACCCCCGGATGGAAGAATCAGTATGTTTGAATCCCTCGCTTGGTCATGGATCTACCCCCCTCCGACGAGCGACGCCACGGCCGCCGCCGACGACGACAACGGCGGGTGCGCCAAGAAGACAACGGGATTCGAATTCAAGGCGGCCGCCAACGTCAAGCCAGTCGAGGACCAGCCGCCCCGATTCCGGTTCAACTTCGCCACCACGCCCACACCGCCGGCCCCGACATGGCCGTCGCCGCCCAACCTCGCTTGGGGAGCCAGCGCCTTCCTGCCGCCTACCCCGCCATCAGTCGGAAACAATAACAACAACACCAACAACAATACGGCGGCGGCCTCCTGGAAGCCTCCTTCCGGAGGGGTGGGTTCGGACGGCCCCGCCAGTCCGTCTGCCGGACGCGGTGGCGGTAGTATCTTTTCCATGGAGAACATGCGGGGGGCGCTGCCACCAACGCCCGAGCCGACCCCTTGGAGGGAGAAGAAGAAATCACCTTTCGGCTTTTCGACGCCATGACCGGGGCTGTTCAATGTAATATGTGTTTCTTAACATCAAGAATTTCATGTCATAGCAAAGACAAGATACATATCAAATCACTGCATATTCATGATATGCAAAGAATTGGTTGACAGCGAATATCGATTTTGCCTAGCTAAACAAGCCAGTTTAATCTTGGGGGGTATTGTGATGGTGATCGCGATCCTCCTTTCCTCTCTCCCAGCCCGCAAACCGAAAACCCGAACAGAAAAAGAGAAGAAACCAAGGGATGGTGGTGGAATCTGTAAATCAAGACCTATTCCTTCCCATCCTCCAAAGCAACGCCTGTCCCTCCTTCCTCCCCTCTCTCCTCAAATCAAGCCCCGATCGAAATCATCGTGATGGCGAGATCCGAACCGTGGACTGGTTTGGTTTGGCGAGCGGAAGACAAGGTGGATTTCTCCCGAAGTTGGCAGATTTAGTGGGTGGCGGCCTGCTTGTTGGCCTCGGCCGAAGCGTCGTACTTGTGCTCCTTGGCCTTGTCCCCGATGGCGTCGCCAGCGGCTTGGAGGCTGTTGGGCGATGTTAGAATAAGTGAAGATGGGAAGTGGTAGCTGGGATGAGGAATGCTTACCGAGTGCCGACGCCGGCATTGTTGTCCTTGGCGACGTCCTTGTTGGCCTCCTTGGAAGCCTCGTGGGTGGTACCCTGGATCTTGTCCGAGACGTAGTTGCCGGCCTGCTTGATGGTATCCATTTTGGTTGAGGTTGGGGTCTTTGAAGACTGATTTGTGTGGGAAGTTGTGATTGTTTGTTTGAGAAGGTTGAAGTTGGATGTTTGTGATGATGGTGATGAAGAAAGGAAGATGGTTAGAGTGGTGGGAGGAGGGACGTTATATAGACAATTCGTTCTTCCTTGAGCCTGGGTTCCTCCCCGTTCCTCTCCGTAGGAAGTCACGTTCCAGCCATGTTCACATGGAACGAGGGGTGGTTGCGTGCGCGGAGCGTACAATCAAAGACGTCATACAAGCACGTTGAAAGGCGTCTGATGGATGAAGTTTGCGACCTGCATTGACTCGGTGGAGTGATTGGTCCCTGGCGTTACTTCCAAGTTCGAGCATCGATTCTCGCCCCTTTCCAACTTGGTGGCCGAATCACAGCTCCTGCCCGCCATCTACCATCGAAACCTCGAGATGACGTCCGTAAGTGGGGCCGTAAACGGCATTCCGCCGGACGAAACTCTCCGGTCTTTAGCCCCCCCCCCAGCTCCCGAATCGGAAAAGTGACGCAATGTGGGTCTTTGACGCCAGGGGAGAATATGTGATTGGTTAATCTGGCCAGTTCCCCTGCACACTGACGCCATCTCTCAACTTCGAACACCAACCACAACCAACTACAACCAACCACCACACTGCCACACCAGGGTACCGCTCACTTGGGTTGAGAACCATTGCGGCTGTGGCGCAAATCTACACCATGGGGCCTGCAATGATCTGGCGTGATGCAACAGTATCCGCGCGACGGGCCGCGACGGACTTTTCTTTTCGGTCGTATTACAACCTCACCACCTTCACATGTGATGTGCGACCTGGTAGTAACCGGGCAGCCGGGCAACATCCCTCTTGGAACCCCCTGAGAACACTTGGAAGAGGCAAACAAAAACCTCGATATTGCGGATGTCACCGTCTCCATATCCGCATCTTTGTCGCCTCAACCATCCGAGGCTGACCGCGGCACATCTCATGACCGTCTGTGCGGATGCCACGGTGTTCATCCCTCTTCGGTCTTTGCAGTTCCACGTATTGCGTAATCTCAGACTGCCCTAGCACCGGCCCGTTCTTGCTCAACATCGGAGCTCGCCATGATCCGATTGCTTGTTTCTTTGGTACCACGGCGTGCAAGGTTAGGTCCGCAGTGCTGGTTCCGCGTTGCCACGGCCGGGCCCTCAGCCGACGAGGACGCGGCCTTGTACTTAGTGGTGGTAAAGGGGGAACAGAATATCCTAAGCCCGTAAACAAAACTGATGTGTTACGAGTGACTGGCCATGTGTTCGTCCCTGTTTCATCTCGGGCTGTCTCCCTGTCACGGAGTCGTAATCCTCGTGGCATTGTGTCCGGCTGAGCGGCCCTTGTGCTAGGCCAACCGAGCCGAGGGTGTTGCGGCAAGGCAGCTTCTCGAAGCCTCAAACCACAGCCGGCAGCCTTACTTGGCTTACGAGGTATGGAGGACAGAGGGGACCTGACCGGATATTAAGAATAAAATGGCATTGTGGTTCCATTTCAATTTGTGTTTGTTTGGCAAAGAAGACCAATAGCGATCCGACGAGGAAGACGGCGATGCGAAGAGACGCGTACGGTCTTGTCTATCGAGCCCGGCTCGGTTCTTGTGCGCAACTAGGGTAGCTACCAAAGAAGGTATCCGTATCTTTCCGAGTCAGCCGCTGGGACAGGTTAATGATGTGTATCTGCACAACCACACGCATCAAATGGGACTCTCATTATCTGCCAATAGATTTAACAAGACCAGCAAGAAACAGCTACCGATGCACAAGCCTACCGCTGCGCAATATTATCGCTGGGAATCTAAGGAAGAACTCGAGAATTGAGGCCCCGGAGGAGCTTTATTGATCATG
This sequence comes from Chaetomium cochliodes, assembly GCA_023383405.1. Classification (NCBI taxonomy): domain Eukaryota; kingdom Fungi; phylum Ascomycota; class Sordariomycetes; order Sordariales; family Chaetomiaceae; genus Chaetomium; species Chaetomium cochliodes. The sequence goes on along the minus strand of JAKWJL010000002.1, from coordinate 2,691,890 downwards.
CCGTCGAATCCCGGGATAGTTAAAGTGGGTCTCGGAGTCGATACCTCGGGTCGGAGACGGCACCCGGACGGTACCCCCGGAATTGCCAAGGCCGGCTGACGCGAGGTCTCGGGACCTTTTTCGTTACGAATACACCTTCTCTTTCTTCTTCTAAGTGGAAACCTTCCATGACGGAAACCCGATCTGTAGACTCTGAAATTGTGTTTGTAGGTTGAATTAGTCTAGAGTCAGTGTGTTCATCCGATCAATGGAGGAAGAGTTCATTGCAGCCAAGAAAGAAGAAAGAAATGGCAGCTGGAGTATGTGGGTCGCCTCGTGTTTTTCTGGACCTTCGCAGTTTCCTTCTCAAGAAAACAGACTAGATCAATCAAGCATATTTATCCGATTGAGCTGAATGAGCTACCTGCGCGTAATTATCAGCGCAATGGAGACATTCACATCCCTGGCCGACCGGATCCGAGCCGTGTTGGCAGCCCTGCCTTCCGCTTCAGAGCAATGGGTGCTGGGATCGCCGAGCAACAAAATCATCAACGCGTCGGCGCTGTTGGCTCTGCTTTCCTCAGTCGCCCCTGCCGTACCGGCCGTCGCTAACGTCACACTGTATCAACCTGAAATCCCCATTGCACCGTCTCCTCTTCCTCCGCCCGCCGCTTCCTCTCAGAGCGAGGAGATAATTCGCCAGTTTGTTGAACTCGACCGGTCGACCGAATGGCATCTTGCCCAGCGGGTCCAGTTTGAAGGGGATACCTTCGAGCCGGAGGGTATCGCGCGCATAGCTGACAGCTCGGTTAACGACTTGGATAGCGTCCGGTACTTCGTGTCCGCCGGCGAATGGACCGTTCCGAGGGCAGCAGACACCCACGGGGAGGGGTTTGCTCATATGCTCGTCTTCGACGGAAACGGCCGACGCCTCGCGGACGCCGTGATCACGGAACCTGGGGCGCTGGAGTACCACGGCGGCGGCATCGAATACGACGGAACATACATATGGACCACCCTGGCCCAATACCGCCCCGACTCGACCGCCACCCTCGTCCGGATGCGCCCGGACACCTTGCAGCCGGAGCCCATGCTTCGCATCGCCGACCACATGGGAGCCGTGGTCCACGACCTCTCTACCGGCGACATTCTGACCTTGAACTGGGGCGCCCGCAGCGCGTCGCTTTGGAATCCGAACTACAAGCCCGCTGTCCCGCCCGCCTTCACTGCTCCGCGAGCCGTGGTCAAGAACCCCAGCCACTACACGGATTATCAGGACTGCAAGTTCCTAGGCCATTCTCAGAGATACGGCTTCCGTCCTGTCATGCTGTGCTCTGGCATCACGAACCTCTATGGCACGACTATCGGCGGCGTGGCCTTGGTCGACATGCGGTCCATGGTTCCCCTGTATGAAGTGCCGCTGACCATGCTGTCCGACCATGGTGTGTTAGTCACGAAGAACCCGATGGACGTCGCTATCGTTGACGGGAAGCTGCGGCTGTTCTTTTTGCCTGATGAACGGAACTCGACGCTCTACGTTTATGAGCCTGTTGGGCCGGCGTGAGATGTCTGCAAAGCCCTCGAGCAAATTCAAGGAGTTGCAAAGAGCATCCACCTGTGCTCTCTGCCGCCCTAGATTACCACTGGGCCAACGATATACCGGTTCCCTCCCCGAAGTCCCACCGTCACAGCCCCGTTCTAGTGACGCTATTTTTCCAGTCCGCACGGGGCTTGCCAACTATCCAGCCCGGATCACGTCGAGGAGATCGGGTACAGTGGCCTGATTGGAGACTTCATCGGCGAGGTCACTGAAGGTGCTAGCGCTGGGCTCGGGCTAGTATACGCCGTCTATGACTTCTACGAGAACGGGGACCGTGTCGTGTGGTTTACGCGCTGCTACACCACGACCACCATTGTTCTCGGCCAAGTACCTGGCATTTCACTGCTCGTAGAGGGTCACCTGCCAACTTTGAGCCAGCGCAGTTTATGCGGTCGGCGGGCAAGTTGACTGTCAACATCTACGCGCAAGTTATGCCATCGACGCCTATCATGGCTAAGACGGCCATGGGGCCACTTCCACCACAACCGCCTAGCAACCCTCTAACCTAGCCCTCCACCTCGTCTGTGACGTTTGATCGAGAGGAGGTTAGGCCACTTTATGTCTCGGGCTAAGGGGTGATGATGTCTGGGGTCTAAGAGTTGCATTTAGTGTGGATTGTGTTCAGATGTAAATCATATCTGCTCTGAATACTTTACTAGTGATCGAATCCTGTCTGTACTTTGTAAGGACCTCACGGTAATACTTAAGGATGTGCTTCGAATGACAGAACTCGAGTAATATGGAAAACAGTAAAGATAACCATCTGATCGAAAGGAGCATATGGAGAAGTAGGGTTTCATTGAGGACTGGAAAGACGATACTTTCGACTGAACATGAGACTCGGTTTGATGAATCCCCCCTCATTCCTCCCACATCTCCTCGAGAGGGGTCCAGGCGAGACAAGCGCTGAAGGCACGTACAGGCTCCACTTATTCCCCACCCCCACCCAACAGCTTGACCCTTCCTGATTCACCGCCTTCGTGGGGTGCCGAGGGGCAAGAGGGACGAGAAAAAGGGAATGGGGAAGGAAGGGAAGGGGAGAAAGGGTAACGTTCTTCCTCTTTGACGGCTTGGAAAAACCAGAACATATCCAGACAATTCTGAAAAATTCTGAAAATATCTACAAAGAACCTTTATACATTATTTACCATGATACAGGCCTCGGACCTGTGAATTTAAACAAGGTCTCGGTCATAGTTGTAGAAGGGAGCTTTGACAGCCAGAGGGAGAGAGAACCCGAGCACTGCACTACACTGCGTCATAGGCTGTATCGAATCTTCCACAAGCGACGAGGGCACACGACATCTGCCAAGGCACCCAAAGCTCGAAGCCTCGCCGTTCGCCTCCAGCCGTGCCAGTGATAGCCGCTTCCATCATTCGCAACCATACCATACCTTCTCTCCTTTTTTGGGCAACCCGAGATCGAGTGTTTTGGCTGCTTGGAAACCGAAACCCCCACGAATCTCGAGACTAGACCTAGACCCTCAACCGGAGCGACACCGGCTATTCGCCGCAACGAGCGACGTGCAGCAGCTAGATCACCTCTCCACACTTAGGACCTTCCAATTCGACATCGACAGCTCACCTGCAGCTTGCTGCGACCCGACCCGCCAGACAGACGCAGGACACTTCACTCCACGCATGACCCCGACCTACTCCTAGAACCTCCGCAAGAATAGTGCCAGCAACACCACGGCGACGAACACCCAGCCATCTCGCCCAAGACACGCCTCGCCGTTGCAAAGAACCACCCAAGATGGTCAAGGAGACGAAGCTCTACGACCAGTTGAACATCAGCCCCAGCGCTACGGCAGACGAGGTCAAGAAGGCATACAGGTAAATTCACCGCCCCATTCCCGCCTCACCCCCGCCTTCTCTGCTCTCATCGTCATCATCTACACCGACCCCACTGCTAACCCTCCACCAGGAAAGCAGCTCTAAAATGGCACCCCGACAAGAACAAGGACAACCCGGACGCCGCCGAAAAGTTCAAAGAGTGCTCCCAAGCCTACGAGATCCTGTCCGACCCGGACAAGCGCAAGGTCTATGACCAGTTTGGGCTCGAATACATCCTGCGCGGCGGCGTCCCGCCGCCCGAGAGCGCTGGCGCCGGCCCGAACCCCTTCGCTAGTGCCGGGGGGGCTGGTCCCGGCGGCATGCCCGATGGGTTCTTCTCTTCCTTCTCCGGGGGCGGCCCTGGCGGTGCACGCGGCTACTCGGCCAGCTACAACTTCACCGACCCCGACGATCTCTTCCGCAACACCTTCCGCGACAGCGGCCTCGGGAGCGACATCTTCGAAGAGATCTTCAGCGGGGCGCGGTCGGCCGCGTCCTCGGGCTCCGGCGGTGGTGGCGGTGGCGGCGGGGGGCGGCGCATGCGGAGTTCGTTCGGCGAGGGCATGCGGCCCCCGCGCGCGCCCACGCCCGAGGTGACGACGGTCGAGCGGCCGCTGCCGCTGTCGCTCGAGGACCTGTTCGCCGGCGTCACCAAGAAGATGAAGATCAAGCGCAAAATGTTTGACGAGAACGGCAAGCGCACCACCACGGATACCGTTCTGGAGGTGCCCATCAAGCCGGGCCTCAAGAAGGGGAGCAAGATCCGCTTCAAGGGCGTCGGTGACCAGGAGGAAGGCGGCCAGCAGGATTTGGTGTTTATTGTTGAAGAGGTAAGCCACTCCCCCCCATCCCCCATTATCCGCCCTCCCGACATACTAACCCACCCTCCCCCACCACCAGAAACCACACCCGCTCTTCACGCGCGACGGCGACGACATCGTGCACACGGTCGACCTCGAACTCAAGGAGGCCCTGACGGGCTGGACGCGCACCGTGACCACCATCGACAACAAGAGCCTGTCCCTCGACAAGGCTGGCCCCACGCAGCCCGGCGCCTCCGACATCTACCCGGGCCTCGGCATGCCCATCTCCAAAAAGCCCGGCCAGCGCGGGAATTTCGTCGTCAAGTACCATGTGCGCTTTCCCATGACGCTGAGCCCGACACAGAAGGAGGCGTTGAGGGAGATCTTGTAGCCGACTTCTTCTTCTTCCTGCCTTTCTTTTCTCCCGTCTTGAGGTGGGGGAAGGGATGGATGGGGGTGGTTTTGGATGGCCCTTTTCTTTTGTGTTGCGCGTCATATTATATCACATCATATCATGAAGGGGCGTTTCGGTGTCGTGTGAACATGTTCTTTACTCCCCTTTGTTTTTTTGCGGTTCGGTGGGTGGTGGGTGGTGGGCAGTGAGGTGGGGGGTGGGTCTAGGGATGGGACGGAGAGAGATGGGTGGGGGGTGGATCGGTGGGATGGATCGGTGGGATGGATTGGGAGGTGGGCTAAATTTGGAAGACTAAGAGAGAGGGGAAGATGGGAGGAGTGTGTTGGGTTTGGGTTGGTAGCCGTTCTTTTTACGAGTGCGAAGATTGATGATCAATGAAGATGAGATGAGACGAGACGGATTCCTTCGCTGAATTTGAGGCGTGTGAGGGGTGGTTGCGCGTGTGGTTGTTGTTGTTTGCTTGGTAATGAAACTAGAGAGAAATATAAAAACTTGATTATTAGACAGAAGACATGAAATATCTGCTAAAGTGTGCGAGGAGCTTGGTCGTGAGAAGATTGTCTTTGGAAGAATGTGTGCTGGTATGCCCTGGTTGACTAACGTAGGTATACATACATCATCACTAGGCTAGCTTTTGCATGGCATGAAGCTACGTAATGAAGAGAGAACGGTTTGGATTTTGAATGACAGCCTCATGTTTATATCGCTGGCTCCGGCTGGATCAAAGGGTGAAGCGGGTGAACAGGACCCGTGGAGACGAAAACCCAAAGGCAGCGGCTGGTGAGGGGACTGGGGATTGCTTTATTTGCTTCCATTACACACTATATTCATTTCCGAGGATTGCTCCCAGACAAGGTTTTCTTCTTTCCAGAGTTCAAAACCCCCTCTCCTCTCTCCCTTGCGCGGCAACTCGTGGTGCATAGAGTGTGATGCACCGTGCTGGCACCATCCCACGCCCCCTGCTTGATGATGATCTCTCGTTCCATCCTACCCAGATTCCAGATCCGTTTCGAGAAGGGACGACACCCCGCCAGCTCTGCTCTCAAGCTTTACTCGTAATGCGCAACCACAGATAAGAAAAGAAACATCGAAGTGAAGCTACCCAACCGAGATCCAAGCTCGTTTTAGTTTTGTGTTGTGTAGGTTGTTTTGGGCTGAGCAGCCACGTTTTGTTGTTAGAACTCAAGCAATCTAAAGTGCTGATTTCTTGCGTTAAGGTATTCGGGAAACAAGGTATAAAGGCAAATCCAGGCCCGATACAAGCCGCCCTCGTCCCCAACCCCAATATCCACCATCTTTGGGTATATGAGAAAAAAAAAAGGTTGAAGCGTAAAAAGTTCAATATCAACAAAGAACAGAACGGTGGATGACGATAGCCCGCCGCTACCACGTAATCTTGGTCACTTTGGTCTTCAAGTCTGGCGTCCCCGTCTTGAGGTTCCTTGACCCGAGCTGGATCACGGCGGAACGCTCGCGCAGGTCGAACTCGACGGCTCTGACCATGACGCGCTTCTCTTCGGGGATGGGTATCATCTTGCGCTGTTGCTCCGGGGAGCGGACGGAAGAGAAGGAGGTGCGGGCTGAGCTCGCACCAGGAGACACGGACTTTTCCCAGCGGCCATTGCTGTACTCCGAGTGCGCTTGGGACTGGGGGCTATCGCCGCCGGTGGTCGGGCGAGAGTGGGTCTGGACGGGGCTGGAACCGGGCGTGGGGATGTTGTTGCCGTAGCCGCCCCCAAATAGGTCGACGTCCTCCTCCTCGATCTCGGCAATCCAGATGCCGATCCGGGCGGTCAGCTCGCTGTCCCACATGCCCTCCCTACGGGCACTACTCCGCAGGAGCTGGATGGCCTGCCGCCGGATGTGCGGCTCGCGGCACTTGGTGGCGACGACATAGAGTGGCGGGACAATGCCCAAGTCGGCACTGAAGCTGGGCTTGATGTGGCGCGCAGCGTACTCGTGACCGCCAAAGATGTCGGGCTCGCAGCGGTCTTGGTGACGGCAAAAGGCGGCGTCCGGGCACCGCCTTGCCGCTGCTCTCCGTTCCTCGTCGCCGACTACCTCGAGTGCGAGGTCGACGATACCCTTGAAGTAAGGGGTGAAGTTGTCGAAATGCATCTCGCTGTCGCTAAAGGTCATAAGAAAAAGGATTTTGCTCATGATCTGGAACATCTTGAGCACCGCAATGGCGGCCTTTTCCTGGCTGCTCACACCGGGGGCTGTCCTGGAGGCGAGGATGGGGTCAAAAGCCTGGGACCAGGCCTCGATATCCTTCTTGAAAGAGATGCCGTAGTGTTGGAGGGACGTGGGTAGGACGCCCATGACGCCGTTCTGGGCGTGGGCGAACATGGTTTCGGTGAAGCGGAAGATGCGCTCGCACAGCTTGTCCCAGGCCAACCGGGCTTCCATGACGGATGCGAAACGGTCCGGGAAGGGATCCTGGTTGATGCTTATCGGTGACGCGGCGTCCGAGGCAGGGGAGGCGGGGTCTTGCCCCTGGCTCGATGTTAGGCGCACGACCCAGGGTTGGGGGAAGTGGAAGGCCATGTCGTAGGACTTGGCTTGAATCGCGAGCCGGGTAAACATTTGTGTGAGTTCCTCCTCTACGGGCTCGTCGGACGAAGAGAGAAAGGCCCGCCTCTTCTCGGCACGGAGCTTCTCGAGTAACCCTAGCCCGGTCTGGATCTGGACAATGGCTTGTCTGTGATCGCCAACGAAGGAATCGAAACAGGCCAATAGGACACTTGCCATTAGCCTAGTACGGTGCGAGGTGGACTCGGCCGTCTCGGCCTTCACCAACGCATTACAGGCGTTGGAATACTGCCTAAACGCCATCTCCCAGTGCCGTATTGCGGAGTCAGCCGGGTCCCTGTCGGGGTACGGCGATGTCGGCGGCGATTCGTTCGACTTTTCCAGCGTCTTGTATAATGCGCCCAGCGCGACGACGGCATGACGAATTGCGGTTGCCGAATGGCACTCCTGCAGGACACTCCGAGTCCAAAAGGCCGAGTCAAAGAAGCCGGAGAGCTCGTTCGCGGTATGCTCACGGAACAAGTGGAAGTACTGGCCTTCCTGGTCACTAAACGGGAGGTCCATCGAGGGGTGGTACAGTATGTTCATGACGTTCGGCGTACTCGGCGTCATCGGTGGGGTGGTACGTCGCTGGTATTTCGCGACTCGTCTCGGGGGAAGCTGGACGGGCTCATGGTTGGGTGGCGGCGCACCCGCAGCCATGGCCACGAGGGGTTTTGGTGCGATCCTGATGGCCTCGGACGGCCTTGCGCTCCGAGGCGGGGGCGGGTATCCAGAACATATTTTTCCGGAAACGACACAGCGGTGGCACTAGTGTTCACGGCGTGTCAGCTACTTGATTGCTAGAGCCAGCAGGCTGGGGTGCGCGGTTTGACATACAGCGGGTCTTTGCTCGTCGCACTTGATTCTCCGCTTTTTGCAGTTGCTACAGCCCGTTTTTACCTTGAAATAATTGTTAACGGCCACTCAAAAACCAAACACAGTTCTCGAGAACGCTACCTTTGGGAGTGACTTCCTCGTCCTCGGCGGTGGAGCATCGCCAGAGCCATTGGTAGACGAGGTTTGAGGCAGCGTCGCGCGTGTTGTCGACGCCATAACTCGGGGGCTCAATTGCGGCACACCAGCACGCTCTCTGTCTCTGTCCTACCCCGCGACAGTTCACCCCACAGCGGATTGCGCCGTGACGATTCCGTGGCTTTGTCGGCAACAATGGGCGTTCGTCGCAAGTTGAGATGAAAAAAGACGTTGGTGTGGCTCCCCCCCGGCTCAGGGTTCGGACGATCTATGGGCGCGTTGAAGGTCGAGGGTCGGCAGACGACGGATCTTGAATCCAGCAATCAATGTCAGGTCAGGTGCAAAGTAGAAACCGAGGCAGTCGTCCAGCTGGGAGCTCGGGGTCAGTAATGGAGGGGAACTCGGAAGATGGGAGACATGGGGCGTAGAAAGGGCCGATCCGGGGCGAGGCTGGCCTTAAGCACGAGTTTAGTCCCCTGTGACGGGAGGGTGCCCCCACTTTTTCCAGGGCCCCGGTCGGTTGCGCAGGGGTCTCTGAACACCACCCTGGCTGCACATGCAGATTTCCAAGCTAGGTGCCTGCCTACCTTTTTCCCTTCTATCTAGGTGGATGCGATCGTGAGATTAGAAGCCGAAGAAAACCACAAATGTTATTTTTGCACAGTGGCGCTTAGAAGCTGGGGGGTTCGGTCACTTCTCCCAGCTTTTCCCATCGTTGAACGGCGCGATAATAAAAAAGAAAAAAAGAAGCTAGCCACCTAGCAGAGTACCACTCCAAAAGTGTGTAATGTTGCGTACTTCTCTTTCTAGCGGCCACGCACGGTGCCACACGGATTGGCTGACGGGGTGTGGTTGATTGCCGAGATTCTCACTGGCGGCTGTTGCAGCCTGTGTGTTAGTCTGTCTCGTCTGGGAAGGTGTATCCATCCCGGACGGAGAGGCCGCACGAGAGAAATCAAGGCCACAAATGTCGGGAGTGTCAGGAATGTCAGGAATGTCAGGCTAGTGAGCTCCGCCCAGCTTTGTGATTCCAAACTGGAAAGTCAAGTTGACTCTTTTCCGACCCGACCCAGGCAGCCAGACAAAAAAAGAGGCATCTCGTATATGGTGCCTTGGGAGAGACAAGACGTCGTCGAACCCTCCACGGCAATCTGCAGCGCCACCCGGGGTAGACCGCGAGCCGACGGCGGCAATGACGCAGAAGTCATCCACGTCCTGTAACGACCCCTCCAACTGTGCGATCACAACTCCCCACCTTGTATATTTTGGAGCTTGGTAATTTGCTGGAGCCGCCGTGATGTGCGTGGAACCGTCACCCCGGTTTCCACCACACCTCTTGGCCTGGCCGCTGACTCCGGCCTCGATGCTGTCAGTGGTTACACATAGCACCATGTGCCGCTCCCTTGCCTGTCTGGCTTGATCTCCCCGAGGCCGCTCTCTGCCAAACAAGCGTTGACGGCGCGCCCCTCCCCGCCCAATACCTAGGTACCGAGGAACTACCATCTAGGATAATACACAGGATAGGAGGCCGTCCTCGGGAGTCTGGATCTGCGGGGTCCAAAAAGAACCACACACACGCGCGCGCGCACGCACAGCACAGCACGGTCCTTCTGGAGGACACCGCATACCCCTCCATCTCATCAGCCCTACGAGGTGGCCCGCATCTGGGGGTGGCCATCTGCGTCTCGGTTCTGCCGTGCTAATTGGCCCTGTTACAGACCCGACCGAAACCCCCGCCCGCCTCCCGCGTGCGGTCGATCGACGCAGAAGCATCCTTTCGGTCCGGCCAACAAAGACATCATTTGCTGCCCCAGCACCCCCCAGGCCCCGATGGGCGGAAGGATTTCACGCAGTCGCGAGCTCAGCCCTGCCAAGCGATTGGCACCCACCACCACCCACCCTTGGCCGTCCCCCCTTCGGGTCGGCCATCGCCGTCTCACCCCCCGGCCGAACGGGGCGGCGTGTCTTTTGACTCGCGGCGGCCGGGCACAAGTTGTCCCGTCGCCAGGATCGAAACTTGATTCCTAAACGGGTTATTTTTGTGTGTTTAACGCGGCCCCCGGAGAGTTTTGGCCTGGCCTCTGCGATCGGGGCGCTGAGTGGGAGGCCATTCAGGCCAAGCATGTTTCATGGACAGGGGCCACGAGGGAGCGATCCATTCTTGGCTTTTTTTTTTCTCTCCCTGAGTCTTCCCCGCAAAGTCTCTTTTCTCTTCGCCTTGTTGACTGGTTCTCATGAGAATCATTCGGCGACGGCGGCCTCAGCGTCCAGAACCCGCTGCGCCACAAACTCGACACGGGGGGTGACATTTTTGAGGTTATCCTGTGGTGCTCCTCGGCAGGGGAAGGGCGGTGAGTGCCAGAAGCGCGGGATGGTTTGGGGTTAGCGGCGGCGGAATTCTGTTCTGGAACAGCCCCACGGGAGTCCTTCCCGCGGCAAGCGACCAACGGTTGCACAAGATACACGAGTCGGGAGTTATCGCCGATGCGTTGTCGAACAGCAAAACATTTCGAGATTATTAACGACCCAGCCGAGAAGCATAACGGCGGCCAACAAATCGCATGAAGCTCCCTCTCACGTTAGCCACAGAAAACGTCAACAAGACCGGCGACGCCAAGCCTGCGAGAGTTCCCTTTTGGACTCATGCTTGTGGCTCCGGTTGTGGGGTTGGGCTGTGCTGCGTCGTGGCTGTCCGCAGGTCCCGCTTCTTTGACGTCGACTCCTTGACTAGTGTGAACAACGGGGTGATGGGGTGATGATGAGAGTTGGCACGATTACAGGATTCCACAATCACACAATTTGCGAGCTTCACGACGGGAACAATCATCATTGTCTTGGGTGGTGATGAGATGATTCCTTGCCGGCATGTTCCGAGAAAGCATGGGACACCAGTCAGAGCTTCTTGGTGTCCCGAAACCCCAGGCGCAACGTGGTATATATGTAACCCCAAGGCGGGATACCGATATCTGGGAGTGATATCTGGGAGTCCTCCCAACCGCTGCGGGATGGCTGAATTCTTCCTGTCGAGCCGGGAACATGCGAATTGCTGCGTGAGATCACTGCAGTCGGCAGTGAGATCTTAGCGCCGAATTTAATATGAGCGAACCAACTTTTTCATCTGGAAATGAAACAAGATGGAAATACCAAGGCCGTAGTGTGTATGTATGGAGTTCAGGTTACACACCGGACTCACGACACTCACGATACTACCGTGTAGCTAGACAGATGAAAGTTGCGAAATGAACAGAAATCCTCTGTTCGTTCTCGAGCTGAATTCGAGGATACCATTGGCCCGCCTCTCCCTTTCCGTCATTTCGGGTGTCGGGCCCCGGCCCGGGCCTGGCCTGGCGCTGCAAGTCATCCCTGGGCAGAGCAGCCCTATGAGTTAGGTGCCCCCACTAAAACGGCCCTAACCGCCAACCACGTAGAGTCTCAAACGGGACCACCTCCACTTTCTTCCCCATCGAGGCGAGGTATTCGAGTCTAGTGACGAAGAAGCTTCCATCACAACTCATAACTCCCTAGTGTATCAAGATGCCGCCCCCGACACTAGACCAGGTCATCTTCCCCGAACAGGCCAGCCAGAACTTCTCGCGCATTCTGGGCGACCTCAAGCGGTCCAACTTCATCACCAACAGGCTCGCCTCCATAGCCCACGACGCCGCTTTTGTGGAAAAGGTTGCCGATGCCCTGAAGCTGCCGCTCGTGGCGAACGAGCGATGCGGGAGTTGGTATATCGACCCTGCCCGGAAGGCCGGCTCCGCGTACTTTAAGAGTACGGACGGCCATACCGGGCAGTGGAAGTTTAGTTCGAGGAGGCTGAACCTGCACTTGTTGGAGATGATTGGGGAGAATGATGGGTGAGGTTTTTATTTTGTTAAGTTCAGTTTGGTAGTCGTTTATCTTGTGTTATTCGAAATATTTATTTTTGTCTGTCCTTTTGTGTTTGTTTTGCAGCCCCTATTCACGAATAAACAACCACTAACAACAACACCCATAGCTGCATCATAGTCGACTCAACCCGCAGAGGCAAACGTATGTAACCGCCTTAACAAACCACTTTATCCCTTTCCCTTTATACACCTTTGATTCGCTACCCTTTCACAATTCCCCTTACTTTACTCACTTACAGTACCTCCCTCCCCACTCCCCCAAACCCCTTCTCTAACCTTCCTCATACCCTAGGCATGCCCGACGCCCTAAGCAAGACCGTCCCCACCTGGTGCGCCGTCCTCAACCGCGCCCTCTTCCCCTCCCACTCCCCTAACACCACCACCACCCCCAACCCAAACCCAAACCCCAACCCGAACACCAACCTCCCCTCAATTGACATCCACAACCTGCACACCCCCCCTCGCAAATCTCCCCCTCCGAATCCGCCCAAATCACATCCCTCCTCCCCTCCTTCCTCACCGCCTTCCTCGCCCTGCAAATCGACCCTGCCCCGCTGCGGGCTGCCCTTAAAAACAAACCCCTCCGCCCCTTCTTCCTCACCCCGATGACCTCGCCCCCGACGACGGCCTGGGTTGGGGTTGGGATGCTGTGCGTGAGGGGTTGCGGAAGTTGAGGGGGGGGGTGGGCGGTGGTGGTTTGTTTGACGGCGTCGAGGAGGGTGGTGGTGCAGGGGGGGGAGGGGGAAGTTGAAGTTGGGAGGGAGTGGGAGGTTGGAAGGGTGGGGGGGTGGCGGGTATGTGCAGGGGGCGGGGGATGATACGGAGAATTGGGCGGGGGGGTTGACGGCCGGGGGGTTTTGGCGGTGGAGGGAGAGGCTGTTGGAGGCTGGGGAAAGGGAGGTGAGGGGGGTGATTGAGGAGGTGGTGAGGCGGGAGGAGGAGGAGGAGGAGGTGAGGGGAGGGAGAGGGGTGTTGAAGGAGGTGGTTAAAGGGAGGGTGTTTGTCGGCGGGTTAGGGGCGGATGTTTCTGCTAGTCGGCTTGGGGAGTTGGGGAGGGGGTTTGTGTGGTGAGGGTGGTGCCGGGGGTTACAGACCATAAAGAGTGGGTGAGGGGGAAGGGGTGTTTGGAGGTCGGGTTGGGGAAGAGCAAGGCGGCAAGTCGGTTGTTGAGGGATGCCCTGCCGCAGGTTTGCGAGTTTGTGTTGTCATACTTGAAGCGGCCAGCGACGGGGGACAATACCGCGTCGCAAAAGAAAGTGGTGGTGCTGTGCGAATCTGGAAAGGACTTGTCGGTTGGCGTCGCCCTCGCGGTCTACTGCTGGTGCTTCGACGACGCCGGGAACGTACGGCAGGATGATAAGGAGGTGTCGTTCAACAAGGCCGCTATCCGGGTTAGGCTGGGACACATCGTCACAGCTTTCCCCGAGGCTAACCCCAGCAGAGCAACACTGCAGAGCGTAAACAGCTTCTTGATGGACTGGCGAAAATGAAGAAAATAAATAAGATTACCCCCAACTCTGCGCTAAGTCTATCATGCTATAACCCAACGTGTAACCAAAATGCTTTCGAAAATAATTACCACCACCAACAGTCTAAACCTCGCCACGCTCGACCTTAGCCAAGCACTCCTCGAACTCGCTCCAGTCCTCCATGATGATGACGGCACCGGCCTCGGTCAAGACCTTGACCATCTTCTCCCTCTCGGCCTCCTTGTAGGGCCCGACATAACCAATAACCTTGAGGCCGGCGCGCGCACCGCTGAGGGTCCCGCTCTTGCTGTCCTCCACGGCGACGCACTCCTCGGCCTTCTTGCCGAGCTTCTCCATAGCGTGCAGGTAGATGGCCGGGTCGGGCTTGCTGGTGGGCTTGGGCAGGCTGGTAGCCGCCGAGAAGATGTCCCCCCCAAAATACTTGGACTGGCCGACCTTGTCGACGCTGGCCTTGACGCGGCGCAGGGCCGAGCTGCTGACAACAGCCAGCTTGTACTTTCCGGAGGCGGCCAGCTTGGCGAGCACGTCGTCGGCGCCCGGACACGACACGAGCTTCTCCTCGAGCTTGGCGATGACGACGTCCTCCTCGCGGCGCACGTACTCGGCCAGCTCGTCGTCGGTCATGGTGAAGCCGAAGCGCTTTTGGAGGGACACCATCATGCCGCGGAAGTTCTGGCCGACGAACTCGATGATGAGGGACTCGCCGGTGAAGGGCTGGTCGAGGGGCACTTTCTTGGTGGCGGCGATCTCGTTGATCAGGTCGGCGCAGCCCTCGAAGGCGAGTTCCTCGGACAGGACAAGCGTGTTGTCGCAGTCGAGGAGGATGGTGTTGATCTGGAGGGGGGTTAGTGGGGGGAGGGTTGGATGGGGTGGTAAAAGGGTAAACAAATGGGTGGTTTATTTACCTTGGACATTTTGGCGGTTGGAGGGGTGTTGTTTTTGACAGTGTTTGTTTATTGACAAATGTCGTCGATGTCCGAGTTTCGATCTTATCTTGGGATCTGTCTGTTGAGGCTGCGTGGCAAGAGACAAGAGGAACGGGAATGCGTCAATTGAGTCTGAAATCAGTCAAATAAATACCTCGCTAGCCCTGGCCCCTCCTGAAAATACCCTCGTTCCCAGACTGCGGACTGTGCTGTGCCCGGCTCGAAAACAACGACGAATGCGAAACCCAACACTTTTGCCGTGCCCGTTGTGCCCGTTTCGTCGATTGAACCCCTCCATTGCCCAGGCCCGCCTGTCGATCCTGTGTCGTCATTAGTGGGGCCGTCCCCTGTGAACCTTGAAACGGGCCCAGCGACAGCCTATCAGGGGGTTCCAATGGCGCCCAGAATTAGCGGGCTGCGTTGGAGCGAGATGCCGTTGAACATGGGGACTTGCTTGCATCTTGAGGACCCCTCTTTCAACAATGTCCTCCCGTTTTCGTGCCGTGAGAGCCGGACAGTCACAGTCACGTCGCCAATTTCGCGAATATGCAGCGGCTTTTTTGGCCACGAACCATCCATAAACAGTCTGAAATAAACGACTTCGAGGAGGGCTGAGAATGGAAGGGTTTTGGAGCGGCAGTGAGGGGCCAACTCCAACTCAGCCTCCAAATCTGACAGTGCAACTCAACTCGTAACACTTGAACAAGGTTTGTTGGATCGAAAAAACAACAAGAAGGAACGCCACCCACGCCGCAATCATTCCAGCCGGCCCAGGTTCCCAGCCAGGCATGCCACACGCCAGGGTTCTCATGAGCTTGGCCTGTGGAACTTGAGATCTTGTTCAGATAGCCGAAGGCTGACCCTCCCACCAACCCCAACTAGACTACCCGTACTCCGTACACACCAGCCACTCCTAACTCTGATTGTCCCTCAAAGGGGACCCAGGACTACTAGCCTCATCCTCTTCCCCCAATTCCATCGCCTTCAGCGTCTCCTCCGACACCCCCTTCGTCAACAACAGCAGATTCCTACCACCATTCCACTCCCCATCATCCAACACCCCATGCAGTGACGTCTCCCACGAACCCACCTTACGATAAATACTCTCCGGCTTAGCCCACTTCCAAACAGGACAAAGCCCCTTCCCCACCACCTCCTGCTCACTATCACTAAACACCGGAAACGCAAAAAACCGCAACCCGGCCCCGCCCTCGGGCACCTCCAACCCGCCCATCAACCCCGCCAGCCGCTGCGGCGTCAGTTCCAGTTCCCGCGCCCGCCCATCATCATCATCATCATCATCATCATCCCCCCCCACCCCCAAATCCTCAGGCAGAGCCGCCAAACGATCAGACAGCGCCGCGGCCACATCCACGTCGTCGGGCAAGCAGAACGTGCCCAGCGGCTGCGCGTCCTTGATCACCGAGAACAGCCGCGGCGCTACCTCGGTCGGGGGCATCTCCACGTGGGAGACGGTCGGCGGGTGCCAGTGGCACAGCGCGACGGGGAGCGGGTCGGTTTCGTTGTTGTTGTTGTTGTCGTTGTCGTTGTCGTCGTCCGAACCCGAGCCATCGCTCTGGGGTACCATGGCGAGGATGGAGTGCCGGTGGGTGCGGGTTGCTAGGTCGTAGTCGGGGGGGAAGTCGCGGGGGAGGGGTTGCTGTGGTGTGGTTAGGTATGTACATACATGCTTGGGGCTTCAAGTGTAGGGTTGGTGGATCGTGGGTTTGTGACGTACGACGTAGGTGTCTGCCGTGCTTGGTGGGGCGTTTGCTGTGTCTGGGTTTGAGCTTGGTTCTGCCGTGTCTGGGTTCAAACTCGGTTCTGCCGTGTCTGGGTTTAAACTTGGTTCCGCCATGTCGGTATGTTCGTTGTATCCCGCGGATCGACGCACACTGGACGGTTGACTTTACGCAGTAACGCGGTGGGGGATGAGAACAGGATGATGAGATGCGGGATTGGCAAACAGATCAAGGAACCCACGCCGGGATTGGATGACGAACGGACGTCACTTCCACTTAGGCAGCCTACCGGATGTTGATCAGCCTCGTTGCTTATTGGGTAAGTAAGGCAAGGCTCTGTGCCTGCTTCAACAACCAGGGCCAATCCGGCATGTTACACCAACCGTCTACAGGGCAGACTACCTTACCTCACGTACGTACCACATACTAAGGTAGATATCTAGATACCTCTCGACACAACAAATTTTGTATTTACAGAGCATCTTAACTTTAATTTCTTTTATTAGAGTCTGCCCAGCGCAAGTCTACCCTCCTTTTCGCGGTACAATACATTATTATGACGTACTAGTAGCCCGCTCCATGACCCCCAACGCCCAATGAATACACTCTCAGCTCCATATCCATCCCCTACCTATCCCCCGAGCAACCCCCCTTTCTCACAACGGCGGCAGCTCCTCCCGACAAATCGGACACTGCAGCTTGTACCTAAACCACCCCTCCAAGCACTTCGTATGAAAGATATGCCGGCACGGCGTGACCATGTACGCCCGCCTCGCCAACACACCCACCAACCCCCCCGCGGCCGCCTGATCCTTCGCATTCGCCCTCACCACCGGCACCTCCAGCACCTCGGTACAAATCGCGCAATCAATCTCCCTCACCACCATCCCATGCCGCAGCAGCTCCTTCTCCCGCTCCCTCCTCCCGCCCCCATCCTCCCCACCACCACCACCATCAGCAACCGACCCCCTCGACCAACTCCTCGCCCTTCCTCCCACCGGCGACACCTCCTCCTCCTCCTCAGGGCTCAACACCCCCCCCGCCGCCAACGACGACGAAACCAACCCAATCGGCAAACCCCCCTCCTCCACATCCCCCTCCCTCAGCACAGGATGATACTCCCACACCTCCGGCATCCAGCCGACCGGCAGCCCCACCCTAGGGCCCAGCACATCCTGCACAGCCAGGACCACCAGCTGGCACCACACCCAACCCACCAGCCCCAAAAACGCGACCCCATCCGTCTCCACAAACAGCACGTTGTCCCCGCGCAGATAGAAATACGCGAACGGCAGCAGCCGCAGGACCGACTGGCCGACCATGAAGCGCCAGGCGAAGGCGCGGCGGCTGTTGCGCCACACGTTGCGCTGGATCTGGGGCGTCCAGAGCGAGAGGTAGGCGAAGGCGAGGGCGTGGAAGAAGAGCGAGCGCAGCGGCGGCGGCCAGGAGAGGGAGAGCGCGGTGAGCAGCAGGATGGCCATGCCCAGGAGCACGAAGGTGCCGGTTATCGAGGCGAAGGCGCCGACGCGGGGGGCGCTTCCGCTTCCGCCGGGGTTGGTTGGGGTTGTGGTGGGGAGGGTGGTGGTAGTGTTGCGGGTGTTTTCGGCGATTTCGGCGTCGATGTCTTGGTCGGAGGGGATGATGATGGGCGGGGAGGGGAGTCGCGGTGGGGGGGCGGTCACGGGGAGGGGGAGGGTGCCCGGTGCTGGTGCTGGTGTTGGTGCTGGGGGGGTGGTTGAAGAAGGGGTGGGGGTGGGGGCGGCGGCTGGGGTTGTTCGTGGGGTTGTTCGTGGGGTTGTTCGTGGGCCGGCTTGTTCGCGTCGCCGTTCTGGTTCTTGGTTCTTGTAGATTTCAGACAGAAAACCCGCGCCGATCGACATGGACATGAAAGCGGCGAAGGTGAGCATGAGGGACGGCAGGAACGTGTTGGTTGCCGAGAGACTCCAGGCTGACGAGCACGCAAACACCAACCCGTCCGCAAGAAGCATCATGCCGGCTGTGTGGAAGCTGATGCGCCCGAGCGTGGAGGGCGTGTTAGACTCCTTCATCTGGGTCTTCAGGAGCCACAGCTGCGCCATCAAGACGGCAGCGAATCCAAACATCCACGACTTTGTCCGTGAAAGCAGAACCTCCGTTTTGACACCGACGAGGTGGTGCCCCTCGACCCGGGGAAATAGCGGCGGCCCCTTGGATTCGAGGTAGTAGCCGCAGTCAGGAGACCAAGCGACGAGCGACATGCGGAGATCTGGCTTCCCCTTCAGCGGGGCGCCGGTAGGGAACCGCAGCTCATTCTCCCACTGGTCAATAATGGGTGCCAGCTGGCCGTCAAGTCCGTCTTCGCCAATGTAGAGAGGGTCTAGCGGATGTAGCTGCAGGTACATGACATACTCACAGCGCGGCAGTGGGACGGAGAGCTGTTCCTCAACCACAGGCGTCCAGGGGTTGCTTGCGTCGGAAAACCTGCTTCGTTCCTTCTTGGTGAGGACCTCACCTAGTGTTTGGTTCAGAAGCTTTTGACCCGTTTGGTAAAACTCGGAGCTGGGGACGAGATGAGGCAGACCGAAAATGCCCGTGAATTTCTCGCTTGTCGTGGCCATGAGGATCGAGCCTTGCTTCGGCCAATGCACGCCGTGGAGCCGGATGGAAAAGCTGGATGCCGAGTGTTCCTCGTCCTGGATATTCACCACGGCCGAGATCTCCCTCGCCAGGCCCCCTGACGACGGCTGCTTGCCCTCGGCCGTCTCTTCCTCATACACAGCATCCTTGGCATCCTCCGACAGCCGCATAAAGACATTCCCATGCGAGCCCGTGACGTTCCAGCCCCACTCAGCCTGCTCATCTAGCCAGTGCACCCCGGGCGCAATGGCACTCAGATTATAGCTCCCCGCGTGCCTCACGACCGAGCCCGGGCGACGCACCCACTTGCCGTGCACCGTACCCGTGGCATTCTGCCACGTCTTGCTGACGGGGCCGTGCTCCCAGTCCCCGGCGCCCTTCGGCGGCGGGTAGGCGTGGCGGCTCCACTGGCGGCAGCGGTCCTTGAAGTAGGCGAGGTCGTCCCAGGCGTAGCCGTCGGCGTGGCGGAAGCCCGTCAGGTTGAGGTAGCGCGGCGCCTGCCACGGCGGGGCGCCGTCCTTGGCCTTGCCCGGCGAGAAGTCGCCCCATTTGGTGCTATTCAGTATGCCGTGGGCGTCTCGGAGGCGGCCGAAGCGGGAGCCGCCGAAGAAGGGGCCGGTGATCAGGCCGGGGGCGTCGTTTCGGGAGACGAGAGTCATGAAGAGGATGACGAATAGAAGCCAGACGCGGGCATTATCTCGTGATACCGAAGGCATGGTGGGTTGAGGGATAGCCTATTAATACGTGGTATTGGTGTGTAATGTCGTCGTAGTCAAAGTGATAGGACCATGTTGAATTATCGATGAGGTAGGGAGAGGTCCTAGTTATTTAGTTATCGTGAGATGAGATGAGGTTGAACCCGGATTCGGGAACCTAGCCGCTCGGTTACCTCATCTGTTTTGAGATCGTGCCTTCTGTGTAAAGTGTAAGCCGGGTGTTATTGAGATTATGAGTCCATGTACGTTTGATGTGGATGACTTGCTTGTACTCTTATCTCACGTGTTTGCATCTTCGAAGTGTTGAGGCAACTGAGAGGCCGGCCCTGCTCCCTGTCACAGTGCCGAAATTACTAATTAACACTGTACAATGCAGCGCTGCTGTCAAATGCTTGGCACACCGCCCCCAACCGCTTCCACTGGCAGGCTGCTTGGCCTCACAAGAGCACTGTGTTCCGTCCCTTGGAGTCTGTAACAAGTGCCTTACTCAAGCTGTGAGCTTGACTGACGCCCTGCTGCATACAAATAAAACACAAACCAAGCTATATCAAATTAGGGAGGATTGGCCATCATGGCCTCAAACAACGATTCATCTGCCGCGCAGACAGGAAACGTAAGTTGACGAACCCCGGAACATACATTCCTAGGTAGATCACTAACGGCTGGCCACAGACCAACGAAGATGCTCGCGCTGAGTTGACGGCACAGGTTGAGGACCTTCTTAACACGTTGTCCAACAAGTTCGCTGGCGTGTCGAGCGAGATCTTCGCCAAGAGTAGGTTCCTGTTACACTCGGAAGAGTGGGCTGAAGCTGACAGCGAGCAGTGGATGAGATGTCCCGCCGTCTGGACAACTTGGAATCACAGTTGTCGGCCAATAAGAACAAGAATTCCGGGCCTAATTAATTCATGTTGAGGTGTAAAGAAAGGGCCCGAAATGAGCGTGCATCGTAGGGCGTGATGGGAGTTGGGACAAGTTTAGAGGGGTATCAAGAAACAAGACCACTCTTACACTATGAACCTAAAAACTCGGGAAACCATGTTGATGAGACCGTCATTATCCATACGTTGCTGGCTCTACCTACACCACAAGACGCACCATGCACCATGCACCATACACGCCTGGCTTACAGCTCCTCCTTCTCCTCGCCGCCAGTCGCCTTCTCGGCAAACTTGCGGAGAACGTTGGTCTTGCTCGCCAGCTCATCCTGCTTGGCGGGAGCCAGCCCACCCTTCCTGACGATGCCCTCCAGACGCGCAAGCTCCTTGGCCACATACCCCTCGGCCTTGCTCAGCTTCTCAAACACGCGAAGGTAGTACTCGGCCCACTTGGCCTGTGCCTGGTCCTTGAGCTCGCCAGCAGCCTTCTTGGCCTCGGCCGCAGCCTCCGCCAGCGCGGTCCCGCCGACCAGCTTGGCCACAATGGCATCGAGCGCCTCCACGGTGCCGGCCGTGGCGTCGACGCCACCACCGACAGCGCGGTGGGTGCCCGCCTTCTCGTTCAGGAACGCGACGAGCGCCTCCTCAGACCGTCCACCGTTGTAGTCCTCGGGCGTGGTGCTGCCGGCGGGGAAGAACTTGATCGTCGGGTAGCCGCTCACGCCGTACTCGGCCGCGGTGCCCTTGCCGGTCTCGGCGTCGGCGTCGACCTTGGCAATCAAAACGTTGGACTCGACGGCGAAGTTCTCGGCGATCGTCTCCCAGGTCGGCGCGAGGCTCTTGCAGTCTGCAAACTGTTAGCACGGCCACCTGTGCCGCAAAAGAAGGAGAAAGACCTACGTCCGCACCACGGGGCGGTGAACGCCACCAGGACGTTCTTGTCACCGCCAATCTGCTGCTTGAAGTTCGAATCCGTGAGCATGACCACGCTGCTGGGCTTGGCCAACTTCTTCTTTGACCGAACACCCGTCTTCTCGGTGATGAACGTGGACAGGGACTCCAGGTCTCGCCCGCCATTGTAGTCAACCGGCTTGTCGCTCGTGCCATCGAAGAACTTCAGCGTGGGGAAGCCCTGCACGCCAAAGCGCTTTCCGAGCGCCCGTTCGGCATCGGCGTCGACCTTTGCGATCTGAACCTTGTCCTTGCTGTGCTCGAAGGCCAGGGCGAGCTCCTCGTAGACGGGAGCGAGGGTCTTGCAGTGACCGCACCAGGGAGCGAAGAACTCGACGAGGGTCGGCTTGCCGGACTTGAGGACAACGTTATCGAAGTTGTCGGGGATGAGGTCGAGGACCGCTGACTTGGCGGCAGCGGCGGCCGCGAGGCCAGCGAGCACGAAGCTCTTGATGAGCACCATGATGATGGTGATCTAGTCGTGTTCGATAGCTGGGGAAGTGGACGGATTCGGCGCAGGCGACGTCAATGCAATTCTCAAGATGGTATAACAACGGCAGAAAGCCACCAAGAAGAAATATGGATAAATCTGAAGCAAACAGACGGTGTGGCAACAGACAAGGCAATGCTTTGAAATCGCAGCCAAAAGATGCCACTTTGCGCCCAGGAGCCCAGCAACAGGCTGACAGCATGAGCTCACCCCTGCCGTTGCTCTCGCCTTGAGCCCCTGCATCCCCGCCGGGAGGTCACCGTGTAAAAGACCTTCCGCACTGTCTCAGCCAACAGCACGGCGTGGAAGCGGCTCAGCGATAAGTTTATCAAGAAACCAGCCACACATCCCGCGCCACACCCCACACCAGCCACCAACCGGCAAGCCCTCCCGCACAAAAAAGTCTCCGCCAATTTCGACCAGCTCCCTTGCAGATTGAAATTTCGGCCGACCATTCGCGCAACCACGACGACAGCCAAAACTCCGCCTCACCCAAGCTCACCGGATTTTCCCTGTTCGCCAGCGAAAAAAAAACCAACCGACAAAATGGCCCACGAATCCGTCTGGAACTCGCGCCCCCGTACCTACGGCAAGGGCTCGCGGTCTTGGTAGGACATCACCCAACCCAACGGAGGAGGAGGAGGAGGGGAGCGGACGGCGGTCCGCGGGGTTTTTAAAAAAGGAGGACAGCTGGGATGGAGGAAGGCAGGCAGGAATACAAAAAGAAACAGAAATGCTGACTTTTTTTTTCCTTCGGGGACCAACAGCCGCGTCTGCACCCACCAGGCCGGTCTGATCCGCAAGTACGGCCTCAACATCTGCCGTCAGTGCTTCCGCGAGAAGGCCGCCGACATTGGCTTCGTCAAGGTAACTATGCCCAAGCTACGCGTACCCGACACAAACCCTCCCGGTCGACATACACCACACACCACACCCACCGTTCGAGGGAACCCCGTTATCTAACCCCCCATTCTCCACAGTACCGGTAAACGAACCATGACAGGCAGTCGTCGAGTCGGGTTGAGCGGTTGAGAGGGGAGGATGGAATGGATGGACGGATCGGATGGATGGAAGACGTAAGGCTGGTGGGGGTGGTTTACGAAGGGAAACCGATTCCGAACACGGACCACGGCGACTTTGGAGTTCATATCTGGGGGCTTTCTTCATCTTGCATGACTTTGGGCCAAAGGGGGAATGCAAAAACAACGAATCCACAAATCCATCCACCATCCACCATATATGCTCGCTCGCTGGACTTGGTCCTTTTGTTTGTTGTGTTGAGAGTGTTTTTGACATGTGACAGGGAGAGAGAATTAGGTTTGGCGCGAGAACTGGACTGAGCTTTGACCGGTAGTATCGGGGGTAGTCTGCGGAACAGCACCTTCTGGCTGTGTTCAACAACTTCGATTCTTGGTTCCTGTTTCTTCTGGCTAATGGTAGAATTCAGCAGTATGTTTGTGAGGCGGCATATTCCAGATCACCGAGTCCGCTACGTGGTCGAGGGCGTTTGCGTTGGGTGTAAACATATCCCGCCGTCCAAGATTTCCCCCCTCCTAGCACCATTCACCATAACCGACGGCCCAGCTGGTTCCAATGTACATCATCAACCTTCATTATTGCCTCATATATCTCTATAATACAGGATTAAGACAACTCGAGAAGGGGAGGGGAGATCAGCGGGCCCTGAGTGAGTCAAACGGCTCCCCGAAGTGGCGCCTCAAACATACATTCATCACAAGTTTGTACAGCAGTGGTCCTCCGGCTCCACAAGCGCCTGCCCGCCCACCGCCCTTGGGGACGAGGGGCCCAGACGCAGTAGGGTATCGTCTCGCCCCCGATGTCTATCCTGCCCACCGCAGCCCAACCCTCGCGAACATCGCAATCGTACATTACTGCCGTAGCCGTAGGCTGGTTCATGTCTTTGTTGTCTCGCTTACTCGAGGATACGGGTCACCAGGCCGGTGGCGACGGTGCGGCCACCCTCGCGGATGGTGACGCGCATACCGGCCTCGATGGCGATAGGGTTGTGGATCTCGGCCACCATCTCGACGTTGTCGCCGGGCATGACCATCTTGGAGTCGGCGTCCTCGGTGCCCTCGGGGAAGTGGAGGGTGCAGGCCTCGTCGGCGGAGCGGATGAACATCTGCGGGCGGTAGTTCTGGTGAAAGCCGGTGTGGCGGCCGCCTTCCTCCTTGGTGAGCGCGTAGAGCGAGAGGAGGAACTTCTTGTGGGCAGTGACGGTGCCGGGCTTGGCAACGACCATGCCGCGGCGGATGTCCTCACGGCGGACACCACGGAGAAGAAGACCCGAGTTGTCGCCGGCGCGCGACTCCTCGCACGACTTCTTGAAGGTCTCGATGTCGGTGACCTTGGTCTTGATGATCTCGGTGCCCTTGCCGATGATCTCGACGTCCGAGTCCCTCTTCAGGGTACCCCGCTCCGCACGGCCCGAAACGACGGTACCACGGCCGCCAATGGTGAAAACGTCCTCGATGGAGAGGAGGAAGGGCTTGTCGGTGTCACGCTCGGGGGTCGGAATCCACTCGTCGACGGCCTTCATGAGCTCGTCGATCTTGGACTCGCCGATTTCGGGGCGCTTGCCGTCAAGAGCGCACAAAGCGGAACCCAAGACGACGGGGGTGTTGTCGCCGTCGAAGCCGTACGAGGTAAGCAGCTCGCGCATCTCCATCTCGACGAGCTCCAACATCTCAGCGTCCTCCAGGGCGTCGACCTTGTTGACGAAGACGACGATCTTCTGGACACCGACCTGACGGGCCAGGAGCAAGTGCTCGCGGGTCTGGGGCATCTGGCCGTCAGAAGCAGCCACGACAATGATGGCACCATCCATGGAGGCGGCACCGGTAATCATGTTCTTGATGTAATCGGCGTGACCAGGGCAGTCGACGTGGGAGTAGTGCCTGTTCTCGGTCGAGTACTCGATGTGAGAGGTCGAGATGGTGATACCACGCTTCCGCTCCTCCGGAGCCTTGTCGATGGCGCCATAGTCGAGGTAGTTGGCCAGGCCCTTCTCGGCTTGCCTCTTGGTGATGGCGGCGGAGAGAGTTGTCTGCAAAAGCCTCGTTAGCTCGAAGCGCAGGTTGTGGCGGGGCATCTGCTTTGGCGGACCTTTCCGTGATCGACGTGGCCAATTGTGCCTGGAGAATGGCCACTGTTAGTAGCCGAATGTCAACGGGATTCTACAATGCCATACCGATGTTGACGTGAGGCTTCGTGCGCTGGTAGACGGCGTAGTTGCGAGCGAAGTTGAGGGCCGGTGTCCTTGTCTCGCGCTGCAGCGAGATGAGGGGGTTCTGGTTCTGACGGAGAGAAAGACGAGCCGTCCGCAGGAGCGGGGCAAATGTCCGTAGGGCAGGCATCTTGAGAATCGCTCGCAAAAACACCGAAAGAGTGGAGGGAGCAGAGATGTGGAATCAACAGTCGACGACCTGTTGAAGACTCGGAGCATCAACTGGAAAATTTGGCGTGCCAAAAACTCGGCAGCCGGCAGGGGTGGGCACGGACCGCCTTTCGTCCAGTGCTGTGTGCCACTGCGGGCAGCAAGCTCCCCGCTTCACGTGCTCTCGCGCAAAGGCAGGTGACAAGCTGGAATGGCCAACGCGATTCAACCCCACGTCTCTTAAACAACTTATTAATGAATCTCATCGGTTCGGTATTTTTCTAACGATTCATACTGCTTGATTAAATACGGCCAGGCTGCGTTAATGAACTAGATTGCTACTTATCCGCGAAGGCCCCCGCACCTTCACATTAGCAACAATGAGATCCAAGTCGAAACTGCCCAACCTTGTACTAGAATGCGCTAATTCATTTAGCTGTATCTCGCCAACATTAGCAACATCGATGTTTTCCAGCTCAGTACTGCCTAACGACCAAGCATTTTCTTTCAGCAACCCATTAAATGAACCCAGCTTCTAACTAGCATTTCAAGCGACCTCGTCGCAGGACAATTCAATCGTCGTCTGATAATCAGATAGCCAGAGCATCCATAGGCTCGCCTAGAGAAGTCAGAAGCCGAAGGACAGCGATGGATCTGCGCTGGCGATCCGGTTTGCTATCTCGGGATGGCAGCGAACAGTTGGGAAATGGTCGTCTCAGATCGCCAAACCCGATAATGCTATCGCCAGGTCTTGCTCTTAAGGGGCCGATCAAGTTGTCGATGCCCCAAAAATAGCATTCCGGTACGCCTTTATCCGGCAAGAGATGGCAAGTGCTCGCGAAAGCACGGCGGCACGCGGTCTCGGATCCGGCTAAGACTGCCCACGAAGCGGTGATCCTCATAAGGGTAGCTGAGAGATGAAACGGAGCGTTACCCGTCATCAACCATGATAATACAGCTAGAGCAGTACGACATACCTGGGGTCATCGTCGACAACAACCAACCTGACCCCGCTGGGAAGTGGCCAGCATCGCAGGCAAGGGATCCAAACTTTATTCCCCAAAGCCGGAACCCTGGAATGCCGGTCGGCGAAATTCTTGTAAATGGACAACCACTCAGATGGTGAGACGTCGCGCTTGCAGGCCCCTCGGCGAAGAATACCCTGCCCCATTGTCGGCCATGTGCTACATCGGGAGGGGCTAGAACATCGGTTTGCCGAGTCTAGTCCCACTCCAGCGACGTCTCGCTCTTCCAGAGTTACCCGAGTCCGTGCTTGATGCATGAATCTCTCCAGTTTGGGCGAGGATATGGGCTCTTGTCCCCCCAGCTCGTACAGACCTTGGAGCCCAGGGGACACGCTTTAGAGTAGTAATAACGCCCCAGAGCGACGATGCTAATAGAGATCACAGGGCCGTTCCGTCGACCACATCACATGGCCCTCTGTTGGGGGAGCAGTATATATAACCAACGGCGTTGACTAAACATGAAGACCACGGCAAGATCAACCTCTGTCGTCAAAGTTGAGCCATTGGTCGACCCAAAGTTCTGAGAGCGCCCTTCGCCTTCTTGTCTGACGTAGCGCTGCCAGCGACGGTCTCGATCGCGGTAATGCGTTATCAGCTTCGTTTCGACGGGCTCGAGACACGAACTTGCCTTAAACCTCAAGATCTGCGGCTGGTTCTGAGACGAAGCCCGTGGGGATACGCTCCGCAGTCCCTTCTGGTGGGGGGCGACACGACCATGCTTCATACCCTTGCAACCCCGCGACCATGTCCAGCCCAACCACGATTCTCGTTGGCCAAGGAAGCTTAACCCAGGAGATCTCGAGATCAAGCTCGCGTCCGAGCGCTGCCCAGAAGCGGGAAGCCCGAGGCTGTTCTCGGCATGGCTTGGCCACCTGGAACATCGAAGGGCTTGGCGGAGTCTCATGTGCGGTTGAGCCATGACCGCCCACCTTGAATCGGCATTCAACAAGGCTAGGGCATGTCTACGCGGGGTAATCCTTGTCGAGGGGTTGCATTTTGCGATGCACTCGCCTGAACTTGCCTCTCCTCAGCCGTGTTCACTTACACCAACCCCATGCATACATAAACATGCCAAGACCACGCTGCCGGCATCTGTGATCCCCAGGACAGATACACCTTGGTTACTGCTGCCGTCGTTTATCGATGGACTGTCCGGGCAAGTGTCACGTCCGTTTCAACCGCTTGAGTCCTCCTGTTCTCTTCTCCTGCCAAGCCTCTCCCGAGGTCCCGTGAAGCAACCAGCGTTGGGTCCTACCAAGAAGGGATCTTCAACTTCTCCTTACTTAGGGGTACAACACCGTCTGGTAATCTATATAGACATGTCTGTGGTAGTTGTTCTTTTCCGTTTCCTCCCTTCTCACTCATGAGCTGTGCTCGTTAATCAGCGCCTATTTCGCGGTTCCGTTTCCATCTTGTTTCCTTATTTTCACTTCAACCGCTGGTCGAGTCGCTGGTCGCTTTAGTCTATTCTTTAATCCATCTCCATAACCTTGTCTATCTTCCTCCTCAAGATGGTCAGGTACGCTATTGTTGCATTTGCCGGTTTGGCCGCGGCGTTGCCGCTGAATATCAACCTCGGTGCTTACTCGCCAGCCCTAGTTGTTGGTAAGTTTTCTCACCGGCGTTGTTTTCCAAGGATATGATCTAACAAGCCAACAGGTGATGGTGAAATCAGCTTTGGAGGTAGGCAGGATGTGTCGAATTTGATCACTGCGCTCGAAGGCGCTGCGGTTAACGCAGCCGCAGGCGCAGCCAATGCAGCCGGTGGAGCTGGCGAGGGAGCTGGTGGTGCCAGCAACGCAGCGGCCGCGGCCGCCTCCGCCTCCACCGTCCCAGCACCGGTACCGGTGCCGAACACCGTCGAGCAGGCGTCAACAGACCCGATCCTCACCGAGCAGGTCAGTCAGGCCCAGACTTTCCGAGTGCGAGCATCACCGACTAATACCCATCCATAGGCCCAGCAAATAGCTGGTCTCCAGGGGCTGGGCAAGGCCATTGCGCCCCGTGTTGGTACTGAGGCCGAGAAAGTCGGCAAAAGAGACCTTGCTGGCTTTGACCGGGCTCTCACCTACGCCGAAGCTGCCTTGACTAAGGGTCCCAAGGTTGAGCTGGGCACCGGTGCTGAGGGCTCTGGTGTTGGCATCATCGTCGAGCACCCTGGTATGTCATCAACCATTCATGCGCCCACCAACAAGATACCACCATCCCCCTCCACTCACCAAGCCCTACCACTACATAACCCAGCCAACGCTAATCTCTGAATCCAGCAGCTGGTGCGGCCGCAAAACGCGACCTAGGCGACACCACCACCCCGAAGCGCCGCGCCAAAGTAACAACGATGTACATCCGCCGCGGCATTCCCGCATGTGAGTCCCTACCCCCCCACCTCCTAAACAACCCAACCCTTTTGCTTTCCCTTCCCGTCCCCCAACCGACCTCCTCGCAAGATCACAGATACTAACCCCCCCCCTCAAAAGCCCTCAACTCCCGCACCGACGAAGACACCCTCGCCGCAGCCGCCGCCGCCGCCGCCGCAGCCACAATCCAAGCCGGGCAAGCCGCCCCGCCCGTCGTCCTCTCCAAGCGTGACGTCAGCACCTTTGACGAGGTCAACTTGAATGTCGACGGTGACGCGGGCGTTACCATGACTGTTGTGGAGTCGTTTGATGATGAGGAGGGGGATGAAGTGGATGGGGAGGATGAGGATGAGTGAGGGGTGAGGAGTGAGGTGTGAGGAGTGGTGCTTGGAGGGCTGGTAGTGGGTGGTTTGTTTGCTTTGGCTTTGGTTTGGTTTATTTGGTGCGGGTCCTGTTGTTGTTGTTGTATTTTTGTTATTGTTTTAGAAATGTTTTGCGTTGGTTCGGTCAGTCGAAACTGGCTTTGGGTTGGTTGGTGCTTGTGGTTGGGGTATGGAGTTCAAGGGGTCGGGTAGGAGCAAGAGGAAAATACAGAAAAATCACAAATTTGGAAGGGCTTTGGGCATGTGGAAGCGTTAAATCGGAAGAGATACCAACTGTGGGAAGCTAGAAAGGCTTTGTTTTGGGGATCGGACTTGTTCAGGGTGCAGAGATAGAAATGCAACGACGACGGGGAGAGTGCAAGACCAGCTCCCACCACAATGGAAGAAGTGAACGTGGAGGATATCTCCATTCGAGGCCCCGAGTGAGAAGCTACCGAGGAGTTCGTCAAGTAGTTAGTCTATGGTGTTTTGAGCGTGCGCTACGGCGCAGCCACGATGTTTCGAGCGGCCAGGGCAGGGTTCGCGGCACGACATTCAAGGGCCGCCCAGCTCAAGTGCATCCTGTATAGCCCAACAGTTACAATGCCGCCCCCCCGCGTGACGCATGATCCAAATCCAACCCCACGACCCGCAGCATCTCCCTCACGGCCAGCAAATCCTCATGCCGCGCCTCAGGATCCGACGCGGACGAAGGCGTCCTCAATATCTCAGCTTCCCCCGACGACGACGACGACGACAACGACAGCGACCCAACAGCGCCCTCCTTGTTAGCGTCGGAAAAGTCCTACTTCTCCCACTCCTTGTACGCCTTCTGCCGCTGGCGGGTATTCCAGCCCAGCTTGGCGCTGATGCTGTTGATCCAGTCCTCGCTGCGGCGGCCGTGGGGCTGCACGCAGGCGAAGGGGTAGCGGCTGGCGCTGACCGTCACATAGTCGCCGGGGGTCAGCTCAAGGCGCTCGCGGCCGTCGAAGCTCGCCCACGAGCTGGCGCGCGCGTCGTAGGGCACGCCGATGCGCAGCACGATGGTGTCCGGGAGGATGACGGGGCGGAAGGAGAGCGTGTGCGCGCAGATGGCGGTCACCAGCATGACGGGGTTTTCGGGGTGGCAGAGGGAGCCGCCGGCCGCGAGGTTGTAGGCGGTGGAGCCGGTGGGGGTGCTGACGCAGATGCCGTCGGCCGAGACGGAGGTGAAGTGCTCGTCGTCCCCGAAGATGTCGACGTTGGACATTGCTGGGTTGTGTTAGTAATGTGTAAGTGAACAGAAAGAAGAAAGCGGACTCACTTGGATTCGGCCCGCGGTCGACCACCACCTCGTTCAGCACCTCATACGTCCCATCCGGCCGATGGGTGTGCTCATCGTCCTTCTCCTCCCCTATCAACTCTTCCACCAGATCCCGCGGTGGCCCGTCATGATCCCCATCCAGCTCATGCTCCGCGTGCTCGCCGTCTTCTTTTAATTTTGACCCCGTCTTCCGGCTGCGCATGACTGTCGCCTCAAACCGCAACCTCAAACTAACCGTGATCCCCTCGCTGAAACCGTTCGTCAGCGTCTTCCGGTAGTCCTCAAAATCAAACTTGGTTAAGAACCCCAGACTCCCGAGCGCAAAGCTCAACACAGGCGGCACGATGCGCTGAAACAGCCAGCTGGCGTACAGCACCGTCCCGTCGCCGCCCAGGGTAATCACAAAGTCAAAGGTATGCGGCCTTGCCCTGCACATCTCCTCGGTCCAAAACCGCAATCTCCTCCCCACATCCCAACTCGCCTCCTCACTGACCTCCCCAGACGCGACATAATCCCGCCTGACCTCCTCCACCAACCCAGCCACATCAAACCGCTTATTCTCCTTCAGCTCCCGATCTACATACACCGTATACCGCACATCCCTCTCCCTATCCAACAACCACCTGCACAACTCCCGCGTCTTGCCAATCAACTCCGGATCATAGATCTTCGTCAACAAGAAAATAGTCCGCACGCGGAACTTGAGGCGCATGGAGCCCAGGCGGCGGCTGAGCTCGCGCACGCCCCAGGCCATCTCGCTCAGCTGCTTCTTGGTGAGCAGGCGCGAGTTGGGGGCGTCCAGCGAGGCCGAGCGGCGGTCGAGCTGCGACGGTGTGGGTGTGGGTGTGGCTAGGAGTTTGGGCGCCCGTGGGTCGGCTGGGCCGACCATGGATCGCCGCCATTGCTTTTCGTCGGCTTGCCCGACCCCGCCGCTGCCGCTGCCGCTGCCGCTGCTGTGGCCGTCGGATGCGTGGCTCGCTGCGCTGTCGCTGTTGGCTTCTCCTCCGTCGTCGGAGGAGGGGGCGTGTGGGTGGTGTTCTCGGTCGTCCTCGCTGGCGGTGCGTGAGTCGCGGAGGACGGTGGCGCAAGGGCGGTTGGGCTCTTCGTCGCACACATCTTCTTCCTGTTTTTCTGCTGTTTCTTGCTGCTGTTGTTGTTTCTGTCCTGATGTCATGTGGTTGCCAAAATCCCTTTCGACGGTCTGGCCGTTGGCATGGCCGTTCTTGGGGTCGACAGGGCGACTCGGTCCGGCCTCGTCGCTGATATCGTGATGGTCGTGGTGGTCATGGTGGCCATGGTGATCGTGGTGGTCGTGTCGGTGGCGTGTTGGAAGATGGGTCTTAGCCTTCTGCTGGTTGGCTAGGAACTGGTGGACGAGACATTCCGTCTTCTGGTGCAGCGGTGGTGGTGCCCGGCGAAGGTGTGGAGGAATCGCATCGTTGGAAACAAGGGAGCTCTTGCGCCGGTAGGGGTTTGATTCATCAAAGACGACCTATTGTGGAAATTAGATACCATGTTGTGGTAGAGGTGGGACTGCTTCCTACCTCGACTGGATACCGGTCCTCGTCACTCCCAGACGACTGGCCGGGTTCCTCGAACGAGACTCGTTTCGAGGGGCTTTTGTTCTCGCTCTCCATTATCGGTCTCGCCAGGCAATTGAATTGATGATATTCGATACCTGGGTAGATAGAATTCGACAAGTAGTGCAGGTATTGAATTAATGGTACCGTACAGTAAAAGCAAGTGTGGTTACGGCAATTGAGAGGCTGTCATCCAATTCACCCAATCCCTTCGTAACTGGTGGTTGCCCTGCTGATCGCACATGAGATGGCGGGCTGACTCATTACTGTGGTGTAGTTGTTCTGGTAATGCAGGTTGGTCCGATATCCCTACCTGAGTAATGAATACACCGTGCAATAATCATGGCGTGTCTGTGTGTTGGACCGGGAAGCATGTTGGTGACGACGTCAGAGAAGTACCCTGGGGGTTTCGGCACACTGCGTCATAGCGGGGTGGCTACCAATCGATACCGTGAGCTCTCAAGATCTACCCCGCCTTCTTTGAACTCGAATAGCATGAGGTTGCTGCTTCCTTGTAGCTCATGCAAAAGCGGAGGAGGCGGGAAAAAAGGCTCGCCTCTTTGTTCAAACCCCGGGATACCCTCTCCATGGGCGAAGTCGTCTTGACTACTGTCCTGTGAATGCCGGTCTTACTGTGTACAGATTTGAGCCGGAGAGAAATGAAAACGGCAAATGGCAGATGGGACGAAAATGATAAAGAAGGCTCGATAATCGTACAGATAAGATGAGAAAAAAGAACACATATAACAGCTGAAATGTAATAGAAAAAAATCTCATATATTTGGGGACGAGCTGGTCATCGAAGCTCACGATTATAAGACCAAAAGTCGGGCGTCGACTCATCAGGCAATTCCTCAGCCCACTTCAACCCCATTTAGACTATCCAGACTGTGGTGGCGGCCTTCAAGACACTAAATCTCTCAATCGAGTCAGACACAGGCAGTATAACTGAGAAGAGCCGTTGCCGGGCATCCCATGACTTGAGAAGCAGCAAGCGACAAGATGAAGCATATCATCCTCGTCGGCGCATGCTACCTGGACACAATCTTAACGTGAGTGGCCTTACCTGCCTACACAGTACACACACAGATGAACCGGCAAACATCTCTCTATCCACGTCCGAGAGGGCGAGGTTAGGGCGGTGTGATGAGCAGCACAGCACAGCACAGCACAAGATCAGATAAGCAACATAAATCTCACGATCACACATTCACACACACAGGGTCCCCCACTTCCCCGACGAAGACTCCAAGCTGCGCGCGACCGCGCTGCAGGTGCGGCGCGGGGGCAACTGTCCCAACTCGCTCGAGGTGCTCGCGCAGCTCGTGGCCGCGGGACCACCACCACTACAGCAGCAGCAGCTCCTGCCCAAGCTCAAGCTGCACATGGTGTCGTGCCTGCCCGGCGCGGGGACGGCGGCGACGCGCAGGATCCTGGCGTCGTTCGGCGACGGCGACGGCAACGGAAACGGAAACGGAAACGGCAGCGATATCGATTTCAGCCGCTGCCTGTACCGCGAGGGCTACGAGGAGCCGGCGAGCAGCTACATCATCCGCAGCGGTGCGACGGGCAGTCGGACGATTGTGAACTTCAGCGAGCTGCCGGAGATGAGCGTGGGCGAGTTTGAGACGATTGTCGACGCTTTTACGACCGAGCACGGGGACGAGTGCTGGTGGCATTTCGAGGTAGGTGGGTGCGGGGGGAAAAAACAGATCAGATCTCCCTCTCACGATAAGCCCTCGTTCTGGCCGTCCTGTCTCGGAGTACAGAGGGGCGTGTTGTGTGCTGTGTTGTGTTGTGTTGTGGCATTGCTGCTGACCCCCAAGACAAGGGCCGACTTCCAGAGACAACGCTCCGTTGCATCCGCTACCTGCGCCGGGTTACGCCGGGGAGCACGGTCAGCGTGGAGGTTGAGAAGCCTGGCCGGGAAGGCCTGGTCGAGCTTGCCGCCGAGGCCGACGTCGTCTTTTACTCGAGAAGCTGGGCTGAGGTGAGTCGGTTCCCGTGTGCCCCCCGCGCGGTGTTTGACGTCTTTGTGGCACTTCGCGCGAATGCGGGTCGTGAGTCGGCTAGCTAACCAGCATCTCAGAGCCGAGGATACACGACTCCGGAAGCTTGTCTCAGAGCTGAGGCGGCATCATCGCCAAAGGCGTAAGTTGTGCCCTCTGGCCGCTTGGGGCGTGCTGCAGCTTGTTGACACGTCGTGGAAACCTACAAAAGCTCAATCATGTTGTGCACGTGGGGAGAACTGGGCGCCGGGGCTCTTGCGCCCTCAAGTGGCGAATACATCCACTGTCCTGCAGCTCCGTCTGGGGAGAAGATATCAGTGGTCGAGTAAGTGGCCATCCATCTCCGGTCTGTGGTTGGTGGAGAACGAGCAGAGCGTTGCTCTGAGCTGCGACTGCGACTCCTGCTGCTCTGCAAGTGAGACCAAGCACAACAGACTGCGAGCACTTGGGGCCGGACGGCGGGGCTTGCAGCCGCCTTGCATTCCGTCCGTCGAAAGCTGCCGCCGAGGCTCAAATTGCTGTGCTAACCGTTGGGTGGTGTGGTTTCAGCACCATCGGCGCGGGTGATACGTTCATCGCTGCGATGCTGTATGGCCTGCATGCTGACGCTTGGAGCCGTGAGACAAAGCTCGCCTTCGGTGTCGGACTGGCCACCAAGAAGGTCCAAACGGAGGGCTTTGCAGGACTGGTAACCTAGCGTGCTGCAAGTCTGGTTTTTGGGCTGGCTTTGACTGTCGGTGCCCTCGTGATGACGTGGAAAGTCCCGGTTCCGCATCGCCGACGACCGCAAGGGCAAGGTATCGGAATCGGGCAGGTGGGCAAACGGTAGGGGGGAAAAGATGTGCGCTGCGAAAGGGCCCGGACGGACCGTCGAAGGAAAAAAGGGGCAATCTGACGGCTCTCGTGATCAACCGTCCCGGAAGCGATCCCCGCCGCGGGGTTCCCAGAGCTGAGCGAAGACGGGCCAGAAGGCAAAAAAACACACACGGCCAAGCGCCGAAAGTAACCCGCCGATGACTGCAAA
The DNA here is from genome assembly GCA_023383405.1 of Chaetomium cochliodes. Classification (NCBI taxonomy): domain Eukaryota; kingdom Fungi; phylum Ascomycota; class Sordariomycetes; order Sordariales; family Chaetomiaceae; genus Chaetomium; species Chaetomium cochliodes. Next base: position 2,656,952 of record JAKWJL010000002.1, on the reverse strand, counting down.
CTGTCTGTGTTGTGCTGGGGAAAAGGCGGTGAAATTAGTGGGTGTGCTAGCCTAGACACTTGGTCCGCGGCACTCACCCTGCATAAAAATTGGCTGTTCCTCGGGGAACGGCGCCGACACGCAGGCGCTGGACAGAGGTTGGTTAGGTTCCTCTGTGTGCCTCCCGTGCTTCCCCTCAGTTCCACAGACGGGAAAGTTTTTAGCCTGTGGAGTTCAGACAACAGGCGACCCCATGCCGCTGCAGACAGCAAATGGCCACTGCTGGAAGAGGCGGAAGCCCACACAGCTCGCACCCTCAACACGCCATCCGGCTGCTCTCAAGGGAGGAGAACGGGTGGGTGCGTGGGTGCGCGGATGCGTGTGTGTGTATGCGTGTATGTGAGTGAGGAAACCGGTCAAGGCAGACGCGGTCCTTGGTCTGATACGACATGTCGCATGTCGGGCAGCAGCCGAGGCACTCCTGAACACTGGGACCAAGAGAGACGCGCAACCAGACGACAGGGAGATTGTGAGAACGGAGGCGGCAGAGGGGGGGCACAAGGCATTACCGGATCGGCAATGTGAGCTCAGCCATCTCGGTGAAATGAAGTGGCAGCGATGGAACGACGAGCCTCGGGGCCTGATGCATCCCGACGATGGAACGGGAGGAGGCATGGGCAAGCCCAGCACTGCGCTGGCGTTCTCGGCAAGCTTCCTTTTTTCTGTGCCACGCCCGTTTGTGGAGGATGAGTGGGTGCTTTGATGAGCACGTTGAACGGGGCGCGAGCGGTGGAGGGAGTGGACCATGGACTGCCTCTTCTGGCATGGGCCAAGGGTGACGTACGACTCTCTCTGGTCCGTCGAGGCGGGCAATACCGCCGAGCAGTTTTTCTGTTGTTGCATCCCGTTAGGAAAAAACCAACGAGTGGGAATGTTTCGCAGGCTTTGGGTGTGTGGGCGACGAGCTGATTGATCATTCATGGATCGTGCGTTCCGGGCCTGACGGGATCCATGGATTGGTCGTCACAGGGGGGGGGCCTCGTCGGGGGAGGGGGGGCTACCAGGCTCAGCAGTGGATGCTCGTGTGTGGAGTGGTGGTTCCAATGCCCGAGTTGCTCCTTTGCACCAGGCCCGATTACCGCTGGGAGGAAGCACCAGCAGGCGTGCTGCTGCAACCCGGGCCGTCGAGCTGAGTCCCAACCTCGTTCCATCCACGGCCCTTGGTGACCAGGGATGTGATACGCGAGTCTCACCCGGGGCTCTCTCGGACTTGCATGCAAATAACGATGCCTGTTGCTTGGCGTTTACAGTGTAATTAGTACCTGCCAGGGGTGTTGTCTTGCTCACCTCTTGTGAACCCCCACTGTTGACTGAAAGACCTGATCGAATTGCTCACTCCCACCTCCCTGTGGCGGACGTTCCAAAGTGGGAGGCGGCTTTGCAGGTTTGTTGAAAGTGGCACAACGTCTCGCCTTTCATCCTCGACATCCTGGGAGAGGCGAACCTCCACCGCTAGCCACTACCGCTTGGGCCTCGAAAATTGCGTCTGAATCAGGTAGCATGCCTAGCATGCCAGCAAGCCAGAGCATGCTCACTCCAGAGAAAAGGCTCATCCTCTCATTAGCGTCATGAAAGGTTCCGGGCAGATTGGCGGTCGAAACAAGCCGGAGTTCAGCCGCTCGCGCTTCTCCATCAGCCCATGCATGTTGTTGTCACGACACAGTATTGGAGGGAAGGCGGCTTGTGGGCTTGTGGGCTTGTGAGCTTGTGGAAAGCAATGACCCCGTGGCGTTTGGTGTGAATTCCAAGCTCCCTGTTGCCGATGCGTCCCCAGCCGTGCCAGCTCGGCCAAGCCAAGCCAAGAGTGGTGATTGCCGGCCATTGGGCGGAACCGTCACCGAAGAGGCTATCGACTTCTTCCCGTTTGCATTCTGTCATCACATGGGACCCCGGGAAGCCATCGTTGGGGTGCTCATGCACAGGGCTGTTTCGCCGGTCGCTTCGGCGGCTTCCACGGGATTCGCGTTCATCAGTGTGCGCCCCGTTTGGGAAGGTCTTGGCGGTTAGCGTTCCCCTGACCCAGTGTGCTGCAGGGGAGCCGCGCATGGATATCTCCGGTGGAGAGCTCAGAGGGCCGGACTTCTTGCGTGGACGACTGGACGTCGCGAAAGAGCCCAAAGCGCAGCCGGGCGGCCATCATGACTCGGCCGGGGCCTTGGTCTGCGGCGTCACTTCCAGATCCCCGTTGGGTCGAGATGACGGAGAGCAGCCGGCATCTTCGTCGCAGCGCGGGACCGCCGATGAGACCTTTCGCGAGGCGACGGCAGGCTAGTGTAGGGTTGTTCGTGACGATCCCTGGTCCTGCTGGGTCACCATCACCAACAAACGAGTCGCAAAGCGGCGAATCCTAGCGGCGAAACACTGTCAGGCCACCCAAAGCCGGACCATCATCTTGTACTTGTAATATGTGCGTCAAACACATTTTTTGCTTTCCCTTGGTCCATCGGCACATCGGTATTTTGTACATACCTACCTACTCTGTACATCGGATGGACAGACATTGGCGGAAAAGGAAGCTGCAGGGCCGCGAGATTCCAATCCCGAAACCAGGGTGTTGATGACAATTGTCGCACCTCCGTTGGAAATGATGACCCCCAAAAACGACAGGCGGGAGCCCGGACGGTGCATTGCCGTCATGCGGTATTGGGGACGAAGGAAAAAAGTGGATGGGGTTTGCGGCACCCGATTAAAATAGTTCCAGGCCGCAGCCGGATGCTGGGATGGAAGCTTGGCAGGCTTTGAGGAAAAAGAGGGCCTGGCATTTCGGTTTGAAACCCCACTCTGGTGAACCAATCAGCAATATTTGACCACAAGAAGGCAAGACGTGGGGAAGATGCGATCTGATCAAGGATCCTGGTTGTGGGTCGAGGTTTCTTGGGTGGGTTTGCGCATGGCCCGGGGTACCTGCCCGCTGCAACTCCGTTGTGTTGTGAGCGAGAAAAAAAAAAAAGACAGCGGCGAGCATCCGCAAAAAGGCACCAACGAAAATGTACCTCTCCCTCTTGTCCACTTTTCAAATTTCGACACAGCGGCACTGATACACCCAGTAAGGATCAGCAGAAATTCCATTTGCAAAGCAAGCAGTCTTTTTACCTTTTTTTAGTTAGTTCTTCTTAAACTATTTTATTCTTTATTCCCCACTTAGAACTAGTTGGTCGGCCTTGTGCCCGGCTTGTGCCCGCACTTCATTCTGGCGTTCAGTCCAACTTTAAGTGCAAGTTGGTGATACAACAACTTCGAGATGTACCGGCAAACGGCGGAGAAACTAGTAAACGACATTCATCAATAATGAAATGGAGGGCTCGCCCGACCCAACCACTCCCACACTAGCGTTGATTATCGAACTGTGGAGTGGACATTTCGGACCTCCCTCACGATGATGGCAACTTCGCCGTGGAGCCGATCGGAACCCAACCCAAAGGTGGCGCAGCGTCTGCCAGTTCTTGTCACCAAAAAGTCGTGATCGTCAGTGGAGTCCGTGGCACAGATGTCTGATATCTGGCATCCCGCAGATTCCAGGCCAGCAAGGGAATGTGCCGTTTGAGGCCGACCCGAGCCCGAGCTATGCCAGGCCGTTGATGCTGCACCAAGCCGTCGAGCGAGATTTCGGCCCCCTGTCCGTCACTCGTACTCTGTACCTCAGTCGGCAGTAGAGTAGCCTCATGCAGCTTGTGTACTCTGGACATGGTGCGTCTCTGGATTCATGCTGCAACCGCCATCGCTAATCCTTGGCAAGGCCAAAGAGGATACTTTCCATCCACACACGCCCCGCCCTCCGGTGGACGATCACGGCCTCGGACACGCCCCTTGGTTCTGGATGGTCGGCTCTCCTTGCCTCCACAGTACCGAAGGAACCTGATTCCCTGGCACACCCCATCGCTTCGACACACCTCGCACACCCCCATGCGGAGCTGCCCCCTTCTCTCTGCCAGCGGCCCAGCGCGTCCCACAGCGAACCTACGCTAATCTCAACTTGAGCGAGTGATGTCCCTCGTGCGCTAAAACGTCGCTCCCCACCCCTTGTTTCCTACCTTGCATCCTCAGAGGGAACGCTCCGCTCGACCTTGCCTGTGTTCAGCACCGGTTAGGTGACCCCGTACCTGCCCTCCAGTGACACAGCCGCTTGCCCGCATCGCAGGGCGGGTTGGTCTCGGTCTGCGTGCCATGGGGCTCAATTTGAGGCGCCAGCCCATGCTCGGAAGGACCTGCAGGTCAAGGGGGTTCGTCTGCTCGCGACCGTGACCACACACTGCACACAGGCAGCGGCATGACTTTCAAACCAACCTTGCAAAACCAAGCCGCCTCATCCACCTGCCTCCGCTTGACCGCCCACTGTTCCCCCGACACCCCAATCCTCCACAGCAACATCGCGCTATCCGCAACCAGCCACGGGCAGCCCACCGCGAGGGGATCGGTTTGGCTTTTCGCCCCTGCAACCCTGCGCCAGCACGCCCCTTTTCAGCGATGATGGTCCCACCCATCCCTGTCGCCTTGGGGCCTTGCAGGACCACAGATCGAAATGTGGTGGAGTGTACACGACCTGAGCACACTGTGGTGCAGACCAGAGGCCCGAAACCACTTCACCAGATCCCCGTCCCAAGGGTCGGGCAGGCTAAACAATCCCTGCACATGCATATGACGCAGGTCTCGAGAGCCCCAGAGTCATGGAACAGCTCCCGTTGACACGCTCCGTCCTTCGCATGCCAAAGCGGCAACAGGAGGCTCCCCCATCACCCAGATGAGCATGTCTTATTGTATCCCTCTCCACGTTCAACATGACCAGGGAGACTGCGTTTGCAGACAAGGTTTGATTTACCTTTCTTCTTTATCCCCGACAAGAAGCCCGGCTGTTTTTCCTGAAGGCCCGACCTCTATCCGTTCTTGGTACATATTACCACCACCACCACCTCTCTCAATATCAACTCGCCCCCCGGCTTGATATACCATCCAGTGTTTGGCAAAAAAGTCTTTGCCTCTAGTTACTGCACCTTTCAGTTTTCTTAGTCCATGTTCGGACAGCAGCACATTTTACCTCCATCAAGATGATGCCATCACTCGTCGGCACCAACATGGCCGGCCTACCTCACCACCAAGTTTCCAGCAGCGGCGCTTACACCGTCGATACGATGCTCAACGAACTCTCGAGGCAACTCATGGGGCATACCAGGAGGTACTCGAGGGCAGCAAACGGGCAGCAAAGAGTCGGGAATGCCATGCGGATATCGAAACCCAGCAGCGCTAGCAACAGCCCAAGATCATCCACACTGCAGGCGCGGAGGAGGACGCTCATTGGGGATGCTTTACGGGGCGGGCTTCAGACCTTGTCTCCGGCGGTTCACCAGACACACCTCCCTACTCCGGACTCGGTACTCCCAGACCCATGCGTCTACGAGCGGGAAACCACGAGACCGGCGCGCCCAGTGAGCTGGCATCCGTCATCACAAAACGCACAACAGTCCCTCTACGCCCAACAAGACACGAGCGTTTACCCTTATACGGCTTACGGCGACTTCCTGGCGAGCCTGGAACAGTTCCCTCCCACACCAGGTCCCGGCTCGGGCTACACGTCACCGGTGGAATCATTCTCGCCGCTCTCACTACCCTACTCGAACTTCAGCACTTCGCAGCAACAAATTTACTCGCCTGAAAGCCAAACTCTATCGGCAGCGCACCAGCAGCAGCCTGAGGTTTATTCGTCGACTACCTGCTCCTCTGACTACGCCGCGGTTGCCGCGCCTTCGGACATCCCCTACGTACCTCTCACTCACACGGCAGACGACACGATCGTGTGGGATCATCACCCGGACAGTACGTCCCTGTTCAGCCGGCAAACGGCACCCCCCACGCCGGAGGACTTTGCCTACGGCCTTGATCTCAACCAAGTGACGGAGTCGACTGCACAACAAAAGCAGCCGACAAAGTCGGAAACCGCTCAGCAGGCGTATCAGCCGCTCATCCACGACGACGAGAACGATGACGAGCCTGAAGGCGAGATCCTCTACGGCATGGGGCTTTACGATGCGCCTGTTCACAACAAGGAATCTTCCCTGCACCAATCCATGGTCCACTCCTTGCTCGGGGGCCCGAGGGACCAGAGGGAAGAGGCAGACACGGGCAAGGGGCTGGGCCTCAAGCTCGAGGATGCCTGGGAGCCGCCTGCCAGCGATGACGAGAATGAAGAGGACGACGAGGACGACGACGAAGACAACGACGGGGAGGGACAGGATGACTGAGCAGCACGCTGGCTACGTGACTGAACTTGGGCCCACTTCCGACTCTACTTTCTGATTTTTATTATTATTATGTTTAATGCATACAAGCGAGGTGCTTTTACGGGTGTTACATCATGGACATGGAATGGGCGGGGACAGGGACACAGGCATGGGCATGGACACGGATACGGGTACGGGACAGAACTCATCAAACGGATAAAACGGGATGGCGAGGAAAAGGTTGGCGTTTGTCGGAGATGACACTACTGTGTGGACATGTCATGTAGAGAAGCAGAGCCAACGCATGTGGGTTTCACAACTCAACTCGGGGAAACCCCCGAAAGCCGATTAGCTACATAAAGAAATATGCCTTGGCATAACTTTGCCTGACATTTACCTGACATTTACCTACGAAGTGTGCCTGACATTTAATTCGCGGCTCCGGACAACTCAACCCGATATAGGTGCTTGGTTGTCTCTCATCTGGCTCCATCCAATATTGCCCTGCCCGTGACAGTGACTTAGCCACATGCATGCATGCATCTCTGATGGATGGTGGCCTCTTCAAAGGGAGGCCACCGACGAAACCGGAGCGCTTTGCCGCTGTTATTGCTGTTATTGCTGCGGTAAGATTGCGCAAACGCAGGTTCCATGAGCTGAGTGTGCTGGTTGAGTACTTGCAGCGAGTACTTGCAGCGAGTACTTGCAGCTTTGTACCTCACAAACCTCAGCCTAAGTCGACGGGAGCCCGCCGAACCGTGCCGAACCATCCCCTCATCGCCCCCCTCCCCTCCTCCGCCTCCGCCATACAATTAATTCCCTTCGTACCCCGCCATACCCGCCGTACCCCTCATTGAAATTGTTTGCCAAACAGCAAAATCTTGGGCCGTTATCGGAACACGGGAGGGAAAGAAGCGATGGAGCGAGTGGACAGTCCCGACAGGAGTGAGTCAAGCAAGTGCAGTACCTACCTAAGCAAGAACCACAAACACAAAAATCAATCGTCACTTTGTTGACCTTATTTTGCCAGGCGAGAGCAGGAATTTCCCGGCAGACCCAGAGATTACCGAGTCGTACAGCTTACCTGCAAACAACTTGGACCAAAATGGCTTCGCAACAGTAAAACTGCCCCCACCTTCCTCCCACCTTCCTCCCACCTCCCTGCCACCACGCATTTGCCATGTCACCATCCACCACACCCAAACAAAACATTGGCACACAGGGACACCACCTTTCAGACGGCGGCTGACATGGAGTTCCCGTCTCTAGCAAGGTGCTGATGCTCGGCGCGGGCTTCGTGACGCGGCCTACCCTTGATATCCTCAGCGATGCTGGCATCCCCGTGACAGTTGGTATGCACACCCTCCCGTCCAATTCTGTATCTCCCAAGAGAGGAATGGCCCCCCATTAACCGTGTAACACACAGCCTGCCGCACCCTGGCCTCGGCCCAGCAGCTGTCTGAGGGCGTCGAGAATGCGCACCCCATCTCGCTCGACGTGACCGACGACACGGCGCTGGACGCCGAGGTGGCCAAGCACGACCTGGTCATCAGCCTGATCCCCTACACCTTCCACGCCACCGTCATCAAGTCGGCCATCCGCAACAAGAAGAATGTCGTCACCACGAGCTACGTGTCGCCGGCCATGCTCGAGCTCGACGCCGAAGCCAAGGCCGCCGGCATCACCGTCATGAACGAGATCGGCCTGGACCCAGGCATCGACCACCTGTACGCCATCAAGACCATCGACGAGGTGCACAAGGAGGGCGGCAAGATCCTCAGCTTCCTGTCGTACTGCGGCGGCCTGGTACGTTTTTTTTTTATGTTTAGAAGGGGTCGGAACAAAACAAAGACTAACCTCGTACGATAGCCCGCCCCGGAGGATTCGGACAACCCGCTCGGCTACAAGTTCTCGTGGTCGTCGCGCGGCGTGCTGCTGGCCCTGCGCAACGCGGGCAAGTGGTGGCACGGCGGCTCCGTCGTCGAGGTGGCCGGCAAGGACCTGATGAACACGGCCAAGCCCTACTTCATCTACCCGGGCTTCGCCTTCGTCGCCTACCCGAACCGCGACTCCACCCCCTACAAGGAGCGCTACGCCATCCCCGAGGCCCAGACCATCGTCCGCGGCACCCTGCGCTACCAGGGTTTCCCGCAGTTCATCAAGGTGCTCGTAGACATCGGCTTCCTCGAGGACGCCCCGCTCGGCGTTCTGTCGGGGCCGGTGGCCTGGAAGGAGGCCACGCAGGCCGTCATCGGCGCGCCGTCGTCCTCGGCAGCGGACCTCGAGTCGACCATCCTCGCCAAGGCGACGTTCGAGTCGGAGGAGGACAAGCAGCGCATCCTGTCGGGGCTCCGGTGGATCGGCCTGTTCTCGGACGAGCCCGTCACGCCCAAGGGCAACCCGCTCGACACGCTGTGCGCGACGCTCGAGCGCAAGATGCAGTACGAGGAGTCGGAGCGCGACCTGGTGATGCTGCAGCACAAGTTCGAGATTGAGCACAAGGACGGCTCGCGCGAGACGCGCACCTCGACCCTGTGCGAGTACGGCGACCCCAAGGGCTACTCGGCCATGGCCAAGCTGGTCGGCGTGCCCTGCGCCGTCGCCGTCAAGCAGGTCCTCAGCGGCCAGCTGCAGGACAAGGGCATCCTGGCCCCCATGAGCTCGCGCATCAACGACCCGCTGATGAAGGAGCTCAAGGAGAAGTATGGGATCACCATGGTCGAGAAGACCATTTCGTGAGTGGGTTGGCAGGTGGGATAAATGGGTAAAATAAAATGAGTGAGGATAGATAAAATGATTCTCGTATTCAAGGCTTTCTGTGTTGGAGGGGAGTGGGAAGTGAGCGCCTCAATTGTTTGTTGCATGTTTACTGAAACTTGAACTGCGCGAGAGTTACAGCAGGTCTCTTGCGGAACGAACCAAGACGACGCTTAACGGGGGTGCGCTAACAATAACGGGATATCCTCCAAGTAACTAAGCTGTAAATACACAAACTACTGTTAATATACCAACTCTAACAAATCCTGTTACAAGGTAATTACAATCCTTACATCAACACTTCTCTCAAACCCAAGTGAGTGAAGTGACTTTGCACTCAAATCCATCATCATCACGCCCATCCTCGCACCACTTTAAACCAACCAACCCCAACATACCACCCGTCTAATACCTCTTCTCCCTAATGGTCCAATACATCTTCACCCCCTGGCGCAACCGCCACGAGCTGCTCGCCGTGCGCGCCCAGTTCTACCCAGAGCATCATCACCACGAGCATGCCAACACCCTCCAGACACAACAACAACAACAAACCCTATCTCGGCCGAAACCGCAAACCCGCCTCCGCTCTCAACCATGGTCTCAGCCTCAGTCTCAACCCCAGCCTCAGCCTCAGCCCCAGTTCCAATCTCAAAGCCAAATCCAAACTCAACCCCGAGCTCAATCCCACCCCCATCCGCCAAACACCACCACCACCACCACCACTACTGCGGCGTTAACAGCAGTAACAGCAGCAGCAGCAGCGAAACAGCAGGCCGTCGCCCGTGTATCCATGTGGATGCACCGCGGCGGCTGCCCGCACATGGTGGAGTCAACTGCGTTGTTGGTGGCGGCGATGGTGAGTGATGAGGGGTTTTGGGGGGGTTATGGGCATGGGGGTGGGAGTGGGAATGGGAGTGGGTTTGGGGATGGGTTTGGGGATGGGTGTGGAGGTGGGAATAGGGATGGGGGGAAGCGGGGTGGGAGTTGGAGTGGTGGTGGTGGTGGTGGTGGTGTGTTTGCGGGTGGTGGTGGTGGTGCGGCGGCGGCTTCGAGGGCGTATGCCGTGCGCGCGGCGTACTCGGCTGCTTTTAGTCGGTGAGTTTTCATTTTTTCCTTTTTCATTTTTTTTTTTTGCGCTGGTGTTTGTTCTTCACATTGGTACGAGTTGGCGGAGTCATGGCCTCGTTTGGGAGGGTGGTTTGAGGAGTGGCTGGAGTGGGCGGTCCAGCGAGGATGAGTAGGGGACCGAGGTCGGGAGAAAAAGGCGAAGACCATGCCGTGAGCTACGAGAGATAAAGCCCCTTGCTTCCTTCCACCCAACCCCATCCCCCCCTTTACCACCCCTTCATCCACCGCTCCCAACCCATCCACCGCTCCCCAAAACAACTAACACCCCCCCTTCTAGCTTCGTAACCGGCCTCCTCGACTCCCACCAGGACAAGCAGCGCAAGATGTCCATGTACGACGTCGCCAAGAGCGTCGGCCTGCCCGCCACTTTCGTCGAGCTCCGCCACCAGGCCACCCACGAGCAGCTGCCCTCGCTGCCCCGCCTGCGCGCCGCCGCCGCCAGCGCGCTGCAGTGGATCTGGGAGTATTACTGGCGGGGGCTGGAGGGGGTGGAATCGCAGCCGGGTTTGGGTTTGGAGGAGGATGAGGAGGACGGGGAGGAGGAGGGGTTTGCGCGGTTGCCTTTGTCTAGGCCCGTGTCTGTGCCTGCGTCTTTGCCTGCGGCTGGGGGTCGCGGTGGGAGTGGTTCCCGGTGGGTTGGCAGATCTGCTTCGCTTGGGCAAGGGCGTGTTGGGTCATCAGCAGCACAGCCACTACAGCGGTTGGAAGGAGGAGGGGAAAGGGAAGGCTGTATGTCGGAGGTTGTTGAGGAGGAGGAAGAGCTACAGGCATTGCTGGGGAGGTATCTTGAGGACGGAGAAGAAGACCTCAAGACACAGATTAGGAAGTTTAGTGAGGGGTTGGTTCTGAGGGTGTTGGACTCCATCTCGGGGAGCACAAGGGATAGCACGGTGATGCGCCGGGCATTGGCGTTACAGCGGGATATTCTACTAAACGGAATGAGTGCGGACCGGATGGAAGAGGATGAGGTGCCTGGGGAGGAGGTGTCGTCAAAGAGTCTTAAAGATGCTGAGGATGAGGCGGGCAAAGCGAGAGAGGAGATGGACGTGGAGGGCACTAGGATGACGGAGGGCGAGAATGAAGAGGACGAGGATGATGGGGATGAAGTTGCGACGATTGAGGTACAGCCGGCTTGGATGCTGTATCAGGAAGAGGCTTGGGTGCCAAAGCCTATCGGGGTGGTATAGGCAAAAGCTATGGTTGGCATATGCAAAGAAAAGCAAAAGAAGGAAAGTCAAAAAGCCCACCGAGTAACCTCCCACCATTTGTGCAATTGATGGAAGGGTACTCGGCTACGAAAACTCCTCGAGGGAGTTTTACTTCGGTGGGATTCGAACCCGCACCCTTATGGGTGTACCAATATTTGGTGGAACACCATCTACGCTACGGAATTATTGAGCCCGCACTCCCCCCGCTTCGCCATAAGTACATGTACGTTTCTTTGCGGGGGGAAGTTGCTGTGGGAAGGCGTGGGCCGTGTATATTAAGGGCCAATAGGCGAGTGTGGAGGGAAAAGAGCGGAGGGTTGGGATGGAAGAGAATGATGGGCGTTTGTGGTAGGGGGATATGGAAGTTAGATACTCTAAGCTGGGATGCTGGGATGCTGGGAGGTTGGGTTGCGAATAGCGTCAAAATTTGGAATAGTAGGGAATGTAATAGAGCAAGAAATAGTCTAGTATCTCCTACAAGGAAGGGGTAAGAGGGGAGAAGGAATACTATAATAGTAAACAAGGAGGTGCTTGTATAAGAAGGAGTAGCGAAACGACAATGTTAAGTTCTAGCTTGTGCTGCGGCTATTATTTGCGGGTTGATAGCATATATGAGCAGTTCAAGTCATTGTTTACACGCTTCCCCTGGGCTTACCTAGAGAGAAACGTCATGATATGGGTGTTCATGATACGGGTGGTCATGTGACTGTGAAGTGAAGCGTCCAATGACAATGTCACCTCGTTCTGCCTGCCGAGCGGTTGTCATGACCCGGATTTGTAAGTTGCAACTGTTTAACTCCCCGCTTATACATCACTAGCTTGCTCTTTCGGCGTAACTGTTACTGTTCACTCCGCATTCCCAGAGCATGTCCGCCTTCACTGCTGCAAGACGACTTTTCCAACCCAAGTACAGATTCACTTCATTAACCGCCAGTGTAAGCTTTTATCCTTAACACTTACTTCATGTACTTTGCATCTGACTTGATACTGAAATACTTTGAGACTCAGCCGGCTACCATTCGCACAATGCATATCCAATCGATTCCGATGTGTAAGTCTTCATACCAAGAGCGAATTGAAAGTGAGCCCGAGGCTAATACCATTGAAGGGGTGGGGAAGAGCGACAACTACGCTTATCTCGTTGTTGATGACAAGTCCAAGGAGGCCGTTATCATTGACCCGGCACACCCGGCGGAGTGAGTAGCGATTGTACGGGATGCGCCAGGCAGGGGATACTTACGTTATTAGGGTTGCCCCGGTGTTGAAGAAGGCCATCCAGGATGGGTCAATTAAGCTCACGGCCATCATTAACACCCACCAGTAAGTATCCATGGTATCCGGGCACACAGAATGGGAAGCTGACCCCCTAGTCACTGGGACCATGCTGGCGGAAACGAGGAGCTCGTGAGTCGCCCACTCACCCCGTAGCCGACTGATTTGTCTAACAGTCGCAGCTTTCTGAACTCGACCAACCCCTCGAGATCATCGGCGGCAAGGACTGCAAGAAGGTAACCAAGACACCCGCGCACGGCACGACCTTCAACATCGGCGACATTGCCGTCAAGGCGCTGCATACGCCGTGCCATACCCAAGACAGCATCTGCTTCTTCATGCAGGACGGCGACGACAAGGTTGTGTTTACGGGGGATACTCTGTTTCACGGAGGCGAGTCCATTCTTTGTTACCGACCCTTGAGCTATATTTTCTGACCGTCGACAGGCTGCGGCAGGTTCTTTGAGGGCAACGGCGAGGAGATGCACAAGGCGTTGAATGTGACGCTCGGGTCGCTGCCTGACGACACCCGGGTTTTTGTAAGTCAAGTAGCCCAGCCTCCCGACCACAATGCTAATCCTTCTCGAGCCCGGACACGAGTACACCGGGGCCAATGCCAAATTCGGCGTCTCGGTCCTCCCTAGCGGGCCGGTCAAGGCCCTCCAGTCGTTCGCCCAGGATAACCAGGAGACGCAGGGCAAGTTTACGATTGGAGACGAGAAAAAGCACAATGTGTTTATGCGGCCTCAGGTAAGGAACTGGCGTGGGCGGGCATTGGTGGCTCTGGCAGTTAACCCTAGACAGGATCCCGAGATTCAGAAGGCGACAGGCGAGACGGACCCTATTGCCATCATGACCAAGCTGCGCGAGATGAAGAATAACTTCAAGTGAGTCGGTTGTCCCGGGATTGGTTACGCAGTGCCCGATTCCTGGACACGAGGTTGATCAAGAGTCGGGTGTGATCAGAGAGGTGGTTGTAGAGAAGTCCAACTTGTAAAAACAGCCGCGAACCAAGTCATGGGGGATGACAAACTTCGCTGTAGTTATGAATCGATACATTTGGCATATCCAGAGTGGTCACGCTCCCAATAAATCAGAGGCTTGCATGTTGAAATATCTCCACGAGCGCATATCACCAGAATCCGACAGGATCCAGGCGCAGTGAACTCGTGGACGCGTCTCAGAAGAGGCACGGGGTTTTTAATATTGCTTCACTGTCCACACTTGCTCGCCCTGGGATAAAATGGAGGCGGCAAGCTCTAGCAAATTTTGAAGCGGCTGACACTGAAATGTCAAGTACCGTGAAGGCACACAAACTTCGAGCGGAACACTATGCCACCGATATCAGCCTACCGACCTACCCTGCATGCGCTTCTCAGTGTAAAAATCGCTTGCCAACTTGTTTCCGAGTATGGCGGCAAGGGACAGAGAAAGCGGGTTTGGTAGAAACAGAATCTGGCACAATTCGCACCTTTTTCAGGCTCTTCGAAGTTTGTGGTGGAAAGAGGAAAAATCTCAACGCAGCGGGGCCGATATTTAAACACGGCTCTCACGTGGCCAGGCGCCCACTTGGCGATGACGGCCCCACCTTGGGGAGATCAACTCCACCATCCATCCACTCGACCAGAGCGGGTTGCCGCGATCCCACTTGCGCGCCGTCGCATCGCATCGCATCGTATCGCATCGCAAGACATTGAAAACCAGCCTCACCTTGTATCAACCAAACCACCCACAATGGTACGTCACCATCCCTCCCCACCCCCCACAACCCATCCCACGACAAACCCACTAACCACCCCTTCCCAACAGCCACCCCGACGCCGCCAACCCCCTTCCACCACCACCACAACCTCCACCACCCCCCGCCCCTCGAAACTCGCCAAATCCCACAACCTCACCGCCCTCCAAGAATCCGAAATCCACGAAGCCTTCAGCCTCTTCGCCGAACCGCACCCCTCCTCGCCCGCGACGGGCGTGATCCCGACCAGCGACGTGCGGCGGGCGCTGATCGCGCTGGGCGTGCCGCCCTCCTCGCCCGCGCACCTCGCCGAGCTGGCGGGGGTGCTGGATCCGGAGGGGGAGGGGTTCGCGACGTACGAGGCGTTTGTGGGCGTTTGCGCGGTGCAGATGGAGGTTAGGAGGTTTAGGGAGGAGGAGGAGGAGGGGGGGAGGGGCATAGGGAGGAGTTGGAGGAGGCGTATGCTTTGTTTACTTCTGGGCGTGGGGCGGAGGGGGGTAGGGATGGGGATGGTGGGGGGAGGCGGAGGTGATTACATTGGGGGATTTGAGGAGGGTGGCGGCGTTGTTGAGGTTGGATGCGAAGGGGCGGGGGGAGGAGGGGAGGGAAGGGGGGAAGGGGAAGGGGGATGGGTTGGTGGTTACGGATGAGTTGTTGAGGGATATGATTCTGGAGGCGAATGGTGGTGCTGGGGTGGGGAGGGGGGTGAGGAAGGAGGAGTTCGATGGGGTGTTGAGGAGGGCGGGGGTCTGGCGGTGACGATGGGATATAAGGGAAGCGAGTGGATGATTCAATAATGCGCCGCGGTTGGGAGCCTGGGGTATGGCCTGCGGTGGCGATCAATGCGGGCATATACCGGTATAGCGACCGGGGCAGGATGTCAAGAACAAGCTACGGCATATGGGAGTGGCAGCCCTGCCACTGATCAAATACGGCTGTATAAGGCTGACAGCGGGACGGAGGCGAAGGCGCGACAAGACCGTGGAAAGATCACTCTTTAAGCGGATGGAATACCCGAGGAGGTGCTTCCTAAACCAAGCTCAATGAACGAGTAAATCACAGCCTACTACTGTACGACAGGAACACGCGAACGCATTTGCGGCTAAAACCAGAACACACGAGAGAACGGGGTGGTCCCTAGTTATATATAACTGTTCTCTACAAGTGAACACATCCATCGCGGCGTTATCGCCGTCGAGATGCAACACAACGCCGCCATATGCAGACCATATTTTCCAGATCCCATAGATGGCTGAGGTCGTGAACAAGACACGCTTCTTGCAATGAAATGGCTTAGTCTCCTCTCCCACGCTCATTGGCCTTCCGTAGGCGGCACCTCGACAATCTCAGGCGCTTGCCCCTGCTTAACACCAGCTGTCGTCGGCTCCTGTGCCGCCTTGGCTGCGGCCGCGGCCTCGCGCGCGCGCTGCGAGTCAATCACGACCTGCAGCTCGGGCGGGACCTTGAACCCGGCGTGGTCTGAATGCTTTTTGTAAAAGTAGTTGTCCGGCTTGGGGCGGAGCTCGGCGGGCAGCTCTTCGAGCACGCACTGCACGATGGCGTCGATGGATGCCTTGCGGGACGCGTCCCGGTGCCAGATGGAGATGAGGTGCGAGTTGAAGCGGACGGAGAGCCCGACGCCGCAGATCTGGTCGCCTGTACATCACCCGAGGTTAGTCACTAGCTGGCATACGCTACGATACTCGGAAAAGATGAATGGACATACCCTCTTCCAACACGCTCTGCAGCTTCTCCCCGATCGCCAGCAGCTGCACGCGGTTCCACACCTCCGGCCCGTTGCTCTTGGGCACGCGGAAGGTCCAGCTGCCGCCCAGCACGTTGCGGCGGTCCTCCCAGATGGGCTTGAAGCCGGCCTTGAACAGGTAGATGCTCTCGCGCATCTTGATCTGGTCCACCGGCGTGTTGTTGTTGTACCGCCAAAAGTCCTGCACGCTCTCGATGGGCGCGCCCAGCTGCTCCAGCTCCGCGTGGTAGTCCCCGTTGTTGCCGTCGCCCGCTTGTGCCTGTTGTTGCTGCTGCTGGTCTTTGCCCTGCTGTCGGTCGAACCACACGTTCCAGTAGTGCTGCGTCGGTAGCGGGCGCATCGCCTTGAGGAAGTTGTGCTTGGCGTCGTTGCGCTGCTCGGCGGGCGACGAGACGCCGCTCATGGGCGAGTTGGGATCGGACGACTGCGACAGCCCCGAGAGGCCGCGCGTGAAGAGGGAAGGGCGCATCGACATGGTGGCGGCGGCGAGGGATGGGGGTTTCTTTGTTTGTCGTTGGTGGGGGAGGTGGCGGCCCTGCTGCGCTGCGCCTGGAGGAAGGGATGGGGGGTAGAGAGCGGATGGGAGAGCAGATTCGGATAGAATATCTACCGAGATGTAGCTACTCCGTGGAGACTGAGGCGCGGGTGGAACGGACGCGGAGAACACACGTCACGGGTGTTTGTCCGTCAGCGGCCTTGTGGGTGAGAGCAACGTTGGCCTGAGTGACTGCGGCGGGCTGATGATGGTCGGTCTTGTTCCCGGTTTGTTTCAACCGATGGCCTGGGAGTATGTAAAAGATGGGACGACGACGCAGAGCCGCAAACAACTCCAAGGAGATCATAAAATATCGAAACTGGTCGGTAATCTCAGCAAGTGTTGGCCAAAATCATATGCTGTATCGCATCCGAAGCGAAGGTGCTTCGTCTAGGTACGTTGTCGTTTTGGCCAAGTCAGGGGTTGTGACGCTGCGATGGAACGTCGACTCCTGTCCTGTCAGGTGCTTGAGGGAGGACAAGGGAAACGAGGGGCAGGGCCAAGGTGTGGTGGTGGGCGCGTGGGGGAACGACCCAACTCGGTAATTGACCTCCTTGCCGGTCGGTCAGGTGTGTCGGGCGGTCTGCTGCCCTATGGGATCACGGCCGTCACACACAAAGAAAGAGACAACAATACGAAGGCGTCAATTGCTACAAAGTCGAAAACGACGGGGGCGGTTGGGTGACGACCGAGACAATCGACCTCCAGGTTGTCTTGGTGCATGATGGTCAATGGGACTCCCAAAGCCGGGGGACGTGGAGCAATCCCCCACCTGTCAGCGGGCTTCTTCCCCTGTCGGACCCCAAGCTGAAACAGGCATGGTGGGGCAGCGTTGTGTGTTTCAACTGAGGCCGGCAGCTGAGTGAGGCGCTGTGGGGCTAACCGCCAGCAGAGGGGGGTCTGATGAGAGACTCTCTCCCATCGCTTGTTGGTGTGTTGTTTCTTCGTTTGGCCCTGCTCCTTGCAGCTCGTTCCCACGTCAGGATCGGGTCGCTCGGCATCCCGCCCGCCATGCACAATGGCGGCATGGCATCTTAACAGCTCCAGATTACACAGTTCAAGTTCACAAAGGGGCAGACATCCATCATGAGGGGTGGCTTGGCGGCGCTACTTGCTGTGTCGCTAGGACTGTTTCTTCTTGCCGCTGTGACGTGGTTTGGTCCTCTACCAAAGGCTGGGGTTCCAAGCTGCCCGGCTGGCTGAAATGATGTACATACATACATGTACGTACTCAGTAGGTTTGCCAGCAATGGCGTTATGCACGGGGCGAGGAAGAAAGGTCCCATGCAGCTTGTGGACTATCGGCCTCGGGCCGGGTCGGGCTGCCCTGTGCCCTGCCCGTGATCCTCCCAAGGTTCCATCAGAGTTTCGTGTCAACCTTTGTTGGCTTGCCGATGACTTGCATTGTTGGGCTTTTATTTTTCTGTTTGTTTTGTTTTTTTGCCTTCGGATCTTTCCCATTTGATTCGCCCAGACTAGCAACGCCCGGGGCTGTGATCTCGCAAGCGCGGGCAGGCACGCAAGTGACGGGCAAGAGTCAAAAGCTGGGGAGCCCAAATACGGAAGCGGCTCTTGGCACTTGAGCTGACCGAGTGGGGCTTTGCCGACCGCGATGCAAGTGCCTGACATAGTGGGTCGGGTCACGCCGACCACCTTCAAGCCCTACGCTGAATCAATCAAGGTAGCAAAAGGTGGCCGACCAAAGAGCAAGTTGCCCGGAAATACAGGGAAACGAATTTCCCAAGTGCGAGACATTCCAAACACACACCTGACCTGACCGTGACCTTATTTTTCCAAAGTAGGGGTGGGGTTTCTTTCCAGGTTCATCTGAAGAGTTGGCCAGCTGCTGGACCTTAGCTCCGTTACAAGTCCCAGTTCTCTGGTTCGTTACAGCACTTGCAGTCTCTTTTCAAAGCTTTCGTCTCCAGAGTCCGGTCTGCATTCAATCTCGATCAATCTCCCATCATCCACTGGACCATTATTTTCTCTGCCCCACGAGTGCGTGATAGAACAGTAGAACTGTTTGGTCCAATTTCGATCAAAACGCGAAACCAGTCTCTATCTTGTTTGGTCAAGTTTTTCGACCTTTCCTCGACCCTTAAAGCGCAACCTGCAGCTCCCACAATCTGGGCCACGCAAGACCACCACGTCGCTCTCCGCCTCGCCTCGCCTTGCAACCTTCACCCCCCCGACCACCCGATCACCTGCCAGCTGGCATTGGGCACCACGACGTCTATTCTTCCCCTCGGTCAACGCTACTCGAGGTCCAAACGTCATTGTTCGCACGTGGACAATAACGGCGCTACTACCTAGGTATGCCTTGATCTTTACTGGTTCTCTTTTTCCTTAAGGTTCCCAGGCCCATCCATATCTCTCCTCCGTTTGTCCATCGACACTTCCATCAGACTCCCTTTTCCGTTCGTCAAACTACACACTTTCCAACGCTCCTCTCTTCTCTTCGGGGAAGGCATCTTCCCCATTCTTCCTTCCCCCTTTGCTGCACCTCCTCACTCTTGGCCACCTTCCTTCCGCCATGGCTCCCCAAATCAGGATCGTGGTGAAGGACCGAGGGTTCTTCGCGATGGGGGCGCCAGTCAAGCCCTTCGCTGTCAAGGCGGTTCAGTCGGGGCAGCCTCCTCGCTCGAAACGGGGCGATTTGGCCATGCTCCGGTTGGGGCTTGACATCGCCCTCGAATACTTCAATAGCGACGGCAGTGTGCCCATTTCGTCGCTAACAACTAAGGCCAGACTCTGGGCGGACCGGTACTTTAAAGGATACCCGTACGCCGCGAAGAGGCCAACTGCCCTTTTGCGAACCTTCCCCAACCTCTTCAACTTGAACATCCAGCGTATGCATTTTCTCACCTACGAACTCGGCCACTCACTAACAAACTAGCAGCCCATCTTCGACTGGTACCAAACATCATGTCTCCGCCGTCCTCTCCCGAGCCCGAGGGCGCTAGCCCTCGAGAGCTCCGCCGCGCGGAGCGAAAAACCATGAACTCCGAGACCTTCCCAGAGTTCGCCGAACCCACTCTTGCCTCGGATGCCGAGATCGACCGGATTATCGATCTCCCAAATCGCCGCACTGCACCCGCCACCAAGCCGACGATGCGGGTCGACGCCTCTATGCTCCGTGGCTCGGGCTTGATGAGCACCCTACCCGAGTTCCTCGGCCAGCTAGCGCGGGCCAACCTCGAGACCGAGACAACGCTGGCCACCAACCCAGATGCCGTCCGCTTTGAGCTCGACGATGACGAGGCTGCCAACCAGCAGCACGTCGAGATGAACCTGTATTCTGGTTTGGTCGAGGCCCAGAAGCGGAGACATCAGAAGCGCATCATCCTCCCCGGCGACCTCGCCGTCAAGCCTGTGGGCATGCCCCAGCAGGACAGCAGCGAGCATGAGGGTGCGCGGCACACCAGCCAGGAAGTCACCGACGAGGACAGCGGTGACGAGACCGACGCCTCAACCTCCACCACCGCCAGCCTGCACGCCAACCTCAGGAAGCGCAAGGCGTCAGAGTCGGTAGAGGACGAGGACTCCGAGGCCGCCAGCCCACCCAACAAGATCCGCCTCCAGTACCGCTACCCCACCCCCAAGATCCGCCACTTCGACATGAAGCGGCGTAAGCTCGTCAGCAGGCCGAACCCGGATGCCGTTGCGAACGACCCGTTTGAGTCTCTGCCCGACATGCCTAAAGCCGCCGCCCACAAGGACTCCATCACCGTGGCTACAGATGACAGGCCATCCAGCAGTGGCAGCAACACAAGCGCCACTTCATCCAGCAGCGGCCGAGTCCCGATCACTAGAATTCGCGTCCCGAGTCGTAGCCCCGACGGATCGCGGTCCACCTCCCCCGATAGGATCATCATGCTGCGGCACCCCGTATTGACGTCGGAGCCGAACTCGCGCGAGAACAGCGAGGAGCCAAACCCATCTTCGAGTCGCCGGACTAAGATCAGGGTCGTACAAAGGGAGCGACCGGCGGAGCGGAAGACGTTGATCGAGGAAGTGGAGTGAATGTCTCGACCTCGACTAATTAACAAGGCATGTTTCGACTTGTCTAGCCATTTTCTTTTCATTTGTCATGGTATTGGTGGACACTTTCTCAACAATGGAGTTGGCACGGATGTGATAGGCGTTATGGATGGCTACGTGAGCACCGTTTTCACTGGCGGCTTTGGCTTGGAGCTGGCGTTGCATAATACACAGGGAACACGGGACCTGATCGGGTGGCGGTTTGCTATGGAGCTGGCGGCATTGGCATTGATTGGCATTGGGTCAGGGCGGATATACCCTAGACATTACCTGCGTCCTTTCTTTTGTGGCATCTTCCTTTTCCTCCTTAGTTTACGTCCAGTCAACGGCATGGACATGGACATGGGCATAGATAGAAACGGGCATCGGAACCGACATGGGAGGCGCACTGCATTGGAACACCCAGGGCGATAGACGAGCATACAATGAATTATCTATAACAAACCACCCCACCATGCTGGCTACGTGCGGTACCCAAAACTTGTTTCGTTAACAGCAACTTCGTATTCCTAAACCCATCTACTCATAATACCTAATAATCATCCTTCTTGACATAACCAGCCTTATCCCTATAACCAACCCCGACCGCCCAAACTCCATGCAGCAGCAGCGCAGTAACGGTACAGTAACAAAGCTCATCCGCTCCCACCCAACGTGTCGTGACAAACATAATAAATCAGAAAACCAAAACATACCCGAAAGAAAGGCCGTTATAGCAATATCCCCCCCTCGCCACCCCTTTCTTTCCCTAACCCCCCCAAACACACCACCACACCACAACAAAAAAACACGCCCCTCGTCACTTCATCAAACCCCCCCTCCTCGTGCGCACTCTCGACCGGCCGGCTCAAACAATGATATTCGTCCTGGTCCCCAACGGCCTCCGCCGACTGAGCTCGTCCACAAACCGCGTCTTGTCGTCCCCGATCTTGCGCCGGAACATATCCAGGTCCTTCAGCAGCCCGCTCATGTGCTCATGCATGTCGTCCGCGTTGCGCTCATACCGCGCCGCCTCCTCCTCCTGTTCTTCTTCTTCCTCTTCTTCTCCTTCCTCTTCCTCTTTCCCTATCCGTCGCTGTTCCTCGTCTTGGTCCGGCCCGCCTGAGGCATAGCCGTCGTCGTTATCATCCCCCCCACCCTCACCCCTCTCCTTGCCATCCCCCTTCTCACCCTCACCACCACCACCACCACCACCACCCCCACCCCCCACCTCCTCACGCACAACCGGCGGCGGAATCTCCGGGATCGGATTCCTCAAGCTCTCCAGCGCCAACTTGAGATGCAGCCTCAGCGCGTCATTCTCCGTCTGCAACGACCTGATCTTGCCCTCGGCGAGCAGCGAGCGCTCCGCCATAGCCAGCTGCAGGCCGCGGACGCGGGCCTGGTACTCGTCGAGCTGTTCCTCGGCCTGGCGGGCGTCCTGCTCGCGGCGGCGCGAGTCGCCGACGACGAGCTGCAGGGCGCGGATCTCGGCCTCCATGGCCTGGATCTGGGCGTCGCGCTCGGCGGCGGACACGGCATCGATCTGGTTGACCACCGCGCGCGTGCGGATGCGTTTTGCCTGGTCGGCGTAGCGGAGCGTGGAGAGGGTTTCTTCGTAGTCGGAGGGCGCGATGCAGGCGATCATGGCGGTCTTGGAGTTGCCGCCGAGGGAGTCTTTGAGGAGCCAGGTTAGGATGCTGTCGCGGTAGGGGACGACTGAGGTGGTGTTGTCTTTGCTGCGGGAGGAGGTGCCCGGTCGGCGTTGTTGTTTGGGGTCGGCTAGGGCGGCGATGACGCGGCCGAGCGTGGTCAGGGACTTATTGATGTTGCTGCCCTCGCGCAGGCGCTGGCCGGTGGCCTCGGTGGACTTGGCGCGCTCGGAGCCCGCGAGGTCGACGAGGCGGATGCGGCTGGAGCGCTCGGTGGTTTCGTCGGTGTCGAGGTCGTGGTGGATCTGCTTGAGCATGATGGTGAAGACGGCGTGGCTGCGTGAACTGGTGTCGTTCATCTTGGTGCTGGCCGTCGTGCGGTTGTTGTCGCCGACGCGCATGTACCGGATGATCTCGTGCAGGCTGCGTACCGGGACCTCGGTGAGGTCTTTGACATAGGGGCCCTCAGTGGGGGACTCGCGGATCTTGAGGTAGTAGGGGGGCTGGTGCGGGATGATGGGGACGAGCAGGTCGCGCACGTGCTCGTTGTAGACTTCGAAGTAGGAGACGCGCACGTTGTAGCTGATGTTGGGCGTCTCATCCTGGGCGGCCGCGATGCGCTCGAACAGGTCCTCGCATGTCCGTGGTATCAAGCCCGGGTGGTCTGGTGTGCCCATCATGGTGTAAGACTTGCCGGAGCCGGTCTGGCCGTAGGCGAAGATGCACGTGTGGTACCCCTCGAAGTTGTGATCTAGGAATTCCTCGCCCAAGCTGTCGTAGACATCTTCCTGCGTCGCATAGTGCTCGTCTTCCGGGTCGTGGCTCCAGAAGCTGTTGTCAAAAGTAAAAGACTTTTCCTCCAGGACCTTGCGGGTGCGCGCCCGCGCATTGGCCGGGTCGTGGTCGTTGGGTACTAGCAGTGTTGTCTGCTGCGTGATCGGGTCCATGTGGATGAGGCATTCTGCTTCGCGGTGGATCTCTGGAGGTAGTTTGGGTCAGCCATCACGATCAATTCGTTTGGATTTAATTGTCGAACAAGGGAAACAGAGCACAACACCAACACAGCAAAACAGAGAGAGAAAGAAACCTACCCCGCGGTAGAAAAGCCCGCACTCTCACGACAACCCGCACATTGCCTCCCCCATCCACCCGAGCATGCGGCGGAACAGTGCCATCGCGGGATCGCAACGAAGGCGTGCTCGCGCCCGAGCGGACGGACCGCTGGGCGACGTCGAGGTAACCTGCCGAGTTCGGCATCAGGCGCGGGTGCAGCGAAATGCCAATCAAGGTGTCATGGATATCGCCGACGACGTCTCGGAAGCGTTGTTCGAGGTTGCTGTACATTAAGTTATTTATTTAGTAGTGATGCGCAGGCAAGCCCTGGGGGAAGCGACTGTGGATCGCCAGCTGGCGCTTGCTGGGTGGCTTGCTTGTCGGACGGGGTCGGTTCCTCCTGGCGATTGTTTACATTGGCTGGGAGGCTCGGGGGGTTGCAGGTTGCTGGGGTGAGCAGATGCGGGCGGCCGCAGGTGCAGGGGCTGACAGGGCGCTCAGTGGGTTGGCAGTTGGGTCTTGGCGGCAAGCTGCTACGCTAAAACTGGGGGAGGTGGGCCATTCACCACCGGGCCTGGCACGCGTGGGTCGCTGTGATGCGCTGGCAGCACTCAATCCATGCACATCACCTCTCTCCCTGGTATGTCTTCACTCTTAACGGATGCCGAACCAGAGTCTTCGATGCAAGGGACCGAGATGGTGGATCGGGTTTGCAAAGTTCTTGGTTACACAGGAGGTCGCGGCACTGAATGGAAGCAGTGAACCACCTGCAGTTATGAAAAGAAGGGAGTTCTATCTATACTTCATACAGCATTTCTTCCCCAGAGTGGCGGGTCTAGTTGCTGATAAGGCTAAACATTGCGTAGTGTCAGTTAAGTTGTCTCGTGTACGTATCAGTCCAGATGCTTGGTTATCTCGTTATCCGTTAGGTAGTTCGTCCATATAACCAACGCCTTCTCTACCTCTAAAAACAAATCAACACCCTCTAACCTATACCCATACCAGCCAAACCCATCTACATAGCTATCCCCCTTCATCGACGCTCCAACCCCTTCCCCAACAACACCCCGCCAACCTCACCCACCAACCCCATCATCTTCCCGACCCCCTCCCGCTTCGCCAACACCGTCCTCCCCGCCTCCATAACCCTCAACAAATCCCACACCTCCCCCTCCACCGGCAGACAATACACCAGCCAGCCCAGACCCAACAACATCCCCTCAAGCGCCTCCACACTCTCATCCTCCTGCGCAATCGCCTCCAGCACCGACGCCACCAGCTCGAACTGCTCCGACTCCGGCAGCAGATCGCCGGGCCCGTCGCGGCGCCTCCTGCCGTTGGCCAGCGCGACGTTGAACAGCAGCCCGGCGGCGGCGACGCGCGTGTTGGCGTGGGCGTCGTCGAGGAAGCTAGACGAAAGAAGTTTTGTGACGGCGGCGCGGAGCGGCGGGTGAGTGAGGATTGCGGGCGGGTAGAGCGGGGAGGTGAAGAGGTTGCAGGCCAGCTGCAGGGTGACGAGGCGCAGGGCGTAGGGGCAGGTGGTCGGGGAGAGGGTGGTGGTGACGTGCGTGAGGATGGTGGTGATGGTGTGGTGGGGGGGTTGTTCCTCGGCGAGGTAGCCGCTTACGCGCGGGTCGATGAGGGCGCAGCGGAGGAGGTCGATGAGGGGGAAGAGGAGGTCGGTGGGGAGGGTGGTCAGGGAGGAGCGGATGAGGGCGGTGAAGGCGGCGAGGTCGGGGAGGGTGGTTTCGGCGGGCCCGGAGGAGGCGCGGGACTCGATGAAGGTCTTAATGCTTTGTACGGCTGGGTGGGCTGCGGTCGTGCCCATCTTTGCAAGGAGCTTCGGCAGCGGGGGGATCTTGGTAAAGGTAACGTAATCGGCGCTGGGATTGGAGAAGGTGGGTAGGTTGAGGGCTTGGTGCGGGTGGGGTGGCCATGCCATCTGGACGAGGAGTTGGACGTTGCCTCGCAACGCACTCGGGTCCGCGCCGCTCCAGCGGTTCTCCTCTTGGCCCTTTAGGAAGGTAATGAATGTCGGTGTCGCCGATATGGAGTACCGGCTGCCCACGTCAAGGGCTTGCGAAGTATCAACCTTGATCAGAACGCCCTTCTCCCCGATTTCGCCCGCGAGCTCGTCGTAGAGCGGATAGAGGGTCTTGCAAGGGGGGCACGTAGCCGAAGTGAAGAAAACGACGGCGCACGCCTTCTCAAACTTCCCCAGCAGCTCATCCAGCTG
This sequence comes from Chaetomium cochliodes, assembly GCA_023383405.1. NCBI lineage: Eukaryota > Fungi > Ascomycota > Sordariomycetes > Sordariales > Chaetomiaceae > Chaetomium > Chaetomium cochliodes. The sequence continues at coordinate 2,631,337 of JAKWJL010000002.1, read as the reverse complement.
CCCTAGGCTCGAGACAACGTGGACCTTTCCGAGGGGATGGTGGAGCTCCGACTGAGGCTTGACTGAGCTGCCCGGTGTCTGCTCGATGCCGAGAATGTTGCCACCGCGCTTGTTGGCGTTGATCTGCTGTGTTAGCGTGGGCAAGATCATCTGGCCAAACGGCGAATCTCTGTCACATGTTAGTATTGTATAGTTTCGGTTCGCATAAGACTCTCGACCGAATACTTGAAGACATACAGAACAGCCTGAGGCATGTTGGTGATATGGCTCGGGATGCCCTTGCCCAACAGGAACGTGGCGAAGTCGTTTGAGAAATTGTTGCAATTGTGCCTCCATAAGTCGTAGGCCTGGCGCTGTTAGTACCTAACCTCCTCCATATCCGAGCCGCAAAACGATGTTGGGCAGCTTACCTCGACCGTGTAGATCTCCCGCAGCGAGTCTAGGTACTCCTCAATCACGTCCATAGGCACTTGACCACTTCAAGTCAGCAGCATGTCAAAGAATACCTGAAGGGCAGTGGTGAATACATACACTCGCTCCTCCCAAGATGTAGCTTCTGCATAGGCTGCCCGAGGTGCGACGACCCTGGTCTGATGGCGACGATATTGCCATCGTACACGTATTCTCGCCCGTTCAATTGTATTGACGTGTGGTAGATGGCATCGAGCTGGAATCCAAGGAGGCCGAGAGACATCTGACGCGCGAGGCCTCTTGAAAGGTCATAAACAAGAAGGTGTACATCCCCCATCACAACGGCCATGTTATTAATAACCTACGGGCTCGTGCGATACAACAGTCTGATTGCCGTGATGGGGCGGGTCTTTCCTAGTGGTTCGGGACAGGACACTGCTAAAAGCAAGCGAAGTTTGAGCAAGTTTGTTCTAGAAGTATGTAGATTTGAAAGAGTGGTGGCCGAGTCTCTAAATCGATCTCGGTCTAAGGCAGCGGGAGGTTACGAGGCCAACCGACGGGTAAGGTGACGCTTCTAGAAGCCTGGAGAAAGACGACGGGAGCTTGTGACTTCGCCGCTGGTATATTACAGCCGAATACACCAGAAACGGTATGGTAATTAATAAGGCACGTCGATTCCTGTAACCCGCCATGTATAACCCAAATTGAGTTTTTTTTTTTTGAAGAGCAGAGATAATGAAAATGGGCGTGGTCAAGACGAATCGGTCGAGTAGAAGTAGCTTCTTTCAGGTTCCGGATAACACTTCTTTCGTTCCTACAATCGTGTCACGGAGGTACCTAACGGCCATGAATGAAGCAAGTGCCTGGCTTTAGAAGGGAAGAAGGCGTCCACGCCATCATTATGGAGCGGTACATAGCTACATGTACGTCGGTACGCGACGCAACCTCCTCGAGTCTTGCATAATCGAGACACATCCAAGGCCAGGGCTCGTTATAACAGAGATAATATTTTGGCCCGTAGCCCCACCAGCATTTTTTCTCTGCGAAAATGTGGTATTTGGCCGCAACGTCCTCAATTCTTCCAATGATAACATTGTCGACAAGTGGCTGTATAGAGCCGGACAATTTGACATCCTCCATCATTTTGATATACGGTGCAGGAAAAGCCGTGAGATCCCTGCCCCACGCAATATGCTTGAACCGGGTGACCTCGTCTAGGCCGAACGCTTCCAGGACAGGGTTTCTATCATACCCGCGGCCGACGAACACAACCGTCTTCTGCGAGTTGATCCAATGAGATGCCGACGGACCGCCCTTTAGGCTGTCGAACTGGACGTAGGATTCCTCCAGAATCTGCCGAGCTTCTTTACAGGCGAACCCTATGAGGTAGGGGGCGGGACCAATGAAGGTCATGGTGAGGGGAAGATTAAGTGGCATTTCACATTGAATTTCCATTTCGGTCTCAGGATAACGACGCAGGGCCCAGAGAGCTGAAACCGAGAGCGCCTCTTGCCAGATGAGGCGCCGAATTTCGAAAGGAAGGTAGGGGAAGCAGGTGAAAGTGTTACAATTCGCCATGCTGAGCTGTGAACGTCAAAGTCCAACCACGTTTGTAATACTTTGCGACAGCTTCTTGGTTGGACAAAGGTCCAGCAGCACAGGGCGGCCAATATATATAGTTCAAAAACTCTATTCAACTATTTTCATCCTATGGAACAAGGTCTTTTTCTAAGGCAAGAACAGATAGCAAGTAGCGCAAGAAGACCTTCTTTGAACGTTCTAATAGACAGCTCTTGTTTCGTTTCTACAAATCGTGTCCTGGGCCGGCGGGTAAGAGTCGTGATTGCCCCCCTGTCCGAGTCCTCTTGACGGCTACTATTGGTGGTCGGGCTGCCCTCGACCGGGTATTGCACGTCCATGTCGGAGCCTTTTTGCCCTCGGCGCGTCGCCCTGGGGGGTTAGGGGGGGGGGTTGATTTTATAGGTAGTTTGTCATACTGTAACAAATCGAGCATTGCATACATTCTGAATTGCCTGCATACCGCGAGGCGATTATGGTCCGGAAGCAGAATACAACCGCAAACAACACCCTTGATTGGTGGTCCAGGTTCAGCTAGTCACTGTGGTGTTATATACCTTACCTAGGTGGGTACACAACATAACCCCCTCGGGACGAGACAGATAACCAAGCCCAGGACTCCCCAAAACAAGAATAACCAACTGGTCTGGGGCGCTTCGGCCGGGGAAAATCTTCAAAATGGCCGGGACTACCTTCTCTGAGGTACTTCCAAAAGGCATCAGCTTCAACAGAACGGGTGGAGTAGTCTTCAACATCCTCCATTCGTCCAATGATTAGGATTTCGTAATCTGGAGAATAGACTTTTTTCCTCCGTTTGTTGCACATTTCGATATGCTCCCTCAGTTTGATGGATGGTACAGGATAAAACCTGGCAGACTCTCCCCACTTAAGATGCTTGAACCGGGCGACCTCATCTACGCCAAACCCAGCCAGGGCAGTCGTCATATCAAAGCCGTCGCTGAGGAATTGAACCGTCCCCTCTATGGTGAACCAGGGGGATGCCACGCCGCCCCTTACGCTATCGAACTGCATGTAGGACTCCTCCATGACCTGCCGAGCTTCTCTGCAGGAGTGACTTAGGAGGTAGTGCGCGGGACCGAGGAAGGTCATCGTGGGAGTAAGATAGGATGGCCAGCGGTCCTCCTCCTCGTCATCTTCTTCACCCTCCTCCTCGTCATCTTCTTCACGAGAATCATAATAAGATTCAAGCAAAAAATCATAATACTTCTCACGCACAACCCAGAGATCGGGAACCGAGAGAGCCAGTTGCCAGATGCGGCGTCGAGTTTCGGAAGGAAGCTTGGGGAAGTAGGAGAAAGTCTTCAGATTCGCCATACTGGTTGTTGGTAAGGAACTGGTTGTCGAGGGGGCCGGTGCTGTGATGAACCTTGAAGTCTAACCACATTTACACAGTACAATATCTTGCTGTCTGGGTAAAGACCCGGCTTTACATAGTCCAAAGGTTCAATTTGGCTGTTCTACGAATAGTCTTGCGAGTCACACAACAGACAGTGTATAGATGGGATGAATGAAGATGGTATGTGGGTATGGACACAGCGAATGGGTTGTGTTGTTGTCGACGCTGGAAGTGGAGAAGTTCCTGAATGAAAAGTGGAAACCTGGAAGACTTGGTCATAAACTGAACCTCGCCCTATCAGAGCCGGGATAACCCACTGACCCGCTAATGGCAGGGTCTTTTGTGGCCTGTCGCGTCATTCCCTGCAGGGCCGTTTCACCCAACGGGCTGTCAGAAAATCGAGATCCATCCATTCATCCATGGATGGGTTGCCAGGTCTGGAAAGCCAAATCTCCAAATCTTGGACAACCAACCCCTATTCATCAACCACACCTCCACGTTTTCGCTTGGAGGTTTTGCTGCTTGTTGCACTTTGCACTTCCTGAGCGGCGACTGCGATTTGATTTTGCGGTTCCTGCGTTTGCCGGCAACTGTCTTCATGTCTCTCGTTTAACGCCCTTTCAATTCGATTAATCGCCACTTGGCTGGCATGTGCGACTTGGCCTCGAGCCCTTGATCCTCGAAGCCCCCGTTCCGCTTTCGCCTCCTTAGGGACCCCCAGCCCGTCCCTATGCGACGCACGTCGGTGTCGCTGCCCACGAAGCACATTGCCTACGACCCTCACGAGAAACCCGACCGATACGACGACAACCGGGACGAGAGCCTAATCATGAAGATGCAATCCGCTTGGGTATCGCAGTCGCAGCGGGCCCGCTACATCAAGACTGGCGCCATCATTTTTACAGTGTTTTTGGTCTTTTACTTCTTCTCGCCGTCAGGGGTAGATATCTACAATGGTAGGTTTGGCCCTAAAAACCCTGCAATGTTGAGCTAACCTGGGGTTTAAGGATCATCAGGTCTTGTAGGACAAGCCGGATCGTCTCAAGGCCAAACACCATCCGACTCGTCCTACGGCACCGACAGATGCACCAAGTCCTTCTCCAAGGACAAGCCCATTGTGCAGTACGTCTCCATGGTCGACGCCGGCAGCACTGGCTCGCGCATCCACGTCTACAAGTTCAACAACTGCGGCGCTGCCCCCGAGCTCGAAGGCGAGGTCCTCTTCAAGATGACCGAGAAAATCGAGGGCAAGAGCAGCGGGTTGAGCGCGTATAAGGACGACCCCGAGGTTGCCGCCCAGAGCCTGGACCCTCTTCTGGACGCAGCCCTCAAAGTTATTCCCGACAAGCTGAAGGGTTGCAGCCCGATCGCCGTGAAGGCGACCGCCGGGCTGCGGCTGGTCGGAACTGAGAGGAGCGGAAAGATTTTGGACGCCGTCAGGCACCGCCTGGAGACCAAGTACCCCTTCCCCGTAGTCTCCAAGGAGGAGGGCGGCGTGTCTATGATGGACGGCGCCGACGAAGGTGTCTATGCGTGGGTCACGGTGAACTACCTCCTGGGCAAGATTGGCGGTCCCGATCACAGCGAGACCGCTGCCGTGTTCGACCTCGGCGGCGGTTCCACCCAGATCGTCTTCCAGCCGACCTTCGAAGGTCTCAGCTCCGGCGGCATGCCCGAGAAGCTGGCCGAGGGCGACCACAAGTACGATCTCAACTTCGGCGCGCAAAAGTTCAGCCTCTACCAGCACTCGCACTTGGGATACGGCCTGATGGCGGCGCGCGAAGCCATCCACGCCACGCTGGTCGAGGACCTCCACGAGCAGAACAAGGACGACGCCGCCTGGACCAAGAACGTCGTCGTCAACCCCTGCCTCTCGGTCGGCACGTCCAAGAACGTCACCGTCAAGCTCGGCGACAAGCACCCGCTCGGCGAGAAACTCGACCTGACCATGACGGCCCCCTCCACCGCGGGCCCCACTCAGTGCCGCAGCCTGGCCGAGCGCATCCTCAAGAAGGACGCCGAGTGCAAGCTGTCGCCGTGTTCCTTCAACGGCGTGCACCAGCCGTCCATCGCCAAGACCTTCGCCCGCGAGGACATGTACTTCCTGTCCTATTTCTACGACCGCACCCAGCCGCTCGGCATGCCCGAGTCCTTCACCATCCGCGAGCTCGCCGACCTCACTAGGAGCGTGTGCGGCGGCGAGGAGGCCTGGGACGTCTTTGCCAGCGTGCCGGGTGCGCTTGATGAGCTGCGGGGCCGGCCCGAGCACTGCCTCGACCTCAACTTTATGCTGGCCCTGACGCATACCGGCTATGAGATGCCGCTGGACCGGGAGGTGCGGATTGCGAAGAAGATCAAGGACAAGGAGCTGGGTTGGTGCTTGGGTGCTAGGTAAGTTCTCGTCTTGTCCCTCCTATTAACGGGGAGTTGCTTCCTGATCATGATTGCTGACTTGTTTGTGTGTAGCTTGCCGCTGCTTTCCAAGGGATCGGGATGGGAGTGCAGAATTACGGAGACGCATTAGGGAGAGAGAGAAAATGTATTGATCCGGCGGGTTGGATCTGGGGGGAAACATCCGGAGGGAAACATCCAAAGGGAAACATGATTATGTGTGTTCAGATAGAACATGGAGCTCGGCGCGGGAATGCTCTGATTTGTACTACTGAATAAGTACAGCCACGGGAACGAAGGGTAGACAACGTTATTTATTCTAATGCAGTGTGGGTAATGACCAACGGTGGTTTCTCTATCCTTCCTTCTACTGCCTTCCTGACGGTGATATACCTACCTATTCACGCCACGCCTGAATTCATACCTGCTTTGTACAGATTGTTCTATCCTCTATACCTCCCACGCCCACCTCCCCCATCATCAACCCTCAAACTAAGCAGGCACCCTCACCGCCGCGAGCACCTCCTCCAACACCTCCTCCGCCCCGACGCCCTCCAACACCCCCCTCACCGCCGCCCGCTCACTCCCCCACTGCAAACTCCTTTCCCTCTCCACCCTCCCATCCACACCCACCCCTCCCTCCACATCCACACCCACACCCAAACCCGCACCGACAACCCGCACCCGATGCCCATAAACCTTCCTCACCGCCACCCCCACCAGCGCAGGCGTGACGTAATCCAGGCCGTGCAGCGGCGCCAGCGAGGCGCTGAGCCGGGCGAGGTGCTGCGTGGCGGCGGGGGAGACGCACCCGGGGGCGACGGCGCGGTGGGTGCGCAGGAAGGAGATCAGGTTGGCTTGGTAGCGGGTTATAGCGACGGAGGTGTGGGTGGTGCGGGAGAGGAGGGAGAGGTGGGATATTTCGGGCTCGGTTAGGGGGTGTGGTGGTGGTGGTGGTGGTGGTTGGGGGTGGTGGTTTTGTGGGTGGTTTTGTGGTTGGGGGTGGTGGTGGTGTTGTTGTTGGTGGTGTTGTTGTTGTTGTTGTTGTTGTTGTTGTTGTTGCTGCTGCTGTTGGGAGGGGATGCCGCTTCTGGCGCTGCTGGCGGTGCTGTTCTTGCGGGGGCGCCAGTGGTCTTGGTGGTCGATGGAGGGGATGCCGAGGCCGGTTGTGGCTAGGGAGGCGTGCCGGTTGAGCTTTACTACACTGGTGCTGGATCTCGTGGAGGCGGCATCGTCCTGATCGTCGTCGTTGGGAGGCCGGGGTTGAGGGCTGTATTCTTCGTCCAGATAGGGGAAGCCATCCTCTTCCGGGTCGTGCCAGTGGCTGAGGTAGAAGAAATCGTTTAGGTGGGGAGTGACCCGCGCCTGTCCGGCTCCGCTGGCGCCGACGATAGCGACGAAGAGAAACTGCTTCGGGGCTGTCTGTACGCTTGTTCTTGTGAATATGCGGCGCGTGCGGAGGAGTTCGAGAACTTGGATCTGGATAGCCCGGGGAGCGCGGTCTAGGTCCTTGGCCAGGATGACGTTGGCGATTCGCGGTTGGGAGATGTGTGAGTTGCTTCCAGGCGATATTGGGCTTACGGGCCCGCCAATGCGCGGCGATGGGCTGAGCGGGAAGTAGGACCCGGATGAGGGGCCCGGACCTCCCACTGAGAGCTGCGACTGCTCATGGCGCGGTCGGTATGGAGACACGGAGCGCGTGTTCCCGGGCGACGGCGGTGCTCGATTCGGAGGGATGCATAGGCCTGTCGCAAACTCGTCCAGTGTCGTGTGGGCGTGACAGCAGATTATAGCGGAGCTGAGGTTGAAGGTCTTGGATGCGATCAGGCGTAGCTCCTCGGCGAGTTCGTCGACGCTGTCCGGCTCGGTGCTGACCAGGCAGTGTTCGCGGGCGATGAGGCCGAGGAGGGCGGCGAGCTCGAGGTCGCTGAGGTTGTGGATTTTGTCGAGAAGCTGTTCATCCGCCATTGCCCCAATATCTACCGGCTTCCAGAGTCTCAACCTAGCCCATGCAAGGCTGCAATGACGGCAGCCCAAGGTTGAGAACTTGAGACAGCGGGAGACTGAAGTTGCCAATGGATGGAAGCTTGGGTTCGGCTAAACACCCCAATCCTTTCGTCCCTTGCCCGCTCTTTCACACCTTGTCGTCTATGGGCTGATAGTTGGTGTGCCGTATTGCCATCTCTACTCTTGCCCCGTATAGACGACGGTGTTGGATTTCTAGCTCGAATTAACTATCGTCGTGGCTGCTCGTGTGCTTCGATGTCGGCTTGGTTGCCACCGAAGCTCGGCGAGCGCTGTGCCGCTTAGGGGGAGCTCAGGCCAATTCAGCGGGAGCGGGAAGAGGCAATGGAGCAGTTCCCATGCACGCATCAACGCTAAGCCGAAAGTTGCCTGGTTTCATCAGCGGACCAACATTACGGATTGATGATTGGCCGTCGCTTCAATCCGGTCATGCTGCCTGCCCTGCCTTGCAGCTTGCCAGCCATCAGTGCCATCGGTGCCATCAGTGGGCTCCGCTCTTCGCCAGCGTCACTCCTCCAACGCTTGGTCCCGTCCCCAACAACAGGCCCCGTCGTTTGTCAGTGCTGCAACTGTTTATCCCGACCGATAACGTTACGCTGTTTGCGCTTTTGAACCAAACCATCTCTAGAACTCCACAACCACTCATTATCCTCTTATCTGAGAGCACATACCAGCATCAGCGAGTGTTCCACTCCAACCTTAGTCGACTCTCCCGATCGCCCTCCCCACATCATCGACGACCCAGCGAGACATCGGCGCCATGTCTAGCAAAAAGAAGGTCCTTTTGAAGGTTGGATGCACCGGGACAGATACAGAACCTGCACCGTTTGCTAATGACATGGAATCCAGGTCATCATCCTGGGCGACAGCGGTGTCGGCAAGACGAGTCTGATGAACCAATATGTACGCTGCCGATGCTCCTACCCGACCGCTATCCGACGCTCGCGGATCCCATGTCTGACTTTGTCTCGAATCACAGGTCAACAAGAAGTTCAGCGCAAGCTACAAGGCTACGATCGGGGCTGATTTCCTGACGCGGGAGGTCATGGTGGACGACCGCCGGGTTACGATGCAGGTGCGCAGACGACCTCGATTCAAGGGCCCTCGGCTTATCCATAGCGGGGGTGGGCGCTAACATAAACCTCGAATCACAGCTCTGGGATACAGCCGGCCAGGAACGGTTCCAGTCGCTCGGCGTGGCCTTTTATCGGGGAGCCGATTGCTGCGTGTTGGTGTACGACGTCAACAACTCCAAGAGCTTCGACGCGCTCGACAGCTGGCGGGACGAGTTCTTGATCCAAGCATCCCCACGAGACCCGGATAACTTCCCGTTCGTGGTGCTTGGAAACAAGATCGATGTGGAGGAGAGCAAACGAGTGGTGAGTCGGACGGAAGCTCGGTGAGAGTGGACGGGAGCGGGGCTGACCAAGTTCAGATTTCAACTAAGAGGGCTATGACCTTCTGCCAGTCCAAAGGAGGCATCCCCTACTTTGAGACGAGCGCAAAGGAGGCGATCAACGTAGAGCAGGCTTTCGAAGGTAGGTGGTCATTTAGCACTAGAAGCGAGAGGGCTACAGCTGACTGTCTATAGTTATTGCAAGGAACGCGCTGCTCCAAGAAGAGTCGGAGGAGTTCAGCGGGGACTTCCAGGACCCTATCAACATCCACATCGAGAACGACCGGGACGGGTGCGCATGCTGAGCAGGGAGGGAGCTAAATTGATTCGGATTTCACTTGTTTACTGGTTATGTGCTTTGTATGATATCATGCCCGGTGTGTCTGGCTGCTTTTGCCCCAAACGGGAGAGTCGGGTTGTTGACATTTGCGTCCCAGGGTGAGCGTCTTTGGGATGCGTCATAGAGGTGGAGGATGCTTTGGTATAAATGGTTGTATGGTATCAAGTAGCTGCACAGCATACCTATGTACCTAGGCATCAGTGCTGCATGATGGTGGGCTCATCTGATGTTTCGACCGAGGTACACATGAAGATGTAACGGCCTGATAAAGTTACGCCATTTCAATACCAAGTAAACTACACAGTGTGTAACTCCAGGTCCGGCCTGCTACAACCCTAACCCCGCATCACGAATTCGCACCATTTTAGGGATGGTCAGGGGCAGTCTTGGCGTTGATGTCGTCCTGTGCTTGGTCAGTCGCAGTCGCGTGCGCCAGAGAAAGCAAGCTTGCAACCTGCAAGTCCAGTCAGTTCATCACTTGAATCCTCCAAAAGCCCCGGTCTTTTGAGACATTGCTGTCGGGTGTCGCGGTAGTTTGTGCGACCACTTCCTCTCGCTTAGATCTGCGCTCCTTTTGCTTTTTATTTTCTTTTTGCAAAGTACGTAACTACCTAGGTAGTTACAGATGCACGGCTCATCCATCGGCCTCTTGCCGTTTCCAACCTGACCTCGATTTGTTGGCCCGCTTCAACTCGGCATCTTCGGTTTTCTTTCGCCCGGAGATGCGGCACCCGTCAAGACCGTCTCCGTCCGCCGGTCCGCGCACGCTTGTTTCTTCGCGGGGTTGATTCTACGCCTCGCCTCGGACTACGATAAGAAAACATTACGAACCTTTACCGACCCGTATCATATGCCCATACTCCGGCTGCCTGGTGCTATAAGCCGGTGTTGAGTTGAACCACGAGAGCCAAGGGGTGCGCTCCACGACTACACGACTACACGACTACACACACAGTATGGCACCCATCGAGCCGCTCCTCCCGGGGGAGCTCGCGCTAGATCAGAAACAGACCGACGAGAGCGTCCCACTCTCCACCCAGACACACCCCTCCTCTTCGTCCCGGCGCAGGTCGCATTCCGTCACAGCAGGCGCCATGCTCGCCGCAACAGACCCCGAACCTCCCCTCTCCCGTTCCCCGTCCACAGCGAGGACTTCCGACTCAAGGACAACGGCGTCAAGAGGCAGCAGCAACATACGCGAGAAGCTCGGGCTCGGCGGCGTTGCCCGGCGCACCCTCGGGATAGGGCTGCTGCTGGTTGTGGTGTTTCTGTGGACAACGTCCAACTTCCTGGCGAGCGTGAGTCCCTCATACCCCTCCCCATACCCCTCACCCTCTGCCCCTCCCCCGCCATGACAGGTAGCGCAGGTAGTCAGGCAGGGTCAGGTTGCTAACCAGCGGACCACGCCTCGCAGTACATCTTCTCCGACGGCACCTACAACAAGCCCTTCTTCCTCGTCTACGTCAACACCTCCTGCTTCGCCGTCTCGCTCATCCCCCTCACCATCCGCTACGCCATGCAGCACGGCGTGGACGCGCTCCTCGCCGCCGCCCTCCAGCTCTGGCGGGAGCGGCGGACAGGCTTCACACTACTGCGGGCGCGGGACGAAGAGGGGGACCTCGCCGCCGCCACCGCCACCGCCGACGACGACGATGACGACGCCGGGCAGCGGCTGCTGGTGGACGACGAGGGCAGCCTGGAGGCCCTGGATATGCTGCCGCCGCCGGGAACCAGGGACGACAAGCTGAGCGTGGCCGAGACGGCGCGCCTGAGCCTCGAGTTCTCGATGCTGTGGTTTGCCGCCAACTACTTCGCCTCGGCGTGCCTGGAGTACACGAGCGTTGGCAGCGTGACTATTCTGACGTCTACGAGTAGCATCTGGACGCTGATCTTCTGTGCGGTGACCAAGGTGGAGGGGTTTACGGTGCGGAAGTTGGTCGGCGTGTTGGCGTCGCTGGTGGGCGTGGTGCTGATCTCGTCGGTGGACTTGTCCGGCGCGAATGATGATAATCGGGGGAGTTTTCCGCATAAGACGACGGCGCAGATCGCGATCGGGGATGCCATGGCTTTTTTTAGTGCCATTATCTATGGTGTCTACGTCACGGTGATGAAGCGGAGGGCTGGGAACGAGGACCGGGTGAACATGCCGTTGTTCTTTGGGCTGGTTGGCCTGTTCAACGTGCTGCTGCTCTGGCCGGGCTTCTTTATCTTGCACTACACCGGCATCGAGCCGTTCGAACTGCCACCCACCGCCAGCGTGTGGACCATTATCGCGGTAAGTTTTACTCGGAAGTAAGTGTATGAAGGAAAGCCTGCTGACGTATCCCAGGTTAATTCTGCCGCGTCCTTCTTTAGCGACATCCTGTGGGCCTACGCCATGCTGCTCACGACGCCGCTTGTTGTCACGGTCGGCCTATCCCTGAACATTCCCCTCTCGCTCATCGGCGAGATGATCCAGTACTCGCAGTATTCGAGCTGGCTATACTGGGTGGGGGCTGGGGTCGTGTTTATATCGTTTCTGTTTGTCAACAACGAGAGCCACGAGGATGGTGCAGACGGGAAAGATGACCTGGCTCCGGGAGCCGAGAGGTCGGCGGTATAGCATCGCATTTAGATTCTCGGTATTTCGTTAGAAGGCGCAGAGTTCTTCGTAGGCTACCATTTTAGAGCATAGATGGTAATTCAGGACGCCCAAGGCAAGCTGCCCTTAGTCAGGGGGTTTACCAGTGGTGGAATCGGCATGGTATCAGTTCCAAACACAGCGCGGGTGCCCGGGAACCTTCCATGCTACTTTCAGTCCTCCTATGTTTGCACGAAATTAAACCCCCTGATGACGACTAAACCCAGACCATTAACATTCTCACGATCAACGTTCTATTAAGAGCCGCTAATCAATATTGAGGCGCTTACCGCCTTGAAGCTCCCCGAGGTTTCACTACGTTGCAGCGCGCTGGCCTGGCAAGAAATTATCATATGGCTATAGAGCCACGACAGCTAGTCCTCTGTGTACTCCTTCGCCTTGCTTTGCTGTAGTGGAACGACAAGCGCCTCTGGGACACAAATGCTGTTTTTGTCCCGAGGGTGGACAAAGTTTGGTTGGTGGGTAGGGGGTAAACAGAGTCAGATGAGTTGGGAAGCCCTGCTTTTGTTTCCCAACCTTGGTTACTCTCAGTTCGAGCCACCTAGCGAGAGGGTACAGCGAGGAAGGTTCAAGCCATCTCATCTCTCTCTCCAATGGTCACATGTTCCGGACCTTTTGTCCGATATTGGCCATGGCAAGGGTAGAACATGCTATTTGAACCGGCTTTTGAATTAATTGCATTGTACCTAACTTGCTGCCTTTATAAACCTCGTTCTAGTATTCAATGTGACGCCTATAGGTCGTGTTATCTTCCTTCAACAGTAATACTCCCCCATCTTTCATCTAGATATCGGGCATCGCGCTTCCGCACTTCGATACGATCTTATCATGGATTCAAAAGACAACGCTCACGGGTTCCAGGGCCGCCCTCATCTTGGGGACAGCATCAACGCCGCCACCAGGACGCTCCACGCCAAGTTGAATAGGGCCATCCTCCAACACTTCCCCCTCGCCCTCCCGCCCCATGCTACCACCCCGTTTACCTACGCTATGGGTCTCCTTCACATCGCCCCGATCTATCTCACCTTCGAATCCCTCTGGCAAGACATCATCGACACCCGCGGCGACGTCAGTCCCAACTCCGAGACCAAACCCTCACCCTTTGATACTTCCTCCTCCCAACCAGAAGGCCGCGCCAACCCTCGGTCGCCAACTACCCACAACCCTCCACCATGCGAGCCACGAATCCTCGCCCTCCTCCAAGCCCTCCACCACCCCCTCCTCAGCCGCACGACCCCCCTCCTATCCGACATCCGCACCATCACAATTCAGCATAACCCCACCCCTACCGCCATCCCCATCACCCTCCTCACCGAAGCTGCTGCCTTTTCCTCCCAACAGCAGCCCAGCCGCCAGCCGAACGGCAACAGCCAGCGGAGAAGCACCCAGCAGAACCCCCATCCAAACCCCCATCCAAACCCCCATCCAAACCCCCATCCAAACCCCCAACAAGCACAAGCCCCCCCGCACACCAACACCACCCAGCAGCTAAACACCCAGCAACCAAACACCCAACCAAACCCCCAGCCAAACACCCAGCAAACTACTCACAATAAAACCGCCCAGCATCCAAACCCAAACCCAAACACCAACCTAAATCCCCCCCCAAATCCTCACCTCCCCGCGTTCCTATCCCGCATCAAACAGTCGGTACGCGCTCGCCCACACGTGCTGCTGGCATATGCCTGGGTATTTTACATGGCGCTGTTCTCTGGGGGGCGGGTGCTCCGGGGGTTGTTGGAGGGGGCGGGGGAGGGGTTTTGGGATGGTTTTGGGGATGGTTTTGAGGATGGTTTTGAGGATAGTGGGTTTGACGGTGTTAGTAGGGGTGGTGGTGGTGTTTGGGGTAGGGCTGGGGGGAGGACTGGGGGAGGTGGTGTTGAGGGTGATGTTGAGGGTGGTGCGGAGGGTGGTGCGGAGAGTGGGAGGGTTGTTGAGGCTGGGTCTGGGTCGGGGTCGGAGAAAGGCGGTTTGCCGTTGAGGTTCTTCCGGTTTGACACCCCCCGGTATGGGGAGGATTTGAAGGTGGAGTTTAAGGAGAGGTTTGGCGAGGCGGGGAGGGCATTGACTGATCAGGAGAGGGATGAGGTGGTTGGAGAGGCGGGGGAGATCTTTGAGGATATGATTCTGCTTGTGGCGGAGCTCGACCGCATGCTCGGGAAGGATAAGTCTTCGGACCGTCTGGGAGTCGGAAAGCGGAGGGGAAAGATGGTTATCGCTGACGGTGAACTGGCGAGTGGGACAGGACGGAAAGGTGCTGAGCCAGCCCCCGGATTCGGAGCATGGTACACGGTTGCGGGAGCTCTACTTGTCGTCGTTGGACTATGGGCGAGATATGCTTGGAAGTAACGTGCGGATGGGGTGGCCCACGCTACCTCACCCCCTAGAGAGCAACATCTATAAAATGATAGAAGGAAGTATTTCCATTGCTTACAAGACATGCTCCTCTGGGTATGACACTACCTAACCACCCTAACACCGCGCAATGCTGCCTATAACAAACAAAAACAATGCCACCCCGTGCGCCATAACCGCTGATCCCGTGGTATGTGTGCTGATATAAAAACCCAACAATTCAACAAACAACAACCCAAGCCAAACCAGACATAATCTAACTCAACACCCAACCCACACCGTCCGTCACTGTACCCCCAAGCCACATCACCATCATCTCCCCATCACACCCCAACCCACCCCCTTCTAAACATCACCCCCTCCAAACATCACCCCCTCCAGACACCACCCCTCAGACATCACCCCCTCAAACATCACCCCCCCAAACAAACCACCAATCACCAATCATCCGCATCCCCCTCCCACGCATCGCCCACATCCGCCCACCCACACCCCCACCTCCTGCCCTCGCCCTCCCCGCCCGTCCTCAAATCCGCGGCCCTCCCGCGGTCCTCGCTCCAGCAGCGCACGAGAAAATCATCCCCGACGGTAACCAACCTCCCGCCGCTCGTCCACGCCACCGCACCCACCTCCTTCGCATGGCCCCTCACGAGCGGCGTGCCGCGGCGGGCGACGGGGACGGCGCAGTCGGACTGGCGCGTGAAGAGCTGGCTGAGGCTGTTGGTGCGCGCGAGGGCGGGGCGCGGGGCCGCGGAGGAGGTTGGTGGTGATGATGCGGCTGCTGCTGCTAGAGAGGCGGATCGGAGGACGGGGCGCGACCGCGTGGAGGGCGCTTTGTCGGTGGGGTGGCCGATGTAGTACGTTTCTTGGGCGGTGATGTTGTCGTCGGGGGATGATGGCGATGATGATGACCAGGCATCGCGCAGGTAGCGTTCGTCGGTGGGGAAGAGCACGGCGGCGCCGTCGGAGCTGCCGACGGCGAGGAGCTCTGGGCGGCCCTCGGCGGCGGGCCGGATAGCGGTCTTGACGTAGAAGCTGGTCGCGTGGAAGAGCGGGTGGCGGAAGCCGTAGAGCGGGCCGAGGCCTTCGTGGGCGGTGCCGTGCGGGTGGTGGCGGCGGCGCGGGGGTTCGGTGCCCGGGCGCGCGGGGGTCAGTTCGGGGGCGTGGCCGAGCACGAGGTGGGCGGTGCTGTAGGCATAGACGGTGTTGTCTTTGCAGAGGGCGTACAGGCGCGTGCCGCCGCCGCCGAGGGTCATGGAGCAGATGCCGAAGGGGCGGAAGGCGACGTGGCTCGGGGGTGGCGCCGTGTAGGAGACTGGGGTGCTGGCTTTGTGGTGCCGGCTGGTGTGGACTGCGCGGATGTCCCAGAGCTTGATGCTCGCGTCGGCCTCGCAGGCGGTGAGGAGGAGGTGCTCGCGGCCGGGAGGGAGGAATTGCATCGCTGTGACCGAGACCTCGCCGAAACGGCCGGGGACTTCGCCCGTGCGAGCAACGTCGCCGGGGTTGGAGGAGGACAGGTGGCCTTTGCCCTGCCTAGTCGTTCGTGCGTGCGCGTCGTAAATGCTGTTGACGACACAGCCCGGGTTGAGCGGCTTTGGTATACGGTGGCGCAGGCCCGCCTCGGAAGCGATACCCAAGTCCTGCACCGGCCCGCCTCGACACCGCAAATCCCAGATCTGGACGCTACCGTCACGGCCAGAGGTTGCGAGAACGCAGCTGGAGCCGCGGCCGGGCTGAAAACGGACTTGCTTTAGAGACGCTGTGTGGTGGCCGAGGATGGAGACGGGCCGCTGTGTTGCCATATCAATAACTCTGCCGGTCTGATCTCCCGACGCGGTGGCCAACAGTTGGTCGTCCTCGGAGAAGTCTAGGTCAATAATGGCGTTTCCGTGAGCCTGGAACGACAGATGGATTTTCGAAAAGTCCCCACTCGAGTCCAGTAGGCGTACATAGCCTTCCTCGTCACCAACCGCTACCAAACTGCTTTCTGGAACGAGTTAGTAGACCGAATAGCGAGTTACCTGGGTTGGTTGACTCACTGTGGCATGCAGTTGTGCAGAAAGGGATAGCACGCTGTGCTCCCTCGTGGCTGGACGAGTAATGGGCATCTTCAGGCCGGCTCTGGAAATCGGCCGTTTCCGTCCTCCAGTCTAACGGGGTCAGAAGGTATCTTGGGGGTGGGAGACACAGGTAGAGGACTCACCAGCAACAGGACACTCCAGTGCCTTCTCACTAGCAAAGCGCATAGCACCCGTCATCCTCTGCACCAACTGAGCCCCCAATCCTCGACGGTGCAGCGGGACAGGCGCCTTCGACGGTGCCGCCATAACCTCCGGCACCTCCTCCTCGTCTTCGGAGACATCATCATCCCGGTAAACAACGTCTTGCAAGGCCTGCCGGGACCTCAAAGACTGGATAGGGCTCGCCAAGCCCGGCCTCAGGTCCGGGGTGGGAAGGAGTGGCGACGACTGTAGCGGTGACGGCAAATAACTCGAACTCGACTGCTTCTCCGGGGTGGAATGGTTGAACTTGCGGCGCTTTCCCCGGTGGGCATCCTGGGGAAGGGGCAGGTAAAGTTCCTCCGAGATGGGCTTGAGTGGACTCGACGGTGTCTGGCAGCGATTAAGGGCCGGGGCCGTGAGGTCGCAGAGGGCTTTCCGAGCAGCGCTAGGCTTGGACGAGACTCGGGATCGGGGAGTGAAGAATCGCTGGAACTTCCTAGGTGTAATCGACGGGTTTCTTCGCTCCTTGCCGTGGGTCGATGATGCCCTCGGGGGTGATGATAGGAGACTGTTGCTCAAGGTGGCCGACCTCCTGGCGGGAGATGAAGGGATCTTGTCCGCCATGGTCGGTCGATGGGTCGATGGGTCGTGGATGCCAAGTTACCAGGCCGGTACCTAGGTGAGCCTTGCCGAGGAATAATAGGAATAGGAATTAGGTATTAGGGAGAATGAAGGATGAAAGATGAAAAAGACTCGAAATGTAAATATTACACCCTGCGGACTCGAATCATGCCAGGTTTAGTGCGAGCTCGAGGTTTGTCTCTTCGTTGCCTGCTGTCTGCTGTCTGCTGAAGAGGTCCCGCGGTGAGCATGAGCATGAGCACGAGCACGCAAGAGAGAGGGAGAAAGAGGGTCTATCAACCTAGAATCCCCGCCACTCACTGCCTCCTGCGGAACCTGGAATTTGCTGCAAAGACGCGGTCGCGGTGCAGTTAACGCGCTAGGTTGCCAGGGGTCTTAAGTGGTTGAAGCTGGGCGCCCTATCAGATGCTGGGCTGCCGATCGAGCGACGTGTCAGGCCAATCAGTAATCCCAATCGCGCCCAAGGCGGAGCCACAGCCAGCCGCCAGCCCCCCCACGAAAGGCTTGGCCTTAAGATGGAGCCCCGAACAACCGACGAACTGCACCCCACTTGCAGGTGAGCTTAACAATTTCGCCTTATCGCTTATCGGCCAGATACTCCGCCAAAAATTTCCAGAGTGCAAGTGCAGACGACGGGAAGCCATCGACAGCAGGAGGATCCAGCCAGAACGCCAGCACGCCAGGGGTCGCATCGTTTGCGACAAAACAGCCCGTACCATGGCGATCCAAAAGAAGCACGGCAAGGGCCGTCTTGACAAGTGGTACAAGCTCGCCAAGGAGAAGGGATATCGTGCGCGTGCCGCCTTCAAGTTGATCCAGCTCAACAAGAAGTATGGCTTCCTCGAGAAGAGTAAGGTCGTGCTCGATCTTTGCGCGGCGCCAGGGGTATGTCGAACCGGGCCTAGGATCGCGAGTGCCCCCCGAGCTAACAATCCCAGTCATGGTGTCAAGTGTGCGCCGAGACGATGCCCAAGGACAGCATCATCGTGGGTGTCGATCTCGCCCCGATCAAGCCAATTTCCAAGGTTATCACCTTCCAGAGCGATATCACCACCGAGAAGTGCCGCGCCACCATCCGCCAACACCTGAAGACCTGGAAGGCCGACTGCGTGCTCCACGACGGTGCGCCCAACGTCGGTACCGCCTGGGTGCAGGATTCGTACAATCAAGCCGAGCTCGCCCTCCATTCGTTGAAGCTGGCGACCGAGTTCTTGATCGAAGGAGGAGCCTTTGTGGTATGTTTTAGAAAGGGGTGAGGGGTCGGTTTGTGGGGCGGTACTGATATTTCGACAGACCAAGGTTTTCAGGTCCAAGGACTACAACTCTCTGCTTTGGGTCTTCAACCAGCTATTCACCAAGGTCCATGCCACAAAGCCGCCCTCCTCTCGTAACGTTTCCGCCGAAATCTTCGTCGTATGTCTCGGCTTCAAGGCGCCCAAGCGCATCGACCCGCGCCTGCTCGACCCTCGTTCCGTTTTCGAAGACCTGGCGGACCCGGCGCCGAACAATGAGGCCAAGGTGTACAACCCAGAGATCAAGAAGCGGAAGAGAGAGGGTTACGAGGAGGGAGACTGTACGTGCCCCTGTTGGCTCCCCACTCGACCATGCTGACCGGATACAGACATCCAATACAAAGAGATTGCTGCGAGCGAGTTCATCCAGACGGTCGATCCGATCGCCATTCTTGGGCAGTACAACCAGCTCACGTTCAGCCAACCGAAGAACGGCGATGTAGCGTTGGCCGCCTTGGACAAGTTACCCGAGACGACAGAGGAAATCCGGCTTTGCTGCGCTGATCTGAAGGTTCTGGGGAGGAAAGAGTTCAAGCTCCTCCTAAAATGGCGTCTGAGGGTTCGCGAGATCTTTGGATTCCCCACCAAAAAGACCACCAAGACGCCACTTTCAGAGGAGGTGGCCGAGGTGGAGGATATGGACGAGGAGCTCAAGATCCAGGAGGAGCTGCAAAAGATCAAGGACAAGGAGTCGTCCAAGAAGAAGAAGGAGCGGCGGAAGGAGAATGAGAAGAAGCAGAAGGACATCGTGCGCATGCAGATGAACATGACGGCGCCCATGGATATCGGTATGGAGCAAGAGGGCCCCAGGGGTGCGGACTCCATGTTCCGCCTTAAGGCGATCGACCAGACCGACGCTCTGCGGAGGATAGCCAAGGGCAAAATGACCAAAGTCACGGCGGAAGAAGCAAAGAAAGACCGGGATTCCGGCATCGGTTCCTCGGGCGAGACAGACGATGAGACCGACGAAGAAGAGGACAGGCTGGAGCGGGAGCTGGACAACATGTACGACAACTACCGGGAGAAAAAGGCGGCAGCCGACGCCAAGTACCGGGCGAAGAAGGCCAGGAAGGAGCACGCGGACGACGAGTGGGAGGGCGTGTCAGCGAGCGAGAAGGAGGAGAGTGATGACGACGAGTTGCTCGAGGAGGACAGCAGCGACGACTCCGATTCAGACGAGGGCGACGCCAACAAGCCGCTTCTGCGAGACCTCGACAATACACCCCAGGACGAGGCCGGACTGTCAAAGCGGGCGCGCGGTTTCTTCAGCCAGGAAATCTTCCAAAGTATTCCCGGGATATTGGACGTCCCAGAAGAGGAGGAGAGCGAGGAAGTGAGCGAGGAAGAGGGCGAGGATGATGCGATGGATGCGGATGAGATAGTGACATCCGACATCGAAGAATCCGAAGACGAACTGCCGACTATCGAGGAGCAAAGAAAGATGCGCAAGGAGAAGAAGTCCGAGCGCAAGAAGGAGAAGGGCTTTGAGGTGGTCAAACAGAAAGAGGACGATGAAGAGGATGACTGGGAGGAGAAAGAGAAGAAGAACAAGGATGGCAGGCCCAGTATGTCACCTCTCTTAAGCCAGCCCATTCCAGTACTAACAGGGATAGACATCGACATCATCACAGCCGAGGCCATGACGCTCGCCCACCAGTTGGCGCGCGGCGAAAAGTCGACCTACGATATCATCGACGAAGGGTACAACAAGCATGCCTTCAAGGATCGGGACGGACTGCCCGACTGGTTCCTCGACGACGAGGGCCAGCACGACAAGCCGCACAAGCCCATCAGCAAGGAGGCGGCGGCAGCCATCAAGGAGAAGCTGCGGGCGTACAACGCCAGGCCGATCAAGAAGGTCGCCGAGGCGCGGGCGCGGAAGAAGTTCAAGCAGGCCCAGAAGCTCGAGAAGCTCAAGAAGAAGGCTGATTTGTTGGCTGGCGATGAGGTTTGTTGCATACGCCCCTTTTTTTCAGCCGAGTTTTGTATGCTAACCGCCCGCCACAGGGAATGTCTGAAAAGGAGAAGGCTTCCAGCATCGCCAAGCTCATGTCTGCGGCCGGGCGGAAGAAGAGGAAGGCGCCTGTCAAGGTGGTCAAGGCCGCGGGCATGAACCGCGGTCTGTCGGGTAGACCCAAGGGTGTCAAGGGCAGATACAAGATGGTGGACCCGCGCATGAAGAAGGAGATGCGCGCACTGAAGCGGGTTGCGAAGAAGAAGTAGATGGGCGGTGGATGACCTGGGGTGTTTGTAGTATAAGGGCTGCCTCACCGGGCTCACAGTATCTTGGGTTGGAATATCAACGGTCCAAGGGCGGCAACGCCGTGCTTTGCGTGCTACTTTCTTTGGTTTGCCACTGACCTGACGAATGTGCTTAGGGGGTAGAGAGGCCCGGTGAAGTCCATGTCGTACCTACCGAGCCCGAGTCAGCGTTATGGGTGAATGAGTGACCTTGAAGGGGGGACTTACCAGTAGTTGACGGCGATACACACCCCATCGGGCGGGCAACTTTGCGACACCTTATGGTACCTACCATTTGTCAGTCGATCCCTGAAGCAATGATCCATCTTCCAAAAAGCAATCCGCAACTCACCACATGCAAGGCAGATACAGCATATCCCCCGGCTCCAGCGTGACCCTCATCGGCTGCACCAGCCTCGAATACGGCGTGGCGTTCACCTCGGGCCGATCCGGATCCCACGTCGCAAAGGGCACCGGCTCGGCCCCCTCCTCCCGCACCAACTTCAACCCACCCCGACCACCACCACCACCCCCATCATCCCCCTCCCGCACCCAAACCCCCGTCTCCAGCACCCGCTCCCCCACGCCCGCCTGACACACCCCCGGCAGCAGCACAAAGTGTTTCTGCCCCGCCACCTGCACGTACACGTTCTCGTAGTTGTCGCGGTGCAGCGCGGTCGTCGACCGCCCGTTGCCGATCCACAGGTTGACGGCGTCCGGGTCGCGTGCCAGCGCGATGCGCGCCCAGGGGATGGAGCGCGGGATGTGCCCCTGGGAGAGGAGGGGGCGGTATTCGTGGTGGAGGTTGTTGTTTTGGGTTTGGGCGTAGTGGACTTCTGGTGATTGTTGTTGTTGTTGTTGTGGGCTTGGAGGGGTGGTGGTGGTGGCGGGGGGTTGGTGGTTTTGGGTGGTGAGGTAGGTGAGGAAGGTGCGGAAGGGTTGGTCTTCTTCGTGGGGTTTGGCGAGGATGAGGGTGGTGGTGTTGGTGGTGGGGAGGTGTAGGGGGTTGGGGCGTCGGCGTTGCTGGAAGGGGGGTTAATGTCTTGCCGCTCGGTGGTTTGGGTGTAAAGAAAAAGGGGTGGTGGAGGGGGGAGTGAGAACGGGCATACCCTGTTGGCGTCACAGCAACGTTGACTAGCTCATCACCAAGAAACTCCTTCAGATAGTCGACTGTCCATGTCCGTGTTGCTTGCCAGTCGGTAGCGCCGCCTCTTACTACGAAAGGGGTGTTTCGGGCAACATATCTTATAAATTCGAGTGCGCTCGGCTCTTCGTCGAGCTCTTCGATGACGGAGCTGTTGAGCTCATGGTAGTCTGTAATAAGTTGTGCAACTGGATCGCCGGGTTGGAGGTCCTCCATTTTGATATTGTGAGATGGGTTTGGTGATTCTCATGATTGCAGTTTTCATGCTCAATACCTTCCCCAATGATTGCCGACTGCCAAACCCTAACCCTAATCAACCCTAACACCTTGACCTCGCCAGCACCAACGTTCCTTGCTGAGAGGTGCACATCTGCACCGTATCTATGTACCTAACATACACTACTTCGTGCATGTGAAAGTCGGCCTGGGAATCCCGGAACACTCTTTTCTAGTGAGCACTCTATCTAAAATCTAAATAGAAGCATTGGAAAATATGGTTTCATCGATACCTTTATGCTCTTGCTCTGACGTAGGTTATGCAAAACACTCGGCCAGTTTCAGGGGGTCTCCCTTAGCGGCCCAAGCTCCTCCTTCCTGTCTCCAAAGCATAACTCCTATCAATAAGACCCAGCTGCCGCAGAAGGTGCCTGTTTTCGGTAATCATGGCAGGTTGGCAATCTGGCCCCCTCAAACACGAGTCGCACAGTTGCGCTACTTTACGAAGTACATACTCGATTCCTAGGACTTGTTTCCCAAAATGGGCCCTCGCTGTTCACTACCGTAGCTAGCGCATCGCCGCACAGGCAGGCTCCACCGACAACCTTCCCCGGCTACCGTTCTGAGCCGTTCCATTGCAAGTCTCGAGAAAGTTGGGTGATTCTTGCATCAGTCACGGCAACAACTGCAAACTGCCAACATCAACCAAAGAAACACCCGCCCGGCACTCCAACATTGGAGCAGTACTCCATTAAATCCTGGCCGATCTGAGCCGAGGTACCAATTTGCACATGGTGTTGCCGAAGCAAACAGGAGAAGCCTTTGACCTATCTCGAGGTTGAGGTTTCGCGTGCTCGCCGGGCTATCGGGCCGTCGTCATCTCAACTCGATCATTCGAGCCGTCGCCATCGTTGCCATCATCACCATCGGCCTTGTGACGCGCTGGGTGCCCTCTTTTTCTATTTTTTTTTCTTCCTTTTTGACAAGGCCAGGTAGGCCATTGAAGAATCTCCTTGCGACAACAAGATCTCCGGTCATTTGCTCTGGCACCGTATCATTGCCACTTTTCCCACCCACCAAGACAGCCCTGGCGGACGACCAACCCCAACCGAGAACAATGTTTTGCAGCTAGCTCCGCTGCTCTTCCCCTGGCGGTGGCCCGCATCGCACCATCACATCTCATCAAGGATCTCATGCTTTGTATATATCGCTTCTACATCAGCGGCTCCAGATTCGGAGTGCCGCTGAATCCTGTCAAGACACCACACATGGTCACTTAGACCCACCCAAGTCATTATGTTGTGGTATCTCCTTTACCCGCTCAGAGGGTGTGTGCCGTTGCTTCCATTGCTACTACCAATCCGCTCCTAGACCCAACACTAACTTGGTTGTCACAGCACGACCGAGGCCCCTGTGTTGGCGCCCGGCCATCCCCTCCGAACACTCTTCACCCAATATGGAACCTGGGTCGCCCGTCATGTCAAGGCCGTTCTGCCTCTATCCGGCGCCGTTGTCTTCATATTCCTCTATCTCGTCCCCTTTCTGTACACAGTCGATTCCGCCAACATGACCAACGGCGCTTCACCCCTCCCCCATCATGTCTGGACCGATGCCCAGCCCCTGAGGGATGGCAGCGACGTCGAGCCGGACGTTGTCATGCGCTCTATCTGGGTCCATGGCAGCTACATGAAGGCCCTTGAGCGCAATGTCTTGCTCGGCGCCCTCGAATTGCAGGATGTCATCCTCGGCTCAACGACCGACTTCAACCCCCGCCAACCGAAGGGCGCTCTGCCGCCGTCCAAGCCGGACCCCGACCAAAACGCTGACCCGAACGCTGAACTGGACGTCGACCTGGACCGCCAGCAACGGGACACCTTCCACATCAGCAACGGCCTGACCAACGAATCGTGGTTCTTCCACTCCCCTTTACAGTACTGGTCAGGCTCCGCCGAGAACATCGCCTCGGATCAGGACCTCGTCTCTACCGTCAACGAGAAGAAGACGCAGTCGACTTTTGTCAACACGACTCTTCGGCACTCCATCGTGTTCAGCGGCAAGCGGTTTCAGGAACGCCAGATCGTGGCTGCCGATGCGCTCGTCATCACCCTGATCCACAAGCTCAGGTCTCCTGTAGGCAGCCAATGGGTCAAAAGGCTCGAAGCCCTAGCGCGGGATGCAAAACTGGACGGCAAGTGGCAGATCATCCCGCCCGACGGCAGAAGCATGGGGAACCAGCTTTATCAGTTCCAGTTTCGGCCCATGACGTGGTATGACTGGGCCATGTTGGTACCTGCCTACGGCATCCCCCTATACTACCTGCTGTACCGCCTGTCCAAACTGCGTGCTGTCAAGTCGAGGGTTGGCCTGATGGTCACCATGCTGGCACAGATCACGGCTTCCATCGTCTCCAGCTTCACCGTCTGCGCCATCTTCAAGGTCGATCTCTCCCACGTCCCACTCCAAACCTACCCGTTTGTGATTCTCGCCATCAGTATGGAGAACTCGTTCCGGTTGATAAACGCCGTCATCATGACGTCCTCGACCATCAGCATCAGTGATAGGATCGGGGAGGCCTTTGGTGCCACTGCCCACATCGCCATCGCGAGCCCCATCCAGAACTCGCTCATTCTCTACGGGCTGTCCAAGACCGGTTCGCTAGGCGTCTCGGGTTTCTGCGCCTTTGCCACCATCGCTACCTTTTTCGACTTCTTCTACCTGGCCACCTTTTTCCTCGCAGTCCTGAGCGTCGATGTACGCCAAAGAGAGCTCTGTGAGCTCGAGAAGGCTTCGCTCAAACGGGCCAAGACCTCCCAGGGCGGCCTGCCGAAGCAACCCTGGATCAGCGGCATCTACCCCTTCCGCCTGGCCGAGACCGCGATCTCGACGAGAATTGCAGGGTCCATTGTCCTGATCGGCTTCGTCCTCATCGCACAGGCCCATTACACCTCCGAGGGCAGCCGCCAATGGCTGAACCAGCTCTCCAGCTTGTCCTGGGGGACGCTGGGAACACCCCCAAGTCGTCGCTGTTGATCGATATCCATCAAGTCAGGAGCGCGACCTCGTGGCTCCGCATGCAGGACCACGAGACTGCGCGGGAGGTCATCAAGGCCATCAAACCGTGGGCACACAGCTACGTGGCCCGCGTCTATGATCCCGTCATTTTTGTCCTGAAGGGGGCCGACCGCACTCCGGATACGAAGGAACTGAGGTTTCTGCCCGCTGTGTACGACTTCCTCCACCACCAAATCCCGCTGTTCATCGCCTCGCTGTTGACAACGCTGGCTGCGCTGCGCCTGTTTACGAACCATCTTATCAAGGACCAGTTCAAGGATGACGCAGGATCCGACCACCCAGATGACGAGCCCCTGCTGTCCGTCCGGTCTCTGACCAAAGGGCACACGCTGGATGTTGCCATGCTGGCCGCGTCGCCTGGGGGCAAGCTCGTCTCGGTCGGCCTCGACCGCGCCATTCAGGTGTGGAATGTGCCGACGAGGTCAAGGAGCCCAGTACAGTCCGACCCGGAGGTGCCACTCGAGAACCCGTTCCCCGTATTGAACGTAGCGCTTGACGATAGGTCGAAGTGGCTAGCGCTGGTATCGTGGCAGAGGCTGTTTTTATGGAACATGGAGGAGAAGCAGTGGGCAGATGTTAGAGATATTGATCTCGGTGGTCACAGGCCGGAGGCAGTCTTTTTTGTTACAAAAGCCCCCGATGCAGCACCGTCCCTAGTACTGGTGAGAAGGAATGGTGTAGGCCTAGAAGTACCGGTGACAGCCGGCGACGCCCGAGACTTTATGATCTGCAAAACGCCATTGGTCTGGGCGGTGTCCTTTACTGAGAAGTGTAAGTCCAAAAGCCCCTCCGGCAGTCTCCCTCGCTGACGGTGCCCAGCAGACAACTCCCAGCAGCAGCAAACACCCCCCATCGCCATATTTACCGTCTCGCGCAAGAGTTGCGTTCACCTTGTTAGGCAGAAAGACGATGGATGGGTGTCGACCGAAGTAAATCTTCATGGTGATACGGGGACAAGGAACATCCATTCCCTCCTTCCCATTCCCGCACTCTCCAAATATCTGATTGGCCGGCCCCAGTCTGTCGATCTAGTCGACCTTGACTCGTCAACAGTCATCCACACCTTTCACACAGAGATGATGCAGCCGCGGACGCTGAAACAAATCTCGCTCACGCCGGCCCAACAACCGGGACTGGCATCCCTCACGCTGGCCTACACCAGCGCCGAGAGCGGCGACCTCGTCGTCGACACGTACCTCCCCGATATAGACACCGACATAATACCCCCCTTTAGCCCAGCCGAATCAGGCTCGCACAACCCATGGAGCCAAACAAGGAAAGTCACCAAACATATCACCAACCCAGGCGTGTGGGAAGCCCTCCCCTCCGGAAGCATCATTGGTGTCCACAAGAAACAAGCCACACCCTCGCCCCAAACAACAACAACAACCACAACACCAACAACAACAACAATAACAACACCATCCTCCCTCACCGCCCTGCGCCGACGAACCGTCGGCCGCTCCAACTCAGACATTTCCCAACACTCAAATACACCACCCCCCACAACAACAACAACACACCCCCAATTCCAATCCTGGAAATGGGAATGGGAAGCCTGGGTCCTCAACCTCCGCCCGGACGCCAAATCCGCCTTTGAGACCCGCCCCCTCAACAACGATAACAACGACAGTAACACTGATACGAGCAGCCAGCAGCAGCACCACCAACAACACCTAATGATATCCGACCTCGGCCCCATGACACGGTTGGGCACGATGAGTGTTGCTGTCGGGTTGGGGGATGTGGTGAAGGTGGTTAGCGCGGGGCACGAGTACTTTGATCAGGGGAGGGCGGGGTCGTTGGTGAGTGGGGAGAGGTTGCAGGTGCAGCAGGTTATGGGCGTGGGGGGGAGAAGGAAGAAGGGGAGTGCTGCGGGCTCGGTGAGGGGGGGTGCGGGTGGTGGTGGGAGGAGGGAGAGTGCGAATGTGGGTGTGAGTGGGAGTGCTGGGTGAGTTGTAATGAGGAGGGGGTACTGGTTATAGAGGGGGGTGGTTGGGATTAGTGGATGGTTGGGTTTGTTTATAGTATTAGGGAATTGATGTGATTGAATATATGGCTGAAGTCAGATCAGTTGATTCTTGCTTTATAGGTACATGTATATGCTATTTCCCAACGCCGCGTCGAGGCTTACCCCAGGGAAACCCTAAACTCGCCGTATAACCATTTGTTTTACCATCTGTCGAGGTATATGACGACCTCTTCCGCCAACAATGCTACTCATTACACGGTACCTGAGTACCTAAGTTCTCAGCTTCGAGTCGCAGTGAGGTTGACTCCCCACTCCTCGTTCTCGATCTGCTCGACCAGCGCGGTAAGCCTAACACGGGAGCTCTCTGGATACTGCACTATAGCACGGTGGCTGAATTCGTGCATACGCGGCATTAACATGTTGAATAGGGTTAAGCGGGGAGGTACCCTTTGTTCCAGCAGAGCTTCTAAACCAACGATCCAGTCACGCAAGTCGATCATCGACCGAACCGCTGCGCTGACACCGTCAAAGCTCACCCCTGAGAACGCGGGCGTGCTGCAGGCTGGGCCATCTTCCGGCAGCCATCTCTCGCCTTCTAATGTCAAGTAGCCGAATGAAAGCGAGGAGGCCAAGATTTGTGCGTTTAGGGGCATGCTCGCGGACGCGGCCACCATCCGCAAGTAAGCCTGCCACTGTCGTTCCGTCTCCGCTGACATCATGCTTCTAACCCTGGATAAGGCGTCTAGTCGTTTCTGGTCGAGGGATACTACGACGAGGGTCAGCCAAGCGTGCGCAGAACGAAAGATGGGTTCAGCATACTCAAAACGGTGTCCGGCAGCTTGATGCCAAACCTACTTCCCGGGCCGTCTTGCCAGCGGCGTGAGATTGGGGTCCGGGCTTGCCGTTGCACGACTGAAGAGAGCGCCTTGAACTCCTCCACCATCTGTAGTTTCCACATCACCCATAGCCACAACAGTGCATCGTCGTCGTCGTCGAAAGAACTCGGCGGTCGGGACAACGAAACCCAGCGCCGCGCTTGCTCCAAGGCCTTTTCTGGCATACCTCTTATGTGTTTGTGAGCCAGATCCAGGAACCGAACTAATGTATGCAGCTCGATCTCGCTCGGGATCCGGGCTGCTTCGTCCAGCGTCACGTCACGCAGCAGTTGGCATGCGTATTTATGGACGTCAGAATCCACTTGCGTAGGGGGCTCGGGCGGGACGGCACGAGCAGAGAGCTTGACGGGCAAAGCACACCGAGCTCGGTTGTGTTGCGCATCGAAGAACTTGGTGTGGTGGCATGGGCCCCTGAATGACGGGCATTGACGATTCGACGGCAGCACCCAGCTGGGAGATGTCGACTTGCCACTGCTGGACACATGCCCGGCGCCCTCATCTAAGAAATGCAGATTGTCCAGCTCAATCCTGCAAGGTGGCGATTCAGCAAAGCCGGGCCCATCCTCAAGCTCGAGAGTGAGATGCTTGCATTTGTGCTTGCGTTCAGCCGAACAGGGTTCGACGATGCAAAAGACCCGTTCGACCGAAGCCCAGTCAACACAAACGTTCAACTTGGCAGCTTCCCGGTCTTTGCACGACCTAAGTCTCACGCTCTGGGTGACGAGCACGTACGTTGGGAGCCGGATGTCGATCGCAACTACAGGAGGCTCGTCCGTAACCGTTTCCGCGTCCGAGGGGTACGGAGTGATCGGAGAGGATGTCACAAAGCCCGACACGAGTTCTTCAAGCGGCCTATATTGTACGTGGTCCCATTCTTCCTCCGACATAGACTCAACGACCTCGTCAACTCGAATGGCCGCTGGCGGATGGTCGAGGTCGGAACCAGCATTCCCAGAAGGACCGGCGGCGGCGCTGTACTCCTCCGAGTTGAGAGGCGCTTGGAAGTATTTCCCGTCTTTCAGTATGGGCCCATATCCCACCGTATTTGAACCCGGGGCGCCCACGTCCTGGGATGGAACAGTTGCGATGGTCGGCTCGAGGGTAGGGGGCTCGCGGTCGTCGTCTAACTCGTTATCCACCTCGTATATACTATCGCTAGTACCACCCGCGTCCTGGGATAGAATAGTTGCGATAGCCGGCTCGAGGGTAGGGGGCTCGCGGTCGTCGTCTGACTCGTTGTCCACCTCGTATGTGTCGTCGCCGGCACCGCCCGTGGCTTGTTTCGTAGAACCATCGGGCTTGGTTGGGTTTACTGGAGGTTTTCTGCGAGGTTTCTTCTTGAACGGCTTCGTTATAGCGTTCAAGGCTCCCTTAAAAGTCTCGGAAGTTCCAGACGGGCGACTGGGTTGTTCCGCTGATGCCGGGACTGGGGGTGCATTTTCCGTGGGCGGTTGAATGGCCTGATGATCGACTTCTAAGACTGCCCGCCCTAGTCGCCCGTTTTCTTTAATCTTTTCAAGCGTTTTCCCGTGCTCCGCTATCTCGGCCCGTATGGTAGCGAGAAGCAGATCCGCGTTTGATCGCCTTTCGGGTCCGGGGTCAGTTCGATTCGTGCCGCACCTCCGCTATAGTTGTGATAAAAAGGACCTTACCATGACTCGGAAGCATTAATCGACGCCAGTGTGAGCGCCATATAAAGTTGTTTTTGGGCGTGTTCAACGTCACGAACCATGCCACTGATCTGATCCTTGCTCAGGATGAAACCGCATACACGCCGGCCATGGCGGAACCAGTTCCTCCAGATTCTTGGTTTGGCTGATTTGCTTGGAGATATCATGTCAAATCGGCTAATTAGATCGCTTGCATCGTTCCTCACCCTTTTGACTTTGGCGTTGATGAAGTCGACGAAAGGGCGTTTCTCCCCGTCGTCTTCGACGACAAGGGTGCGGATGCGAGGGTAGCTGTCGACAGTGTTCTCAAGAACTGTTTGGGTCTGTGTAGCCAAGTTATCAGAGGTGGCCGAGTTGATCACTGAGGATCCGCCAACATACACAAGCAATCCCGCGCAGACCATCCATGTATTTCTGGCATTCTCCAGGTGCGTCCTTGACCGTCAGGCGGATGTTGTTGATCTTGAGGACGCAGTCCCAAAGTGTGATAACGCTGGCGACAGTTTCAAGGACCATATTGTCGTTGAACTGACATTTCCGGGCGTAGACTTAGAGTCGCGGCCAGGTAGGCCGTCAAAACTAGAGGTAGGCAATCAAGTTCGATGGTAACCTGATCCTTCCGCAGGGCAGCTGGCTTCGGCCACTGCTTCTAGAGACTTGGCGATGCTAGCACGCTGATGGATATATCCCACTCTCCATGGTGCGCAAGCCGCACGGTGTTAGCCTGCAACTCTGCCTTTTGGTTGCCTTATCCGCAACACACCATCGGTTGACCAGTAAGGGTTGCAGCTTGCACGCACAATGCCACCCCCTCTCAGCTGCAGACGAAACATAAAACATCCAACAAGCCTCGACGTTGGTTTACAGCAGCTCTATGTATGGCCATATCGTCTGGAACCAGCACGGGAAGCTCACGAATCAGGACGTGATCCAGAGAAGTCGGTGGAAGGCAGATACAACCATGCAGGTAGGCACTCCGCTCATGGCCTCAACCGCAGCATCGTACTGGAAACCCAATCCCGCCCAAGTATACTCGAGTTCCACGGTTTCCACTCGCGCTTTTAGATGGTATATCTACCATGGGGTTCTTTTGGAGGGCTAGAGACGGTCAATGTCCTTGTTTGGACAAATAGGAGGCAAAATCCCAGCATTAAGAATGCATCTCAATTGTGAGGGCCAGGTGGAAAAGAGCTGTGTGGTGTATTCTAACTACTAGTAAGAACAAACCTGCCGTCCCTTGTACTGCTAAGTATTCATCAAACTGCGCCCGAGACTAGTCCCGTACAAAATCCGATACATGTGCCGCCGCCCAACCAACTCTTACAAGACAACAAGCGCGGTCGTGAGACCCCTTCATAAATGATATTCCGCATGTATCCCCAGTCCTTCACAACCGTCGTGATGCCCATTCGTAACCGTCGTAAACTCGTCCGCAGCCCGGAATTCCGACAATCTCAGAAAGAGAAGAAAAGGAAAAGAGAAAAAGAAGTACAGCGCGTGAAGTAGACCAAAGCAGCAAAACCGACCGCCGTAGCCTCCTCTTAAGAAAAATTAAACCAAAAAAAAAAACCTTCTAAGCCCCATCCCTCCAACCCGACCCAGCCCCAAACCCAGCAAACCGCCTCACCACCATCCCCTCCCCGTCACACCCTAATACTCCCCCGGCCATCTCCCGAAAGAACATCTCATCTCCGCCCATAAACCTGATAAACCCCCGCCCCCGCGCCCCCAACAGGTCTGCAGTCCTCGCACGGCTCCCCCAGGGAAATGGTCTGCCAGATGTGGCGCTCGCCACAGGGGTTCTGGATGAGGGAGGCCGGGGCACAGAAGGCGGCGAAGGAGAGCGAGGTGTGCTTGCACGTGTGCTGGTGGGCGTAGTAGCGGCACATGGTCTTCTCTCTCTCTTTTTTGTTTTTTTTTTGTTTTTGTTTATTGTTGTTGTGGGGGGTTGGTATGGTTTGGTTTGGTTTCCTGGTGGTTGGGTGTGTGGTGCTGAGTGTGTAGGCAGCGTCTAGTTGTATTGATATGGTGTTGGGTTGCTGGTGGGGGGTTGGTTGGATGGCTTGTTAAAGGGGGGTTGGATGACAAGTTTGGTAATGGTCTGAGTGATGATGTATTGGTCTCACTGTCAGAGAGAAAGGATGAAGATGTAAGTTGTTGAGCAAGAGTGGGTTCTTTTGAGAAAAGAGGTGGTTGAAAGTCGCAGGAATAGCTAGAGCAGGCAGCAGTCTGTATGTTGCGCTGGATCAAATGCCGGCTCAGATCAAAAGAACCCTCGGTCAACTGGCCACTTGAATGGGATCTTAACCCGTGCTGACTTGAGGCTCACGGGCGAGGCTGACTCTTATACCACGCGGCAGGCGATTACTCACGAATCACAAAACAGAAGACAGAAAACAGAAAACGAGGTGACTACGAATACAGCCACGAAATGGTGGCAGCTGAAGTTGAACGACACTCAGTCTCGCCTTACCTGTGCAGCGCAGATCCGTATTCCAGCTGCTGTCTGCTTGCGTATAAATCTGACAAGCCCGGCACCTACTTTACAGCTCAGCTCTCGACCGCATGCCGATAGCTACTGCAGAACCCGTGCAGCCTCACACCACCAGCACCCCATCTCGGGCGACACGCGGGCCCGGCGGAGCCCAGCGGGCCGAGTCAAGCTTTGCGGGTGACCAATCTCGGTGACACGGAAGGGTGAGAGCAGGTGAGCCCGGGCTCTTGGTGATGCTATTTATGACAGCGCCCGCACGCTACTGGTAACCTATCACAAATCGGACGGTGAGAGCCGGAGCAAAGATACGACAGCGATATTGCCCCGCGGAGCAGCCCCGGTGCGTCCCGACTCGTGAGAGGTACGATTTCGCTAAACCGAGCGGCTCAAGAGAGTCGAAATGTGCCCCAGAGGTGCATCCAAAAAACTCTCAACTTCACTCGTCGCTGGTCAGGTTCCGAGATAGGAATGCGACTCGGAGAGAGCAACAGTCGGGGTTGTGAGTTGTGCAACCAGCCCAATCATCAATCATCCAGCGCCTGCATGGCCCCCAACGCAAAGAGATGGGCTTGCCAAGGACTGGCTCCCAGGATGCCGAAACAACGCGGTGCTCTTATAGGGCTGCAGGGTGAGAGCAGATGACGCCGTGTAACGGGCATGGTGACCATCCTTGTGATCGGGCCGCGTGGACTCGACGACGGGGTCAGTTGTTAACTAGTTGGCTGTCCGCCATTCTTCTCTAACACTCTGGAATCGCAGAGTTGTGAAATACGGATGTGGGTGGGTCGTGTTGAGGCTGGGCTTTCGATAAGTGCTTCCATGTGAAAGTACAGATTATTCCGTATGTAATTACTACACTAACCAACACGGGTTGAGGCTGTTGAGGCTGCTGGGGCTGTCGAGCGGCTGATGAGGCAGACGGATATCGGTCCCCTTTTCAGACGGACCGGGGCGATCGGTTTGGATTGGATTGGACTTTTTGTCGGTGTCGGTGGCAACTTGCAAGCTCAGGGGAGGTCGGACTCGGCTCACCGCCAGTTCGTTTCTGTTTGTTTCGAGAGCACGGAAACGGCAGGCCGCGCGGGGCTGTCATGGTCGAGCGGCCGCCATCCGGGCTGTTGTGTAAAAATCGACACGCTGCGAGGTCTGTTGTGGGAGGGTGGCCGCATGTTGAAGACCAGGCGCGATGCGTCGCCCCGGTCATGGTGGGATGTGGGATGTGGGATGTGGGAGAGGATGCAGGTTGTGTGTGGTTGATGCTGGCACCAATTGGGGGTCGTTTGGGCAGGCCTTTTGCAGGCCTTTTGCAGGCATTTTGCAGGCATTTTGCAGGCCATTTGCGCAGAAATGCGATGGCTGGGAAACTGGCAAGTGGAAACACTCTCGGCCCTGCCCTGTGGCGCTGGACAAGGGTTCCAATCGGGCAGGGTTCCAGGTTCAGCGATCCGGCAACAACTTCCAGGGCAGGTTGGGGCTGGGATGAACCCGTCCTCCGTACCTCGCGATGGAGTATTCGTGTGCTCGTGCACCCTTATTCCAAGTTCTTTATTTCTTATCCAGCCTTAGGTAAGCACCCAAGCACCTCAGCAAGCGGGAGCTCGAGCTACTTCGTACCCTTTCCCGATTTGATGCTCTTCTCTTGCCTTGCCCGACCTCGGTACCGACAACACCCCGGGGCTTCCATCCATTCCTTGAACTAAACTCGGATTTCCCCTTCAACACCCACTCCCACTGCCGTGCCTCTCTCAACTCCAGACAAAACCGGCGCGTGCCGAAACACGTGCGGGTCCCCGGATTCACTAACGCCATGCATCGCGCCTGATGCGTCTCGCGCGTCTCGATTGTTCGTCCTGGCCAGGCTGCCCTGTTCGAGCCCCGTTCGAGCCCTGCTTCATTGCGACCATTGCAACCATTGCAACCCATTGCAACTCCAATCGCCGGCGCTGTCCCCGCCCGAATGGAGCCGTGGGGCTTTGCGGCTGCATCCCAGTCTCTCCCAGCATGCCGAGCGATTGAGGGTGGTGGACAACTCACCTTGCAGCGCGCCATCTGCAAGCCCTCCAACGGCTTCCATTCGTTTTCAAATCATCCACGCCAGGATCCCCAGGATCCCCAGGACCCCCCGTCACCACTCTCTTTGTCTATCCTATGACATTGTCGCTCCTTTTCCGATCCAGACCCCCAGCCTGCCATAACTACTCGAATCAGGACGTCGACGGCGGGCTGCACTTCTTGCTTGCCTTGCCTTGCCTTGCATTGTGCGTCTGCGTCATCCGATGCACTAGGCTGGCCGCCGAGTCGGGTCGTTGTTGATTTGTTCAAATCGTCAAGCCATCATCAAAGCCTTTCTTTCTGAGGCCGAATCCAGGCCAGCGGGATCCACTGCCTTTGCTCGTTCATGCATGAGACCTTCGCTGTGCCTGCTTCTGCTGCTGCTTTTTGTTTCTGTTTCTGACTCTGATTCTGTTGCCGCCGCTGCCACTGCCACTGCCACTGCCGCTGCTTGCTCCTCTCGCCTCTCGCACGTCCCCTAAGACATCTTTCAGACCTGGAACCCCCCAGCTCAGCCCGACTCTTGACCTTGTTTACTTTCCCTGGTCCCCCTCAACCCCCCGGCACCACGGCATCAAGGGCACCCTACCATCGAGATCTCGCTCCGAACCCGGCTCCGGGCATAACCCGCACCGCCAATTCCGCCAATTGACCCACCCGTCGCCTCGAATCGGCTTCAGGCCTGCGGTCAGACGCCCTGTCGCAGCTCCCGACTCCCGTGCTCCACCGCCGCGCACATCTCCCAGCCCCCAGGGCAGCGCAGCTTGGCCTCACCGATTCCACTGCGACAGATCCGAATCTGCTGCCTTTCCCCTAAAAAGAAGTGCAGGACCCCCGGTCGAGCATTGTCCAAGTCTCCAGGTGGTCCCCGACCGACCACGCGCGTTGCCGGCGCTTTTCCAGAACGTCTCGTGTTCTGAGCTGCAGAAACCCGGGGGAGGAAGAGGGCGCTCGTTTCATCTCATCCAGGCAGTAAACACCAACCACGCTCACCTCACCCACCCACGCTCTCCCTCACCAACCGCCGCCACTCACTCAAGTCGCTCGTTCGCTCGTCCGCCCACCCGCTGCTCGCACCACGAGGTCGCCGCCATGCCCTGCGTCACCATCCGCGCGCCCACCTCAAACTCCGAGCCTCAACTCTCCTTCAGGCCCTCATTTTATTAGTTCACCCGTGTCCTCCGCGGCTGCTGATTCGCCATCCACCATCAACCCGCCTTCTGCCCTGTACAAATTGCCGCTTCAACGTCACTTGTTTCGCTGTATCATATTGGTCAGTACTCCTCCAATGGCTCGAGTCATCCGCCCTGTCCAATATTCTGATGCCTGGACTGCAGTCTTGTGTAATCAAAACGGCACATACCACTCCGTCGAGACGCCCGAGCCGGGGACCGTTGAGGCCCAAGACGCAGACCGGCCTCATTTTTCCGCCGCCGTGTCCCCACTTCATTTGACCACGCTGATGTAGCAGGCGAGGAGACCGACCGGCATTCGTTCATTCGTTCAAGTTGCGTTCGCCCGGCGTGGAAATTGGGTTTGTTACGCACGGTGAAGTTGGTCGATCTGCGGCGTCCATCCCTAGTCGTCCCCATCCCGATTCCTCCGCCGTCCTCTGCTTCATCCGGCAACACCACGCGACAGCCCGGACCGCCCCTCTGGCGTGGTGTGTGTCTTCATGGCTTCCTCGGAGATCGATCAGAAATTCCTTGGGAAGCTGGCCAAGGCAGTCGAGCAGGACAATCCCCTGCTGGCGTCCGTCTTGTTCAGGATCCTGGGGCTTTCCATCAACCTCTCCGCGCAGCTGATCAAGGCACGGAAGCAGCGCCGACAAGATGCCGCTCAAGCAGCATCCAGTTTGGACCTAACCTACCATATCGTGTGGCTGTCGCGCGAAGGGCTGGTTTTGCTCCAGCAATACGTTTTGCCCATGGTCGGGAATTATGTCGAGCTCAAAGTGTTGGCGTACAAGCTGCGTGCTTCGTTTTACCACATCTTTGTCCTCTTCCACAACTCACCACCCGTCCCCGCCATGGGCGCCAACACCCCGGAGACCTCATCAACAACCGCACCGGGCTCGTCAGCACGCGTCGACAAGGGGAAGGGGATAGCGAGGGACGACCAAGACGGGAATGCGTCCAAGGGCGGCCCGGTAGGCCCTCCACCGGGTTTTGGGCCCACACCGCCAACAGCGTTCCTCATGAGACCCGGCGACTACCTCCCAGAAGCGCACCAATACTTCCGAGAGGCGGTCCACCTCGCCGACGAGTTGTTATGGGGGTCCCACTCGCTGCGGCTGTCCGTCAAGACCGAGTACGCCGCCTTCCTGTACGAGTGCGTCCACGACGTCGAGAGCAGCCGGCAGATCGCAAAGGAGACCATCGCGGAGGTCTACGAGGCCACCGAGGGCATCGACAACGACATGTTCAACGACGCGTGCGAGCTGGTGACGGTGCTGGGGAAAATGATGAAGCGCGGGCTGGGGTCCTCCAACACGACCCCGCGGAGCAAGGCGCACGGGTCGAGCACGGGGACACAGGGGACACAGGGGACACAAGGGACACCGCGGACGGAGCAGGTCGAGGCCGGCGCGCCGCCGGGCATGATATGACAGAGCACCGGCCGCCGATCCAACCCCCACCGCCGCACCCTGACTTAATCCACAACGCCTGGACCACTAATACCTCATCTCGAACCGACCGTTACATACAGCCCCAACTCGCATAATCACCATCCTCCACGCCCATCCGCACCACACTCACCAGGCCGAGTCGTCCCCTCCTCCCCCGACACCGATACGATTATATATCCATCCATTCATCCTCCAACTCACCGCCCATCCACACGGCGGCATCGACTTCGAAACTCCTAGATTCCAGGCACACTCCAAACCCTGGTCCTTGTATATACCCACCACCGCCACCACCCACACGGCCCAACCCACCATGTCGTGTCACCGCTTTGCCATTTAATGTTTTGCATATTCTCTCCGTTTCTAGGAACGCCATATCCTGCGTTCTTCGTCTCCGAGGACCATTTCTTCGTTTCTCTTTCTTCAATGATACCCGGAACGTCAATAGCAAGGCGACGGTGTCTTTTCTGCCTGGCTTGGGTTGTCTATCTGTATGTACTTGTGGTTATTTCAAACCAGCTCTGGGCGAGCGGAGCTTTTGAGAGGGGGGGGGGGGGGGGGGGGGCTTAAAAGGTTTGTGTGTGTAAACGGAGAAATTATAGTCGGTTTTTTTTTTCTTCATTTAATCTACAAACTTCAACCGCCATCAATCATTACTCGCTACCTATTGACTTCCCACCAGTCCACCAGCACCTCCTTAAACCCCACTACACCGGCTTATCCGGAACCCCGTACTGGTTGGTAACCGTCCTCGTCACCTCCAGCCCCCGCTGCTCAACCTCATCAACGCCCTCAGGTTTGTCCGGCGCCCCGTTCCTCGCCCGCGACACAAACCGCCAGGCCCTAGCCAGCCTGGCGCTGGCCGGCCGCGCGGGCTCGGCGTGGCCCTCAGCGCGGCGCTCAATGTCGCTTCCGCCATACTGGACCCATGCCATCCGTCGAATTAGCTCTTCCCTTCTAGCTTCAGCTGAGTCCCCGCTGTCCTGCGTCCGCCGGCAGCACCTCGGGCCGAATAATACGTACAAACAGATCAACACTAGGCCGGCGCCTATATAACAAAGAACCACGATTGGGTGATTGGGGGGGACGGGTTCGGTCCGGGCGTCAAGACGGTTGTCACGGGGGTCAAAGCGGTAGCTACGGGCGTCGTCAAGGCGGTAGACACGGGCGTCGTGGGAATGGCCATCGCTTGGCTGTTGCTCTGGGGTCAGCAGCGCTGCGGCGATCTTGAACACCATCATCGCCAAGGGGATGATTTTGATCTTGGCTGACACCATGACCGCCATCGGGGAGGATCTGTTTTGGGTTGGTGGTTGGTGGTTGGTATGTCCGAGTAAGCTTGTGGCAGTGGGCGGCGGCACACTGGCAGTCTAGATGGGTAGGCGATGTTCTAGTGATTCTGGGGGTTGGTTTTAATATGCATATCGCTCAGAAAGCCCTCTGGTTACACCGGCTTTAGCGTTTTGGAACAGAGGCTTGTACTCTGTTCCGTCTCTTCATTATCACATCGACATTCGGCATTGCCTTTTCCCCAGTCCCTGTCTATTCCAAGATGCAGTAGTTTGGCAGTGTCTACATGTAACTACCTACCTAAGGCACGAGACAAACATCGACAGTGCCAAGAGACAAACAGAGCACAGTATCCGCACCATGTTCCGACACAGCCACCAAACCAACAAGCTGTTAGTTTGTTTAGAGACAAAGAGCTGGGAAGAACGTAAGGGGCATCTGCCGCTACTGTTCCCAACCCAAACGCCCGGGTGATGGAACCCTGTCTCCCTCTCTCGTCACCTGCTATTTTACGGCTGGGGCTGCCGCCTCTGATACAAGACCAAACCCTAACTATTCACTATTGAGACTTTGAGAGTGAAGCGCGCTCGTCTTTTATCACGGCCACGGTGTTGTCATTCTCGTGACTCCCGTAATAATAATCTTCCAGACAGTCATTGCACTTGTTTCATTGCCATGGTCGTTACCGCAACGGTTTATTTTATCCACACATCTAGTCCCGTCTATTGAGAGAGATGTCGCGGCCGAATCTCTAGGGAACCGTCTATGCGACGCCCCCCAGCTTGCCGAGGACTATCTAAAGAACAACAGCAAGAAGGACAATAACAATAACAACCGAAAGAAAACCACTACAGTGACCACAACCACACGCAATAGAGGACATCGAGAACAGCCTCGAAAATAAGACCAGTGTAAGGTTCCGCATCTCTCCACCGCCTTTTTCACCTTGACCAAATCAATCTTCCTACTTCGTACCACCCCCTCCATTCACAATTGTGACCGGGCTACAAACGCTGATCCCTTTGCATGGAACATGAATCCCACCAGACTCGATATGGTGGACATCCGGTCCCCAGCCGAGCCTCCGAAGTATACCAAATATAAAAAATGCAACTATTAATCGAATACTTCGCTCCTAAACAACCCCCAACCAACCCCATACCACCAAACGAACCACGGGGCGGGCACCCCTATTTCGATTCTATCCCCGGAGCGACACAACCGCAGCCCCGCAATCGGCAATGGCGTTATCAAGCCAACGGCGTGCCTCGTCGAGATTCATGCCGACGTTTGTGCGGAATCGTGAGGCGAGGGATACTGAATTCCTGAGGCTCGGACCTAACCCGTGCATATCCCCGAGCTTCTGCCCCAGGCGAGCAAACCGACCCTCGGCTATAGCTGCTTCTGGTCGGTCTTCGTGATGAGTTTGTTTGAGTGCGGTCCACGGCCATCTAGTCGGTCTTCGTGGTGAGCCTGTTTGAGCTCGTTCCACGGCCTTCTAGTCGGTTTTGGTGATGATCTCGGTGAGCTCGTTCCACGGCCTTCTAGTCGGTTTTGGTGATGATCTTCTTGAGCTCGGTCCCTGAATTCGCGGTCCTCGTCCGTTTGGAAACGCCATTAGATGCGCTCCAGACGAGGTATTGTCCATGTGGTTGTCGATGTCGGCGAAGACATATTGATTGAACTAGGGTGATCAAATCGAGGGAGCCGACATGGTCATCGGTGGCGGCCAACCAACACAGCAGCCCTGGAAGGCGAGTGCCTTGTTTGCCTGGTCCCCCGTTTCATGATTACCATCCGTTGGGAAGCGCCACTAGATATGCCCGACAAGATCTTGCCCAAGTGGCTATCGGTGGGGGCAAAGACATGTTGTTTGATGTAGAGTCGAGTGGGTTGCCGATATCGCCCCCGGCATAGTAGATGTTATGGTTGCTTTGGTGAGGACAGTCCCCGAAATTTGCGTCAATATCATATCGCTGTTCCCACCAGAATCAAGCCGAAGGAACATTGCTAACTTTCGCCACTCTCGAAGCCGGCACGGTTGATCATATTTGTCTCGCATCGTCCAGCAACTCCACTGAGCAAATCCGCCGACGCCAACAATATCTCCTCGCAGCTTTACTCGCCGCCCGGCATATCGTAGTAGTCTTCATTCCGGCAGGTCCTTGGTAGGCATCGGACACTCGGCTACCGTGCCATCCGAGATATCGATGTGTGCGAATACATCGCGGCCGCCAGCGTCGAGAGAAAAAGCGCCATCCCCATATTCACCATCGCTTCGTTCACCAGCCCCCCGATCTTCGACTGAGGAGCATGCATCGTGCGGCCCTGCCAGCCCACAACCACACCAAGCCCTGGCCAGAAAAGAACAAGGAAGCCGGCCGAGGAGTAGCTCCGACTACCAGCCAGACGGCCCCAGCAGCCGAGCTGCTTGCTTGCGGGCTTGGACGCAGACCCTATTAGAGCTAGGGCTTGAAGGCGCCCCAAACCTCGCCGTCGCCCGCACCATGAAACGGCACGCACACGCGCACGCAGCTTCTTCACGGCATAAACCCTATCAGAGCTTAGGCTGGGACGAAGGTTTCCTCGACAACGCCGTTACTTTTGCAGACTTTGCTGGCCTCGCCTCGCCCGGCGCCGCTCTCCTTTTGTTGGGCCACAGGCGCGGCATGCTTGAGCAAGTGGCCGGCGAGCGCCGCCCGCCTCGCAATGGCTGGCAGGTCCAAGGCTGCGGACGCTGACTTGAAATGGAGGGATCGGGGACCGCTTTCTGGGACTCGTTGCCGTTGGCACCAGGCAGCATAAGGTAGGTAGGTGTTGTGGGCGCTGCCCGAGAACCCGACCGCTGATTTGGTGGACCGTGTCCCGAGCGGAAGACATGGGATGGTGTCATTGTGGACTGGTCGACCATTAGGGGGCTCTTGAGGTCGCGGTCCGCCCGTGATGAGAAGTTTGATTGGGACTGCAGACGCCGTTCTAACCCGCAGTGCTTGCTTCGCCGCTTCCTCTGATTGGCTGCTCCTGGGACCAAGCAGCTCGTTTGTGGTGAGCGCCCGAGAGCCCAACCGCAGACATGAGGACGTTTCGGGCCGAAGACATGGAATGTCGCCACGGGGACTGGTCGACGGTTCCTGAGGTTGCCGCCCGCCCGCGTCGGCACTGTAGCCGAGGCCACTGTGCCGCTCTAGCTTGGTGTTTATTGTTGGCCGGTTCTCCGCTGAGTTGACGTTGGCTTTGGGAACGGGTGGTCATATCGAGCAGCTCGTTATCGTGAGCCCCCGAGAACCAACTGCCGATCGGGACTAGAAGGTGAGAGAGGAAGACAGGGTAGTGGAGATGATTCAGGAAGGCAGCGGATAGTGAATACTTGTCGTCGGCGATAATGATTTCTTCGGTTGCGGCCCACCCGCGACTGGTCCTAGTGGCTGCCTGGCAGTTGTAGCAGCTCTCCACGCCGGCGAGCTCCCCCAGCCGGCGCTCAACCATCTCGACAACACGCTTGATTTAGCCACTCTCGAGGCCCTCGCGTATGGTCCGGTCGTTTTCCCGCCACCTGGCATACTTGCACCGCAAGCAAGACACCACTACACCTGCACCGACCACAAACTTGGTTGAGGGCAGTTCGAGAGATGGGAGAGAAGGTGTCGCCCCCGTTTTTGGCGGCGGTCGTACCAGCGCTAGTGCCCGCATGTTGCGAGCAGAAACGTAGGACGCTGACCGGTTGTGGACGATGGACGCGTCTTTGAGCTTGCGGCCCGCCCGCGATAGTTGTCAGCGAGGTTCTGTCGGGGCGGTCCGTAAATTCCGTGTAAACGAGGTGGCGCTACGCAGCATCTCCACTCGGACAGGTGTTCCTCAAGCCCGATGTCAAAGCCAGGGGCTGCTTCTTCCCGTGCTAACCCCAGGGAGAGGTTCAGAATCTGCCGGATCTCTTCATCTCCGCCGACAGGTGTCTCAGTCGGCCGCAATTAGGAGGATAAGTTGTTCGTCGAGGGCGAAAAACCAGCTCTGCGTTGACTATGAGGTTGGCGCAATGTGTCTCGATTTTCTTGCGGACCGAAGAATCTAACATCCGGGGTCCAGCCAGATTCCAACTGCGAGTGAGGGTTAGTCGAGGCCGTGCAGGTGAGTGCCGGGGCAGGGGGTCCCTTTGTGAGAAGCGGGTCACCACCAAGGTCACCCTTCCACAGCATGTTGCAAAGTATGGGTGGAATGTAAACTCACAAGATGTTGTTTCGAACTCTGCCTTCTCGGCCGTGAGCCTCTGGTAGACCCAATGCTCAGCCGGCTTCTTTCCAGCGGGACACCCGACCGAAACCCAGTCTGTAGGTTGTGTGTCATGGCTACAACCGACGAACACATGCTTTGGCAAGGTTGAGATTCGTATGTAGCCGAGGGAGTGTTCCCGGCGGCAGGCCGTCGGGTGAGTGCGTCCAGCGGTGAGTGTGCATAGCGGTTGTTGTGAGTGTAGGAAGGGCGCTCAGGAGGATGGTGCTTCAAATGACGAAGACAGGATATAAAAAAGTTGGATGGGGATGGAAAGGTAGGAAGGTTTCTCAAGGGAGTGGGAAATTTATCTACTTGTGAATGGATGGTGGTGCTCGTGTCGTGACTCCCTATACTCCTCGTATGTTGTATCCAGGGAGAAAGTGTGCGTTGTCTAAGATGAAGGTGCAGATGGGTGAATGTTGCAAGAGTGATTTATGCGCCATGATGATTGCCAAATTCGAGGCTGCCCGTCAGAACTTGTCGTGTGAGAGGCAACAGTGACCCATTGGGTCAGGGTGTGAGCTTCACCGTGGTTCTTGCTGGTTGTTGTTTGGGTAGGCGTTGGTGAGTTCACATTCCCAGCTTGGTGCAGCAACGCAACGGGAAAAGAGCTGATCAGATATGGAAGTAGTGACTTGAAATGTAATCGATCAGTGTAAGACACCAACCTAGAAAGCAAGACCCAAAACCATAGGCAGTACGACCTTATGAAGGAGGACCGCAACCCTAACCCTTTACCCCTGAATGCCCTAGATGTCAACAAACCCTACCACTCCCTCTCCATCCCGTCCCACTTTCCGTATCCGTGGTCATGCTCGTACTCGTCTTCCCTACCAGCATCGAAAACATCTTCCACACTCGCAGGTTGGTACCCCGCAGGATAGCACACCGGGGCCACCCCCGGGCAGCCTCGGGTCTCCTTTTCCTTCCCCTTCGCTTTGCGGCTCACGGTTTCCCGGCCTTTCCCCTTGCCCTTGTCCAATTTTTTACACATTCCTCCGTTCTTCCCTTTATCTTTCTCAGCCTTCCGCTTTCTTTCGTTCCTCCCCTTGCCACTTTCGTCCCTTTCCCCGTCCTTCTCCTGCCACCAACCACCTTCCGCATCCCGGCTGCCGTACTTGCCCTCATCCACATCGCCATCCCCGTGTCGATATTCATCCCCGCCCCGATATGCATCCCCACCACCACCGTCACCCCAATACCCACCGTCACCCTTACCCTCCCCGTCCCGATACACACCCCCACCACCATACCCACCCCTGCCCCCATCACA
The DNA here is from genome assembly GCA_023383405.1 of Chaetomium cochliodes. Taxonomy (NCBI): domain Eukaryota; kingdom Fungi; phylum Ascomycota; class Sordariomycetes; order Sordariales; family Chaetomiaceae; genus Chaetomium; species Chaetomium cochliodes. The sequence continues at coordinate 2,587,469 of JAKWJL010000002.1, read as the reverse complement.
ATCACCGCCCCCATCCTCCTCATACCCACCATCCCCTCCCTGAGGAGGAGGATACACACCACCACCATCCCCATCCCCATCACCACCATCCCCATTACCACCCTCCCCCTCCCCACCCCAACCCCCAGTCGTGTACCTGCCCCTGCCCCTGCCCCTGGCGTAGTTGTCCCCGGCGTAGTTGCCCCCGGCGTAGTTCCCCGCAGAGTAATCCAGCCGCAGCCCCGCCAGGGCCTGCACGGGCTCGACACAGGGCAGGGAGACGGGGGCGGGGAAGGCGTCGGCGAAGGTTATGGCGGAGGGGCGGCGGGCGGCGCGCTGGAGGTAGGCTGTTGTGTGCGAGAAGGCGGCTGCTGGGGCTGTGTCCCTTGGGGTGGGCTGTTGTTGTTGTTGTTGGGGTGGGGATGGGGATTGGGTGTGGGATTGGGGGTGGGGTTGGGGTGGGGATGTGAATGGGGATGTGGATAAGAATGTGTGTTTGAGTGCGGGTTTGAGTGTGAGTGTGGGTTTGGATGCGAGTGTGAATGGCCGTGGTGATGTGGTTCAAACTGTAGGGGTGGTTCTAAGGGAGCGGAAGGGGGGTAGGGGTTGGCGAAAGGGAGGCGGTTTGTGGTTGCGAGAGGCGGGTCGTCGGCGGCATGAGTTGGATAGGCTAATTCAGGGGTTAGGGAATCTATTATATGAGGGAGTGTGTTGGTTAACGAGGGCGTACTATTTCCGGCTCCCCGGCAACTAGGGCAGTGCCAGTGATTACACGCTTCGTCGTAGTCGCCCCTCAGAGGAATGACGCCTTGACAAACGTGGCGGCCCCCGGAGTTCAAGTATAAACACTTGCAGCAAGCCCAGCCCCTGGATGACATATCGCTTTTGGTGCTGTCCTCGAAAGTTCTGGAAGGCATGTTTGTGTTGTCAGTGAGAATCTGTTTACTGCCAGGGCAAAGTACTATTTGACGAAAATAAATTGCGTATAAGAAAAGAGAAGGCCCCTTGTGCTCATAATGCAGAAAAGTCTGAAAATGGTGGGCATGAGACAGGTTTTATAGGTATTGAAAACAATTATACAAGTTGCTGTGTCTTTCCGAGTCACCGAGCCTGTCTTGTGTCACGTCAGCTATACGGCGCATAGTATTGGATGTATGTCGCAGACACCCGGGTAGGGGTTGAGGCTGGACGGGACGAGGCAGGATCACAGTGCGGCGAATATTGTTGAGACAGGTTTACATGAGCTTATCTACGGTCTGGAATATTGAGGTGCCGTGGGCGCCAATGTAACCCTGACTACATATGGACATGTACGTTACCTGGCCACTCACCCGGATCCCTGTAGTATCTACCGGGGGGAAACTATGTAGTGTTTGATCTGATATCTATCTCTTAGATATGTCTACGCAGTATACCGCCCTAGTCAACAAGCAGCAGACACGGTCGTGATATATGAGTGAGATTTTGGGAAACCTCAGTCCAGTTCTTCGTTCTCTTGTCTTCGTACACTACGAGATGATGAACAAAACATGTCTGGTGCACCCACTTCATATTGCTACCTGTCCAGCTATATTCCTACGGCATTGCTTGGCCGTTTAGCCCCCAATGACTCTCTAACTACTACTCCTTCGCGGCGCTGTTGTCGCTGTCTACCACGCCATTTTGCTTTTACGGTTGATTTCCCCTTGCTACCGTCCCCCTTTTGTCTTTCCTGCCCTCCTCCTTGCTGCCTCCCCCCTTTCTTCCGTTTCCTCCTTTCCTTCTTCCTTTCGTCGTTCGTTGCCCCCCTCTGTGTTCTCTTCCTGGTGGGCCTCCTCATCCCCACCCACGCTATCATTGTTGTCGATGTTGCACGTAGCAATCGACTCTTTAATGCTGCATATTACCCGATAGCTAGGACGCACCAAGCAAACCCAAGTAAGTCACACCTCGATATATAGTGTGGAGACCGACCAATGGTACGGGGGAAGCTTACTGCTCAAGGTCACTCATACACTCGGCGCAACGGCCATGGCCACATACGACCTCGACGAATAGGTCGGCGGTCGGGTCGTCGGCGTTGACGGGGGCCGGGGTATTGTCACAGAAGAAGTCTGGCTGTTTAATGTTCCGCTTCATGCAGTTGCAACACCACCAGCCTCGTCCCTGGTACGGGCACTCCGGTTGCGTACAAAAGGCGCGTTCGTTGTCAAGCTCTCCTCGAGTTTTGGCCAACCAGGGGCAAGGGGAACTTAAACCCAGTGGGGCCACCGCGAGGAGGTATTCCTCGCAGTGGGTGATAATGACACGGGGGTGGCCGCAGGGGAGCAGCCAGTAAATTTCGTGGCACATGTTGGCGAGGATACGTCTGTCGATATTGGCCGTGGAAGAATATGATGGTTACAGGTTGTGTCGGAAGCTCACTGACAGGGTCATGATGTTGGGGATGAGTTGGTAAACCAAGTAGGGAGGAAGCAAGAGTGGCTAGCTGGTTGAGTATCTCGTTTCATCTTGGAAGGCACGGGCAACGAAAGGGGTGAGTCCACGACCGTAACCGTCTTCAAGCCGTCTCCAAGCCGTCTCCAAAGGGATGGTGCGACGAAAAAGAAAGAAAGAAGACTCTCAAGTATCGAGACCTGGGCTGAGGTGCTGCTGGCCCGTAGGCTGTAGCTGCCGTAGCTGGCCTCCGCCATGGAGTGTAGGTTGTTGTTTCAAAGCTCAGATCAGGGAAGCAACCGAACGAAGCCATCAGCTCTGAGAAAGGGAGCATAGCACTGCCAAAAAGACTCAAGCTTGGAATATTTTGAGGGTGAAAAGCAAAGGCCGTAGTTGCCCTGAAACTCGCTATCCTTATATCTGCTGACTCAGCACATGGGTGTTTCTGCTTGCTCCTTATCTTGGACCGACACCGGCCTATCATTATCACCATCAACCTCACATACTCACTCACCCACTCCCTTACAACTCACTCACCACCACCGACTCACAACCAATTCACGACCAAACACACCACCATGACATCCCTCCCGCCCCTCGAACCCAACTTCGCCACAGCCCTACAGCTGATCGATGAAGCGCACGCCGAGGACCCGCGTCCCGGCCCCAGCAACAACACCGACGATGGCAAGCCCGTCCCCTTCGAGCTGGACTACGCCCGCAAAATGACGCGCTGGCTAGCCGTTCGCGAGCCCAATGCCTCACCCGCGCTCCAACTCGCCTGCCGCGCCCAGCACTTTCGCCGGTATGCATCCCCCCTTTGACCTCTTCCCCTTCCCATAACCCCTAACCTCTTGCCCCCTTCCCCCTTCTCACACCCCCCCCCCCACCCACCCTTCCTCCTCTCCCTCCTATCCCCCCCCCAAACCCTCCCAAAATCGACATGTATTAACACAAACAAACCACCACCCAGCTGGGAACTCCCCCGCACCTCCCACCCGCCCACGCGCGCCGGCTACCTCACCTGGCGCGCCAAGCAGAAATCCCTCGCCGCCACGCAACTGCAGCACCTGCTCAGCACCTCGGCCACCATCCACCCGCCCCTCTCCCCCTCCACCACCTCCCACATCGCGGCGCTGATCCGCAAAGAAGGCCTCTCATCCAGCGGCGAGGACGCGGAGGCGCAGATCCTGGAGGACGTGGCGTGCCTGGTGTTTCTGGACGACCAGCTGGAGGGGTTTGAGCGGGAGAGCGGGGTGGAGGAGGGGAAGTTGGTGGGGATTTTGAGGAAGACGTGGGGGAAGATGAGCGGGAAGGGGAGGGAGATTGCGCTGGGGATGGAGTTGGGGGAGAGGGCAAGGGTGTTGGTGGGGAAGGCTTTGGCTGGGGAGGAGGAGGGTGAGGGGGGGAGGAGGGGAGTTGAAGGGGTTAGTTGGGTTGGAGGGGTTAGTTTGGAGGAGTTGATGGGGAGATTTGTGATGGTGAGAGTTGAGATGGGGAGAGCTAGGATGGGGAGTTAGGTTGAAGTTGTGGTCGAGGCTGATAAGGAGTTTCAGGCTAGAAGTTGTGGCTGTGGCTGTGGTTGGAAGGGTTGTTAAATGGAGAGAGTTGGTTTCAAATTCTTTACTGTGTTTGCACTCCAGCAATCGAGAATAGAGGGTTGTTCTCTCATTGCCATCGGCACCGTCACTTGTCACACGGCAAAACAATAACGGAGAGTACTCAACGATTCAATTCCCCCTCCCTCAAACGCAGGCTATAGCTATAATCTCGAGCCCTCTCCCCTCCCTTTCCCAATTAAGATTCTCAAAGTCACACCCCAAAACCAATGCTATCACCACCCAAAGCTATGGTCATAAAACGCATGTGTTGGACAGGCCCGCAGCGCACCACGGTACTGGTCGAGCTGTGCCACGTCGGCATCGCTCCGGGCGAGGATCCGGAAGTTGCTCTTCCCCCCCGCTGCCGGGTCCCGGCAGAGAATGAGCCGGTTGTCATGCCTGCGGCCGCCAAAGCTATGGTCCCCGAACACCAGGAACTGGAGCGAGCGGACCCCCTGCCGGCTGAACACCCACTCGGCGAAGTCGCGGAACTCAGGCTGCAGCCCTGGCCGGAACACACTGGCGGCGGCGGTCTCGACGCAGCGCCCTGAGATGACGTCGTCTATCTCGCTGGGGGGGCTTGGTATTTCAATGCCCGAGTGGCGGCCCAGCAGATCCCCATTCACGGCCCAGGAAGGGTAAGCTCCTCCAAGACTCGCCGCAACTGGCTGACGGATGTGGAGTACCTTGAGCGAAGTCTTGGACGTGAAGGGTAATACGATAGGCGCCTACCGAGTGAGCAGAGAGTGCAATTAGCTTACCAGGTCCGGGGGAATTTCGAGATAGGGTCCTTACCAGGTCCTTTGGGTGGCACGACAGGCCGAGGAACTCGAGAGGGAGATTGTGGAGTTGGTTTGCAAAAGGGTCACGCTGGATCTGGAGCATATCGTGCGGAAGTAGGGAAAGGTTATACACAACCTGGTCCGAACTGAACGAACACCTGCTGTGCGTCGCCGTCCGCTGGTGGTGCACAAACCTCTTGAGGGTTGGCTGGCGGTGGGCGACCTCGTCCCAAAACGAGAGGGTGTGCTCTTGCCCCGGCTCGTCCAGGAATAACTCGTCGAGTCCTTTGGAACTAGCCAAGAAATCTTGCACAACGGGGCGGCCCCAATCGTGAGGGGTGGCATCGATAATGTGCAGCTCGAATGCCTTGAGCCGTATGGGAAGGTTGAGCTCCGTGACGCGGGCGAGAAAGCTATCCCATCCCAGACATCGCAGCAGCGTGAGGGACCTGAGGGTCTCGAAGTTGACGGCGCGCGCCATGGCCGCCACGAGGGGTACATCGGTGAGGGATAGCTCGCGAAGGACCGGGAAAAGGAGGCGTGGTGGCTGGATTGTCAGGCCAAAGAATTCGGCGCACCAGTCTTTTGGTTGGATCTCGTCGGTCCCAAGGGTATCCAGGTAGCCTTTAAGTGTTTCCCAGCAGACAAAGTCCAATTCGAGGTGGCGCAACTGCTTCGAATTTCTCTGGATACCGTCGGACAAAGTAGGGAGGGCAGCGCCGTTGGGGGCTATCCAGCACAGACTCTGGAGGTGAGAGAATCCCGACAAGTCCACGCTGCACCTGCCCGTGTCCAGCCCGTGTGTGCAGTGAGTTTCGGTTACCAGGCGCAAGGAATGCAATGAGGGGTGCCTACGCATGACGCGCCCGGTCGGCCCTAGAATGCAAGGGGGAACGCAGGAGCCCAAGCCCCAACTACATTAGGTGAAGTTAGTGCATGGATTCCGGGGTTAAGGCTGGAACATCGGGGGGCGGAAGTACCTGAAGCTTTGTAGTGGGCTGTCATGGAATCGTCTGATCACCGAGTCGGCGCTCAGGGCAAGGCGCAGGAAGGATGGCATTGCTTTCACGTTGGCGTCGGCGTCGGCGTCGGGCCTCCCATGCTTGATGAATTCCCGGTGATGGTCGCCATGGGGGCACCGGCCCGAGATGGCATACCAGTAAAACTCGACGTCAAAACGGAGTTCCCTCACGAGTTTGAGCGGCCTCTGCGGTAGGCGGGGGCCGTCGTTGCGGTACAGCTGCACTTCTGACTCGGAAGTGACGGTGACTGACTCCCAGAGCGGTGGAAGAGTGATGCCGTGCCATCTTTTGGAGACGAGGGAGAGCTGTTTGAGATCCGTTTTGTTCAACTGCTCGGGACTGGGTGGTTAGGTTTTGTCGGAAAATAGAAATTAGAAATAAAATACAAAGTAAAAAATAAAAAGTAAAAGAGAGAGTGTGCGCACCTTCTCGACAATCTGGAGAAGTAGCTCTGGCGGCAGGACCTCCAACCCTCCAGACATGGTAACTAACGTGCGTGCTAGAGGTAGTTACGAATCGTGTAATCTGTAATGCGAATTGGGTGCTGTGGGTAATCGTAACGGGAATGGATCAATTATACACTGGCGCTGGCGCTGGTGCCGGCAGTGATGTGGAGGTACCAAATACAGGGCTCATGCGAGAGCTCATAAATATTGTTTTGGTGTTGATTTTCTCTTTCTCTTTGCTCGACAGAGTCCTCTTGCTGTCTTGGTCTGCCTGCGCTGCCCGAGCCTGCCTTTGCATACCTCCCTACCTAGGTAAGGTACGCACCTCAGGGGCAAAAAAAGCCCGACTCCAAGTATAGAAGCTCGAGTTGTAGAAACGAAATAAAAGTTATCGGAAAGTCTAAAGCAACTATTTTTACTCTATTTACATCCATTTTACTTTGTTTCCATTATTATTATCCTTTTCCTCCATTTCTTCTTCTTTTATTGTTTTTCTACTTTTTGTTACGCGGGCTTATCTTCTTTTGGTGTTTGGCTTTTTTTGACCAGGGGGTGGTACGGTAAGGTACAGTGGGGGTCCAAAAGTCTGCGGCACCCCACATCAATTAAACGCGCGACGCGACACGTTGCTCACCATCTTCAATCTTCCAACTAACAGAACTCCTGCCTACCATGGTCAATTTAGACGAAATCGGGGCCAAATTGACGGCCAGTCGCCAACCTGGCCAGGAACTATCGCCTTTTGCACGTGCAGCTATTATAGGTGCCGTTGCAGCTGGGGCAAGCCAGTCGGCCGTTGCGCGCGCGTTTGGCATCAGCCGGGCGGCAGTCCAACTCACACTTCAACGATTCGAATCTTCAACCACTGTTGAATCCCGACCTAGAACTGGTCGGCCAGAGATTCTTACACGTCGGGAGAAACGGTACATCATTCAGTTGGCAAAGCGGAACCCTCGCCTATCAACGCAAATGCTCACTAATACAGTTGATACTCGGATCTCCCGATCAACGATCCGCCGAGTTCTCCGCCATCATCGTATGCGGAAATGGCGTGCACAGAAGAGAATCCCGTTGACGAAGGACGTGGCAGTAGCTAGATATAAGTTTGCTTGCTTTTAGTTGGAGAATATCGAAGCGTTGATCCGAGTAAGTGACTCTAAACTTTACCCCTGATTTTGCTAACCAATCTCTAGTCTATCTTCACCGACGAATCATCATGTTAAAACAATTCGAGTAGCCCAACGGCTTGGGTCTTTCGGTTTCCCTCTCAGAAATGGGATAAGAACTTGATCAATTTACATGATCATGGAAAAGGCAATATCTCGATCATGATCTGGGCTGGTATCTGGAAAGGAGGGAGGACCGACCTTATTGTGATGGAATGTGACTATCAACCTCCCCAGAAAGGAGGTTATAGCTCATGGAGCTATCAACAAGCATTGGAAAAAGGTCTTCTTCCAATTTACGATGGTATTGAACCGGGGTAGGGACCTCTCAGTGACCAGAGGGGTGGAGTTTTCAGTTTTTGGTTCGTGCGTGGCGTTCTCGCGTGCGGGACCAGTATTTAGTAAGGGGCAGTTCCCCCTTAGGAGCGTGAAGGGGGGCAGACAATTCTCACTCTTTTCTTTCAACACTTGCAGAAGTGACATTTCTTTCGCGGCAGGTGTGACCGCGGCCCTCTGACCAGAGGGCCACACGCGCAGGCGTATCGATACCGCGATCGTAGGATCCGCGGCATCACTTTGTTGTTCTTGAGCCATCTCCTCCCTCATACGACATTGACATCACACGCGTGAGGCACGTGACCCAGCGTTGGTGGTGTGTGTGGTTTTGAGGTGTATCACCACTTCAGTATAAGGCACTTCCAGCAGGACAATGCCCGAGTACATACATCTACATCCTCGACCGAGTGGCTCCTGAACCATACAATTGAGGTGCTTGAAGACTGGCCAGCTCACAGCCCAGATCTTAATCCAATTGAGCATATGTGGGCTCTATTGAAACGGAGGATGAAGCAACAATATCCAGATATCTGGTTACTGAAGAAAAACCAGCTGGATGTTGCTGAATTTACCAGATGTCTTCGTGTATGTTGGTGGTTAATCGACCAGGCTCAGATTAACCAGCTAATCAATTCGATGCCCAGACGATTAGCTAGAGTCAAGAAAGCCAAGGGTTGGTATACAAAATATTGATGGCTAGAACCTGGGCTTCTAACTGTATGTATCTTTTTTACTAGAACTTTTGGTGGTGGTGAGTTATGCTGAGATGTGTCCAATGGTTGTGGTGTTAGAAAAGTGTGTGGCTGGGGATCAAAATGCGGGGTGCCGCAGACTTTTGGACTCCCACTATAGATAGGTACCTCGCGATGAAACGTCTGGGAAAGCCGCGTCTCTCACTCTCTCACGTCTCTCGCCATGACCACTCGGGCAACATCCAAAGAGCCCACCATCGAACTACTTGGCGGCCCCATCACCTACCAGTCGGCCATTGCGAACGATCAAAACATTATTCATGAGGCGACGTACGTTGCGTCCAACGCGGCCCTCGATGCTCAGCTCTGGAAAGCGAGAGACGCCATCGCCGCTATCACCAAACAACACTCGGGTCTCGGCCGTGACCATGTCTGCGTCGTCGCTCCGACTTGCCAGTGGCTGCGAGGCAGCTTTAATGTGTGCATCCCCGTTGAGCTGCAATCCGGTAGCCTGAGTCGGAAGCTCATGTTTCATTGCGCCATGCCCTACAAGCTCGCCGAAGCCCACTATCCAGCCACCGTTGATGAGAAGGTCGCCTGCGAAGTGGGAACCTATGCATGGATGCAGGGAGAGTTCCATCACATCCGTCCCAGGTTCTTGCCCCATCGTCTTCGGTTCAAAGAGGAAGAATTGCTGTGTCAGTTTTGGTCTGAAGGCGCCAGCCAGGTCGTCCAAACCAAGGTTGGAGAGCATCAGAATTACAAACAAGAGCTCCAACGTCTGTTTGAGTAAAGAACACAGCTACTCGCTCTCTTTCCTCCTGCTCCCTAGCCTCCCGTTCCTTCTCCCTTCTCCCGTTCCTTTTCCTCTTGTTCATCCTCTTCACGCTTCTTCCGATTCCTCCTTTCCTGAACGGCGCGGCCAGACGAGAGTGCCATCGCCAAATCTACCGCATTCCTACGGCCGTACCCATGGGCGCCATGGACATCATTCTTAGTGAGAGCGTTCTATGGCAAGGCCCAACCGAATCTTGGGTCCGGCTCAGATAAATAAGGTTAGGTAGGTAGGGAACGGAGGCGGTGCGGTTGCGTCTCGGGCCCCGCAGAAGACCTATAAAGCTTCTAAGCACCGGACTCGATACCTGTCCCCCTCAACCTTTCTTCATGTCACCGATAATAGATAAATCAACCCTGTGCTTTTTTATTTAGTCGAGGTACGTGTTGGTAGGTAACATGTCTTCTTTCTTTTCCTAGCCTCTCATTTTTTGAATTTGCTAAAAGACGGGTTGCATCTAACAACCGGTTCCGCGACAACCGGTTATTGTCTGCCATTATTTGCGGGGTGCCCCGACCCTTTTCAGCCGACGCTTAGTTGAAGCGCCGGAATCAACGGGCGGGATGTGGCTCCACTTCTCGGTGCAATCCACGCCGAAGTACCCCACTTTCGGCTCCGGTGCTCCGGCCGGGACTCGGGACTCGGGACTCCGGGGATCGATAAAAGGAAAGGACCAACCCCGGGGCAAGGGTTGGTCGGCTGGCTTTGTTTGTTTTCACTTGCCCTTGTATCGTATCTCGCCATGTCACCAGCCATATCACCCTCCGAGCTCGCCGGCCACAACACGCTCGCCTCCCTGTGGATCGCCGTCGACGGCATGGTGTACGACTTTACCCAGTTTGCCCCAACTCACCCCGGTGGCCTATCCGTACTTCTTCAGCATGCAGGGAAAGACGGAACAGAAGCATACCAGGCCGTTCACTCCCCCTCTCTGCTCAAGTCTATGCTTCCTGCGTCTCAGCACCTCGGCCGGCTCTCCTCCCCTCCTCCACCTCCTCCGCCTCCTCCACCTCCTCCGCCCCCCAGTTCACAGCCTTACGTAACCTACAAGCCCCCTTTATCCAGTCTAATCTCAGTCGACGACTTCCGCCGGGCTGCTCACAGTTTCCTCCCGCCCAAGACCCTGGCCTTCGTCTCGTCGGCCGCCACTGACTGCCACACCCACCGCCGCAACAGCACCACCTACTCCGAGATTACCCTACGCCCACGTGTGCTCATTGAAGTCTCCGCGCCCGTCTCCCTAGAAACCACCATTCTCGGCCAGCGTGTCTCCTCCCCGGTCTTTGTCTCGCCCACCTCCCTCGGCAAGACTGTCCACCCGGAAGGCGAGCGCGAGATAGCGCGGGCCTGCCGAGAGCTCGGCGGCGTCGCCCAGATCATCAGCACAAGCGCAAGCTTCTCCGTGGCCGACGTCGTGCAAGCCGCGCTCGACCACCCGTCCCCTGCCGGGCCGGACGCCGACGTCCCCGTCTTCCTCCAGCTCTACGTCGACAAGCACGCCCCCAACACCGAAGCCCTGCTGCACTCCCTCACTTTGCCCGATGACGGCACCAACACCAGCCCCAAGATAAAGGGCGTCTTCCTCACCGTCGACGCCCCCGTCCCCGGCAAGCGCGAAGCCGACGAGCGCGTGCCCTCCACCCCGCCACCAACCACTCCCAGGACTACCTCTCCCAGGACTACCTCTCCCAGGACTACCACTCCCAGGACTACCACTCCCAGGACTACCACTCCCAGGACTACCACTCCCAGGACTACCACTCCCACTTCCACTCCCACCACCTCATCCCCACCCCCGCCCCCACCATCACCATCACCACCAAAACTAGAAACCACAACCCCCATGGCCACGCAACTAACCCCGACCGCGGACACGCACGGCTCGGCCCTCGGCCGGCTCATGGCCTCCTACATCTCCGCCTCGCTAACCTGGACACGCACCATCCCCTGGCTCCGCCAGCACCTCCCGCAGGGCACCCCCCTCGTAATCAAAGGCATCCAGACCGCCGCCGACGCCGTGCGCGCCGCAGAAGCCGGGGCCGATGGGATCCTGATCTCGAATCATGGTGGGCGGAGTTTGGATACGGCGCCCGCGGCGGTGCTGGTGCTGCTGGAGCTGCAGCGGTGTTGTCCGTGGGTGTTTGGGAGGGTCGAGGTGTTTGTGGATGGGGGGGTGGGCAGGGGGGCGGATGTGTTTAAGGCGTTGTGTGCGGGGGCCAGGGGGGTGGGGGTGGGCAGGGCGGTGCTGTATGGTAGGTGTTCCCTCTCCTGTTTGTCTGGGTGGTGGTGGTGGTGGTGGTGATGGTTGGGTTGGTCTGTTTAAGGGGGAGAAGCTGACTTTGGGGCTGATGTAGGCTGGGATATGGGAAGGAGGGTGTCAAGAGGGTGTTAGAGAGTAAGTGATCCTACCGGCTTGCTTACCCCTTTTTTCTTGCGAGGCTGACCAAACAGTACTCGACGACGAGCTGGTGACGACTATGAAGATGTGTGGTGTCACCAGCCTCGACCAGCTGCACCCGGGACTACTCAATACGCGAGCTATCGACCACCTGGTGCCAGATAGTCTGAGCGAGGAGCACCCGTACGCCAAGTGGAGGAGGAGCAAGCTCTGAGTCTGGGATGGGTTCAGTTGATATATCGAGTTCATTAAACCTACGAAGCAGCCCGGGGTTCATCGCGACACCCGACACCTCAGTTAAATGCGTGAGACGGGCAGCTGTACCTGTGCAAGAACCCATCTATTACCACGATGGCCCCCGACCAAGATCCAAATATACACACAATAAACCGCGTTAGACCCATAGCTTACCCAGATCATACCGTCATATAAAACCGACTCTCCACGATGCGTTCCCATCCTGAACACATAGACAACCCAACACAACAACAACCCACACCCGCATCCCCCTAACCACCCAACTCCCTCAACTCCCCATCCCCCCTCTGCGCCGGCAACTCCGCCACATACCCTGCCCCTGCTGCTGGTGCTGCTGGTACGGCGGCTGCTGCTGATACGCGACCTGCGTCCCGGGTGACACCGCGCCAGGCGACGCACCACCACCACCCCCAAACTGCTGCTGCTGCCCTGGCTGCCCGCCATACCCCCCTTGCTGCCCTTGCCCTTGCCCATGCTGCTGCTGCTGCTCGCCAAATCCACCAAACTGCCCAAACTGCCCCCCCTGTTGATGATGCTGCGGCGGCGGCGGCGACGGCGTGCCCTGCACATTCTGGTAGCCCACCGACGGCGGCGGCGGGGAGCCCGGCGGGGAGGAGCCGACGATGGTGGCTTGGTCGTAGCCGCCGGTGGTGGTGCTGTACGCGACGGAGCCGTGGCCGTGCGGGGGTTTGCCGTAGCCGCCGGCGGCGGCGGCGTAGTAGGGCGGTTGTTGTTGTTGGTGGTGAGGGGGGAGTTGGGACATGTGGGGGTCGCCGCCGTTGTTGGGGTGGGGTGGGGGTTGTTGTTGTTGGTGCTGGGCGCCGGCTGCAGCGGCGGCGGCGTTTGTCTCTTTTTGCTTCTTGTTCATGCGCATCAGCAGCCAGGCGCCGAGGCCGATGAGGCGAGGGCGGCGACGCCGCCGACCACGCCGCCTACGATGGCGCCGATGTTGGTGGAGGAGGAGTCGGAGGGGGGAGGGGGCGCGGCGGAGGTGGTGGTGCTGCCGCTGCTGGTGTCTGAGGTGGAGCTGACTCCGTCCGAGGTGGTGGTGGTGCTGCTCGGGTCGATGGTGGGTGTGCTCGATTTTGTTGGTGTGGACGAGTACCATATCTGGCCTGAGCCGCCGGCTACCGCGCAGCCAAGCAGGCTGTAGCCGGTGAGGGCGCTGTCGCCGGTAGAGATGTGTGTAGCAGTGCGGGTAGGAAGCGCTCCCGCTGTGAGGTGTGTGTCAGTGCCGGTCTATGCAGTCTATGGGACTCGAGTCTGGGATCACACTTACCACCACAGAGTGAGGCCGTTGTCCGTGGTGAAGCTTTCGCGGTCCGTCGAGTCGTAGCATGCTGTCCAGACTGGACAGTTGGTCGTCGTATCGTCGCAGCAGCCGATGTGCTTGTTCAGCGAGTTGTAGACGCACTGAGCGGTCTCGGCGCACCAGAGGGACGATGCTATGCCGTGTTAGTCTAAGTGTGCACACACATACATACATACGCCTCCACCCCAGGGACCGGCTTACTGGGAATCCCGCTCACGTAGCCGCAGGTATTATCGGTCGAACCACGAGCCTTCAGAACGGCCTTCACCCGAGATGGCGGTGGTGCAGGCGTTGGCATTGGCGGATCCATGCCCAACGCGAGCATGAGGCCAACAGCCTGGGCCGTCTCCTGGGCAGGGACCCATCTCGGGCCATCTTCACTCCATTTCAGCGCTTTGGCGTGGGCTAGGCCGAAAGCACAGCTCAAAGCCGCGCAACCGACGGCCTTCTTCATGCCTAATGGATGATATTTGAAGAACGACTGTGTTGGGAGTGACAGGTCAACTCAACCACGCGAAAGTGGATGTGCCGGGGGAGATGGAGGCCCAGCTTCTCCGCCAGGAGACTTTCGCCAGAATAATGCACGGGGGAACCAGGGACCGGGCGGAGAGCAACGGCCGCGTCCCGGTTTTGAGCGCTGGCAGCATGAGGCTCTGTGGTTCCAGACTGGGCGCCGAGCTGAACACCAGGCCCAGTATTCTCATGGCCTGAACAGGTGTTATTGGTGGATGGTGGCTTGCTGGGGACCGAGGCCAGGGAAGGCGGTGGCGCGGGGTCACGAGCAATAGCGTGGTAGTGACAGCTCAAAGAGTCAAGAGAGACAGTGTTTGTTGTCATTCCCGGTGTCGTCTCCCTTGCTCGTACTCTTTCCTCCAGCAAACACCCCCTGAACATGACTTCGTGAGCCATCTCTCCTGAACATCATCCATCGTCAACCCTCCCCCCATCCCAAGAAACCGCCCGTGCCCCCCCCCCCCGCAAGGAAACAACCGCCGATCAGCCGTCAGCAACGACCCAGGGTCCGGTCGGTCTGGGGAGCTGGGGACTTTGAAGGCTGCGTGGATTATTGGAGCGCCAAACCCAACGCGGACGCCAATGGCACCCAGCGCGGGGACGGGTGGCGTCTTGGCACCAAACAAGCCGTCTGTCACGCCCGCTTGGCTGGAGCTTGACGTTGCACCCGCGGGAGGCTGAAAATGGAGAGGACCGCGAGGGAGATGTGAGTGATCGGGTTTAAGATCCGAGCCGGGCGAGCCGATGTTCGCTGCGGCACCGCCAGAAGGGAAAAGATAGCCGAGAGGAAAGCCAAGTGGATTCATCAATATATCCCGTCGCGGAACACAAGCGCTTGCGTCCTCCCAAGCGCAGATTAATAAGTTTGTAACGCTTGTATTCCCAGACACGTGGTGTGCTGCAGAATCGTCATCAGTTTTCTATGTAAAGCGGCCCCCAGTCGAAATAGGGTTTCCGTGCAACTGAGACCTGTGGCATGACTGTGAAGTTAATTCCCCACCACGTTTCTGTGCGACATCGCCAGCCAACACGTGGTGATGGCGCGTCTCATCTTTATCCACACACAAGAGTTACAAAAACAAAGCAATAGAGCGCTGAACCCGAACCCCAACCGCCAACTCCAGTATATGTCCATTTCACCCGGGGTAACAGCCCCTCTTACCCATCCACAACATGGCCCGTTTCACCTTACCGCTCTCTTCCACCACATCTCCCCCTTTAACTCTTCCACCCCCTCCCCCTAAGACAAATCCATATCCCACGACGCAAACTCCGCCCCAAACTCACTCCCCGTACTCAGCCCGCCAAACAAGCCATCCGCATCCAAACCTCCACCCCCACCCCCCACCATCCCATCCCCCCACCAGCACCTCCGCCTCCCAAACCGACCAACTCCCCCTCCAACCCCTCCATCCCCATCCCATCATGCAACCCATGATGCTCCCCTCCCACTCCCACTCCCACGCCCACACCCACCCCAACCACGCCCGCCACCGCCGCCGCGGCCATCGCATCCCCCAGCCCTTGCACATGCACATCCCCCAGCTCCGGCTGCTGCAACATTACCGCGGCAGCAGCAGCCGCAGCCGCAGCCGCCGCCGCCGCGTTCTCGGCGTCGGAGGGCGGAGGAGGCGTCATCTGGGCCTCGACGCGGCGGTACAGACGCACGACGGCCTCGGCGAGGGCCGGGTCGGTTTTGCGGGTGCGTTTCCAGTCATCGGCTTCGGCTTTGAGGGCGTCGCGGAGGGAGATGCGGCGTTGGGGGGTGGTGGTGGTGGTGAGGTGTCGTCGGCTGTGGTGGTAGTAGTAGTAGTAGTGGTGGTGGTAGTGGTGGAGGGAGGAGGGGGGAGGGTGGGGTCGTTGGTGACGTCCGGGGCGCAGATCAGGGCGGTGGCGACGTCGTAGGCGATGCTGGCTTGGGAGAGGTCGGTGGAGGTTTTGAGCTCGTCGAGGAGGATGGCGAGGAGGCGTTTGGCGCCGAGCATTTTGACGGCTGCGAGGGTTTGGCGGTGGGTGTAGGTGGCTGGCATGCCGTTTAGGGGTGGGTGCTGGGCCCATTGCACGAGGTTCTGGGCTGTGTGCCGGACCGCGGCAGAGAGGCCGCTGTGCGGGGTGGCGCCGTTTGCGCCGTTGTTGGCGTGCGTGGTGCACCAGGACTCGAGCTCGGTGTGGCCCGCGCCGCCCGTTCGGCGGGATAGCGCGAGGTTCTCCTTGATGGCGCGCAGAAGAGGCTCGACCTCCTGACATTTGGGGTCTTGCCGTTGGTAAGACCGCAGTGCGTATTCTAGTGGCTTGGCCACGATGTTGAGGACTGACGAGAGCATGGTGGCTGCCTCGTTGGAGATGGAGCTCGGTCGGATGATGACCTGAAGTATCTTGATGATGGCGGACTGCATCTGCGGGTTGGTTACCCATAGTTGGTTGGAGAGGTACAGTATCGCCGGAACCAGAGACGGCAACAAGAGAACCCCGACCAGGTCTGTGACGGTTAGCAGCGCTCCCTTTCCGCAGGATGAAACAACTTACACTCGAGACCGCCCTTTAGCACGTCGTCTGTGAGGTACCCCGCGCTCAGCGCAACGACGATCTGGTGGAACAGCGTAGGCATGAGCAGGTAAAAGTCTTGCGGCGTACACAAAGCCATGAGATCGTCCCCGAGACCGCCAGCGTCGGTATCAAAAAGCCCATGTATCCAGCCGTTCAAGTGTGCCTTCTCCTGCTCGTTCAGATCCTCCAGTGGCCGATAGCGGTTGCCGCCGCCCAGCAGCCTCCCCACGAACGAGTCCGGCGAGCGGATACCCAGATCGGCGGGTGACAGATCGTACCGGTAGACAAACGCCAGCAGAAGAATAAGGATGGACCCAAATTCTTCGTATACCGGGTGGTACTCGCCTTGGTCCTCGTCATAGCCGCCCCAGTTGTCAAGCAGGTCACACAATGGGCGCAGTATCTTTTGCGGCTTGTCGAATAACAACAGAACGTCCAGAGCCAGAGGCTTGGCTGCAAGCTGACTGCACAGCTGCTTGAGGGTCATGGTCTCCTTATCCCGACAGAGGCTGCCGATGACCTACACGAGTCAATACGGTATCGAATAATGATATCAAGAACCCCACATACCTCAATGATGGCCTGGGCGGCAGCACCCACGTTCCCATTCATGTTGTCTAGCTCTCCGATCAGTCTCTGCGTCCTGTCCACGTCGAGGAGACACGCTTGGACCAGATTGTCCTTCACATAACGGCCCTCGTCCGGGAGAGACTGGTACGTGATATCGCCGAGCAGGTTCTCGATCGCCGTCTGAGAGAGCAAGCCGTGCAGTTGACAAGAAAAGCAAAAGTCTTGGCGAACAGAGTCGTGGAAGGAGGAGCTGGTGTTGGACATTTCGAACATGCCAGACAAGGTGGGAAATACGTTGGTGTCCACCTGCCCCAGCGCCTCCTTGATGCACAGCTCCGAGTTGAAAGGATACATGGTCGGGGAGTTCGTCAGCGAGACGAGGATTAGAGGGACTTTGTTGACCACGAAGGACTTGAGCAAGTGGCCGGTCTTGGGGCCCTCGTTGCGGAAGACGGCGTTGGCGAGGAGGTCGAAGGATGCTAAGATAAGTTGTACTACTATAGATTGTATGTCCCCCTGCAGCATGTTAGGTCATTATCA
Source organism: Chaetomium cochliodes (assembly GCA_023383405.1). NCBI lineage: Eukaryota > Fungi > Ascomycota > Sordariomycetes > Sordariales > Chaetomiaceae > Chaetomium > Chaetomium cochliodes. The sequence continues at coordinate 2,570,057 of JAKWJL010000002.1, read as the reverse complement.
CCGCCCGTCTAGTACCACCCGCGAGTCCTTACCTGGTATCTGTTTTGCAAGTATGTAAATAAGGCGCTATCGTCGACCATGGGCCGGCCCACGAGCTGGAATTTGTCAGCATGAACCAAGGTGTTCTAGCAATCCCCCCCAAAAAGACTTACCGCAGCGCTGAGGTAGATATAGAGGCCGGCTCGGGAGTTAACGAGGGGAATCTCGGGTATCTGGAAGTTGTCCATGTCGATGAGATTGTCCATGTAACTGTTTACTTCAACGTCTTTCTTCTCCGCGGGCAGATGTTTGCCGAGCGTTTCGGTACGGAACTCGTCCAGTCGGCCGGCCATTTCGGGCAGTTCTTGCATCACGCAGGGAATAAAGGTTTGCAAGGCGTCAGAGAGCTGTTTACAAAGGTCTACGCCGCCGTCAGCCCCAACTCCAGACTTTGACCCAGACAATCACCAGGTCGCGTGCCTACCTTTGCAGAGCCGCCTGCTCAACGTCATTCGCGCCAGCCGGTTCTCACTGAAGGCAAGGATCAACAGCACAAACGCCGTCCTCGCGTCGGCCAAATCGTCTCTCGCCTGCAAGCCGTGTATTGAGCCGAAGGCCTCCCTGGAGAAGGCTGCGGCGGCGGCGGCGAACAGGCGCGCCCATTTGGCCAGCATCTTGGCCACCTGCACCACATTCCGAACCGTCCTAATCCCAGACTTGTGGTGTATCGCCTGGGCCAGACGCCAGAATATCCTCTCCTCGTCGTCGTATGACTTCTTCCACCTGACGAGCTTCCGCACTTCCTGCAACCCCCCTTCTCCCCCTTGCCCCTTCTCGACACCATCGCCGGTGGGCGTGTCGGCATCCGGCGGGTTCACCTTGGCATGCGCGGACGAGTACTTAAACAGCGCGCGCAGGACGACGGCGGGATCGACGCGGTGCTGCTTAAGCAAGGCGTCGAGGTAGAGGTGCACGCGGGGGTCGAGGCTGTAGCGCTGGCGTTCGGCGGGGCGCAGGAGTTCGTCGGCGATAATGACGGACGGCAGGGGGTATCTGTCGAAGTGAATAGGAATGAATTCGGCGAATCGGTCCTGGTCGAGGCGCATGTTGAGGACGCGCTGGAGGAACTTTGACCATGCGGCTACGGAGGCCGGCAGGCTTGCTTTCTTGGTGCCTGCGTCCATGGTTGGGGCATTGACGTCGCTTGGTATCTAAGGAATTCCTAAGGGTGTTACATGTTCGTGGTGCTGGTGGTGAAGGCGATAGGAAGAGAGTAGGGAGTGAGTGAGGACGGGATGACCTCAAGTGGAAGCTGTACGAAGTAACGAAGTAACGCGCCGGAAGACGGGAAGATGGGCCCGGGTGAGCCTGGCAAAGAGTGGGGCGCTGGGGAATGCGCACGTTGAGAGCTCGGGCGTAATTACAGCGAATACCGTAAGTAATCCACTCCAACCATGATGAGCTCAAGTGCGACGAAGCAACAAAAGCACCCGACGCATGATAAAGAGCAAACGGCAGCACATGGAGATTTCTTTATCATTCCATGCATGCTAAAGTCTGGGCAGATAATGGTTGTAGTCATACGGCCATAACCTCACCCAGAACCATCATCTCTAGGTGTCTGCTGCTTGATCATCGTGTAAATTGCTGCTGTGTCCCTGACCTTAGTTATGTCAGGTAGTAGGCGGGTATCCCAACATCATGATATGTAGCAACCTGAAAGCTTCGCTGTCCTCCTCCCTTCCCCTCCTACAACCTCATCCATGCATCGACGATCTGCCAAACCACCATACCACCCATGTGCCGACGTAGTCAAGATCCGTAACCGCCATTCCCCAATCACACACCGTCTAAACATCCAACACACTCCTCGGTGATACGGAGTTATACATAGAAAACATGCCCGCTGAAAGAAAAGACCTCCCTCCGAGACCTGCCTCCCAAACCATGCAATGTCGCGCACCCTTGCCCTTATTCCCAACTCCATAGGCGTGCCGGTATCCAGCCCGGATGCCTGGCTCCCAACAGTCCCAATAACCACACACACACACACACCTTCACAGTTCCAACTCTTTCACTCCTCCTCCCTCTTGATCCTCACCCCACCCCCCGACCCCGATCTCGACGGCCCCGCTTCACCCCCCCTAACCTCAACCGACCTCGGCCCCAGCATCCTAACCACCACGGAAACAAAGTCAACAAAACATTCTCTCCTCAACCCAACTCAACCCAACTCAGCCACCACCGCAAACCAGAAAAAGCCCACTCCCTCGAGAAGAATGGAAAAAGAGGAGGAGGGACTCACCAATCCTGCATAGCCAACCACTCACTCCACCCCGCCTCCGCAGCCACAATCTCCCCCTCGGTAACATTCCTCAACGGCTTCAAAAAAGGCAGGGACTCGTCCGGGCCCATGTCATACGCGCGCTTGACGTCGAGCCACGAGGCGCTCTTGGCGGCAAACAGGAAATTGCGGCGCTCCTGCTCGTGCAGCGGGCGCAGGCCCAGCTCCCAGTCGTCGCCGAAGAAGCCGTGCAGCACGGCGGGCAGGTCGAAGCCCGTGGCTACGAGGCGGCGGATGTACGGGTGGAGGGAGATTGGTGGGTGAGGTTGGGCGGGTACGGCGGCGGCGGGGTTGGGGGGGCCGCCGCGGAGGAGGGCGGGCGGGTGGTGGTGGGTTGGGGCTTTTTGGAAGGGGAGCTGGATGTTGATGAAGGCGGCGAGGGCTTGCACGGGGCCGTTGTACTGCGCGTGCTCGAGGAAGTAGCGCACGCAGGATTGGAAATAGGGGTACCAGTCGAAGAGGTCGAATTGGCCGTCTACAAAGGGCTGGGGAGAGTGGGGTGTTAATATGATAGATGTTAGGGATGGTGGAGGGTTGGGGTCGTGGGGAGCCGCGAAGGAGGGGGTACCTGTTGCTCTTGGAAAGGGTGGTAGTCTCCCGGGGCTGCCGCCATGGTGCCGACGGCGAAGTAAGAGGTCGTTGACGGTGGATTCTGTTTTTCCCCTCGACGGATAGCTGGTGTTACTTCTTTACTGGTTGGTTGGTGGACGTGTAAACGGCGAGAAACAGCCAGAGAGCCACGGTCAGAGGATCACCCAGACTTATAAGTTGCCTGCCCGGTTACAGGACAAGGACTGGCCGACCTGCTTCCTTTGGATGGAAGCTTTCAGTAATGCAGTGTGCTATCCGCGGAGATAAACGAGATGGTCAAGCGGTGTGTGTGTGTTTTGTGCCAACAGCTACAACAACAAGTGACAAGAGTGAAAAGGGTCACAAAGTCTCGAAGAGATACGCAACCGGGGCCGGAGCACTTTCATATAGCCGTCCACCTCGACAGAGCCTGGGATGATGTGCATCTGCCGGGCCGGGGAAAAATAGAAAATATGTAGTAGCCAGGGGCTAGCATGTGTCGTCGACACAGTACCATGGCAGCCAAGGAACCGCGACCGGGGCCGCGCCGGACGGTAAGGTGAGGATGCGGCTGCAGTGTGCAGCTGAACTGAGTCTGATGGGCATGGAAGGCCCGCGGTACCTTGCTGCCATGGTTGTGGGGATGGCGATCATCAAGGCTGGGTAGGTATTGTTCGGTGACCCACGCACAAGTCGAGGTGAACAGGGGTGGGGGGAACGGCCACATTGGTTCCCACGATCTCCCATCCGACACCCGATCTCAGTAACTGGCAGATGGAGTATCGAGTATCGTCTATCGGAACGTGGATGGCGGCCCATCGGCTCTCCATTAGTCGCGTCAACATACCAAAAGTGTCCCGGTAGATGAAGAGTTCCTTGACGGCGAGACTGGACTGCTTCCTTCGCCGAGAAGGAAGAGCGGGATATGAGAGAACAGGTGGGCAGGGGTCGTAACACCGCTCCCGCTGGCCTTGATGGGCAAATTGAAAAAGACCGACCGACCGTGGCTCCTGCGTAGCGAGACATGACGGCAGCCGGCCCCGGAATACCATCCCATCCCATCCCATCTCGACATGTGTGCGGATCGTTGCCGAGCCGGGGGGAGGGGGGGGGGACGGAGGTCTGGCTCTCACCCTGAAATGTGGACTTCTGCCAAGGGTCCAGGGGCTAGGGTCCGGGACCTGGCCGCAAATCAAGATCCAGCACGACCCTTCCGCAGATCCGTCCCCAACAGGGGTAGCCTCGTCCGGTCCGCTGGACCCCGTTGTTGCGGCCAGCTGTGCCCGGATGGAATGTCGAGATGCCGAGGCGCGCGCGATTCAGCTATCTCGAGCTGCGGCCTTGCTCCTTCAGGCTTCGAGCACGGGGCTTATACGCTTACGCGGAAGTCGGGAAAGTTAAAGATAGGACAGGACTACTGCCGACCCGAAAGCGATACCCGGAGGGCTCCCACCACAGCCTTGGCTCGCTGCCCCGCGGTCTTCGACGGGGTGCAACCCTGGGAATGCAGGTGACGCGCCACATCTGCTGGGTTCCGCTCGGTTCTGCTGGGATCGGTCGCCGGGAGTATCGGCCAACCGTGACGCCCGATGCGGCAGGCTCGAGACGGTTCGGGCTTCAGCAACACCAGGATCCAGAAAGGGTGTAATCCCACCATGCTTTTATACTTGAGGCAACCGCTGGGGGTGGCAACCACCGGACTGCTCCCGATTTGTTGCGACGAAAACCGGACGTCTTGGCCGGCTGGGCCTTTGTTCGCAACCGGCCGTCAACACCAAGAAGGTTATGGCCAACGCCGGGCACTCATGGAGATGTACACAGTATGTATGTGCTTGGCCTGGGCCGGGCTGGAGCGATGTGCCATCCAGGGTGACCCGTGCTAACTAGTGGAAGCCCCCTGGTGGCGATCTTAGTCGGCGCCTTGAGGCTGCTTGCATTCATGGCAGTACCTATCCAAGACTCGGTAACGGGACGCCCAGTATGTGCAGGAGGCGGCCTGCTGGTGCTAGAGGCTTTCTGGAATCTCGGGTCCGTTCGAGTCTTCCCGGCTCGCTTCTTTGGGCGTCCTGCGAGGGGCTCACGTTCCTAACGGGACAGCACCAGCTGCTTTCGAACCCCTGCGCGAGCCAAAATGGTAATGGAGGGTGAAAACAGGGGCTGGAATGTTCGGCACCTCATCGTGCGGCTCGGCCGATCGGTCGGATCTGTTCAGCTTGACAGGCCTACCTGGAGCTTGATAATCTTCAACTCCATCCGTCAAAGCAGTCGATAACGCAATCGAGTCATCTGGCATCTTCTGCTGCACGAATGGAGGGTTGCCGCGAGAGCTGGCATCTTTCTCGAACGGAAAGATCATCAAACATCTGTCAGAAATCCGCAGAGAATGAATCCCACGGCGCCATGTTCTGTGTGCGTATGGATGGTCTCTTGTTCGTCTCAACTCTGCAAGTGCACAGATGCTTGGGTCGCAACCGCGCGACTCCGAGGCGGCAACAATTAGTCAGTTAGGTTAGCAAGCAACCTACAGATGTAATCTGTACCGAAAGCGAGTCGCGAGGATATGGCCGGTTGTTCGCCGTTTGTTGTTGGCAGTCAGGTAGTCTTGGCTGACTTCTCAGAGAGAGAGGCCTCGGCGGGTGTTCAAGGTTTGTTCGCTGTGGGGAATTGGCTTGTAAGGCCCTGGAAGGCCCTGCGATTGTGTGGGGTGATTGGCCAATGGCTTGACTCGGCAAAAGAAGTGGAGCCGGAGAACCCTCGGTTCTGCCAAGCGTCAACGGCCGACTCAAAGCAAGGACGTCGCTTCCATTCACAGCTTCTTCGAGACTAGCACTCAGCGATCAACACACATTGGTTCTAGACTTGCCCTTGTGGCCTGGCTCAAGCTCCAAGTCTTTCCCAAAATCGTCCCTCGGCCGACCTCCACGACTTAACTAATCGATACAGGACCGAGCATCTCCGACGTCTCGCTTCATTGCTTTTATGACTGACAGCCACCTTCTGCTTCCTCTGCCACCGCAAGCTCGACGATGGCTGTGTCAAGAAAACGGCCACCGCGAGGAAAGCCGCGCGATAACATTCACGCCCCCGGAATTAACCTCGCAGGGAAGCCACATGACGAGAGATCGGCTGCGGTCTTTCCCGGAGAGGACGCCGGCCCAGGAGCCACAAACGCCCATTTTCTGCACGGCTGTCCCGATTGCTCACCGCCGCGGTACGTACTTCATCTTGGAAAAGGTAAGGTGATAGTGGCGGTGACGTCGATATTAGCGATGGTCGTGTCGTAGCTTGGAAAAGAATAGGTTTGCTTGCTTCCTTTGATCCCAAATTGACAAAGACAAAGGCCTTGTAGAGGCGGACAACCTTGAATGTTCTCAGTATAGAGTCGGAATCCACAACACAGTCCCCTCCGCTTAGAGTCTTTGCCCTTACTTAAAACAGATATCACGCCAGTCCTCAACTGCATTGGATTCTATAACCATTACCATAATCTCTATTACACAACCGTCAACCCTGTCTGTGTACCCATGGCATCTCCTGTTGTTGGCCAGAAGTCCACGGAAGCACCGTATTCATCGATTCGTCGACTCCCCGCAGAAACCCGGCATAACATTATCCGAATAGCGGCCAAAAGCCTCACTAGGCAATATCCAACGCCGACAACCCCTGTGGAGCTTTCGATTCGGTACAGCCGCGATTCAAACGGCGTGCTGAAGAAGCAGTACTGGGCTAAGGGTTACCGTAGTGTCGCGCAGCACGAGTCCCTCGAACCGTTATTGGGGGCCTGTAAAACGACTCGGACGGCGGTTCTGGGTACCGAGGTATTTTCGCTCGAAATCAAGCGAGATACCAACCGTCCAAACCGCCCACTCCCACTGTATGATCGGTTCGTACAGAATCCTCCGCCGCTGCCGCTTTTTGAGGGTGCCACGCAGGACCTCGTCTTGTCAAAGGTAAGCGGTGAACTTGACTTGTGGAATCTATTTTCCACGATCAGCTGTTTATTTGGAACCAAAATACGGCGAATTCATCTAACGAATGTCTTGGAGAAAGAGCTACAATCATGGCCGAGGGAGTGGATTCCCTCATCGCAGACACAGGGCGCATACCTGAGTGGACGTGACGGAAGAGACCTGGGGGCAGTGGAGGCTATCTTCCGCCACGGTACGTTGGCTTCGTTTGGCATTATAGTTCAAGACAATGTTCACCGCCCCGTTGAAAGCATGTTCGAGCACGAAGATGCCCTGGCGTTTGAGATCAGTGCCATTCAACGACATCGGGAAGGAGTTCCCTATCCCCAACACCAGCCAAGCAAACCCGTGCAAATTTGCGAAGTCCTCCGCCAGTATAGTGATGGGCGGCTGATGATGAACAAGGGGCTGTTAAACGCTGGGGTAGAGGCCCGAGACAACAGTTTCTGCCCGATGGGGCAGGAAGTATTCAAGGGGATTGCTCGCTTTGCTAGCTCTAGCTTCCCGGATATTGAGTACGTCTCTGCATGCGTACAGTATTCGGATGCTGACCCCAAGACAAATCTGTAAGTCGATGTCACACCCAAATTCATGCGATCGTAGTCATGCAAAAGTGCCCCCTAAAAATAATCTTATATGACTAGGTATCCAATCTTGCACATTTCAATATGCTTGACCTTGTGAATTCGTCAAGAGTAACGACCCTCACCTCCGCACCGCCACAGCGGCCCTGTCAGGGGTCGAAGAAGGTGCAGGCGAAAACCAAAACCTGTCTTCAAACCCCCCGAGGACACCACGCGGTACGACCGTTGCACGTGCATAACCCCAGCCACTGCACTAGCCGGGTAGTGGTTGGGTCTGGGGTACGTCAGTGGAAGGCCGTGGTCTCCATTTGGGCCCGAGATCCACGGCCGTCTCAGTACTGTGGCACGGCCTCGTCTAGTATAGTTAATGTGTATGTACTGGGGCAGGTGGACAGGAGACAGGGGCGTATCTCTGCAGATCCTTCAACCGTTTTCTGCATGACCCGGCCAAGGCCATCTCGATAGCGCTGGGTATACCTGGGCGTACATACATGGAGTCCATGGCAGCAACGGACGGGCCTCCCGATACTCTGCGGCCCAATGACTCTCGACGTTGACACCGCGTGCCTGCCTTGGCTTACCAACCCCGTCTAATGCTTGGTTGCGTACACTGTCATGATGGCTCTCTCGAGGTTGTCTCAGAGTGGTGCCAGATCGCCGATAATGCCCCCCGGTTGAAGCTGCGCATGGTGCCACAAGGTGAACCACCTCACATGTCAAGCCAATGCCGATACCTCTCAGAGATCCCTAGGTGACAATCGTGAGAAAGCTGGCGGATTGCTCCGCGTTTTCTCCGGTTGCCGCCCGTGTTGGGGTTCTGAGTCAGAACTGTGGACTGCCTCGAAAGGGCAGGGAGCGTTGGCCATGTACACCCTCACAAAAGCCACCCATGACATCAGTTGGATGAGACCGGGGGATGCGGTTGTTGCTGTGTACAAGATCGGCACTTGTCTCATGGCAGATGTTTAGGTAATCGGAAAACTGAGGGCCGTCCGAAACCCAACACCTTCCCGAAAATAGAGAAAAGGGTGTCTGATAGTCAATGTTTCAGAGCCCTCTCATAGTTTGGTCATGACAAACTCTCACTCAGCAAGCCATGTTTCTCGTTAGTCTCCGGGAAGGCGTCATGAGCAACAAGTTCACATCTACTGTGAGTGCTGCAAGTCCGGTTGTCAAAACACGCGCGGGCGGGACAACCGAGAACGGCTATCACTGGCTTGATTTTTAGGTACCTTAAACAAATGCATACGTCTGTGTAAAATAGCCAAAGTTCGTGCGACGCCTTTAACAAAGTGGGAGTTGCAGATATAGGCGCTTGTCGATGGATATCGCATGTGCTTTCTGTCCGAGCTGTTTGCATGAGGTTGCCAGTCAGGTGGCCTGGCATGTGCTGAAAGTGTTTGGCTCTCGCGGGTTCGGGGAGCGCTTTCGGTCATGTTGGATGAAATGTGGCAAACGGTGGTAACGGACAGGCAGAAACGGGTTTGGTAAAATACCTAGCCGCGGCCGTCCATCTCGATAACGTATTCTTGTTAGCGACAGAAGAAACGGATCCGGTAAAATACCTGACTGTCTTGGCCGTTCAACTCGATACCGTATTCTCCTTAACAAACACGACTCGCCCCAGTATTTGTTACGTGCATATTTGGAGTAACTAACGCCACACTTGACCCCAACAGCTCCAGCACGAACCACAGGAGATGGGGCGCTAGTGGCAGTTGCCAGATTGCACACACCACGTTTTTACGCCATCGATTCCTTCCAAGCTCGAGTTGGGATTTGGACCTCTCCTGAACTCCCATCTCTGCCTCTCTTTCTCTTCTTCATCAACACCCCCTTTCTCTTTTTGGAAACCGGCATCATGGTCAATCTCAAGTGGGCTTCTCTCGCCTTGCTCGCCCTGCGCGTCGCCACCGCCTTCGCTGCGGAAGATGTAAGTTGCATCACCCATCAACACGAGCAGCCCCTTTTCGATCTGCAGCTCGTAGAAGCCCAATTGCTCACGTGCAACCTCTCCAGGTCGACTCCGAGCCCATCACCGCCGTTCCGGTCGAGCAGCCCGAGCTCAAGGCCGACATTGAGACGACCTTCCCCGATGCCGACATCTTCGGCGTCAAGATCGTCAACGGCCGTGTCACCAAGGCACTGATCGAGATTACCAACCATGAGGACACGCCAATTGACGTGGCCTTTGTTGGTGGCACGCTCAAGACGACCAAGCCGTTGCCCGATGACGCCCCGGCCTCCGCCGCCATCATCCGCAACCTGACGGCCGTCCGGTACGACGTCTCGATCGCCGCCGGCGAGAAGCACCAGCTCCCCTTCCAGTTCGTCCTCGACATGATGCCGCAGGATGTCGTCGTGGAGCTGGTCGCCATCGTCACCAACGCGGCCTCCAACCAGATCTTCCAGGTCCAGGCCCACAGCGGCGCCGCGAGCATCGTCGAGCCGCCCACCAGCCTGTTTGACCCCCAAATGTAAGCTCCGCTCCGCTCCACCCGGCCGTTCCGCAACCACACAAACAAACAACAACTAACAAACCACCCCCCCCTCCCACAGCATCTTCCTCTACCTCTTCCTCACCGGCGCGTTCGGCGCGACCCTCTACTTCGTCTACAAGACCTGGATCGAGGCGCTCTTCCCGCAGGCCAAGGTGGCGCCGACGGGCGGCAAGAAGGCCGCGCGCAAGGCCGCCGCCGCCGCCGTCTCCGAGCCCGAGCCCCAGTCCGGCTACGACTCGGCCGGCGCCACTAGCGGCGGCGACGGCTCCAAGAGCTACGACGAGAGCTGGATCCCCAACCACCACATCAACCGCCCCGTCGCCCGCCGCGTCAAGAGCGGCGCCAGCGGCAAGGCGAAATAGAAGCTCCCCCATTGTGCTGCGCCGTGCCGTCTCAGTGCTGCGTGCCGCGTGCCACATGCCGGGGCGTGTGTGTTGGGTTTTTGGATGGGTTGGGTTTTCGCGAAACGGAGGAGCGTTGCAGTTGGTTGGTCGAGGGTGCGCACCGCGACGGCTTTTGGGGCAAAAGGGCAGAGAAGGAAAAACGCGTTGCGTGCTTCATTGCTTGTGTTAAAATCATACGTGTAATTCGTCCTGTACATCTAGTGGTTCGGCTGGGGATAAAGGATGGGAACGGAAAGCGACTTGATATGAGTGTCAATTTAAGGCGTCTCTCGTCCTCTTGCTCATTATATCGTCAAGTGTGTCTTGCAGAAGCTCCGGTAGTTGCCCGAGTGTATGGATTATGTCTCACGTTTACATCGCGAAGGCCAACGGCGTCTTTAAAAGAAGGGAAATGGCCGGGGGTATGTTATGTAGGTATGTATGTATCGTAAACAGAATAGCCTCACTCTCCACCACGCGCATCTAAAGTAGTTATGACAAGGCATTGAAAGGCTTGAGAGGGGATATGCCGAGCAACATGGCGTCTGTATGTACACCGCACCGCGTCTACCTCACCCCAGCAAGCAGTCTACAAACCAACCCGACCGTTTTTTTCATCACAACAACAAGACAAGGAATGTAAGGAGAGAGATAATGTATAAGCGAGTGAATCCCAGAAAGCGCTGCCACAACCAACACCCATCCATACACACAGCCCCAGCCAACCCAGCCAACAACAAACAAACGCCATAACCCCCAAGACAGACCAAGAAGTAAGCAGCTATGCAAACCCTCCCTCTCTCCCTTCTTCCACCTCCCCCCTTCCCCCTTCCCCCTTCCCATTCCCATTCCCCTTCCCCTCTTACTCACCACTTTTGTTTACCCCCTCCTCCCCTCCCCTCCCTTCCCGCCCCACACCCTACCTAGTTAAAAGAAGCGCCTCCTCTTCTTCCCCGCCTCCGCCAACTCCCTCCCCCCCGCTCCACCCCTTCCAGCCGGCCCACCCCCGCCACCACCAAAACGATTCAGATCCTCAATCTTGGCCAGCACCAGCTCCAGCAGCTCCTTGCGATGGATCAGGTCCAGATGCCTCCTGACCTTTGGGTCCTCGCGGGCGAAGCGCTCGAGGCCGCCGGCGGCCATGTGCTCGTGCAGCTTGCTCTCGACCTCGCGGGGGAAGCGGGAGTAGAAGTCGTTGAGCATCTCGACGTTGAGGAAGAGCACGGCGGTCTGGGAGAGCTTGGTGGCGACGGCATCGAGGAAGACCTCCGGGCAGTAGTACTTGTTGGTGAGCTCCTTGCACTTGCGCGACTTGGAGGCGACGATGCGCATGTTGATGATGTCGGCACGGTCGCGCAGGAAGGCGGCTTCGCGGCCTGTTTTGGTACGGTCAAAGTCAATGATGTGATGTAGAAGGTGGGGGGGATGAGTTTTGGAAAGGGAAGGGCATACCTCGTGCGAGGAGAGCGGCGCTGAATCCGCCGGCACCGCTGGGGTGGTCGCCCTCGACAATGACCTCACCCCGGCGGGCTTTGTCGACAAAAGTCATGACCTCCTTGAGCTTCTTTCTCCCGCCGACCGCGCTCTCGAGGCTTTTCAGGGCCGATTGGCACTGTTCCAGCTCGCCCTGAAGCACGCCGATAACGTGTTCACGCCCCTGGGCCCACTCGTTGGGTTGGATATCAGGGTCAAACTTGTAGGGTTTGAGGGAGATCTCAATGCCGTCGCTAGTGGCGTATGATCGGTCCGCGAGCACGGTAGAGGCGGCTTCGCTAATGGCCTTGCGGGCCGACGGGTGCTTGGAGAAGGAGGACTTGTCGAGGAGCTTGTCAATGTTGGACTGGACGGCCGTGGCCGCTACCGTTGCCGCGAGACGGCCCACGCCGAGCCTGGTAAGACCGGATAAGGCCGTGTCGAGCTGGCGGTGCCAGTAGGGCGACTTTGGGTCAGCGTTGGGTAGGTCGGCAATGTTGTCCGGCTCAGGTAGAGCCACAGAGAGATCCTCGACCGGCCTGTTCCAGTACCTGGCGGCAAGCTGGTCAAGGACTTTCTGGTCGAGTGCGTCTTTGAGCAGGCTTTGCAGCTGAGCCCGGCCAAAGGACGACGAGAAAGCGTGGAATTGGTGCTTGAACTCGTCTAGGCTCGCGGCCAGGTACGCCTCAGCGCTCATTGGCTGCTCGTTGTACTGCACCTTGAACTGATAGGTAGTTTCCTCGAGGTCCCGCTGGATAGATTCTGTGGTCTCGTGCAACTTAGAGGACATTGTTTGTTCCAATACCTGCATAAGCTTCTTTCGAAGCGTTATTGTGCCTGTGTTGACCCCGGCCTCCGGGCCAAACTGGGAAGGGTATGTGCTAAAGAAGGCTCTCTCGTTCCGGGTGATGCCCGCGAGGAGATTGCCGGTCTCCCTCCTGAAGAGACCTGTCTGGGTCGGTATCTTGGAGATGACACCAACATAGCCTAGCCGGAGCGGGTATTTCCGATCGCTCAGAATATCAGCGCCCTTGTCCGGTTCAACCAAGTCCATCTTAGTGATAACACCAATAGTCCTTTCTCCCCGCGGGTCCACTCTGCGGCTGGCTTGCAGAGCGGTCGAGTTCGCCAGATCGGTGTCGGCGGCCGAAATGGCGAGGATGATGTTGGGGCCCCTGATATACTTGTCACACAACTCCGAGATCTTGCGCTTCAGTTCCCGGGGTTGGTTCTCTCCGGCCACTTGGATGTAACCAGGGAGGTCGATAAGTGACAGGTCCGGTATCCCTGGTGAGTGGATGGTAAGCCGGATAGGGTCGTCCGTAACGCACAGAGACTCAGGGACCGACTGGTTGAGCTCTGTTAGGGTCTTCTGGATCATGGAAAAGTCGGTGACCCTGGTAAGACCGAGATCGGGGAATTCGCCATAGTCAACCCGGGCTTCGGGATCGTTCACAAGCGTGAGCTCGATCGGCCGCCGGGTGATCATGTTGCTCCCCTTGGGCAGAAACTCATGGCCAACGATGGCTTCCAGCACGGAGCTCTTTCCCGAGGACTGCGACCCGATAACGACGATAGACGGTAGCGTGACGGTGTTGGTTTGGCCGACCTTTTGTAGGAGGTTCCGGATTTCGATCATCTTCTTCGTGATGTACATCATCTGGTCGTCCTTGATGACCTCCTCGGGTGTCCGTTCGTCGTTTTCTTCGGCCTGATCGAGACCATATGCGGCGGCCGAGGCTCCTGCAACGGCGGCAACGCCAGACCTGCTCTGCTTGGGCGGTTCCGGCCCACCCTGTCCGCCTGGCCCTCCCTTGCCAGAGGCAGCCTCGCCCTCTCCTTTCATAATTTTGTCTAGCCATTCTGGAATCTCGAAGTTCTGTTTTGTATTGTCCCATCCTTGTTTCGTCTGCCCGGCGATATCCTTGGCGCCTCCCCACAAGGTTGAGGCGGTGGAAGTGACGGTGTCCCTCATGTTGCCGTACATCTCCTGAGCCGAGTTGCTGACCTCTACGTCCCGTTAGCAAGACCCATCCAAGGCTAGTGTCCAGGGCCCGCCTTACGAATAGCCTGGTACTGTATCCAGCCCACGGTGCCGATCATCAGGCCGCCGAACAGGGCGGGGATCCTGACAAACTTGAGGGCCAGCTTGGGCAGCATGCGAGCGAAGGAGGCATTTCGAACGATGACGGCGTTGTGGTAGGCGTTTGACGGAAACTGCAGCGATCTCCGGAAGCTGCGAGCGGCAAGGTCGGCGCGCTGGATACCGCCGGTCGGGAGGTGGTGGAAATGTCGGACGGCCCGAACGGTGGTGCGGCGGGCGAGGGGGGACATGGCCCCAACTGCACGGAGCTGCGCGCTCATGGTGGTGAACCGAGCAGCGAGGATCTAGGCGTCATACGGCAGCATGGAAGTCGACACAGTCGTCGAGTCGAGCAAGCAAGGGGTGGGGGAGGGGTTGAAGAAGTCAGTGCGCTTGTTAATCGGGCAGTACTTTTGCGGACAAGGTGCATCGGTGCGGTGACAAGGACTCGCTCGTTTTCCCACTTAGGAATAAACCGGGAGTGGTGCCCCACCTTGGAGCTCGATTCACGGTTTAATTGCATGTTTGAGGGCTATCCGTGCTGCCAGCGAATTAATATTTCAGGCATGTGCGAAATCCGAGACACGGGAATTCCAGGTCCCAGACAAGATTTCAAAGGATTTACGAAGTAAGGGAGCAGAATCTGCATTTCCTAATACGTGAAAGGGAGAGTGTTTGTCCGCGACGGTGGAATAGTATACCGGTATTCGTATCCCTAAATTGAACCGTTGAGCTGAGTAGGTAGTTGACTAGGTAACTAGGAGGACAAATCATGTTTTACGGGACAGAAGTTACGGGACGCAATGGGCTGCGTTGGGCAGTCAGGCCATGAAGCTGACTACCTATCTAGAACCACGTCATATAACTGCCCGACAGGACAGGATAACGTTGTGTTTGGAGGTTGTCGTCCGATGAAACAGTGTGCTCCCGCTCCCGCTTGGGCTTGCTGTGGGTCTCCCCACATGATATCCCGTTCATTGTGCATCCAGGCTGGCCCGGTCTCGGCTGCAGGGTGCCCGACTAACTCAAGTTGGTGTAGCACAGCTGAGAGCGGTCGGTGGCAGACAACTCGAGGCAACTTTAGGTAAGGTCAAGCAATCTGTTGCAAAAGAACCAGGTGCATTGACATCGAATGCTACTCTTGGTTGCGAGGGATTAAACCAACACAATTTAACCTTAATTTACCTTGCAGGGTTGCAAACTGGCTTCGATCGTCTCTTTCCGAAGTGGCATGCCCAAGACCCAAGACTTAACAAAGGCACTTCCGCCATTCGCTCAGCCGATTCCGTCAGCCCTGCCGCCGGGAACTTGCCTCGAGCCATGCCCTTGTCCGTCCCTGACTCCTTCTTTAAGTGGACCAACAACACCTTCAACTCCCAAACTACGAACACTTCGCTGCGGTTATCCCCTCGCGTTGACCTGTCACACCATCACAAACATCAGGGACAGGTTTGGGATTTAATTGGAAACTATTCGAAACGCGGAAGTTGTTCTTTTTACAGACGTTTCCGATCTTGCTGGACCAACACACCAACACGTATTCGACTCCACCGCCCGTTCTCGGACCGCTCGATCTTGGGCATCGTCACCGCCGACCACCATGTGCCGGTTTCTGGTAAGACGGCCACGCCAACGTCTGGTATTCGGGACCATGGTCACTAAGTGTTGTTCGTATTATTTAGGTCTACAAGGGCAGCGACGAGATCCTCCTCTCGAAGCTCGTCCTCGACCCAGCGCATTCCATCCTCAAGCAGTCATTTGACTCGCGCCTCCGACTGGTGAGCCAGCGCGACTCCCCATGTGTCTAAGAGTCGTGGCTCACAGTATTGTTTTGGGTTACAGGATACTCGCCGAGGGCAGAACAATGCAGACGGCTTCGGCATTGGCTTCTACACCGACGCAAGATTGGGCGCCGCCCCGTGCCTCTTCACCTCGACCACCCCGGCCTGGAACTGCGTAAACCTGCAGCGGATCGCCTCCAAGACGGCGTCGAGGTTGATCTTTGCCCATGTTCGAGCGACCACCGAGGGTTCCCTCAGCGAGGACAACTGCCACCCGTTCTGCCACGGCAGCTTGATGTGGATGCACAATGGTGGTCTAGGCGGCTGGAAGCAAATCAAGCGAAGGCTCGGTGAGCGGTTAGCCGATAAGTGGTATTTGAATGTGGTGGGCGGCACCGACAGCGAGTGGGCGTTTGCGCTGTTCCTGGACACACTCGAACGGATGGGCCACGACCCCAGCTCCCAACCCGAGAGCGGATTTGGGCCGACAGTCCTCCGAAAGGCGATGCTCAAGACGATTGCCCTGATCAACGAGCTCATCGACAACATCCCCGAAAGTGTCGTACACGCCGAGAACGTCGACACTAGGAGTCTCCTAAACTTCTCCGTCTCGGATGGCCACAGCATCATCTGCACTCGGTACATCGGCAGCTCCTCAGACGAAGCCGCCAGTTTGTACTATTCGTCCGGCACTCTGTGGGAAACGAGGGCGCCAACGCCTGATAGCCGGGACTACCAGATGGAGCGAAGTGACAAGGGCGCTGACGTGGTTTTGGTGGCGAGCGAGCCCTTGACCTTCGAGCGAGGTACGTCCAGTTAAGCCAGGCCCCGATGGGGTTCAGTACTGACCGCTTCCAGAAAACTGGGTAAACGTCCCAACCAACTCGATCCTCACAATCCACAACCAAACGGTCATGGTGCATCCGATCATGGACCAGTACTACGACCGCAACCCTCAACACCGCCGCTCAACCGCCTTTGTCCGCACAAAGGGCCTTTCGGCCAACGAGAAGGGTACCTCTAGGGCCGGCACACCTTTTGGTCTTCCGGCAGGCATCCCCGCCGCTTCTGCCGCACCGCAACTCCCCGACCACCCGGAACCGCTCCTACAGCGCCTCCGTGGTCCCACCATCCCATCCATTCCCGTCCCCCGCATGCTCGATGCCTTTTCTTCTACCTCGACCCTGCCGCGCTCCAGAACGCCGCTCTCCCACGCCGAGACCGTCGTCCCAGAGCCGTCACCGTCCGCAGACGTCAGGGCGCTCACGGCGCCGCCTCTCCTTCGCGCCACGTCACAGCAACCGCCGGCGCAAGGCAACATCAAGAAGAAGCGGGCGTCGCTGAGCGCGGTGGAGGTGGTACATGGCGGATTGGTGTACTTTGACGCGAGCCCGATCACACCGGAGCCGGTGCGGGCCGAGTATGGGACTCCCGACAAGATTGCACGCATGTTTCCCGAGTTGGCTCTGCAATAAGATGACTGGGTGGATATTTCTTAGCATCATGCGTGTTTGTTTGGGTTTACGGGCGACTAAATTGTTTGGCGTTTGGCGCAGGCATGAGATGACCGCGGCATAGTAGCCAGTGGGGTGCCTTTTGTTTGGTTGTATGTATGTCTTGTTTATAATCGGGGTTGAGGGGCCCCCATCCGTGATGCACTCTACTTGAAAGAATTACCCCTAGATGCAGGCAGATTGGCTGTTCATAGCATAGCATAAAACACGTTGATACCAGATTTGACCATCTTTTGCACCAAGAACAAACAAAACAACACATGGATACACACGCAATGACAAGAGTCAAAATCCGTGATATTGATTGACCCGCACCTCAACAAATATACAACCAACCCAACCCAATCCCTCAAATAATCCCAACCGCCTCCCTAGGTACAGTACCTACCTACCCATCACTACACGTCTGCACCGTAACCTCCCACCGCAAATTCCCGCCCCTCCCATACCCCTCCCCAAGCCGATTCTGCACCACCCTTGCCAGCCGGCCCCGCAGCTGGCTCAGCGCCGCCCCGTCCTCGTCCAGCCCTCCCACGCCGCCAGAGTTACTACCACTGCTACTACTACTACTACTACCCGCCGCCGCGCCCTTGGTCGTAGTAGCCACCCGCACCTTGAGGTTTGCCATCCCCAGCCCGTAGTGCACCTGCCAGAACTGGGCCTCTTCGACGCGGGTGATGTAGGGCTCGGACTCGATCTCGCGGACGACGGAGGAGACGGTTGCGGTGGAGGGGGAGGGGGTTTTGTGGGCGTTGTTCTTGTTGTTGGTGGTGTTGCTGATAGGGCCAAGGGCGGATTTGGTGGTGGTGGTGTTGTTGTTGGTGTTTGTGCCATTCATGGTAGGAGCCGAAGTGGCTGCCGCCACCGCCGCCGGGGAGGCGGACAGCTCGCTGTAGCTCATGAGCAGCATCAGGCCCTGGGCGACGGCGAGGCGGGTGCCGAGGATGAACATGGAGGCCGCGATGGCCGCGCAGAGGAGGCGGTCGAGCCAGACGAAATGGGGCACGCTGAGCAGAGGGAGGAGGAGCATCAGGAAGGAGAAGCAGAGGGTTAGGAAGTGGAAGGGGTTGGCGAGGATCCCGGCCCCCGGGAGCAGGCGCGCGAGGTAGGGGAAGGGTACCCGCATCACCCGCCGGATTCGTCCGTGGTTGCGCAGCCCGTACGCGCTGACTAGAGTGCTCACTACCGCGGCCAGGCTGGTGAAGTCGACTGTGCCGGGGGTTATGTAGCGCACGCCGTGGGCGTGGCCGTGGCTGTTTAAGGGGGTTTCGCCGCCGCTGGCGTGGGTGGTGGTTGTTGATGATGTAGTGGGGTGGTGGGGGGCGTGGTCGCCGACGGTCTCGAGGAAGTGTTTGAGGTTGTGCGAGATGAGGTCGAAGCCGCCAAAGACGAGGAAGACGGACATGGCGAAGCCCGCGAGCACCTCGGCGCGCTGCAGGCCGAAGGGGTGCCGGATGCTGGAGCGCCGCCACACTTCGAAGTTGCCCAGCACGTCGACCGCAACACACACGGCAGCCGACCCAACGTCGAAGAAGACAAGGTGCGATAGCGCCGTCATGGCGAGGGAGCCTTCGGCGCCGAAAAAGACGTACATGGCGACGGCCGCGTGACAACAGCACCACCAGAGGCGGGCGCGCTGGCCGCGCTGCATGCTAGCCCATGCTTCTTTGAGTGTTGGTATGGGAAGGGAGGCTGGTAGCACGGGGGGCGGTCGCGGAGGTGGTTCTTGGAAGATCTGGTGCTGTGCGCTTATCGAACTGTGTTTGTAACGGTGACCTCGTCGTTGCCCAATGTTCTAGATCGGGGATGAGAGGTTAGCTGGTCTGTTCTCGAGGCCCCCAATATCCCATCTCCCAACCACTGGATCTAAATGTAGCACCGCAAGAGAGAAAGACGTTCACGTACTGACTTGACTGGGCCCGAGGAGATAAACTGGGTTTGAAAGTTGAAGGGGTTCTTTGGGGTAGGGGCATTTGAGCCCCCATCGGCAAGCCCATCTTCGGCGGCCATGGCGAAGGTAGACTCGGGGGTTGGAGGGCGCAACGAAGGCGAGTGGTGGGGGTGGAGGAGGGTAGCCGGGCTGAGAGAGGGTCTGCGCCCCGGGGTATTCGCGACTGCCAATTCAATGATTTCCTCCTGGTCTGGATCGTGATCGTGATTGTGATTATGGTCGTGGTCGTTATCGCCGTCGTAATCGTCGCAAGTGAATTGGAACGAGGGCTCGCCGTGGTTGTCGTCTGGCGCGACAATGGCCGGTATTGGCGGTGGCCCTGGAGGTTTGGGAGGAGACAGACTGGGAGCCATGTGCTTGTTTGATCCCACGTCGCTCAATGGTTGTGCCGTCTACCCCTGCGCGCCGTCGTTGTCGGCGGGCAATCGTCAAGGTGGGTGCGGAGCCAGACGTGGATCTTGAAGAACAGGGGGGTTCCGTTTTGCGCCTAGTGCATCCAGACAAACTTGGGCTTTTTCAAAGTCGCGAGAAACCCTCACACCTCCTGAACCGATCTTTTTATCTTTCTAGTTGAGCCATTCGGAAAATTGCCCATGTCGTGTAGTTATACATACCTAGGTACCTATCTCGACAAGCGGACATCTTGTAAGATTAGCACGGCGTTTTCCGTAAACCTAGGTCATCACTACTGTGTAAAATGCGAAGAACCCCGAGCCGTTGGCCAGCAACAGCGGCCATCTTCCTCGTGGGGCCTGAGGGGCACAGGGCACAGGGGCGCCCAGAGCGGGCCGTGACAAGGGGGGATGTCTTGGCTCGCTTGCCTGCCCCCTTCTTGCAGGATCCACTTCAAAGTTCAATGGCCATTCGCGAATGCAGGGGTTCGAGATTCTTCTGCACCTCACGTCATGCCGCCTCACGACTCTGTCAACAACACCTTCCACCCTCGATCCCGAATCCAGGGGTGTCCCAACCTCACGCTCTTTGCAGTGGCTGCTGGGAGGCGCAAACTGCAAGTAAGAGTGCTCGGGCATTGAGGGACCGTGTGTCTTACCCAGGCCAACTGTACGTACAACTGTACGACTGGTCAGTACTGGTACCAGAAACCAAAGCAAGAGGAGTACGTACCCATCAAACACGACCTCCATATTCCATTCGCCATGGAACAACCTACGTCAGCGCTCACCACCCCCGATGCGCCTCCCGCCTCCAGCTCGAACCGCCCACCAGCCCCGGGTAGGAAGCGGAGCTCGTCTGGGGCAGGTGGGTTGCTGTCCAAGCTTCCCTTCATGCGCTCCACCGCCGAACACCGACCGAGATCCCGCCGCAATACCATCGAGACCGACCCGGCTGTCCCGGCCCCGACACTGCCGGTACCATCCTTCACTTCGATCCCTGCCGACGCACCCCATAACCACATACCTGCCTCCCATCCTACCTCAGCACCGCTGCCTCACATACTCCAACATCAGACAGCGCAACAAAAAACACGACGACGTAGGGGGTCTCTGCGGAAAGTTGCGTTGCTCGGACGGGGTGCTCAGCGGGAGCGACGCGAAGGCCGGGGTTTAACAATTGATACCACACTCGACGACGGGAGCAACGGGACACCCTATGAGATTGTACCTACAGGGACAGGCCTCATCACATCAAGTCCTGTTCCCATCGACGGACGCTCCAACGTCATTCCGATACCCAAAAGCGGAGGGGCGGGCCAACCATACGGACTTGGTATCACGGGCCCAAAAAGCCGTTCCAGCATGGACGGGCACACATCCACCTCCGACCCCGACGCAACCCCCACCGCTGCGCTAGCACCCAACCACCTAGGAACCACAGCCTCCAGCCTACCCATCACCACCGCCGCCGCCGATAAGAGACCCAGCATAAGCTACAGCACCACCGACGACGAAGACACCCTACACATGGCGCCGCGACCCAGCCCACCCTCCCTCGCCATCCCGCGCGCAACCACCCCCTCGCTCTCGCTCTCCTCCTCCTCCGCCATCAGCCTCCTCCGCCCAGACCGCGCCTCCCTCTCCTCCGGCTCCGAATCCTACTACCTCACCCGCCCAGCCGGCGGCAGCGGGCTCAGCAGCGCCTCCAGCGCCATCAGCGGCGGCGGCGGCGGTGGGCTTCCCTCCCTCCAACGCCGCCGCAGCGCGACCATCCAGCGGGCCAAGTCCCCCCTAGGGCTCAGCTCGCTCGCGGCGCCGCTGCCCCAGGGAGCGGACGCGGACTGGGACTATGCCGAGACGGAGTGGTGGGGGTGGATTATCCTGGTGGTTACCTGGACGGTGTTCGTCATCGGCATGGGCTCGTGTCTGGGTGTCTGGAGCTGGGCTTGGGATGTTGGCACGACTCCCTACGCGCCGCCCGAGCTGGAGGACGATCCCACCCTGCCGATTGTCGGGTACTACCCGGCGCTGATGATCTTGACGGGGGTCATGGCCTGGGTGTGGGTGGTCGTGGCGTGGGTGGGGATGAAGTATTTTAGGCATGCGCAGGTTAGTGGGGATTGAGGGGGGGAATAATATGCTACATAGAAGAAGGAAGTTTGGGTTTTGGTGTTATGGTTTCGGCTTCATGAAAGAGGACGGGTTAATCTGGCGTCGGTGTGGGCTATTATGACTAGATATACCCCATGAGTCGTGATTTCTACGATATAATATGGACTAATGATGGTATTCTCATCACTCGAGTTGCTGCTAGCTGGGAACCATGAACCACGCCATCCACATAAGGAGGAGTAACTATGTCTGAAACTGGACCCGACTTCATCCCTTTCATCCCTTCTCGCCTTCCCGACCCCTTCCACCTTAACCAGCACGCAATAAACAGGTACAAGAAGCGCACAAATGGCAAAAGCTCAGCCATCTGGCCCAGATTCAAATCGAACCCAAAACCAGGCGACCTACGAAACCGTCTTGTCTGCCACACCGCGCATGGGCACCCGTCAGTTTCTGGGCAGCTGTATTGCGTTGAGCGCAACGCAATTCCACTCGACCAGGCGGCCCCTGGTAAAGGCTAACTTGACAATCGGTCGCCGGGACCGACCTTATGACCCCGCGGAACAGTGCCAATTCCCTTGCTACCTAGGTAGTCATCAACTCTACCCGCATGCCCACGCCGCTCTCAGTACTACACTTTGCTTTGCTTAATTGCGTCTTACAACACTTGGTGTTTTATGGCCACTATCTTCCAGCGCTAAATCCCAACACAGCCATCCAACTGTATTAGTTCAAGGCTGAAGACGGTACTTGTTGATTGTTGGAAGACTTTAGAGGCAGAACTTAAATTGACAGGTAGCTGGTGCTGGTTTTGAAAATCCAAGAACATCATGTTGAGCCGTATAGATAAGTATGTATGTACTTGCCATATTCGCGACTTATCCCTGTAGAGTAACTAGTTAACCAGGTAGCTACTTTACTTCTCCACAAATCGATTACTGTGATCCTAGGCTTAACCCAGCAACGGCAAGATGGCCAACATCCAGGGTAACCTAAATTACAAGATGAAATGGAACTCATCTCGGTATTTGAGTCTGCCAACTCCCGAACTCACCCAGCGAGCTAGAGCCTATTGGGCTGGGATGAATCCCCAGTTTGTAACCCATCACGGGCGGCTAGAAGACCCGCCAAGCTATAATCATGATGGACAAGGGAGTATAAAGAAGACTTGATCCGAGTTGACTGAAGTCTTGTGTCAATCTCCTCGTCAGTCAGCGCCCTCTACCTAAGTCAGCAATTTGTAGTCCGGCACCGCAAATATGTGATCCCTTCCTTTGTTTATTATTCAAGTTCCTTCAACTACGCAATCGTAGTAGAAGTTCGCTTCTTGCAATCTCTTCCACCTCCCTTAATACACCGCCGGCATTGGTCTCGAAACTGCCAAGTTTCACCATACCATGGCTGCTACGGCTATCAAAGATAAATTTCTGGGGTTGGTCCAGGACGATGACCCCAGGCTCTACCGGAAGGGAGGGACCTGGGTGTCGAAAGAGTGCTGGGGATGCATTCGTGATGGAGTTGAATTGAGAGGTCCGTTTGGGACTGTCCACTTATACTACTATGTATGTGCCTACCTAGATACACGGTTAGTCACCTACTGTGTAAGATACGAAGTAGTTAAATAGCACAAAATAACCCTGGTAGGCTTGATTTTGCACCCTGTCTACCACCGTAAGCCACATCATGGTCATTGATGAGGTTGACTGTGGCTGAACCGGCACTTGTTAGTTACCCTGACCTGCCCCAGCAACGGAACAGAACTCTGAATCGCGCATGCCCGCCCCGTCCCATCCTCCCTTGCATTCGTTCAGCGACTCCGACGCTGCAGTGCAGCCCGACTCAGTCACTGCTGACCTTGAAACAGACCGCTGATTGGGCCCAAGGCTGTCCGATCTAAGCGCTGTGGGACATGCAGGGGTTTCGCCCCCCCAGAGCCAAGTCGCCATCTCTCAGCGAGTCAGGCAAGTGCTAATTTAGGCGCGGCTGTCGAAACAGTTGGGAGTGTGCCCTGGGATGTTTTTGTGGCTTCTTCCCGTCACAAATTGCGTGTTTGGCGGTCGGGAGGAACGCCTTTGGCGCGTGTGCGCGCGCTTGTTGCTTCCGTGCTTCCATGCTGGCCTGACAAGGCGACCTGGGAGTTTGATGCGAGTCTGGGCCGCCGCCGTGCTTGGGGCGATCCGTGGTGGCCCTGGTGGGTGAGGTGACCCCATGCCCGTGGCGTTCGGTGGATAGGGTACGTACCTGAACGCTGACCAGACCCAGCCGTTACGTCATATCCGTTTTGGTCAGCCCTGAGGAGGCGTTCTCGACGATAGTCGGTCAATATCAACTTGTGCGATCGAAGTCCCTCTCGCACATTAACTGATCGATATTCAATGTTTTGATTACTTGTCAAGTGGTGGTGATGAACTATGCATCAGGTAGAGACAAAGCTAATTTTTTTACCCCGGCCCTTGACGGGGTCCGGGCTCGCCTTGACCGTGATCTGCAAACGGGGTGGCCGAGTATTTTAATCTTTCCGAGAAGGCTGAGCTGAGACAACAAGCAGCTTTGCTCCAGAACTTACAGATTACATTCTGTTCTTCGAGCGTCCTCCCGAAGTGGCGCGACGATAGAAATTTTGTAAACTGGCAACCCGGGATCAACCTTTTGCGCTGTCAGGGGCAATTTTGAAAAGACAAGGAGGTCCAGGCTTCAGTGGGATGGCGATTTCGGATGTCGCCAAGGGTTTCTCGGGTGGGGGTTGGTTTGAAGAGCGGGCAGGGACCTCTTCGGGTTTGTGAGGGTATGGCGCGCACGGGCCCACGGCGATGAATTGTGGTGGGGCCCTAGGTTCCAGAGCGGAAGATGGACTTCAGATTCAGACGGCCGTTGACCGCTTGCGCTCCCCCAAGGTGCGTGGATGCCCAGTTCCGAATCTCTGCAAGCCATCAAGGTTACAACCTGGGGGTCGTCAAGTCAGCCCGACCACACCAACTACCCACCGACAGAGCCGGTTCGTCGAGGTCGCACAGCGTCGGCCCTCTCGTGGCCAGTGGAGAGGCGCGCCACTCGGCAAGAGGAGGTGCTGCAGGACGAAGCGCCAAGTCTCGCCAAACCCTTGAATTTGTCAGAAGCGAACGGTTGCTCAGGTGTTCAGCGCTGTTTCGCGAAGCAGCACCAGGGCGGGCAGCGAACCAGGACAGCGGTGGATATAAAACGGCCCGGAAAATGCCAGCCCAGACGGTGCTAGTGTACGAAGTACATAGAGCTAGAGGTCAGCTTCCTGGTCCTTCGGCGGCCCTCGGTATTGTCGCACGCGTGATCTGTGGCCACTTAGACGGCGATCGCGGTCGATGAGGAGGCCAAGAAGCCCGCAATGTGGCTACAGAGGACCGGAAGCGGCCTCGCCCAAACTCGTGTTAGTACGCGTCGGGTTGCTTCGGCCAGAGAGCAATGGCTTCACAATCTGCTTCAACAGAGTGCCAAAGTGCCGTGAAGCTTGCTGAACGTATATAGCGCATCATGTGCTTGCCTCTCTCTGTAGGCTGTAATTCAGGAATCGGGTGGGTGATCGCGCTCCCTTCGGGCTACCCCCGCAGCTGTGAATTTGCCCCTTCCAACGTTTCTTGGACGGTTAAGCCCAACCTCAAACCTGTGGTCTCCGCTCTTGCCTCGGGGGACAATCCGTCATCAAATCGGGGTTGCGGGAAGCTTCAGGATTTCCTAACCACGAAGCCCCTATTTCATCAGACATGGACTTGTTCCATCTCGCATCCCGTCTCGTGCATCTCGTGCATCTCGTTAAAACGAACTGCATGTTGTCTGAAAAGTGGGCTGAGAAGTATATTACTGTTCCATAGAAAAAGAAGGTCCAGGGTCGAAGAGACGAACCAACCCCTGCTGCAGCCTCAGGCAGCAACTGATCCACCCACTGTGCAGCTGGAACAGTGTTGAAGACGGGGGTCAGGGCCCGGCTGTGGACGCAAAAAACCAGCCGCTCTGCCTGCTGTTCAAACCCCATTCATTCACCCAGCCTCTCATACCACCTACCTGCAACCTGCATCAGGCACGGCGAAGCACCGGTCATCTCCTCTTCTCCATCCCACCGCCTCCTTGCAGCGACCGGCTTCTGCATCTGCCATCTGCGCCTTTGGGGGAACCCCTATTTACACCTGCATAGCATCGCAATCGCGGTTTGAATCGACCCATTATTGATCGCCTAGGCGCGCTGCTGAGGCATTTGGCGAGGTCCTGACTCGATCGCCGCCCATCAATCGGCCCAGCCCGCTCCCGGCCGACTGACAATTCAACAAAAGCCCCGGCTTCGCATCTCTCCTACCGCTCTATTCACCAAATACTTCCCTCTCCTTTCCGACCCTATTTGCGCTCGGCCGTTACAGTCAATTTGTCTGTCCGAGCGTTCTCGGTGTCGACACATCGAGCGAGTTCCGCCCTTCCACAAGCCCGCCGGGGTCAGAGTCGGGTACGATCGACCCCCCGTCATCCACAGGCGCATAATATTGGGAAATGCGTTTCATTTCTAACCTTCTTTAATAACAGACAGGGCAACCCATCTCGACCAACTCTCCGACCGCTCCAAACACGTTTCCGCTGTTCGAAAACGACACGGCCGCCTCCCTCATCGCCTGTCGTCCACCCACCCACCCCCTCCCGATTTGGTGCCTACCTCGTGCTTCGTAGAGGCAAGCCAACATGAGGGAAGCCAACTTCAGCATACCCAATGTCAACAAGGCATCCGTGGGAATCACCACGGCCTTGTATGACCGACGGGCTCTCGACTGCACCTCGACCCTCCCGCTGATCAATTCTCTCAACCATCTCGCCTACCTCACCACATCCTCGGCTAGAATCCGCGACATCCTCACCGTCGATGGCGGCATTGAAAGACTGGTCTGCATCCTGAAGGAGGGGCGGAGCAAGGATATGATGGACATGTGGAAGTGGAATCTAGCCTTCCAATGCGTCGTCAACATCGGAGTTAGGGGCACAGAGGCCGTCCGGACCCGCGTCGTGGAAGCCGACATGGTCCCGGTGATTGCGACCATTCTCGACAACTACATCAAGGTCATCGAGAAAGTCCGGGAAAAGGCCGAGGAGGCCAAGCAGAAGGACCATCACCGCCACCGGATAGGCGGGAGCAGCCGCGTGCACAAGTCATCCAGCTTCTCGTCTCGGTCGGGAACACTAGACGTGGACCAGCGGACTTTCCGCCGGCAAGCGCCTCCCCCGTCCATTGATGTGTCTGCGGCGCTGGCCGGGCCATCCACGGGGGTGGTTCATTCCAATGCCGACCCGACACCGACGGCTCCCCAATTCCAGGTGACACCTCCGGCCGACCGCGCTCCCTTGACCGCCCACCGCCACCACCGCCAACGCGTTACCTCTCCGGGGCCCCAGACCGCGCCGCTCGCGCCGATTGTCCCGTCTATGGATGCTGCCGATGGCTTCGCCAGGCCTATCAGAGACTCCGATCGTCTCGGCAGCATGCTCCCGTTTTCCCGATCCGCCATCACCTCCCAGCCTGCTTCTCCAACAACGCCTCTCCCGCCCCCACAGATTCGGTCTCCTACCGTGCGACCCACCTCAATGTTGGCTGCCACGGCTCGGTCTCGGAGAAGACCTTCTATTCGCCATCAACACTCGACCGCCGCCGAGCCCGATGACATGAATGCCGAGAGCATCACCTCGGAAGACTCGCCCGACGCCGAGATGTCCGGCACTAATGATATGCAACCGGAAGTCAACGTTCAGGATGTCGCGGTGGAAGATGGAGACAGCATCATGGCGGGCGGGGCTATTGACCTGACAACTCCGACGGCGTCCGAGACTCAGGACGCCGGCACCTTCAACATCACACACCAGGGCCCGGTCGACGGCAGTGTTCCCACCAACACTACGCCGACGCCTGTACCAGCCATCGGCCTATCCCCGAACAGGCCAACTCTGGTGACCCCGCCGCAACCCGCCATGCCCAGCGCGAGCGTGCCTCGCTACCTCCTCGATCGCCAGGTCAGCCCCAACCCACAAGTGCTTGCCGCCATGCCGCGGGAAGAAGACGTCTTGATGTCGCTACAACTTCTTGCATACGTTTCCAAATACTGCAACTTAAGAAAATATTTTCAGAGGAGCCATCTCGTTCCTAAGCTCAAGATCGGGAAGGAGATCCAGCTTCTGGATGGCGCCGACCCTGCCGCCCTTGAGGCCGAACTAGAGCAGGATGACGAAGCGCTCGAGGAAGAGTACTGCCTGCCCAACGACCTGAACATTTTCCCGCTTGTGGAGAAGTTCACTGTCAGGTATCACAGCACCGACATGCAATATTGGGCCGGGGTGGTTATGAGGAACCTGTGCCGCAAGGACGACACCCGGGGAGGCATCCGGCAGTGCGCCTACTATCAATGCGGAAAGTGGGAGGAGTTCACCCGCCAGTTCGCAAAGTGCCGCCGCTGCCGCCGAACCAAGTACTGCAGCAAGGAGTGCCAGAAGAGCGCCTGGGCATTCCATCGCCACTGGTGCATCGCCGCCACGCAATGATGAAGAAGGGACAGGCGCTTCTATCCGATGTTGGAAATGATGGTCGTTCTATTGATACCCCCCGGTTTCTTTTTCGAGTCGTCCTCGCCGGGATACACACACAAGTCCTCATCTTGCATGGCGTTATCCTCATAATGTCTATCTATCTGGCCGCCTCCTTTTTACGCGGGCTCTCCGGCACAAACAAAACCAAGCAGCATGGCGATTCATGGCACACAGCTCAGCACAGCACAGCATATCATATCTCTCTTGTCAGTCCACACACACACACGGACGGACGGCTACCTCCGCGAGCATGGTTGGCGTTGCACGATACCACGAGGATTTTTTTCCCGTCTAGGTCTTTTTCAGGCTTTTTTCTGGCTGGCAGACGCCGCTTGTTTCCTTTTCCTTTTTCAGGTTTTTGGTTTTTGGTTCTTCCCTATTAGCAAACCTCGGCTTGAGCTGTTTTTTTGAGTCAAATGGCAGGCCGCGCATGGAATTCAATCATACCTTGGTACCGTACCGTAGCCAGGCACGAAACGAACGAATCCCCTTTTTTCCAAACCTACCTACTTTTTTCCGTCGTCGGTGATTTCATTTATTTTGTGTCTGTGTGTGACGTGATGAATCTGTGCTCTCTTAACTTGAACTTGGGGAGGGCTTGGAGGGTTGGTTGGGTATATGCAGGGGGCGGGAGGAGGTATGTGGGTGGCATTGTTTATCCTGGGCGGGAGAGCAACACTAGCGCGGCGTTCTTCTTGTCTTTCATCCCTTTCTTTTCTTTTCCCCCGGTTTTGTTTGGTCTGTTTTCTGAGCGGGTGTTCTTAGCGGGTGTTCTACTCCTATGATGCGACTGACGTGCATAGCCCGATCGAGGGTTGAGATTTACATGATACACTCCCCCTCTCCTTCCCCTTTTCTTCTTCCCTTTTCATTTTCTTTACCGCCTCTGCTACCCACTGGCTGCGTGGCATGGAAAAGTGTGTTGGTTGGCTTACGACTGACATGTCGTCGGTCGGGATAGGGGCACACGCTAGCGTCTGCCCCCTGTCCCCTTTTTTGCGGGCCGGGAGCGGGCGGGTGAGGTGGGTGAAAGGATGAGACGACAGCTGGTGTGGTTGGGCCTGTCGGACGAACATCTACGCTAGTGAGGCATGGATGGGATGAGACGGTTGGGCGGTGCTTGGGGCCGGTGGGCGTTGTGTCGTCGTCGCATGCAAAAGGTTGTGACTGTCCTGGGATAGCGAAGACTGGATGGATGGATGGGGTCACGCGTACTAGCCAGAGGCTGGTCTCGGCTATTGAGGGTGGGTCGAGGCACTCCGGATACCATGGCTGGCGAGAATGGGAACGATGCCGGCTACATTGTCTTGCTACCGGCGAGTGGCTGGTTGGTGTTTGGACCGAAAAGGTAAGGAGGGAGGGCTATGATGTGGGAGTGAGCCCGACATTGGCTCAATGTGTATATACGATGGGGAGTGAGCCAGTACGGGCATCGCCTCCGAATGACTCCTCTTTTTCTGAAGCTGCCGGGCCATTTTCTGTCCCCTGTATCTCGTGCAGGACTTGGGGTTGGCATACACTGGGATTGTGACAACGCTTCTTTGTCCCTCTGGTTGTCCTTGACTCAAAGAGCGGCAGCTAGACAACGGGAGAGGTGCCTTTGCTATGGGGGGTTACCCAACGCCGCCATGTCCTCTTTGTCGGGACTATGAAAGATCACTAAAACCAGAACGAGGCAACAACCACACACCCAAGAACGCACGCCACATGTAGGGATTGAAAGTATATTTTCCCTTGCCATCAAAACACCGGGCGCCATTCAGAGCAGCTACCTCGAATACTACCAGCCCGCTGCTAGAACAGCCCAGCGATATTTCACAGATACACAATATCTCCTCCCTCCCAATCACCCAGCTAACCCCGTAATTAGACACCGTCTACCTCTTCCCCGCCTGCCGCCGACTCTTCCCCAACCTCGGCTTCGATCCCTTGGGCCCACTGGAGCCACCACCGCCCGGCCTGCCGCCAGGGCCACCAGTCCGACCACCGCTCTTCATGCGCTTGGCGTTGAACCCGCTGAGGTCGCCCGAGGACATGGCGTCGCCGGACTTGGCGTGGCGCTTCTTGCCGCCGAAGCCGAACTTGGCGTCCTTCTTTTGCCGTTTGGCGTTGGGCGGGCCCCGGCTGTCGCCGCCGGCCGAGCGCTTCTTGCTGTTGCCAGCCGACTTGAGCTCGTTGTCGACGGCGACGTCGAAGAGGTCGTCTGCTTCGTTCGCACCGAGAGCGGCGGAACCGCCGTCTTGTCGTTCTGTGGAAGGAGAGCCATGTTAGTATGGGAGCGTGGGGGCTCGAATTGGGGAGGGGAATAGGGGGGCACGTACTCCGCTTGAGCAGGTTGATCTTCTCGAGGGTCTCGCGCTTCTGCTTGGCGCGCTCCTGCTGTTTCTGCACTTGGACCTGCTTGCCGAACTTCTTGAGGTCGCGCTGCTTGCGCGCCTCGGCCGACGCCTTCTTGGCGGTCGCCTCCTCGACCATCTTGGCCTTGACCTTCTGCATCGTCTCGTCGCTGCGCACTGTCTCGGCAAAGAAGTCGGTCGGCCGCGTGAAGGGCACACCCTCCTTGCGGAGCAGTGTGCGAGCCTGCCGCGCGGCTTCCAGCGACTGGTTCATGAAGGCCAGCTCGCGCTGTAGGTCGTCGTCGACGGAGGGGATGGATTCCTCGGTGACCTTGGAGGAGACTACCGACTGGTGGAAGGCGAAGGGGACGGTCTTGGGGTTCGTATCGAGGGCGAAGCGCCGGAGCGCGGCGAGGAGGCCCTCCTTGTTGTTGATTGTTTGGCGGACGCGGGTGCCAGCGGCAATTTGTTCCTCGTCTTCCTCGTCAAGTTCCGAGAGCTCGTCAACGTCAATATCCTCCTCTTCTTCGTCGTCGTCGTCGTCATCGCGGCCCTCGGGGCCTCCGTCTGAATCGAGTTCTGATTCCGAGTCGGAGTCGTCTATCCCGGCCAGGTCGATGCCGCCGTGGAGGTCGTCCCCGCTCTCATCCGAGTCGCTATCCTCGTCGACTTCCTCCTCGGCCTTCCTCTTGTTTGCGCCGCTGCCATTGACCTCGGCCTCCTCGTCGCTCTCGTCCTCCCACTCCTCCTCGACTACCTTCTCCACAGCCGGCTCATTGGACTTTCTCCTGCTGCCCTTCTGCGTGTTTGACTTGTTCGCAACCTGTGGCTTGGGCTTCGGCCCGGCCTTGGGGGATTGTGTCGCGCCTTTCTTCGCCATTTTGCTGGTGGTGATGGTGGGGACGATGGATTGATGCAGCTGCGACCGGCAGAAGCATCTGAAACTTTTTTTGGCTGGCTGCTGCGATTGAGCGATAAGATAAGATACAATGGTGGGGCGGAGGGGAGCATTCCCAACCCCAACCCTTAACCGATGTCAGGTCAAAACGTCCGGGCCCTGGCCGAGGATGATGTGGTTCCGGCATCCGGCCGAGCATCCGAAGTCACGTGCCGAAAAAAAAGAGAAAAGGGGCAAAAGTTACGCGAACCCCTTGCGAAGTTTAGAGGTAGTTCTTGCCCAACAGCCAAAATCGAACTGACTTGTCATTGCCTAGAAGCACTAGTGGCCCTAACCCTGACTAACCTGGCCCGTTGTCATGTGATCCCACAGCCGGGCCGAACCAAAAAAGAGACGGGAAAAAGTTACGCGAACTCCTTCGCGAAGTTTATTGCCCACAGCCAGAATCGAACTGACGACCTTGTCATGACCTAGAAGTACTAGTGACACGCTCTACCACTGAGCCATGCGGGCGCTTGTTTTGTTGCTGAAGGGTGTTGCAGAAAGATGCATCTTATGGCGTCAATCCTTTCAGATCCCCCGAGATCTTCATGGTCTCAAATGGACTTGGTCAGGTGGAGGGAAAGCGAGTCGCAAACTACTTGCAGCATTGGGGAGACGATTCTAGTTGCGTTGGTTACGATGAGAATGGGAGCGAGGGTGATGTCGGCACAAACAGATGTTCCGTTGTATCCGTAGCTTACCACAACACCATTTTCTGGGGATGGCCAAGACGACGGCCACAGAGCACATTTATTATGAGGCATGTATCATTTTTGTTGTTGTCGCGGTGCATCTCCATTCCCAAGACCGCATCCCCAAGCCCGTGAGCCTCAACCACTGAAACCTTAACCACTCCACCTCCCATCACTGGTTGCATATAGTCACTTACGGCGAGCATCGAACCAAAGGTGTGTACGCATTTATCATGAGGCATATATTATTTTTGTTGCTATTGCGGGGGCATCTCCAACCCCAGGCAACCGCATCCCCAAGCCCCTGAGTCTCAACCCCTGATACCTCATCCACTCCAGTGACTCATCGCAAACAGTCACTCGCAGCAAGCATTGAACCAAGAGTATATCAAAACCGGCTTCAATTTACTAGATTCTTCCACATACGTTAGAAAAAAAAAGAACCCCTGAAACCTCATTCACTCCACGTGCAGTCACTCACAGCGCATCGAACCAAAAGTGTCAAAACCGGCTTCAATTTACTAGATACCATTCCTCCTCCACATACCAGTTAGAAAAAAAAAGCGAAACCATATCACCCTGTGCCCCCTCCCCCCCTCCCCCAGCCATCCCCAAGACAAGAAAAAGGCCATCCAGCACCTCAGAACAAGAACAAGAAGGGCGCGAATTTCCTCATCCCCATCTTCCACCCGCCCGCGAGACGACATCGCGAACTAGCCCCGCTGGCCGGACAGAGCAGGTGACAAAAAAGGGTGCCGATAATATAACCGGGTTGTGGGGTCGTGGCCGGGAAGCTGTCGAGAGCCAAGGGGCTCAAGAAAGACAGAGAGGGAGGACGGAGAGGCGGGTGAGTCTGGCCGCCGTGATGGTATATAAAAAATAAAAAGGTCCGAAGAAGAATAAAGAGAATGGCGGCATGGGCGGTTGGGTGATGGTGGGTTGGGTGGGTCGTGGTTTGGTCGTTTTGGGTTTTGTTGAAGCCGGTCCGACGTGGTGGGTGGTGGTGGTTCGGGCGTGACGAGGCGCATCTCCTAATTCCCCGAGGCTCAGCGGGCTGGGGAAAGGCCCTGGTGTATCAGAGGACGCTTTCCTTAGGTTGTGATGTTGTGCTGAGCGAAGGATGTGTGATGTTTGGTGGTTGAAAGAGGTCATGGGGACCCTCTTGTGGAAGGCAGGAGATGCGGCTCATGCACGGCCGCCAGCACCGGGTGTCCCCTGGATGTCATTTACATGACAACGCAGTAGGCGTTGAAGTTGGTGGAGGTCTTGGGGACCTGGGTCTGGGTGGTGGTGGAAGGCATGTTGATTGTTTGGGGGGGTTTGTTTGAAGAGTTGTAGTTGTCTTGATGTCTTGAATGTTTGTGATTGTGTGCTGATGAACAAGAAGAAGTCTGATACTAGGTCGAAGATGAAGAGGACATTTATATCTTTATCTCGGGAACATTGAGAGCACACCTGAAAGTCCCTCTCTCCCTCACTCCGATGGCCATCGCTACTATTCTCCCCGCTGTCCTGCATCCCGCGGATAATGGCAAGCGTTCTCGCCCCGATCGCATTCTTTGACACCCCTCTCTTTGGTGTTCTGAGTGACAAACATGCAGAAAGAGCCCCTCCCGCGAGGGGCGAAGGCCCTAGTATTGTGCCCTTAGTATTGTCCTCTCGAAACAAGGCGAGGGCGGTCCCAGTGAGGCAATAGGAAGCCTTCTGGGCCTCTCCCGAGATCATGCATTGCGTTTGAAGCACGACTTGCCATTAGTTTGCATTCCTTGACCTGCTTGATTGCACAGAATGTGGACTGGGATTTGAGAAGCTGCCACATGCCTTGCAGGTCGCCAAGGTTGAAGTCGTGGTGGCGTGGGGCTTAGTATTGTTCCCCCCTGAACCCCTTAGTATTGTTGACCCTGGCCTTTGTTTGTCATGTGCAACCCCGGCCCGCAAAGAACATCAGATCCGCTGGAGGCGACATCCATCGTCCAAGTTCGACTAGCCCTATCCCATACTCATATTTCTGAAAGAGAAAAATAACTGGTGTTTGCGGTTCGGACATTACCGCCTCAAAAACCGTTACCCCGTCTGAGACCACCTCAATCCCGTGAATGGCCCGTTGCAAGCAATTAAACGGCTTTCGCCAATAACCCGAGCAGCAATGCTCCCGACTGGGCATCTAGAACCGAGAGAAAGGGAGCCTAGTCGTCCAGCCAGTAATCAGCAGAGGCGTCTGGATGCATCGAGATGCAGAACCACAGCGGGCAACACGGCCCGGAAGCATGGTGAGCGGCATATGACCTGCAATGAGGCGACAATTATCGCCAGCCCACAGCTATCCCGAGGCAACATGATAGGAGCCGACAAGACTCGGTCTGCCATCACAGGGAGAGCTCGGCAGGCAGGATGCAGCATCGCCTGTCTCGCACCAGTGAAGCAAGTCCCTTACCCATTCCCACTCTCACACCCACACCCACACCCCAAAGCCGAAGAACAATATTAAGAAAAAGATAACTCACCACTTTCCCTTGAGCGTAATCACCACCCACGCGGCGCCAGTTTCGTCCTGCCCAATAGCGTCAGCCACGTCACATCCGTCTTCCAGACACACAACACCTATCGGCCGAAGATTGTCCAGAAGCCGAGCAGCCCCCTATCCGACACCCACCCACACACCCACACCTAGACCACCAGCCAGGGGGCCGGAACGGACGCCATCCGACGACCCAGCCCAAACCCAGCGCTCAGAACCCAGAAAAAAAAAAAACAGAAGACGTACCACTTCCTTCTCGACCTTACTATTAAAGCAAATGGCACTCATAATCCCATCCCCAAACTTCTCATTCATGACCGCCTTGAACGCATACCCATAATTCTGCACCACCTCGTACAGGCGATAAATCAGCGGCTCGACGGGCGGCATGGGCCCGGCCCTGCCCCGATCGGGGAACCCCATCATCTGGGCCGCGATGGGGCTCTCGGCCGACAGCCCCAGCAGGCGGCTCAGCTTCTCGGCGTCCTCGGGCGAGGCGCGCGCCTGCCCGTAGAAGATGGCCGCCACGGCCACTTCGCTGCGGCCCAGATGCGCCGCGATGGCTTCGAAGGTGAGCCGTTTCTGGGTTTTGGCGTCGAAGAGCGTGGCGGAGTAGGCGGGGAGGCGGTCGATGATGGAGGACTGTTGGCCGCGGGTGGGGGGGAGGGGGGTGGTGTTAATACAGGGGTTGGTTTGAGGGTTGGAGAGATGTGAGATGTGATGTGGGAGGGGGTAGACAAGTGAGTTGCGATGTGAGAGTGGAGAGGTGAGCTGCGTGATGAAGGTACGTGATGAAAGTGCGTTCTGAGGATGTGTGATGAGGGTGCGTGCCGGTGTTGCGACTTACATCAAGCGAAGCGAGATTCTGCCGTTGCTCTGCGATATCGACGATGGATCCGCGGCGGGGGCGTTGGTCTGTCATAGTGATAGGATGGATGAGTAGTCTATGAGTGACGAGTGACTGTCTTGCTGCTTGCGTGCTTTGCTAGGCAGATGTATGTCTCGGCTTGTCGACCGAAGTGTGTTGACGCGGTGGTCCGGCACTTTATAAGACGACCCCTCTACATGTATGTACGACCTAATGGGCCCTCGGACGACCCCTCCTCGGCCCCCATATCGCTCGCATGCCGAGATGGGAAGTATGAGCTCACCAACCCCACATTCAGGTGGATGAATGCACAAGGACCCTATCCCCGCAGGAGATCAACCGGAAACTCGGAGGGGCGGGGTTGGCATCAGACGATACGGAATCTGATATCCAATTCTTCTTTCTTGTGTGTCATAACCAACCCTATCAGGCTTCTCTGTTATTAGTAATGCGCCATCACCATCCAAAGTCTTTCCTAGCCTCTTCCGTACGCATAAACGAACGCACCGCCGAGGACGACCGTCTTCTAAAACTTCCCTCGCTTTGTCCAATCCTTCTTAGTCGCCGCCTCCAGATCATCAACATTCAACATCCCAATCCCCTCCTCAACCAACACCTCCCAAACCCGATTCCTCACATGGATCGGCCAAGACGGCAGCCCCCAATACCTTGACACCAACCCCCTGTTCTTCGCCTCGCGGATATGGCTCCGGATCTTCTCCAACTGGGTGTTGCTCGGCCCACGCGTCCACCAGACCGCCCCAATAGCTTGCCAAAAGTTCGCGCTCGCGTAATATGAATTCGTCAAGTTATAGCCCGAGTTCTCCAGCTTGTCCAGGGGCGCATCAAAGAAGGCCTCGCGGCGGCTCGAGCTCGCGTTCCCCAGGATCTGCTCAAACGGCGCGTTGCCCGTGCCGACGACAGTAATGGGCCGCTGGTGGAACTGGTCGTCCTCGTAGTAGCTGAGCCAGTCGCGCTCGCGCAGCGGGGCGAGCTGCTTCATGACCCACGGCCAGGTCGCTGCGCCATCCGTCTTGATGTCGACGAGCAGGACCAGCGGCTGGGCCGGGTCGGTGTCGAAGACGCCGTTGGTCTGGCCGTCGTAGTAGGGCGTCGACGGATTCTGGTGGGTGAGGATCTCGACTAGCGGGTTGACGTACAGGCTCTGGAAGGTCCGGTTGCGTTGTAGACTGGCCGTGTCGTGCCCGACCAGGAGGTCGTCGTCGCGCAGCCAGACGTCGGACTCGACGCCCGTGCAGCCGGCGTAGATGGCTGTGAACAGGGGGATGTCGCGCCAGTAGTCGTTGTGTGAGTGGCAGGCGACGGGTAGGACGTCCCGGAGGAAGTCGGTTGGGTACCAAGCGAGTTGTTCGGTGCCGGTGCCCGGTTTGCCCCAGTTCACGAACGGATCGCTCCCGTCACTGCGCACTCCTAGGTAACGATGCGCCATTGCCTCGGCGGACCTCACGAGGAGATATGTTACCGTTCTTTGGGGAGGTCAGTGTGTGGATGTGATGTAATGCTAGACCGACTGACTTACACCAAGAGCAAGCCGAAGAAATATGTCGGCCATGTCCATTGTATCCCCGGCCTATGCTCTGCGTCCCGGATGCTATCCCCATTTACACCGTCCTCGATCTCCTCGGCGTCCCCCGAGACGGAGATATATTCGTCGGTCGCGGCCGGGTTTGGTTTTTCCGTCCTCCATGGAGCCATGTTTAACCAAAAAGTAGCGAAAATATCAGAACCCCTCCGGCCTTGACCACTTTGAAGGGTGCTGCGTGGGCGCTCCCCGGAAGACGACGGACTATTCCCGAGGACTGGGACCCCCACCTGTGTTACCTCTGCCGCCGAGTCCCGGTCCCCCTCCTCCACTGGGCCCACTGACTCCGGCCGCATGATCCGAAATGTGTCGAGTGGGTTGCGCCGGGAGGGATCACGTTCGTTCTCAAGCTCGAAAGTCGTCGGTAAAGCTGTCTCAGAGACGCGTCGCTTTACTTGCGCGGATTGCTGCGCGTCAATTGCTTGCGACGAGCAGGTCCGACGCAGATGCAAAGAGGAGAGAGGCCGGCATTAGGAGGAAAGCGAGACGGAGGGGTTTGAAGAAGAGATCAAGGACACGACGGGGGCAGAATTATATCCATGTACAGATTAAGTTGGTTCCGGCTCCGGCATAGGCGTAGTTCGTTCACTAGTTGCTGACATGGAGGATGAA
This sequence comes from Chaetomium cochliodes, assembly GCA_023383405.1. Lineage (NCBI taxonomy): Eukaryota > Fungi > Ascomycota > Sordariomycetes > Sordariales > Chaetomiaceae > Chaetomium > Chaetomium cochliodes. Next base: position 2,532,268 of record JAKWJL010000002.1, on the reverse strand, counting down.
ACGCCATTGAAAGCCAAAAGAGCGGCCTGGACTCTTGCTCAGCCGCCCAACGCCAACGGAGAGCAAGTCTGCCGATCCGCTCCGCTCGATCTTTTCCCCTTCTGAAAGCGCTAGTAATCTACGTAATATTTTTAACATTAGGCGTGGTGGTTGAGAAAAGGAGCCGTTTCTTGCTTCCTTCCAGATCGTGTCGCGCGTGCGGAAAATATCCTCAATGATTCGTCTGAACCAAAGGCAGGAATCAAGGAGAGGGAAGCTGCCAACTGCCCCGGCGCTGACCTAGGCTTCTGCCGGGGTTCTTCTCGGAAAATGACCACTGTGTAATATATACTGTGTGGGCGTCGAACATTGGCCCTCTGATAGCATCCTGGCTATGAAGTACGTACGTTAGAGTGAATTTGCGAACGCATAAGATGGCTCATACCAACGCTCCAACGGGGACGGGATAACCAATTTTGTGTCGACGATCGAGGCGTATTCCCGCGCCGACATCTCTGTAGAATACGCTCAGAGACAGGAGAGCCTGTTACCTACTGTGCGCATTGTGATATAACACGGTGTGCAAGGCCCATGTGTGTGGGGCTCACTTGTAAATGCATCGAGCATGACCCCGCCATCTCTCTCTCCGTACAACAAGTCTAGATAAATCATCCGGTCTTTTCCGCGCTTTTCAAAGCCAGATATTACCAAGATTAAGTTATGGCCTCGAACTGCGACAAAAGACGGCTTCACATCACTAGAACACGGACTATCCATCATCACAGACACTGGGCCTCAGAGTGGACCGAGTTGGAACTTGCTGTCAAGACGTCTCAAGGAGAGGGTCAGGAGACCTTGACTATCCGAGACCTTCCCAGAAGTGATCCCACTTGACCCCCCTTCTCGGTTACTTCCCCTCGAGACAGACAATGTGATGCGATGCATACAAGGACGAAACGAACTAATTACAACACCCTCCTAGTATCCCGACCCTCCTTAGATACACCTACCGCTACGATCTCATCAATAACGGCCATGAGAACGGTCAGATCTCCCTTCTCCCCTGTGAGGCTCGTTGAATGCATCATACGCCAGATTGACGAGCTCTTGACTGCCACCCCCGACAAAGCTGCCGAGTAACTTGCAAAAACTAGCGACCGAGCTTCCCCGGCTTTTCCTTTTGCTGCGCCGCTTTTCGTTCGCGAGCTTGTTCTCGAGTTCCGTCAGCTGCTTGACAAGGGCAACTTCGCGCTCCGTGCCACGCACGCGCGCCTGATGGACGCCAGTTTCCAGCTGGTGCTCGAGCGTCAATCGCTGCCGCTGCATATCGTGTTGGTGGCGGGCTTCGCTCTCTTTGATCTCACGGCGGATAGCGGCGATTTGACCCTCAAGATGGACGCGATCTAATGAGGAAACGGCGGTAGTAGCGGTGCTATCGAGGTCTTGGTTCTGCTGCGCCTGTTTGGCCTGGGCCTCTGCTGCCAGCGCCTGGTACTTGGCGTCCTTCTCGCGCGCCAGCTGCTGCAGCGAGACGCGCAGTTGGTCGCGGTCGGTGTTAAGCTGGGCAGCCCGTCGCTCCGCTTCCTCCTTCTCTTTGCGGAGGAGCTCGAACATCTGGGTGTCTTTCTCCTGGAGGGCCATCTCCATGCTGGCTTGGTATTCGACTAGGTCAGCCTCGAAGCGGCGGCGGGCCTCGAGCATCTCGGCTTGGACGAACTGGCCCGCGGCCGTCTCGTCGAGAGTTTTCCTCTCGTCCACCATTTGGACCTGGATGTCGAGCACGGCACCTTGGCCGTCGATGCCGCCCTTGGTTGCGCCGTCGATGAGGCTGCCGACGATCGAATTGGCCGACTCGGGGCTGCCGTCGTGCTTAACGATACGGCTGCCACGCTTGATCATGGCACCCCAGAACTCGGGTTTCTGGAGGTCTTCCGACCGCTGCTGGCCAACCTGTCGACCCTCCTCGGTGGCTTCGAGGCCCTTCCACATGGTGGTGGCGAGAACCACGCTTGAGAGGCCGCGGTCGCCGCACAGCTTCTGGAACATGTGCAGGTTCTTGAGCGCCGACCCTTGCATCCTAGGATCGGTGATGCGGTGGAGGTAGACTATCCCCGCGAGTCGGACCTTCTTTGAGTAGATGGCCGCTAAGAAGAAGGCGATTTCCTTGAGGATCTCCGTGTCGGAGCGCGAGGTGTCATCGAAGCCTGGCGTGTCAATGAGATACACTGTCCGGTCACCGTACTGGAAGCTGTAGATCCCAATGTCGGAGGTGCCTGGAATAAAGTAGTAAGTTTCTGTCCGCTCTGGTTTGAGAAGGATGCCCTTTTTCGTCTGGTGGTGCGGGGAAGAAGGGGAGAATCATACAGGAAGTCAAGGAGTGGCCAATCTGGACCGACTCCTCCGCCAGCAGTGAGATGAACGTGCTCTTCCCAGAGCCGGTGACGCCCATGAGAGCAATCACGATATCATCGTCGCTGTGGCACAAGTGCTATTAGCATCGCTGACCCGCAGAGAAGGAGTAATCTTCCTACGTACCTCAGAGAGCTAACATCTTTTGCTTCCATATTTTCGTCCAGGTCCATGTCTGGACCCGTTGAGGCTACAGCTACTGGTGGCTCGAGTCTCGAGTGACGGACTTCATTATTTTCCTGCTGAACTTGCGTTTCGGCAGCGTCAACGTAGACGTCGTTGTCCAAGTCCATTGTGTCGAGAGGGTGCTGTCACAAAAAAGACAAGATAAATCAAAGATTCATCATGGGGGAATTGGCTGCGATGGTCGGCTTCAGTTTGACGTAAATCACTGAATGATAAAGCAGGTTGTCAGGCAATGCTTTGGCAGCCTAATACCCCCGCCTCTAAGTGGTTTGCTAACGCCCAAGCATGTGCGCCCTGATCTGACGAGACCCAAGGCTGGGTGGACAACTGCCCATACTAAGAGCCTTGCTTTCGATGCCAACGATGATTCGCTGATGTGACTTGCTGCCCTGTTGTACAGCAAACGCCATGTGGAGACCTCTTGGCCTGTCAGTTGTCGCCCTGAACTGTCACACCGTGGACCCGTTGGAGCCAAGTTGGATTCGAGATGCGTTTGTGATTTGCTCCCCCAGATCTAGACACTGTCATGCCAGTCATGTTCATGTCCCTCGAGGGGGCCAATCGAGATGCCGAAAGAAGGGTTTCAGGCCCAAACAGGGCGAGACCCCGTTGTTGGGCTTCGGTTTTGGTCATCGGACGGACAGCTCAGAATTGAAACCCAACAGGGTATCCACGCACACCGGCTGCCAACGGTAGGCCTCTGAGCAAGTGTAGGCCTCGCCGCAGGGCGGGCAATGACAAACGCAACGACACGAGCCCCTGGCTGCATATTTGGCCCTTGTTTGCTCAAAAGATAACGGAATCTTCCCCGGACTGCCTCCACCCGTAGGTGATATATCTGAGATCGTGGTCGCTCCCCCTCTTTTTCATGGACTTGTAATTCTCTCGGCATCTTACGACGGCGGTTTTATTCTGTCGTGCAGCCAGGGAACCGAGAGACGAAGCATCCTATCGACGTTCTAGAGACTGTTGCCATCAAATCACCTGAAAGTCACCGACATGACTGGCGCCAAACATGACGGTCACCCGCGAACGGGGCCTCAAAATGGGGTTACGAACGATCACCCTCACTCAGACAACGCAGAATTGCCTGCCCTAACGTTAGTAACCACATCCCCTCGTTAGAGCGTAACTAGATCAATATATTCTAACAGCTCTCCAGCCCAAACGACGTCGTCATCGGGGTGATGGGAGTCACCGGGTCGGGCAAGACCACTTTCATCTCCCACTTTGCCCCAAGTGCACAGATCGGCCACGGGCTGGAATCATGTAAGCCGGAACCCGACAGCCACCCCTCCAGAGACACGGCCGAGACTAACAAAAACCAGGCACCTCCACCGTCAACATCCACAAAGCGACCATCGGCCAGGGCACGGTCTACCTCATCGATACGCCCGGCTTCGACGATACGCACCGGTCGGACACGGACATCCTGCGCGAGGTGGCCAACTGGCTCAACTCAGCCTACCAGAGCCGCATCAAGCTGTCGGGCATCATCTACCTGCACCGCATCGTGGACAACCGCATGAGCGGGTCAGCCATGAAGAACCTGCGCATGTTCAAGCGGCTCTGCGGCGACGAGGCCCTCTCCTGCGTCGTGCTGGCCACCACCATGTGGAGCATGGTCTCGGCCGACGACGGCGCCAGCCGCGAGCGCGAGCTGACCACCAAGCCCGAGTTCTGGGCCGGCATGGTCGAGCGCGGGAGCACCGTGCTGCGGCAGGACAACGGCGCCGTGTCGGCCATGGAGATCATGCGGTACATCATGTCGCAGCGCCGCCGGATCGATCTGGACATCCAGAAGGAGATGGCCAGCGGCAAGACGCTGGACGAGACGGGCGCGGGGAAGGAGGTGCAGTCGGGCATGGAGGTGATGCGACGCAAGCACGAGGCCGAGATGGCGGAGCTGCGCCGCGAGATGGAGGAGGCGCGCCGCGACCACGACCAGCGCGCGCAGCGGGAGATCGCCGCCGTGCGCAGGGACCTGGAGGAGAAGTTGAGGAAGGACCGCGAGGACCGCGACAAGATGCGCGTCACGCTGGAGGAGCTGCGCCAGCAGCGCGCCGAGGAGCTGGCCAAGGAGCGCGCGGCTGCCCACGAGCGCGAGTTGCAGCTGTCGAATCAGATGTATCAGGCGCAGTTGGATCGGGAGAAGGCGAACAATCAGGCGAATGAGTCGTTGATGGAGCTGAAGTTGCAGTTGGCGGTGAAGGAGGCGGAAAATACGCGGTTGGCGCGGGAGGCGGCCGAGGCGAGGGAGAGGAGTGAAGGTGGGTGTGTGGTGATGTGATTTCGGATTCTACTTATCAAGTGGAGTGTTGTCTGTCTGGTACTCAGCTCTCACTGAAAGAGTTTTTGGATTCTATTGTATGTAATGATTGATTATTCACTCGCAGGCTGTTCTGCTAGTTGATACCTATTTTGAGAGATTCAATAAGCTCTGATCAGGTTCGGGCAGTGTTGGTGAGATGTGGTATGAGTATCGGAATGAAGAAAGTGTGCGGATGCGGGGGTTACTTCTCCGGCTCGTGAATCTAGACATAAGCGGGCGCAATATACTACAAGAGTTTCATTCTCAGACCGACTAGAAGTGTCAGTTCAACAGTGCTGTCCCAACTCCCGAGGTGGGTCATGTTCTCAGCAGGTTGAAAGTATAACAGATGATTTGATTGATATAGACGACAACTAGGGAACGAGGTATCTACAGCAGATAACGAAACCGTAATCAGCTAAACCCAGTCTCATACAAATACTTCGGGTATAAACTTATACCATTCATTGTATGGAACTTGGGGGTTTTGAAGCTCAGCTTAAACGTAGAATCAACAACTCACTATCGTAGCAAAATAGAAGATGAAAAAGATTGATAATTGAAGCATATGAAATTATCTCACAAATAATCTTTCTTCATTTTATTATTCTCTGTTTTCAAACAATGATGGCACTTCGGAGGACTTCCTCGATGTAAGAGGTGCTGGTCGACCCTAACCCTAAGTATCTCGAGATCATCGATGATCGTCTTTGGTGGAGGGGACTTTATCTTATCGGCGGCCGGTGGGGATTTTTTTCCCATGGAATTGAGTTGATGGACCTGCTTCAACCCAGCATCCAGTTCCCAGCAGCCAAATAGAACTGCTTGCCCACAATGCCGCACAAGCATACACGGCGAGACCAGGACGAGTCGACGTAAGGAATCGTCGCCTTACTTGGAGCTATGCTCTTCCGTACCTAACAACGTGCAGTTTCGACCTCCCTCCCACGCAACTCGCGAAACCGCTCCCCCCAACCACAATCTCCAAGAAGAAGGCCGCCGAAAAGAAGACAGACGACGCCCAGAAGAAAAATGGCCAGAAGAGGAAACGGGGTGGGAAAGACGCCGACGATGCGCCGCGAGCTTTCAAGCGTCTAATGGCATTCGCCAGCGGCAAGCCACAACGGTCCGGTCTCGACAACGGCGATGCGCCGGCAAAAGGCAAGGGGAAGAAGAAGAACAAGAGTCAGTCGGAAGCCAAGCCCGCAGGCACAACAACAAAACCCACAGCAGCGGCGGCCGCAGCAGCAGTAGCAGAAACAAAAGCCTCCGACCCGACCTCGAGAGAGGACCTCAAAATCCGCCCCGGCGAGCGCATCTCGGAATTCAACCAGCGCGTCGACGCCGCCCTGCCGATTAGCGGCCTGGTGAACAAGACGGTGAAAAACGGCAAGGACCCGCTCGGCCTCAAGGTTAAGCGTACTAAGAAGGAGCGCAAGATGCACAACATGTATGCCGAGTGGCGCGAGATGGACCGCAAGGTGCAGGAGCGTCGCGAAGAGGAGCGCGAGCTGGCCGAGGAAAAGGAGATGGACAATGAGGCTGCCGGCGTGTCGTGGAAGCTGGATATGGAGACGCAGGGGAAGAAGAAGAAGGGCAAGAAGGGGAAGAGGGGGAAGTATATTGGTGAGGAGGGCGGGCCCGAGAGGGATCCTTGGGAGGAGATCAAGAAGAAGAGGGGGGAGGCCAAGGTTGGGATTAATGAGGTCGCGCAGGCGCCGCCGGAGTTGAAGCTACCCAAGAAGAATTTGCTCGTCCGTGGGGCGGCAGTGGCTGTGGAGAATATCCCCAAGGCGGCGGGCAGCTTGCGGCAGAGAGAAGAGTTGCAGGGGATTCGGGAAGAGGTGGTGGCATCGTATAGGAAGATGATGAGCGAGAGGAGACCTGTCGTGGGTACCTAGGTGATATACTTTTCGGTGGGCCGATATAAATGGATATCGGGGTCACTGAATTGAGAATTAGAGCCCACGAGTCCTCCTAAAGCTCTTGGTTGTGATTTACTGTCGGATATGCGTCGTGGAGAGAACCGGACGCCTCGCCCGCATTTACATGATTTCGTTGCGTTTTGCTCAGCGCAGGCCCGTGCTGTTAAAAGAACATCAAAAGTGGCGTCCCAGGTTCCATTGTGCAACGCCCCGACTCGGCGGCGGCACGGTACGTAGTTTTTCAAGCAAGCATTTGACACACCCCACCTCGCCTCTGCCCCTCCAAAAATCCTCCCGCATCATCGCGACTTTTCCTCAAAATCCGCGACAAGAACGACGAGCATCAGCGTTCAATCCACCCATCGACTTGCAATCGCTAAATTTTCGCCTATTGAGAATGAGACACGGTACACCGCCATCATGAGCGGAGTTGGTTTAGAGGTCCTCCTGGAGGATCTCATTCCTGAGATCGCATATTCTGGAGAGAAAGGTCAGTCGCATGCTCTTGATTGGAGCCCTTCAACATCATCAAATGCACTCCTATACTATTTAGAGAGATCACATTTGCAAATTGCTCAGATCTCGAGTCAGCCTTGTGCCATATGGCGTACTTTTGCAATGATTTTCGAGGCGAAACACCAGGCATGCTAACTCAACTGCAGGAGTTTCGATAACCGACCTGTTGAAAATTGTACGGCAATATCACCTTAGCCTCGAGGAGAAAGATGTGTCAACGGAAGATGACGCAGCCGGTGGGTTACAGGGGCCAGTCAGCGACGCCGAATTCGAGAAATCACTTACAGATGCCGAAATGGCATCGGCCCGTTGGGCCTGGGACTGGCTGCGTTCTCGACCACAGGTCCTCATCAACGGAAACAAGCGATGGAATCGGCTCGAGTTGAGCGAGGCCCTCGCCCTGCCAGATTCCGGCTCTATCGACCCATCAATTGCCTCTGTTCCGAGCGAGCCCCAAGTAACCCAACAAACCAAGGGTAAAAAACCCAAAAAGGCTCTCACCACCAGGCCCAGGATATACCCTGCCGAGGATCTTGTTTGGCAGACTCTCACTCGTCATGGTGTCGACTATAAGCGCGTCCCAACTCTGGAATGGGCCTGCTTGCAGGGAGTCGCATCAGCTAGGGCCGAGGGTATCCTTCAGAGCGATCTCCGGCGACTTGTGGATCAAGACAAACGGTCCTTGCCGAAGCGAACAGATTCGCTTGCTCGGAAGGGCTACATCGCTAAGCGGACGGTCGTTGTGCAGAAGATGAAGACGAGCAGATTGTGGTTGATTGACTTCGCCCCTCCCCTTGTCGAAGCAGAAACATGCGGCCTCGACTTGACACCGGAAACGCTCAGCAAAAACCTCGAACCCGTCCCCTGGCATCAGCGTTGGACGGGGAACAACATCGACATGGACGCGCTCGGCAGGACTGCCGTAGGCGTCGTCAAAGCTTTTAACGTCATACGGTACGCCGACCTACGGCTCAAGATGGGTGTTTCAGGGAAAAGGTGGCAGATGAAGACGTTGGCCAAGAACTGCCAGCGTTTGGTTGATGTCGGCGTGTTGAAATACACAGCCGCCTCTTTTCCCGGCACACGCAAGGTCTTCAAAGACTGCCTCAAATTCGTGCGGGAGCCTAATGCTGAAGAGTGGGACAAGTTTCTTGCTACTGGAAAGAAGACGTCCCTGTATTCGGACCCGACGAGGCATCGCGAGCCGAAACCGAATGCGCTTGCTCTCTACGGGAAACCAGGAGAGGGCGGAGAGGGGAGCGGCGATCCCCGTTCCAAAGTAAAACGCATCTTCAACGGCTGGATCCCCGAGAAGCCCCTCGCCCAGACCGTCTTCGAAGTCATTCGGAGCGCCGGCCCAGAAGGCGCCTCCAACCCCCAGGTCAGCGTGGCCACAGTCGGCTACCAGCATCGACGCTATCTATCGAGCTATCTCACCAAGGTTGCCGAAACCCAGCAACCGCAGCATCTCAAGAAGTTCCAGGTTGTCAGCAAGCTCGTTCGCACGGGTAAAACTTCTGCCTACATGTTCTCTGCTCCCAATGCGATTGGCCAGATCGCTCTTCCTCAGATTGAAGAGGGCGAGGAACCGGCACAAGATCAAGTAGCTGCCGAGAGCTCTTCCGATGCGACGCCAACCAGCCCATATGGATTTGGCCAAATCCGGCCCAAGGTTTTCAGTGCGGGCAAGGGTTTCTCACTTGCGGACATGTCGCGGGTCGCTAGGAGGTCGAAGCCTTCATCGAAGCGGAAACTTCTGCCTCGCATCAGACCTCAACATCTAGCTGCCGCCGAAGCGGCCGCCGAAGCTGCCGCGGCGTCTGCAGCCGAAGTTGCTGCCGAGCTTGCTGCTGAGCTTGCCGCCGAAGCTACTACCGAGACTCCCGCCGAACCCGCTCCTGACGTTGCCCTCGGAGAGAGCGCCGCCGCCGCTGACCCAAGCAGCCAGTTAGCCGAGGTCAGTGACAATGGACCTACAAAACGCCGCTTCGATGAAATGGAGACTAGTGCCGAGGGCACCGAACACGGTGCGGTTGGGCCATCAGATGACCAAGAACAAGCCCCCTCGCCAGATCCCGCGACGGTCAACGAAACGGCCCGGGTGCGGACAAACGAGGAGCTGATCATGAACGTGCGGTACAACGACGTTATCGGGAAGTTGCAGGTCCACCGTCAAGACCGCAGGCTCACTTTCTTGAGATCTGGACGAGGGATGAAAAAACCCGTCATCATTCCCGTCGACGAGGGCCTCGCCGAACCGATCATACAAGATGTTCCGGAGTCCGACGAGAAAAACCTAGTGGTCAATACTAGGCAAAAAGACGGGGCGCAGACCCAGATATTTGTCTTCATCTTCAACAACGAAGGTCAAAACAACAACGCTGTTTGGATCCAGGAAGAAGTCATCAAAATGAGATTACCAGGTTACCAGCCGCCCACTCCCGAGGAAATTACAGCCGCTTCCGAGGCAATCACAGCTGCGGCTGGTTCATCTGGAACCGCTCGCGGTAAAGGCCGCGGGGGCGTCCGAGGAAAGGGCAAGAAGGGACAGGCTCTACCTGCCGGGGCCAAACCATACGTCTGTGAAAAGTGTGGTGGTGCCTGGAAGAATGATCTAGGCCTCAAATACCACGTGGAGAAAGCTCAGGTCCCTTGTAACCCGAGCTTCGACCCTACGATACTACTTGAGCGATCCCGGAAGCGTCGCAAACCTTCTCCAGCCCCCCCGTCCGTTGCCGGATCCGATGCCGGCGATGAAGAGCGCCCCGGGCGCATGCGCAAGGCGAAGGGTGGGAAGAAAGGTGAGAAGAGAGGTCCCCGGGTGCAACATAGAGTCCGTGCTGCTATGCGCTCTATCCAGGATCCAGCTCATAAGTTCCGTGGTCTCAAACTCCCTGATGCTGAGGACGGGGAGGGGTCAGCAGATTGGGAGCCAGAGCGCCCTAAGCGGATACTTATGGGTCCATCTGTATTCGAAGGACACGGCTCGATCGGGAAGAGCGTCCTCCCTACGGGCCCGTCACATATCTCGAGACCTAGGGCACTCCCGAGCGTTGAACTCCGTCCTCTTACGGGCGACGCTGCTTCATACCCTAGAAACTCGATTGGCAAAAATGTTGCCCCTCAAAACAAACCAGCGGCGGACGAAGAAGACACTCTCAACATGACAACTACCTACGGGCCGTTGGAGCAAATACCTTCCCTGCCGACTGCTCCCGCAACGCCCTCGCGTTCCCGGGCTTCTGAGGATGCTCCGGCGGTTAACGATGCATACAACGACAAGCGATCTTCTCAGGGTTTCCTCGATGGCTTCACTCTACGATCGACAAATGAAACACCTCGCTCCAACAGATACGAAAATGTCTCGCCGTCGAGACAGTCCCCCTCGGCGAGCCAGTCAGAACTAGCCCAGAGTGAATACCCGGACCTTCCCTATCAACAGAATGGGCAGGAGCTTGAAAGAAGTTTTGGGCCAGGGGCGCTAGCACCGCAGAACGAACCGAATCGATACAAACCATTCACCCGCTCGTCAAACTACGACCGCATGACTAGCGATGCGAAGAGACGAACCGCCCAAGCCTTCGACATCATAACCTTCCTCCTGGAAAACAACATGGGCGTGTTCCCGGGTGACAAGGCTCTGTTCTACGCCCTGACTAAAGTGTTCTTGAAGGAGTTCAGGAAACAGATGCCGCCAACCTGGAAAAATTGCACCAGTGCGGTCAAGGCACTTGAGACTCGCAAGCTCGCCGCCCTCCATACCCACATGCTCAAAACCGAAAGGGGTAGGCTGCAAACATGCACCTTGCTTATCCAAACTGGCGTGGACCCGAACGGAATTATCGCAACTAGGATGAAACAGAAGATGAGAGAGACCTACCCGACCATCTTCATCCCACCTGCCTTCTCCCCTACTCAGGAAGAGCTGGCCATGTTGCAGGAACTCGACAGAAAATCCACCGACAGGGATAGTGTCAAGCCGAACGCCAACGGCCAAAAGTTCCGCAGCAGGCGTAAGATTGAGGAAATCGAGGTTTTCGATGCCCCTTACTACATGGACACCGCTCCCGTTGCCGCGCCCAAGAGGGATCCTCTCTGGATTCGGGATACTGAGCGGTTGGTCGACGATGGCTTCATTCCTCGAAAAGAAAAACGGTCAGCGGGCGACGACTTCCTGGGGCCTTCGCAGAAGAAAGTGAGGACTGGTTTCCAGGATGAGTATGACGACATACCAGTGGATCCTAGTATCCTGGGAGACTCCATGTCACAATCACAATACGAACATCGAGATGGTCCTTCGGTACTTGAAGCCATCAAGGCGTATAGCCTAATGCCGGCGAAGCTGGGGCCGCGCGGCGGTCGGCGACGGTTGTCGTACCCGTACAAGCCATTGGCCAAACTACCCCCCGAGCTTGGTAGAATCAAGAACCCTGGGTTGGAAAGTTTGCCTGAAGGGTTCTTTGGCGATGCTTCCGCTGCAACGACGATCCAGTTTGCTTCACCCGTAGTTCTCATTCTGGACCCCAACACCGGCCTGGATGACGAAGTGCAGGAGGCTGGGGAAGACCGAAGCCAAAGCCGGACTACAAGTCGGGCGGGCACCGAGGATATTTTGGATGAGGTTGACGTAGAGGATGGTTCCGAAGAGGCAGTCGAGGTACCCAAGACGTTCCGATTCACCTGGCCCGCTGTTCTCGAGCCCGTGTCCAAGGGCGCCTGGCCCGATCACTCCCTCAGCTTCTTTGAGCACTACGAAGGCAGCTTTACTCTCAACGGTTGGATGCCTAGGCTCGAGTGGCTCCAGCGTCAGAACTTCCCGACAAGCGCAGAGGAAATGGCGGAGAAACAAAAGGCTGAGAAGATCCGACTGCGCGAGTGGGTCGATCGAGATTATGCCAGATTATGTTCGATCGTCAACCAGTGTGCAGGCTGGGAACAGTCAAAGACTGGAACGGCAGTTATGCTAGGAAGCACTTTGTCCCCTAGCTACAACTTCATCAATGTTACCTCGCCTCTATCGAGGACCAACTCCCGACCGATCACTTTGGGCTGGTCGGATGACACCCAGTACAATCTCGAGACTCTACCATACGAAGACCTCGAAGACGACGATTATGACGATGTCATCTACGTCGATGACGCAGAGAGGGCCGCCCGGGAGGACGAAGCGTCACCCAAGAAACGTCGTCTGCAGAAGGTTAATGGGGTCCAGGTCAAACGGTTGCCGGGCAGGCCGCCCAAGCTCAAGCTTGCGGCTATCAAGACGATGCGCGAGCACACGGCATACCCCAAGACGGCGGATGAGTTCCTGCGGTACGATAAAGAGGATCTCGATTGGTCGAGCGAGAACGTCCGGCTCGCGGCGTTCATTGTGACTACTACTTTGCTTGGTGGAGTGGACAGGGTTGTGGATTGGGGGTTGATGCTAAGGCTTGTGCCTGACCTGACGTGAGTTTAATCCATTGACTTGGGGAGATGTGCGTTGGCTAACAATCAGCAGTATTAGCCAGCTCCGCCACTACTGGTGTGCCCTGAAGAAAGACAGGTTGTCGACCATCGTCGGCCTGACGGAAAAGTTTCGGCGCGCGTTTCTCAGGGCGTACGAGAACAATGAGGTTCCGCCCATTGACTTCAACAACGTGTTGGCCTATGACTGGAAAGCCTTGATTAAGTGGACGACCAAGCTCGACATGGCCGAGTGGCGGATGCTGCCATCCACGCGTAGGGCGCTGGATAAGACCGTCACCGTGTCCAAGTTCAAACACGGTAACCGCCCATGGAGGGAGGCTTTCTACCACCCCCAGCGGTCCATATTCAACAAATTCCAGGACGCCACCTCTGAGTCTCTGTCGCTATCCGTGGACGGTAGCCCCGATCCCAAGCTGAGCACCGACTTGATCATCGCCATGTCCTGGACGCGGTCGCTGTGCGTGACGCCGGTGGAAGCGTACACAGCCGATGCCGTCCTCCACAGGCGCAACAGCCTGTTCCCGACCCGCGCCAAAACGGAGATTACTGAGTTGATGATTAAGGGTGTCGACCAACTCCAGCGGCAGGGCGTCATCTCCAAGTCGTCGTCGAAGTGGTCCAACGGGCGCCGGTGGCGCTTCAACACGCGGGTCCTCGACTCCCTTGAAAAGTCCGCCCAGCAACACAAGTTTACCAAGGCGGTCGAGTTCAAGAAAGAGCTTGACCAGGCCTTCCGCGCGGGCGAGACCAAGAAGCGCGTGACCTACATCACCAACGATGGCATGATCATGGCCCTTCTGAACCTGCAGGCCAACGGCCGCGTGCGCGTCGAAACAACAGGCCAGCCGAATGTGCCCATGGGCCACGAGCCGGGCAACTACGAAACCCGCAAGTACACCAAGAAATACATGCACTTCCGCCTCGACGTCTTCCCTACCGACGCCTACCTCTACGACGAGCCCGCCACACCCGCCCAACAGGGCAACCAGGAAGAAACAGCGAACCACTCCGACGAAACAGGACAGAAAGAAGAAGACACAATCCTCACCGACCTACGCGCGCGCATCCGGGCCAGCCGGCCCCCCACGCGGGGCCCCGGCGGGGCCGTCCCCGTGTGGTGCGACGTGTTCGGGCGCGTCGACCCCGGCCGCTGGCTCAAGTACCTTAGCGCGGTGCTGATCACGCTGGCGTCGCGCGGCTCCATGCGCGCCGAGGAGCTCGCGCGCACGCTCAAGCCGGTGATTATGGTCTTTGAGGCTGAGCTGATTATGGAGTGGGCTGGGAAGCTGGGGCTGCTGGAATCCCAGCTGGGCGGCATGGCGCCGGCCGTGATGGAGTGGTGGTGGATTGCCGTCGAGGTGCAGCGCGAGGGGCTGAAGGAGATGGAGGTAGCTGCGGCGGTGGCGGCGGCGGCGGCTGCTTTTTCTGCTGCTGTTTCTGGTGGTGGTGGTGGTGGTGGTGGTAGGGGGGTGGGTATGGGCATGCCGGGTGGGAGTGGGGGCGGGGGGAGACAGAGAAAGGCTTTGCCCTCGGGGAGGCCGGTCAGGGGTGCTGAGAATGGTGGGGAGGTGTAGACTTGAAGGGGGAGAGGCGTTAGGGGGGGGAAGGTGTGCGGAGAGCGCATTGTATGATAAGATCATGCGTGGGTGTTGATTTGGAGTTTGGCTCTGTATCCCTTTGGTGGTTGGCCTTTGGGATACCCCGAGATGGTTATCAAGGGGTGAAAAGTCCTTGGGGTTTAAGGTTGGAGTGCGATACCCTTTTTAGATGTACATCGCATAACCTGGAGTTAACGGAAGTCGCGTGGGCGTTGCTTTTTACACAATTTCATCCCGTCTGAACGGTACGACGGAGTACCCGGAAAACACAAGATCTTGAACTTTGACCTCTGCTGTTTGTGGTGTTGTAACCAATGCTGCCTGCTTCTACACATATTTAAAAGCGCTATCCTGAGCTGACAAGCAATGCCAAAACTAAAATACGGATAATGAATGTCTATCCAACTCCTGAACTCCGCCCCAATGTCCATGCCGGTGGTGAGTTCAGTGGATAGGTAGGCTCGGAAAAGACTACCCGCCCCCTTTCCATCAACCTCATGCGAACACGACCTTGGCAATCACGGCGGCCAGCAAGACAGCCACGGCGACAATCAACCGGTCCAGCCACGCTGTGCCTTCGTCCGCTGCCATCCGCTGGGCCTGCTGCAGCGGCGGGCCAGCCGCTACTGGGAGCGGGCTTGGTGATGGTACCGTCCTTGTCGGTTGCGGTACTGTCTGCTGCTGCTGCTGCGCACTACCCGACACTGGCGCTGACGACGACGATGACGACGGCAACACAGGCGCCGTCTGCACAAACCCCTCAGCCAGCGCATCACTTTCCCCATCCGCACTCCCCTCCCCTCCGCCTCCTTCCCCTTCTTCCCCTTCCCCTCCATCTCATCCCGCCACCCCATCTTCAACTCCTCCGGCACCACCACCTCCTCGGCCTTCTCCCCCAGCTCCCTCACCCTCTCCTCGCACTCCCCCAAAATCTCCCGATTACTCTTCCCCCCACCACAAACCCCACACCGCCAACCTGTACTCTCCCCGGCCATCCGCCGCCTCACCCCCTCCGCCGCCTCCAACCCCCCCAGCTGGCCCTTGACATCCGTCTCCATAAACGTCCGCAGCGCCACCAGCGCCGTGCGGATCCCCCACGCCGGCTGCCAGGTCTCTTCGTGGTGGCCCGAGATGCTGAGGCAGATCTCGCGGTTGGTCTCGAAGCGGCCCGAGGGGGTCAGGAAGCGGAAGGACGGCGGGCGCAAAGGGTACCCCGGCGGGAGCACGATGCGTCCGTGGTAGATGCCGGCTTCGAAGGGTGAGCTGGGCGGGCCCCGCAGCGTGAAGTGCCATTCGAAGAGGTCGGTTTCTAGGGGGGAGGCGTGGTAGTCCGCGGATGGGGTGGTCGTGAGTTCGTGGGCTTCGCGGACTGTGAGGGGAGGAGGGGCGGATTAGTTAGGGTGTTGGTTAAGGGATGTTGGTTGGGTGGTTAGGGGGCAGGGGTGGTGAGAGAAGGGGAGGGGAGGGGTTGGCTGGCTGGGCGGGTAAAACGTACGGATGCGGCGGATGGTGGGGGATTTGGAGTTGAATTTTGGTGTTGGGGTTGCGGTTGACATTGCGCGCGATGGAATGAATGGCAAAGAGAAGAAGGCGTGGGTGCTTGGATTGGGAGGTGAAGGTCTGCGGTGGGTTGTTGATTTGTTGGGTATCTAGTTTGTGGTGGGTTGAAAGTTAGAGGTTGCAGAAAATAAGTGTAAAGTTGTTGATCTGTCAAGTTCGATGCGCGTTGGCAATCGCGGCTGATGACGAAGGAGGGACAAAGCGGCCCAGGTGCAGCAAGGATGCGACACTGCCGAGCCTATGTAAAGGTGGCTGGAAATAAGAGTTTCTGAAAGCAATAAAGGTTACCAACTGTGAAACTAGTTATTGATAGTTTTCTACCCAACTAATAACTATGCACATGCTCACATCAAGCTGGCGTTTATTCCAAGAGGTGCCAAATGCCCTGTCTGCGACAGATAACGTTCCAAGCCTTATCGGTGATTGCGGGTCGGCCGGAGGTGTGGGGCTCGGTTGCCCGGTGCTTGGCGACATCTCCCGGACCCACACCGGAACCATCAAGGTTCTTTGCCCCGAGACTATCAGCATAGAGTGTCCAGCCAGCCATGTGCCAGCTTAGATTCGGGATATGAAAGGAAGGCTTAGTATGGAAACAAAAAGATTCAAAGGGATGCACTAAATTCGATACTGTAAGGATACTTTTTCAACTTCAATCTAAAAGAGTTTGAGGGCACATTATACATAGACTCACTCCTGTTTCCATACTCACTTAAGTAACCTCTAATCATATGGAACTGTGCATTCAGTAGTAAAATCTATCATACCTTTCATTGTGCTTATTCTCCCGGCATTATCAATAAAAGCCACGTGCCTGGGTCGGGTCGAGATGTCACGACATGCTCTTTCCCTCTTTCCCTCTTTCCTTCGCTGTAGACACCACAGATGGGCTAACCCAGTCGTTCTTTCCCGAGTGCCGAGATATTATCTATTAACCCGACTGTGAGTATCTAGTAGTTAAGCCCCGATGCGGTTTTGTGCTCACACAAATTCCTTAAATCCTAAATCGTACTCCTATTGAATTATTTCCTAGTCATCCCCCTCCTTGGGCGCTGTTTGCGACCCCGACTCCTCAACTTGATACCCTCTGATACCTACATTGTTCAATCAACCGCGCCCTACTGACACCATGACATTCACCTGTAAGCAGTGCGGCATCGAGGTTGCTGGCGGGGCTGCCCTTGTGGAGCACTGGCGGGAGCGGCGAGAGCAGGATGATAAGCACTACCATTGCGGCAAGTGCATGCAGCTATTCTACAACCCGGGGGCTGCAGATCGCCACCATAAGGAGGTAGGCGCCTCAGAATAAAGCCTTTCTGAAACCGCCGCAAGCTGACTTCTTCAAGTTCCACGCGGCCAAGCAGGACCTTGGTTGCCCTGGTTGCACTGAGCGATTCCTCTCGGCCAGCGCTCTGATCGAGCATATTGAGAAGAACCGTTGCGCAAAAGTCAAAAACGATGACTACGCCGCCCGCCGCGAGCAAAAGCTCGCCTTTACGAGAGAGCTGCAACGTCGCGAATTCGAAAACCCCAGTCTGCCGGTGGCGGGTGGTCCCGGGGTGGCTGGAATTCCAGCCGTCCGGAAGGCGCCGTACAACTTCACGCAGTATCTCTCCCTGGAGAAGTATGTCGACCTAAGGGCCCCGCCCAATCCCGTAACCCTTCCGCCAAAGACAGAAAACACGGCTCGGCCGAGCGTTTCCAAGTTTCCCACCAAGGAGGCTGAGTTTCCTCAATTGGGTGAACGACTGGCCGACCTGTCCATCGGGGGTCCTGGCAGCAAAGCAGAGAAACAGCCCGCAAGCGCGTGGGCTGCGAAGAAGAACCTCTTCCCGGATGCCCCCGCTCCGGTACGCCCAGCCCACGAGGGACAAAATGTCCAGCAGCCGGTCGAGCCCGAGGAGCCGAAATGGTCGGACCACGACCCTCGGAACCCGGACTGGGATGCCCGCAACTACTATGTGACATACCTTAACAAGTACAAGTGTCCACATGACCGCTGCCCGTAAGCATCCTGTCCGATATTGGCGCAGACGAGAGGGAGAGCACTGACCGTCCCACAGCAAGTCGTTTCCGAGGGCGGGAGGTCTTCGCGGCCACCTTCTCTCGGCCTCGCACACGAGCCAGTACAAGGTACAGTGCCCCCGATGCTTCAAATGGTTCAACAGCATGGCGGCCATTACAGCACATGCCGAATCGCAGAGCGTGCGTTGCGACCTCCGCTCGACGGACGGCCACCGCCCGTTGATCGACCAACTGACGGCGGGTATCATCGACACGGCGGGCAAGCACGAGGACGGGACAGTGAAATACACAGTCCCCGACTCTGCTCGCCAATATTTCGGCACTTCCCAGGGCAAGTGGGCTGCGGAACAGCGCAATCAGCAGCAAGGCTAGGGATCCAACGAGGCTGAGGGGGACGGTGATGAGCAGGCTGCTCCGAAGCAAGACTAGTGGAATGGTAAAAGCGAGTGGGATCTAGGGCTAAGCGATGGGCGGAAGAAATGAGCCAAAGGTGGAACTCGGGGGGCTATGTCTTCATTTGTCTTGTAAAGTAGTTAAACAGCGCTCAATCTTTTTCTGCGTTATGGCTGATATCAGCTTTTCTATGTCTTGCTCTTCAACAGTACTGTGTAGGTTTGCCTTATGCACAATGATGAATAACTAACTCAAAACGCGACGCGTGGGCATGGGGCGTTGCCTTGCATAATTACAGGGTCTTCCTGGTCCGAGCGTTCCGCGGAAGCAGCAATTCTTCCCGCAGTGGCAGCGCCATTGGTCTGGGGAGTTTGAGGTTTGTTGAGGCTGAGCTAACGGCGAGCCAGCACCCCCTGTAATGGAGTCTGGGGTTCCATGGGCTCGGGATTTCTGCTGGACCTCCTTCCTCTCTTTTTGCAAACCCACGACACGACACCCTGACGATAATAATGGACCGATAGAGACGACGCCCACCGACCTCCCGGACCCGCTACACCTAGCGACTAATGGATGCGACGCCTTTGACACCGTTCGATCCCTCCGACCCCTCCGACGACCCCTCCTACTCTTATTCCTACGCGAACACAGCCAGCAATACCAGCAATACCAGTAATACCAACATCACCAACATCACCAAC
Source organism: Chaetomium cochliodes (assembly GCA_023383405.1). NCBI lineage: Eukaryota > Fungi > Ascomycota > Sordariomycetes > Sordariales > Chaetomiaceae > Chaetomium > Chaetomium cochliodes. The sequence continues at coordinate 2,513,202 of JAKWJL010000002.1, read as the reverse complement.
AACAATAACATCCCCGACAATACCAACACCATGGGCTCGGTTCGCCGCTGGGCCCGCAGGCTTGAGCGGTCATGCTGCACCTGTGCAAAATACTTCCCGTTGGTGTTCGTCTACGGCTTGACTACCTGGGCCGCCTATGTGCTGATCATGCTCTGCTCCAACCCGTCCAAGGTGACTTGGCTCGGTGAGTTCTGCCGTCAACCCTGCTCTGATCTTGTCTTTTCGGCCTGCTAACCAATTCCCTTTTCCCCCAATTCAGGAACACCCACTGCCGTCGGTGGCATCACACTCTACCTACTCCTCAACTGGTGCTACACGGCCGCCGTCTTCACACCCCCGGGCAGTACCACCAACGACAATGGCTATAGCACGCTCCCGACCCACGCCGCCCCGACCGCCACCTCCTTCACCGTCAAGTCCAACGGCGAGCTGCGCTTCTGCAAGAAGTGCCAGGCCCGCAAGCCCGACCGCGCCCACCACTGCTCGACCTGCCGCCGCTGCGTGCTCAAGATGGACCACCACTGCCCCTGGCTGGCCACCTGCGTCGGCCTGCGCAACCACAAGTCATTCCTGCTCTTCCTCATCTACACCACCCTCTACTGCTTCTACTGCTTCGCCGCGTCGGGCGCCTGGGTGTGGGAGGAGATCTTCGCTACCAACGCCTCTACCGTCGAGAGCCTGATGCCTGTCAACTACATCATGCTGTCCATCGTCTCCGGCATCATCGGGATCGTCATCGGCGCCTTTTCCGGCTGGCACATCTACCTGGCCTCCAAGGGGCAGACAACCATCGAGTGTCTGGAAAAGACCCGCTACCTCTCCCCTTTACGCCAGAGCATGCACCGGACCTACATCAACCAGCACACCCCGGGCCAGGGCGTCTCCCTGCCCTCCTACGGCCAACAGCTCCTCGACATCCACCAAAACGCCCTACCCGGCATCACCCGCCCGGAAGAAGGCGAGGAACTCCGCCCGGAGCCCTCCCGCACTCCCAACCCGCGGCGGAACCACAACCACACCGAGGTCCCCGACATCGAGTACGGCTCCCCCTCCCGCCGCACCGGCACCGAGCCCGACCTGCAGGCCGGCACGCGGCGCTTCACCCCGGACGAGATGGAGCGCTACCGCGCGCGCCGGCGCTACGAGGAGTACCTGGACGAGCAGGACTCGACGCGCCTGCCCAACGCCTTCGACCTGGGCCCCCGCCGCAACCTGCTGCACCTGTTCGGCCACAACCCCTGGCTGTGGCCCGTGCCCGTCAGCAACACGACGGGCGACGGCTGGAGCTGGGAACCCAACCCGGCGTGGGTCGGCGCGCGGGACCGCCTGGCCAGGGAGAGGGAGCTGCAGGCCGAGAGGGAGCGGGTTGCCGGGTGGGGCGCGGCGGATGAGGGGGAGGAGGAGGAGGAGGAGGAGGCGAACGACCAGGGCGAGGGCAATGGCCTGCTTGGGGTGCGGGGGGGCGCGGGGAGGCACTATCCCGGCCCTCGCCCTCCACAGCCTAACGGGCGGAACTACGTCCCCGCCAGGAACAGCCCCCTATCCGCCTCCGCCACTAACGTGGCCGGCGGCCGGAAAACACTCAGCAAAGCAGACCGCATCCTCGGCCGCGACCCGAACCTCTACGCCGACGGCGTCGCCAGCCCTGGTGCCGGCGAGTCAGTCTCGCTGAGGCGGCTGAGCCCGGCCACGGGGCGGACGATCGAGGATGAGCTGGACGAGATTGACCGCGCTGATGACGGCGTGGATTATGATGATGATGATGATAATGATAACAATGGCAACGATGGCGTCGCGAGGAATGGGAAAGGAGTGGGTCAGCAACAGAAACAACAACACCAACAACGAAACCAACAAACACAAATACAACAAACCCAACAAAACCAACAAAACCAACCCCAAATACAAACCCAACAACAATCACAACAACCACAGCACCAACGACAACAACAAAAAGCCGATGCAGAACGCCGCGCCCTCAACGTGGTAACCAATGCCCGCTGGGGGAGCAGGAGCCCTGGCCCCGGTGCGGGTGCGAGTACCTTGCTCAGGGGCGCTGCGTCGCCGGTGTCGCCGGCCATGCTGAGCAGTCGGAGTGTGTCCGGTGGAGAGGAGGAGGGGGGAGAGGAGGATGATGATGGGGTTGATTGATTGATTTGTTGGTTGGGTGGTTGGTTGGTTGGTTTGCTGCTGCTGTGTAGGTGGCTGTTGGGTGGGTGGTTGGGTTTTGGGTGGTTGGGTTTTGGTCAGTTGGGTTTTGGTTAGTTGGGTTTTGGTTGGTTGGGTTTTGGTTGATGGGGTTTTGGCTGGGGTATGGGTGCTTGGTACGGGTGCTTGATATCGGCGCTTGGTATCGGTGCTTGGTATAGGTGCCTGTTGGTATGGGTGCGTGCCTGGTAGAGGGAGGAAGGAGGGGGCGGGGATGGTATTATTCTTGGTTAACTATGCGAGGCCGGCTTTTCCTTTCCTTTACGTGGGAGGGGAGGGTTTGTTGCTTTCAGTAAGCGTTTAAACATGCTGCGGCTTGGAGCGGATTCTTTATTGAGACGGACTCTTCAAGCGGACTTTTGGGGTGGTAATCTTTGCTGTAGGAATAAGACCATACATGTATAGATGGTGGATGAAGATCTGAGATGGGTCTTTGGTTTAGTTAGCGATTTGAACCATTCATTGCCCTTCCTTATCTTCTCTCTTCTTGTTCCCAATCCACCCTTAAACAGTCTCGCCCCCCTCGTTTCCTCCGAGTCGGACGGAGGCAAAAGCCAGCCAGGATCTGACTCAATCCACCACCACCTGAGCCTGATGGCGATAGCCAACGTCTCCAACCCGCCCTGTAAGCCCAAACTCCCGATTGGTATCTTACTCACGTCTTGCCTCCTGCCTTGTGGCACGTCGGGTAACATACCCACCCCAGCCCGCCGCCCTTTTTCCACGATCCGACAGGTGTGGTGTCACAGGAATGGGATCAGCTGATCGCACCGTTCCATCCCGTCCCGTGCCATCCCTCAGTGCCGGCCGACTTATCTCGAGGGACTTGTCACCATCTATCTGTGTGCGGTGGGCATTGTGGTGGTGTGGTGGTGTGGTTGATGTGATGGGGTAAGCGGCTGGTGGTGACACTCGCGCCGGCCAGCCACGTAAGGCCGAGATGGCGGGTTGCTTTAGAGGGGGCTCGGCTTTGAAGTCTGAATGGCCAGGTTGGTCCCGTACCCGGTCTGGTGTGGAGGATTGAAAGTACCCAGCGTTGATTAAATGGCGCGTGGGATGGGAGGCATCGCGATATGTGTCAATGTCGGCGTAACGCAAGGAGAAGGTCAAAGCGGCAAAGACGCGAGAAGGGCAGGTTTCACACCATCAATCATGTCACGTCAAGCACAGATAGAGCACAACTAAAGCGAGGAGAAGATATCTCGATTTTCCCAGCGCGAGCCGCCGGTAGCAGTATACAGACCCCATCAACCGCCCGCCCTCGGGATGCATGCAGTAAAACTCCCCGTAAAAACGCAAAAGACAAAATGACCACACCACCGGCGTGCCCAGCCCGCGAATGCAATCTCAATGAATGCCGCCAAAAGAGACGGCCCCCCAAGAACAAGTAGATGCCCGGAGCCCCAGAGAAAACAAAACAGGACATGACAAAACGCCTGGCCCCCACCGGAAATGGCGCAAGGATGCAAGAGCCGCCCCAACCCCTTTCAGTATCCACGAGAGAGAAATGTGTTCATCGAAGGTGAAGTTGACGTGCTGGCTAGCAGCGAGAAGAATAGAAGAAAAGAAAAGGTGCCCTGGCAGCGAGCCTGCCCTGCCCTGCCCCTGCCGAGATGCGCAGACAGAAACCCAAACCGACCGATCCTCTCCGGTGTACATGGACATGCCTAGGTCCCGCCGTCTAGGGAGATCGATACACACTCTGCGGTCCCCCACCATCCCAGTCCTTGTTTATGATGTCTTATCCGTCCCTATTTTGTTCCATGCAATGCAGGAGCCCCGCCGGAAGGGTCGCCGCCATGATCCCTCATCCGCCGCCGAGCCAGATGACCACCATCCCTCCTCCTTTTGAGAAGACAAAAAAAGTAAAACCCCTCGGTGACATGAAGAGGAAAGAAAAACTGAAGAGAAGGAAAATGGGAATCACCAAACTAACAGCCCGCCAGATTTTTTCTTGCTTCTTCCCTGTCTATAAGCCCTTTCGCGCCAGTTCGTAAATGTAAGCCTCGCAATGCGGGTATCATGGTGGTATCAGAGGCCGTCCGTTTGGGTCGCCAGGACGTGTCGACGGCGCATGCAAATGCTCTCGAATCCCCTCGGTAATGCCTCCTGTTTCACCCAAAAACGCCTCCGGTGATGAATGACAAATGAAAAAATGGTGTCCGGGTCTCGCCTCGGTGGTGCCTCCCCTCCCCTCTTTTATCCATTCCCTTGCCAACGGGGAGGATGCGAGGTGGACTTGAGCCGGAGAAATGTGATAAGAAGCTGCAAAATATGGTGTTGGTACATGCCCGCAGAGTCCTCCACTTCGCAGCCAAAGTATTGCTACAAATAATTTTGAGGCGGGATAATCATGTTGTTCGGCCGCTGTCCATGCTGGACTTGGGGCTCGGGCTCGTGTTGGCAAAGACATTCCTGCCAATGTGCTTGAGTTTGTTGCCGTTCTTGAGCGGCGCGTCTTCTTGGTACGAGACCATGATTTCGGTGACCGGGCCCTTCTTGATGTTGCAAAAGAGGGTCGAAAATAGGAAACGCTCCCCTCTGTGGTTGTACAGCGGGATCGTGCGGTAGCCTTGCTTGAGGTCGCAGAGCTTGACAGTGTAGGTGGCGAAGGGCGCCTTGTCGTTGTACCCGCCCTTGTCAGCAAGCTTGACGCTAAATCGCACAAAGATCAAGTCGGGATATTTTGTGGTGACGTCGAAGGCACAGGTCTGGTTGAACTCGGGGTTGAAGCCATTGTCGCGCACGATTTTGGTGCGCTGCTTGAGCTGCATTTGTTGAGCTGCGGCATACGCAGCCGCGTCCGCCTTGTTCCGCTTGTCGTCGGCCATCAACACCTCGACGTCGATGTAGGGGTCCAGGGTGCGCTTCTCGCCCAGGTTCGAGGGCCGCATCAGCTGCTGTGCAGAGACGACCTCGATCTCAAAGGCGATCTTCTTCCGTGGGCGCCTACCGATACACTCGTCGGGGGACAGGTTGGGCCTGACTTGGATCTGGCGCCCCTCAAGGGGCTTGAGGACGTAGCCCGACTGGGCTGTGCCGCCGTCAAACATGGCCTGGTTCAGCTGCATGCCCGTGTCGAAAGTCTGCCAGTTGAGGGCCGCCATCTGCACTCCGCGCTTCCAGTAGATGAGCGGGTCAAAATTGCTCGACGAGATGCGCCCGCCGTTGGGATAGACGCGCATCAGATGGCGCATGTTATGGCGGTACAGAGCCCTCTTCCCCTCGCTCGGCTGGTTTTTCTCGGCAAACGTCTTCTCCTTGAACGAGAAGATGTGGTTGAACTTCTTAGCGTCGGGGCTGTCGAAACCGTCAAAATGGATGCCCATGCAGTACACGCCCAACTCCCCCAAGATGGGATGGATCTTGCTGTTGGCCTTTTTAGCGGCCCCCACTTCGCCTTCGCTATCACACTCGCTGGGGCTGCTACTGACGGGTTCGTGGACCCTGCCCTCGGTGATGGTGTTGATCTGCCGGTTGGACCTTGAAGCCGGGGACGGGCTCAGAAGGGGACTCGACGGAGCCGGCACAGGGACGTTATCCATCGCCAGCGCTCGTTGATACGGCGAAGGCATGCTGTTGCCACGCCGCCGCCCGGTGGGCCGATCGATGTTTCTGACAGACTCGTCCGACTTCTTGACTTTGATCAGGATGCGGTCCATCAGATCCGACGGTGACGGCAGGCGGTCGGAGGACGGATCTAAGGGCGCCCGCACCAGCTTGTCGCCGAAGATGTCGATCATGATCTTGGCCATGTTGATTTGCGTGTTCGGGCTGCAGCGCACCTCGAGCGAGATCCACAGAGGGAAGTGTGACTTGGCGAAAGCGTATTTGTTAATGGTCTTGATAACCTCGAGAAACGAGATGCTGGTCGTCATGGTGTGACCGTGTGTCACGACTGGCTGGTTGCCTTCTCCGTCCCAGCAATCGACTTCGATGCAGCGACAGCCCCGCAGCAGAGCCGAGATGTAACCTTCGTGGCTCGAAATGCTCGCCACCTGGCGGCCGATCAAGTACGTGTTGTGCGAGCTCGAGATGTAGTACTCGTTCATCGGCCGGTCAAGCACGTATTCCTGGGGCTCCTTGGGGATGACCTCGTTCGAGGTGGACGTCAGAAAACCGGCAAATGACGTTTCTGACATGGTCAGCCGCTCCTCGCAGGCGACTCCTTGCTTGTCGGTGTCCCTCGGCCTCCCCTTGCGGGCGAACCGCGCAAAGACAAGCTCCCAGGAGGGCAAATCGTCGTCGACAGTCTCCCGCTGCACCAGACGCAGGAATTGGAGGAACTCTTCCTTCGTCATCCCAGATGCGGCGTCTTTCGCGTGGGCATGGTAAATATTTCGGACGTCTCCGCGAGTCTTCATGAGACGCACGAATTCGATGAACTCGTCAAAGTTGAGTCGAGAGGTCTGCTTCGGGCTGGACGGCAAACCGTCCGAGTTGGCCCGTCGACCTTTGGCCATGTCGAACTTTCTGCGCAACTCGTCGACGGAGACGTGGATGTGCAGGCTGCGGCACACACGCTCCACGCCGGCAAAGTCAATGTGCTCATCCTCGGCGGAGTGCATCTTCCCGAGCTGCCTCTCCATCTCCATCCCCCAGTACGCGCGGACAGCCTTGTCGTTGAAGGACATCAGGCTTGTCGCGAAATCCTGGCGGTGCTTAGAGATGGTCTCGAGGGCTTCGATCCATTGCTGGAACGACTCGTCGCTGTCGGCAATGAGATGCAACAGCTTAGTGTTGGTCTTGTTGGGGAGCGTGTAGATGAGCGAGAAGAAGCGAGGCTCCACCGATTCGGGAAGCGCCGAGTCCAGCCGATACTGCCGGATGTCCTCGGCCGTGCGAATCTCTCTAATGTCGTCGATGTAGAGGTACTTGTTCCTGTCCCACCAGATCTTAGCGGTATCGGGATCGAGGTACAAGGTGATCCGTTTGGTGCTCTTCTTCTTGGAGACCTTGGTCAGGGTCATGCCCTGGCGAAGGGAGAGCGGGATCAACCCGAAACCATCGGACGACGAGGTCGATGAACGGATCGAGCCCGTCTCCTGGAGCGCCACATCATCGCCGGGACGGTCTTCGACTACAATGGCAGCCTCGTTGTCCGACTCGCTATCAAAGGGGCTGATGTTCTCAAAGGGCGTGATCGGGTTGCTCATGCTGCCTCTCCGGCGTATTACACCAGGCCCAACACTCCCGTCGCGGCTCCTCGGATGGGTGGAGGAGGGCCGCCTGTTCATCAAGCCGGCGGCCTTGCGAACCGTCATGGAGGCGCGGCGGACAATACTCAACTTCACCTCGCCCATGGCTGTCGCACCAGCCGTCTTGAAGGTGGGTTGGCTGAGCGAGGCAGTGCTAGTCCTCCTGGACATCTGAGTGATGGTGTGTTCGGGCCGGTGCTTGGGAATGATGGACTCGGGGAGTTGAAAAGGCACGACCAGCTGGTCGAGATCCTCCAGCCCCTTTTCTTGGCAAGCCACCAGTGTCTCGGGGGACGCCTGAAGAGAACTGCCGGTGGTCATACCCGTCCCGACGGTCTCAGCGGGCGAGCCACGTTGCGAGGCGGGCGATACGGACGAGTTGCTGAGGGCTGAAGGCGGTATCAAGACCAGCTGGGTCTGCACCATATCTGTCTTGACCTGGCTGGGGCGGGCCCGCCGGGTCTGGAGTGGTTCGGACGCCATGACCGGGACGCCAGGCGGTGGTAATGAGGGATTGAGATCGATGGAAACTGTCATGGTGTCGGTAGAAAGTGAAGAAAGAAGGGCCCCCCGGATAACGTGAGGGCCGTATCGGTGGATCAGGTCCGGTGCTCGAGTGGGCCTGAAGCGTGTAGGTGTGGAGCACCACGGCTGCTCTGGGAAGAGAGAAATGCTGAGAATTATATGGGACGAAACGCCTTCCGCCGCATTTTCCCAAGTGGTGTCTAAGAAACCCGGCCTTCCTTTCTGGCGATCAAAAATGCGGGGAAAGTTATAGACGAGCCTATGAGTCCGGCAGAGGCGGGTCCTTGGGGGTAGATGTGTCGAAGGGAGGAGAGTGGCCGCCGGGGCTGTAGACGCAAGTCGATGGATGACCAGCAGGCCGAGTCGACGCGAGATCAGCAAGCCGCAGGGCGCAACCGAGCCAGTCGGCCTGTCGTCGTGCAGGTGTATCTGTGGGTACAGGTACGAAGGACGACCCAGGTACCGACATGTACGATTTTGCTGCGTCGATTCTTGGGGAGGATGGGTCGGGAGTGGCCCGTGTGGTGACAGCCCGGGTCGCTCACGGCAGAAGATGAGGTGGCAGGCCGTATGCAAGTGGCTGTTTAGGGCACTGGCATTCCCAGGATGCCGGTTCTGGGGGTGGCAGGTAGCTCGGAGGTCCACAAAAACCAGGCCCAGAGCAACCAGCCAGAAAAGAGGGCTCGAGCTGCCTGTCGACCTGTCCAAACAATAAATCCACAGTGCGTGCCGACGGGTGAAGCGAAGTCAGGCGCCGTGGTCCGTGGTTCCAAGCGCAGCCAGTGCAGTCCAAGTCCAAGTCCAAGTCCGAGTCCCAATCCCAGTCCCAGTTCCAATTCCAGTCCAGTCCCGGTTCAGATCAGATCGAACAGCAAAAAAGGCAACCTCCCGTGTCCCTCCTTGCCGCGAGCTTCTTGGCGGTTTGGGGACGAAGGCGGCCGGCGTCTCGCTGCAAGCCGTCCGTCCGTCCGTCTCCGGGTTTTTCGGGCGCCTCGAGTTGCAGCTGGCCCGGGTAGCTGCTTTGCTTGGCAGAGACAGCCGAACAATGATTTGTACTTTCGTACCGCGGGATGTCTGTACTTTTTTTTTTTTTTTTTGCAGGGAGGGCCTGCAAAAAGTGCCCGCCCACGAATGCGGCTGTCGAATTGATGAAAAATGGAGGGAAAAGGGATAAAAATGGGATTGCGTAGCTGGTGCGAATCTAGCAAGATGCGCGTTGCTTTTCGGTAGTGTGCGCGCGTGTGTGAGTTGCGTGTCTCGACAGTGTTGTCGAGAGGAATGCTGCTGCTGCCGGTTGATGATGAATGACTCGGCCGCGTTGTGACGGACCTGCAGGGTTGGCGACGGATATGACGGCTGGGGTCAGTGAATGGATGGCCAATGCGGCAATGCTGTTGCTGTTGCTGCTGCTGCTGCTGCTGCTGCTGCTGCTGCTGCTGCTGCTGCTGCTGCTGCTGCTGCTGCTTCTATTTCCCCTGGTCTTTCTTTTCTTTTTTCCCTCTCTCGCTCTCCCTGGCGAAAAGTCGTTATGTGTATGACTGTGCGTGGGTGTGGGTGTGTGCTGCACTTGTAATAATAACGTGCGTGGTACGAGAGTACAGACAGATGCACAGTCGTTGGTCCGAAAGAGGGAAGCTCGATTCAAGGGTGATGCGTGCGTCTGCTTATAAACTTTATTTCAGGGCTGTGGTGGAGGGCAGATGGTCCTTTTGTCTCGCCGCGTCCCAGAATGCAATACCCGGAAATATTTAATGTGGACGACGACGGTGTGGGCGGTGCGGGAGTCATGGCCAGGACAAGGGCGGTTGGGGCGCTTGGTGCAAGGTCGATCATCGACAGGAGAAACAACGGTCAGGGACAAGGTGAAAATTGTGTCATCCGTACTTATTATTATAGGTATTATACGTACAGCCAGCACTGCCGTCACCACAACCAACGGGCCAAAGCGTGGTGGATGTTCTTGGCAGGAGGCAAACGGCAAACGGCAAACGGCAGACCTGACCCAAGGAAGATGGGAACTTGGGCAGGGCAGGGCAGGGCAGGGCAGGGCACTTCGGGGCGCTGTCCTGGCAAGCCTAGCATGGAAGCCCGAGCCTGGCTCAGCTGGACTTCGTGCCCCCCAACCAACTCCCATCCCTTTTCTGGGAAAACTGCGAGTGCCACTCATGCCACTCAGTGCTCAGCACAGCACCCGTCCGTGTCCGGGCGGAGCCCCTCGGGCAAGCGGGCATACAGAAAGTGGGCAGCAGCTTGGCCCTAGGTAGGTACATCCATACCTACACCGCACTTCCAACTTGACCTCCATGCTGTCGGGTCGGGTGCAAGTGGGATGGAAGTGCCCAGTGGGTGAAATACAAGTATACCCCCCGTGACGTGCCGTAACGGTTTGTTTCACCTTGGGCACATTTGGGCAGGACTGCCCAGCAGGACCGCCCAGCAGTTAGCCTGGCAGCTCGGCACCCGAGGTACCGGATACTCCAATTCTGTTCCCGGTTCAAAGACCACATGGGACCTGCTGGCCGCTGATCTGAAGGGGGCGGTTCTTTGAAGCGCGGCGTCGATTGGAACGGACAGCTACGGGGCCGCCAGGGAAATTCAACCCAGGCGCAAATTTTCAATGGGCACCAATCGGCGGAGCTGTGGTACGGGAGCACCTTGACAGCTGCCAGTGGTCCCTCGGCGTCTCCCAGCTCGCTTCTGTGGAGTGAGGTCAGACCGCCCGAATCAGGTAAGCCCATCGAACTTTTGAAGTTACCTTGTACAAGATACATCGTTACACGTATTTTCGCTTTCTCAAGCCCCGGTCCTTGTCAATACGATTCTATTCTTGCAGCCAGCTTGCGCAGCTCCATATCACTCCCCACGAACCGTCCCCACAGCTTATCCTCATTCATTCGCTATCATTCTTTCTCGCCAACGGCCGATGGGGGGGAGGGAAGAATGGGGAACGGGATGAGATCATGGGAGACAGGAAGATTCTGTGGGTCGAAACTTTGAAGTTGTCCCCTCTGTGACGGGAATTCCGCATCGAGCCTGCCTGATCCGGACATATCGGAATGCCAGCGTTCCAGCAAGGACGACCAAACAGCGGGGGTCCCGCTGTCACGTACCTTCCAGCAATCCCTTTTTTCACCTCTCGGGCTTTTTTAATTTACCCCCATGGATGGTGCTAGAAGACGGAATTCTGACAGGCTGGCACTTTTGCTAGGGTAGGTATTCATTCGCCCGCAAAATCCTTTGTTGGCCGACGACAGTTCAAAGAACCCCGCTCCACCACAAGCGACAAGCGGACAGCTCTGACGCCAGTCGACGAGGGCGCCGTCCGCGGGGGCAGGACGGCATCAAAGAAATTCAAGCCACCACCGTGGATGATCACATAATTTACCGCAATTTCATCCGTAGTGCTCTGATCCCGGCTCTTCGCCCACTCACCGCAGGCATCCGAGGCCGTTTACCTCATGCCGTCATGAGCTTGCTGGTGGGCAACCGGAGGGACACGGGAAGCGGATCCAAGCTGTTGGGTGGTTTGTTCGATGTCCCTCCCCACACACCCTGGATACTGCCCACATGGCCCGGGTTTGTTTCTGCCCCTCGTTTCTCCATCCCGCGGCGAAGTGCATACCAAGTAACTACATACATACACACGAAAGGAGGCACCCAGCCGCTTGTGCCGGGCAGCCGAATGGTGGCAGAGGCGGGAACGCAACATGCTTGGTATGTAGAGTTACGTGTGGCCGTTGAAGTCAGGCTAATTAGATTGCGTTTATTCGATTTCTCGATGGCGTTTCCCCGATTTCATTTCCTCGGTTTGCATATCAGATTCTCCTTTTGCCAGACTGTGGCCTCGCAGATTACAGATCACATACGGACTACAAACCGAGATACACAATACCCGTCGTTGCATCAATCCGCATCGGGACGTGATCCTTGGCCAGCGGGATCACTCCAAGAACCCGGCAACACGGCTCGCTAGCACACCGACAGGTCGCAAAATAGGTACTGCGTAAACACGTCCACATACGAAGTCGGTATGTCAACGTTACATGGTACATATTTCCTTGCTGGTACAGCACTTTTGACGTGTCTGCTAATCCTTGGTAGGCATTCCAACTATTCCCAAATTGCAACGGCAGGCAGTCAGATTTTTGATTTTCAGCAACAAAGAACATCGGTTCACCTTGGACACCAGCCATTGTATCCATGCAACACATCACATTCACCGACATTTCCGGGTCAGCCACAAAACGCAAAGCTGGGCCCGCGGATCTGGTCAAAAATTGCAGCCAGGCACGCCGCACAAACGAGGGTTGCGCAGAGCCTCCGGTTTCAGCGCTTCGTTGCCTGCCAAGGAAACCAACCGCCCTTGCCAGCGCAACGCGACGCACACAATCGGCATGATGCACGGCATCGCATCGCATCAAAATCGACCCCCCCCATCTCTCATGGAGAGCGTTTTCCCCCCTCTCGACTCCCAAGCCGGAACATCGGGTACAAACGGTGATCTGTTTCCGACACCCCGGCTGCTGGCATGTGTCAGGCTCGACCGAGGCGAAGATCGTGTTTTCCCAACCCCTAACAACGCAACGCCTGACTATCATCGCTTTCCATTCGTCTGATCACAAACGGCGTCGCCAGGAGGGGAGTGTCCTTTCTTCCAAGTCGCAAGCGGCGGGAGCAAGCCGTGGCACCGTAGGAATGTGGGCACCTTCTATATACAGATCACGTCGTGATTGGACGCCTGGGGGTCTTGGGCAGTTTGACGGGGCAAGGGTCGCCTCGGACTGCATCATCACGAGGACAGAATTTCGAGCCCTCGGCGCCAGTTATCTCAAGGCGATAGCGAAAGCCCCTGCTGCCGCCGAGGAGCTGAGGGTTTACATCTCAACGTTATCCCGAACCCCCACCAATGATGGCGACCTGCCAGGCGAGTGACGCCGTCTCGGCAGAGCTCTTTCCAGCAAACCGAATGCCGTGTTTTCCAGCAGAGCGGATTCAATGTGTGATTGGTATCGACCCGCAACTCGGTCACCACAACCCGCTGCCGTTCCATTGCCCCTCTCTCTGAGAGGGACCCAGTGGGCGACACAGACGATCCCAACAACCCTCTCATGCCTCTCTTGCGAGTGCGACGCGCCGATGTTGGATGCTGGCAAATGGCGCAACGGCCTTGGTGACCGCCGGAAGCCAGCACGGAGCCGGGGCGCCTCCACGTGCTCGTTCCCGTTTCGTTGCCAGCCGGGCGCTAAGTATGTATGTACCACGACCACGGTGATGCTCAGGCTCTGAAACGGCGGCCACGCAGATCCTTGGTCAGGAGGGAGGCGAGGAATGACAGATTGGCATCCTCAAAGATCCTGATCCGCTTTCACCATCAGACCTAGGGATGCCGAACACCACCAGCCCATCTGCTCCCTCCTGTCATGGCTGTGTAACTATGTAGTCAGCCCCGGCTTTGAGTGGCCGTCAAACCCGGAGACCCACCACGGATCGGCGATGATTGCGCTGTTAGGCGCCGTTGCCCGGCCCTGGGCTGTTTCAAGTCTGTGGTCCCTAGGATCCCCAGGCTTGGATATGACGTCCCTTGGGAACAGGGCTTCATGCCATGAACCCTTTGTCCCCATCCCGTCACCCGCACGACCAGGCCAGCAAATTCTTTGGGTATTGGCCCAAAAGAGACCAGATTTATCCGTCCATCGGGCAATCCGGGCGAAAAGCCCAAGGGGCTCCGCTCCTCGCCGCCGCCCGCCCGCCGCCGCTGGATGACGGCAATTGGGTAAGAGAGAGCATCATCCCCTCATCTCTCTCTCCCCTCTGGACGGCTTCGGCACCGAGTCTCCTCCTGACTCCTCTCCTCCGCCATCGAAAGCTCCTCCCCATGCATGCGTACATTGCACATGGCTTGGCGGCTTAGTGCGGGAACTCGTTCATCCCACGGCAGGACCCCAAACGTAGTGGCATCGCGAGGAGTTCGACCCGTTCTGCGACCCGACGCGGAACCACAGTCTGCTTTCAGCTAGCCCGGGCCTCTGGGACCGATCTTCGCACTTTTTCTTCTTACTTTGTCACTGTTGAATCCCCGCGTCGCGCGGGGTGTCTGGTAGGTTCGTCCTGCTGCCGCAGCGGCGCCGGGGATGAGCGGGATGGTGCCGGGCCGCAACCCAGACTCCCACCCTCTAGCCAAAAAAAGCCGGACCCCCAAGAAGAACAAAGAACGAGTAAAAGAAACCGGGCAAAATACACCAAGTAAAAGATACCCCCCCAAAAAAACTCAAATTCAAACGAGAAGGTCTCGAGTAAAAGGAAAGGGGATTTAGAGCAATACTCTCTGGTTTCGTTTCGTATTTTGTTTCTACAGTCGAGGTTTGGTCGACATCTGACCCCCTACATCGTCCCCTACCGACACTTAGAATTCGGCTCTTTTTGCCCATAGAGTAACTACAAAGGGGTACTTACATACTGGCCACAATCGTCGCCACACGGCAACCTTCACGGGAGGGGCCGTTGCGTGCGCGCGCCATCGCAACGTCTGCAGGTTGCAGGCGCATCTCCTTTTTACCCCTCTATCCAGCAGAGCCCGGGGTAAGTTGAGAAGCGAAGCTGGATCGAAATTGATCTCTTGCAATCTCGCGGAACCTCCCCTAGGTTCCGCCCGCGCCCGCCACGCATGAAATATGCAAAGCAACTCAACATCATAGGAGACCAGTTGCCCGGCCATGATGGAACTCAATGGTTTCCTGTTAATCCATCCCCCCTCCTCTTCTCCCCGCGGCAGTTGCAATGGTTCAACCGCGGACCGATGCCGGTGCCGGCCGGTGCCGCGCATGGGCTGATATCAGCTCGCAGGACGGGTTCAACGAGACGCCGATCGGCCTCCAGCACAACATGTCGAGATTTCAGACCAGGACGACGACGGTGGCCCCGTTACATCCGCGCTCCCCCCCCCCCCCTCCCCCCTCACCCCGCCCTCCGGCGTGATCATTCGCGACTGTTTGTGGGCTTCAAACGCCCCACGATATCTCGGCTATCATGACGTTATCGAGTTGCAGGAAGGGGCTTTTGAACCGTCGACCCTCGACTGCTACCTAGCAGCAGGACTGCACCAGGCCGAAGAGGGATTTCCGGCACGTTGAGGAAGCATCGCGAGGGGTCGCATCGGCACCCTTCAATTGGGCCCGTCCCCCGCAGCCAGACAGACATGGGCTGCAGAGAGCTCAATTCGGCAAAGGGAGGTCGGTCACGAGCTGCCTCCTTCGCCCTGTGTCTTGAGCCCTAAATTTTGTCTACGTGGCATAGTTACTGCGAGTATGACCCCATCGGGCGAGACGATCTCGATTACGCACCGCCCTCGTGGACGCGACGAAGTGTGTCGCGCATGCTGCAGAATGCAACAGCTCGTATCGGCAAGGAGATGCCGCTTTGGTCAGGGGTTTTGGTTTAGAGAGACCCTCGAAAGGGACGCGAAGGGCGAGTTCCTCGTCCTCGTCCTTGCCCTTCGAGCCCTTGGCTGGGAGTTATCGCGTGGGCAACCAAAACATGGCCGATGGAACCCCCGCAGCATAACGGAACAACCATGTCTTTAAACCCCCAATCCCAACCCCCCGCGAACCCCCTCTGGCTTGCTGCACATCATTTCCGTTGCAGCGAGCATGGGTGGGTGAGGATCATCCGCCCGGGACGAGGGAAGGAGGGGAGGGGGGCGGAGAGAGATCCGTTTCACCAACAAATCGAAACCATCATCTCCCCCAGAGAAATACAGAGGACAATCCAAATCTCCAAATTCAATGCCGAAAGACAGGATTGCCCATCAGGAGACAGGGCGGTTTCCCCATCTGTCAATGGCTGTCAACCAACCACAGGGAAAGCCCCTGATATCCCCAGGCACAACTGTCAGCTGTATCCAGGAAAATCGAGGCAGCATGTTTCAGAGGACATTGGATGTTCTCTGGGAGGGCTGTTGATTGGGGCCATTGCTCCAACAAGTTAGCGGTCAAATGCGCCGATGGGGATTCGTACAGGCCAGCGTGTTCTGGATGAACGGTGAACTGGCCAATAACGGACACAGGGACCAACCAGCAGCGAATGCAGTCACCTCGGAGCCGAGAAGCCCCCCAAGAGTAAAAACGAAAAAAAAAAAAAAAAAACTAGCAAAAGGGGCGATTTTCTAGAATCCTTCCATCCTGGCATCCTGGCAGGGCTCCGCCTCCGCAAAAGACATCCCTGCACCTCACCCAAAAACCCGCCAGTTCGGCTGTGTCGGAAGAAAGCCAAGACGCTCTGTTTCGCTGTTGCAGAGTGTGTGGGGCCGGTAAGATGACGTCGGCGCACGTGGGAAAGCTGGCTTGCCTCTTCCTCCTAGCACCAGCCACGGTTTTGACCTCAGGCATCCACGAAGAGCAGTAGACCAGTAGTGAGAGCAGAAGAGCAGAAGAGCAGGCATGGGAAACAGCGGAGCACAGTGGGCTTCGGGTCTGCACTGTCGAGTTACTGTGTAACGCTTTTGGGTTCCTTCCTTTCCTGCACAGACTGCGCCTTGGGATTGGAAGAAGGAACGTCTCAGCGCAGAACCACCAAACCTTTCCCGGCTTCCCTTGCTGAGCTCGCTTCAATCCCTCGCTTCAATTCCTCGCTTCAATCCCTCGGTTTAATTCCTCGCTATTTCAAAACAACCTGGCTGACCTTCCGTGTCTTCCTACATACAGATTACATACTTACCCAACCGTGCCCGTGCTGACCCCTCCCCGGGTAATAAGACGACCCATCAAATTGGCCCAAATCGGCCAAAACCAATGCGGCCTTTTGTCTTTTCAGTTTATGCACAAAGGTCATGTGCCTGCTCCGGTGATTTGACGATGGGACGAAAATAAGCACCCTCTCGGACACACGCACAGCAACTCCAACTTTGGCTGCAGTCATGTTGCCTTTGCAACTCAATCTCTGACCCCGCCGCAGCCTTGTGTTACACGGACCTCACCTACCCCACACCTTGGGCCGCCTTCTCCTCACCTTTTCGACGACGGGAACTCTTGGTGTGACCAAACACGCGGAGGTGCTGGAAATGCACCACCTTAATTTGGCTCTGGGTGCGCAACCCGATCTTCTCTTTCTCGGGCCCTCCAGGACCCGGAGACCGATCGAGGAAATGCCGAGAGCATGAGGGCTGGTGATGCCGAGCTCAATTTCCACCTACCAAGTCCCGTACATACCTAA
Source organism: Chaetomium cochliodes (assembly GCA_023383405.1). Taxonomy (NCBI): domain Eukaryota; kingdom Fungi; phylum Ascomycota; class Sordariomycetes; order Sordariales; family Chaetomiaceae; genus Chaetomium; species Chaetomium cochliodes. Next base: position 2,496,064 of record JAKWJL010000002.1, on the reverse strand, counting down.
GGTACTTGCCCTATCGTGCCCTACCTGCTTACCGACACCACGGAGGTACTAAGGTATGAAGCTACGTATCTAACTACCTAAATGTCAGGTAGTTCAGGGCTTCAAACGACAATTTCCCGTTTTGAAGCCGAGACGGAAGCCAAGGTCGAGCGAGTCACATAACTACATACATAGGTCCCTACACACGGTCCGTCATCTGCACACACAATGCTCCATCGAGTTAACCCGTTCGCGAGGACGTAAAAGAAACCAATCCCCCACCGCCTCGCCCCTCCACGAAAAGACAAGATCTCAAATTAAACACTCGCCGGCTTCGCTTATAACCCAGCCAGCCAGCGGGCCGAAGAATTCAACCCCAAGGACGCGGTCTTCCCCACCTCCCATGCAAGGCCGTGCATATGTCGTGGGCGTGCTCGGGTCAGCGAGCGACAGCTCACCTTCTTTCCAGCCCTAGGCCGGGCCGACCGGGCTTGCAAACCTTCTTCGGACAACCGAGGGGGGCTCGTCACCTCGAACGTCCATGTACCCCTTCCCCTTCCTGCGCCAGCCCCAAAGCGGCAACGACTCCAAGCATTGACGACTCATTGGGGTCGCCTACCTCAACCCGCTGACCCTCCGATCGCCCATGCGGACGTGGCTTGCCGGCTGACTGCGTCGACCTTTTACAAACCAGACCTACCTTTGTACATACATATGTACCGAAGAGTGACGCTACCTCTCTGCGGACCTATAATACCTGGGTAGGTAACGACCTAGGCATGCATGCATGCTCACCACCTACAGACACCCCTCCTGGCGGGACCTACATCTTGGCAAGCCTCATTTTTTTCTTTTGGGGATGCATGTTTTGGTGCCTTTGATATGTACTGGTCTTTTGGAAACAATCTCGAGGTTGATTCCTGCTGCGGTCTGACCCTTTTGGGGGCTATTCCTCGTGAGTGTTGAGTGGCTCCTAAGCGCCCTTGTACACAGTAAGCATGTTGGTGGCGCTCCCATCCCAAGTTCGTACTCCCAAGTGAAACAACCACATCTCGGCCTCATTTCCCTTGGACGGCGATGGCGATCAGGGGAGAGAAGCGCCATCAATTGCTCAATCTACGGCTTTGACTGTGAACCAGTCCCGTTCACCGCAACTCCATTTCAGCTGAGTTCTTTCCCCTTCACCGAAAGCCAACGCCCAATAACCGCCACATAGACCTCGTCTAGACCTTGTCTCTGTGTAACCCGAGCACACAACGCACAGATTACCGGCTGCATCTGCATGGCTGGCTGGCTGGGTTCCATTGCAAATCTTCACCTCGGACTTTCGCAGCCCCATCAAAAAAATCAGCAAATTCTCACCTACGCCGCCAGGACAGGACATTGTCGAACCGAGCCATTCCGGCGGCAATAAACGGGAGGAAGCCTCCGTGATGACGAGGGAAGGAGAAAAGGAAGATAAGAAAATAAGGCGGGAAGAGATCACATGAGGCAGGGTTGATGAGGTGCTCTCATGCCCTCCGCCCATCACCCGTCCCTCCCGACCGTGTTCCATCCCCTCCCCCCTTTTACAGGTTTACTCGGTTCCTTCCAACCCGGACCTTTGGGAAACCCAACCAAGAGGTAATCCATACCAATCATTCCACGCCCACGGCACAGCTCGTCGATCTTGGGAGGGGAGAGAGGGAGGCAGGGCTTCTTTTCGTTCTTTACCCGCTTCCATGGCTGAAGCCTGACTGCGCCGCGCCGCCAACCGGACGAGGTCGGCGGCTGGTATGTACATACACTTTGGCATGTTGGTTGGGATGCCCCGTGTCAGCCTGCAGTCTCATCTGCCAGTCATTCAGTCGGTCGGCCGGTCAGTCAGTCAGTCAGTCAGTCAGTCAGTCAGTCAGTCAGTCGGTGAGCCCGCTCGGTCGGTCGGCCCTTTCAGCCACGCATATCGCAAGAGGAGCAGTTGTATGCTTTTCCAATGCCACCCTACTTGCTGCTTCTGCCTCTGCTTCTGCTTCTGCTGCTTATGGGGCCGGGTTGCCTCTATCGGCGATGGCTGGAGGCAGCCAGATGCAGAGCCGGCCTGGGTGGCTGGCTGGCTGACTCGTTAGTTGGTTGGTTGGTGGGTTGGTTGGCTGGTTCGTACGCTGTCAGTAGAGGATGGTACGGGTACCTCACCCTTCTGGGCAACCAAGATTGGGCCGAATGAAAACGGATGGCGCATGCCCCTTTCTGGCCGACCGCCCGCATTGTCAGCTTCCCAAACCTGACCTAGCCTGACCTGACACAACTCAACCCACACAGCCAGCGTATGTATGTGCGTTGTGTTGAGAGATAGCTGGCGAGTGTGATAGATACGATGATGCGACTCTGCTCTGCGACGGCAACCGCGATAACACAACGCGCACGCATGGACGCACGCACGCGCGCACATGAGCAGGTAGGTTGCGCACAGAGAGGGAAGTGGAAAATCGGAAGATGGAAATTCGCGTCCGTCCGTCTGTCTGTCTGTTTGTCCGTCTGTCTGTCTGTTTGTCCGTCTGTCTGTCTGTTTGTCCGTCTGTCTGCCTGGATGGATGCGCGTTGGTTCGCAGCCGGCTTCTTCGGCTGCCTTGTCGTCGGATAGATTCCCCTTTGTACGACGACACAATACATGCCTCTACCACATGCCACTCATCAAGTTTGACATCAAACAGAAACAGAAACAGAAACCTCGAATCTCTGCATGCCCCTGGCCCTGGCCCTGTCCTCCCATCGCCCAACCCCCCCTGCTCCCCTGGCTCCCACCCTCGGCTACTTCCGAGACGGCCCTGGTGTGCCTTTTTATTTTTTATTTTTTGTACACCCACCCTTTTCTTCTCTCTCCCATCCACACCCACACCCCTCTCGTGGCTTATTTATGGCTTGTTTACCCCAGACCATAAGACAGCCCTCCCCTGATTCCATTCGCTACCAGCTAGTGTTGCAGGCTGGGTCGCGGCACTGGGCTGGGCTGGGCTGGGCCGGGCTGGGGGCTGACTGGGGTGTCACAAGGGCCAGGCAGGGGGGGTCAGTTAGTTAAAGGATGGGGGTGGGGTGGGATAACGCCATCAAGCCCGTGGTGGTGCTAACTAGTGGAGTGTTAGTTAGTTAGGGCTGATGATATCGGATTTCTGTTCGCCCTAACTTTGTAAGTTTGGAGTCACGCAACCTGGTCACTGGACGCGTCATCTGACGGATTGACGGATGAGGTTGGCGTGGTGTAGGTCGGTTCGGGAATAAGTACGTGTTGTATGTATGTATGTACCTTGACCAGAGGGGCGCGTTATACATACTTGTCTGTTATATACCGGCATGTGGATATCAGAATGGGAATTTGGGGAAAATGTGATGGTATGCAAAGACTCTGCAGATGGTGGGACCTTGGCGGTGTGGCCGTCAAGGTTGGTGGTGGGTATGTTACCGAAGTAGAGTGATATGTGGTGTGCATTTCATGATCGCTCGATCCTATCCCTGGTGACCTTGCCCTGGATTCTGTAGGGGTATGTCTCTGCATGGTCGTCTACTTTGGTATACACTACACACCGCCGTTCCGTGAAGATAAGAGAATCGTCAACAAAGCCGGCTAGGGCCGGCCAACCTGACTCGTTCCGCCGAGCTCGCCGAGAGCTTGGGTGACAGCAGTTTGATGAGAGGACGTGAAGGCGTCATGTACCACGGCATTGGCCAGCTCTTGCTTGCTTGCTCCGCTACTGCAACTGTCACGGCCGCCTGCCGGCTTCGATGTCGCCGACCTGCAGTTATCCGCCTTGGCCCTGTCGCTCAGTCGCACACATAACACCTTGTCTTTGAGAGGCGGGGAGGTGAGGATCGATGGGGATCAGCTAGTTGCTAACACATACACGGTTAGTATTGCTGCGCTTTTGGAGAGAGCATCAGATAAGCGAGGTAACAGGGGACAACCCCGACACAGTCGGTTGCCTCGGGGGTTTCTAACAGAGGAAGACCTATCATTGCCTGGGACAAGTGCAGATGTTATGCACTCCTCAGGTGTTTCGTGAGATTTGGTTGCCTCGTCTGGGCTTCCTGCCTCATCGACGAGCTAGTGCTGCATCGGCATCTCGTGTTGCCTTGATACTTCTTTTGGGGATGATCAGCCGGGTTCGATCTCTATGCCCTGGATGATCCCGACTTAGCATGGACACGTATGTGTGGTGGCGAAGTGGTGTGATAAGTCACGTTTCTCAACCACGGTGCTGACGTCCCAAACGCATGACAGAGAGCAATTCCTCCGAGACGTCCTTCATCAAGATGTGGATTGGTAGTTAGTTTCTAACCGAGCATCGCGTGTGACACCCCCCTTTCTAAAGACCACGACGTGCGGGATTTAGGAGGAAGGACAGCGTCAGTAACACTACACAGCTTCCAACATTAGAGATCGGTGTCATTGACGGGTCAATTACACGGCTTGCTTACACGGCATTGAGACATTTGACGCCCATAAAGTTGGCGTCTCACCGGCCAGCACGCAACAAATAAAACGCCCCTTGATATTAGGCATAGATGATGGTTCGATGTTTGACCTTTCATGGCGTAAACTCGGCCGGTCAGAGACCGGTGAGCAAGAGGAGTCCGCTTCAAGGTAAGGTTCTTCCGGTACATGCACATGCAGTGTCCAAACAATGGAAAAGTTGAGAAGCCAAAAGCAGGCTGAGACATCATCATACCGAGCTTGTCTGGCGCCACTCCCAGGCCTGTCGAGGGAGCACAATGGCAAGGCGTATGTACAAGGTCAGGGGCTCCGGGAGGCGACAGAGGAGGCGGGCGTGGTAAAATGCGTTTGTATCCCCACCTAGCCAATGCTGTACGCGCAAGTGAGACACGGCTCCTTTTTTCTGCGCCGTCTCACACGACATCAGCCAGGCTGAGCCGCTCCTGGATGGACTAACTAGCGTTGAGACATGGCGCAAGAGGAGCATGCTTTTGATCAGGCCCACTAGTATACATTCCATGACCTTCACCAACTTTTCGATGTCCGATCTATCACATATCCATGTGCTTCCGAATCCAGTGGTTTTGTCTCACGAGGCCCTCGGCCCCCCTTGCTTGTTCCAAATACGTCTAGCTCCTGGCTCACATGCCAGGCTATTCCATGTCTCAGTCCTCTCGTCTAATCTTTCGCCCTATTTCTGGTCGTAGGAGCCAACGTCGTCTCGTTGTTCCGTGGTCCCGGGTCGTACAAGCCTTGGCTCCGAACAGTTTGCCCAATCTGTTGAGTGTGGCTTGTTGATCGGCGAGGTCTGCGTTCAAGTGGTGTTTGTTGATCCAATAGTCAAGGACCAAAGTAAGCGGCGTCTCTTGAGTCCTTCGTTCTCGGTCTCGGTTCCAAGGCGAACAATGGCTCTAGCGTAGGCACCACAATTTGTATTTTGATAGACGAAAAGTGCGAGAAGCCAAGAACCTGTCAAAAAACACTCCCGAAGTTGCTCGACCCGGAGGCTCGGTATGCAAACGGATACTGTACAGGCAGCCGAAGCGGGAGAGCGGAAGCAGAACAACCAAGCAAAGCAAACAACCACCACCCCTTGCTCCACGCCCCTACCGTATATGTAACTTTCTCAGAGCCCAGACCAGACGCCACCACGCCTCACCGGTCTCCCCAAAACATCCCCCAGTCCTCCGAGACCACTAGTCCACCATGCCACGCTACGCCTCAATATGCCGTGCAGAATCCCATCACCCAACCACACCCAATCCAAACCCAGCAAACCAAGACAGACCTTACCTCTCCCCATCAGCCTGGCCCGATCCCCGAAAGTACCTGACAGAATCGGCGTTCCAGCCTCGGCTCTGTTTTCCTCCCTCGCCTTCCCCCTTGCTCAAGCCGGGTACATGACTCGACGTAGTGTACAGCTCGGTCCCGTCTCCCCTCTGAGCATTCGCCCCCCGGCCCCCTCTGCTCCCGACACGGAGGGACGAGGCACCAGCCATGCATGACTTGGCGCCGCCACAATTGCGGGTGATGGAAGCCGGTGAAGGGGGGGGAGGGGCGGCCGCAATCAAAAGCTGCAATCAATCACTCAGCTGCACCGTTGCCTATCAACTATATGGAAATAAGAAAACAGATGCACAAGCCTACAGAGGCGGCCAAAAGAAGGCAAACCTGCAGAGCATATGTGGATATACGAGGCCAAGGAATGAGACCGGCGAGAGACTGCGCTGGCAGACCGCATTTCCATTTCCCTTGCTCTGCATTCCGAACTGTGCCGTCTGCAGGCCACAGCCAGGGCGACCGCAAGACATACAGGTGCAACGTCGTATTGTTGATGCGGTCTTCTCTGTATTCGGGGATTGCTGCGTTGTCGAGTCGCGGCAACCGCGGTAGTAGAAAAACGAGGCCCGATATTGCCAATTCTCTCTGCAGGAGGTTGTTGTTGTAGTGCAGGCCACCCGAAGCAGCGTTGTGGTGGAAAATAGCATCTGAGGTTCGGGAATAGCTAACCGAGGCTTTGGATTCAGGGGTAAAGTAAACAAACCGCATTCGGCATGCTTGAATGACCGGCGACACCAAAAACTCCAAGCGAAACGGTACAATCCAACCACGATGATATCCACGCAATTGCTGTAAATATCCATTGCCGCTCAAACAACCATCCCAACCCAAACTCTCACACTCCCAATGGTTGCACATTCCCCCTAATCTCCCGAATCACCTCCCTCGTCCTGACATTATCCTCAAAACTCACCTTCACCAAATCCACCACCTCCTCCGCGGTAAAATACAGACTCAGCTCCCCCTCCACCCACAAAAACTGCACATCCTTCAAGTTGCTCTGCAGAACCTCACTCAGATACTTCAAGCGCAGCCAGTTGCCCGCGAACTGCGCCGTAACAGGCACCTCACCCTCCACCTTCACCGCCCCCTGCGCCTGCGCCTGGCCCGCCCCCTGCGCCAGCCTGCTCGGCAAAAACAAATCATCCAGCTCCTCGACGGACGCGATTAGGCCAGCGATGTTGTAGGCCTCGTCCTGGCCGATGGACGGCAGGTCCATGACGTCGGCGATCATCTTGGCGGCGACGGCGTCGACCAGGCTGCCGACCGCCTGCTGCCAGACGGAGCGCGCGAGGATGTCCTCCCAGGCGGTGGCGAGGGAGCGGACGCGGGAGGTGGCGGAGGAGATGGAGGATGTGGTGTCGGTTTGGTGGAGGAGGTTTTGTTCGCCTGGGGGAGGGCGGGAGGAGGTTAGTATGATGATTACGTAGATAGGGTGGGGGGGAGGAAGCGTACCGCCTAAGAGATCGCGCAGGACCGTTTTCTGGATGGATAATTCGTTGGTGTAGGCGCGATTGGCAAAGGATTGGAGGGATTTGATGTCGTTGTCTAGCCGCAGCATGTTTTGAGCTCGCGTGCTGATGTCGTTGCGTGTCTTCCAGGTCGTGGCAAATTCAGAGAGCTGCTCTGCCAAGTAGGCTGCGTCGTTGTAGAGATACCTAGGACCATTAGAGCGAGTTTCGTTTTTCGTTAGGGTCCGACTTACATGTTGCCACCAATCCCCGGTGAGTAGTAGTGAGGTGAGACGGCCCGAAATATGGCTAGGACGAGCGTGGGGAGACTGAACAGCCCTGCTGCTTGAGCCGCGACTGGGCTGCTCGCATGGCTGTCATGCGTCAAGGCGGCACCGTCCTCGACTATCGAAAATATCAAGTCTAGAACTGGCTGCGGCAGAGAAGAGATGCTGTAGGTCTCTTTCAGGACCAACTCTCTGGTTCGCGGTTCTGATCGCGGCGCTGTAGGGCTTTCTGCAGTTTTGGATTCATCGGCGCCGCCCTCATCACCCCATCCCCAGGCTTCTGACGGGTCCTCTTCCTCGTCCGTTTTTTTCTCGCTAGGCACCGCCGTAGCTTCTACGCTCGGTTCCTCTGCCGCAGTCTCCTCCTCTCCCCACCCCCACGCGTCAACACCGTCATCATCGCCATTCGCGGGCCCATCGGCTTTGCTATTTGCTGTCTCTTCTGGGGCCGCCTGTTCGCCATCATCCCAGGCGTCCCAACCGTGATCGTCGGCGGAAGCGGCGGCACCATTGGCGACGAGTTGTTGACCCTCTGACCTCGAAACCATCTGCTTCTCTACCTTTTCCACCCGTTTCGGGGTGCCGAGACCCTGAGAAAGCTTGACGCGCACGGAATCCAACGCAGCTTCTCTGCATTTCGCGAGCCAGACCTTTGGTGCATTATCCGCCCACTCTTGTAAACCGCCGAGGTTTGAGAAGCCGAGCGCTTTTAACCTTGCACAGAAGGCTTTGGCCGCTCCAATAACCTCTTGGAACCTATCCATATCCTGAAGCGATGATGGTACGGCTGAGTCGAGCCAGACACTCGTAATCCTGTGTATTGTTTCCGGTAGTAGGGTGGATGAGATGGTATCGATAAGGTCAGGGGGGAGCCGCTGGACTAGGAAAGAGAAGGCCTGCTCGAGGTCTGCAAAGAGGGATTGAAAGGTTTTGTCTGACGAGCCTCGTAGTTCGAGTGCGCCCTGTATCAACGTGAGCGGGCGCCGGTTGAAAAGAAAGGGGCCACTCACATCTTGAACGTGGATGCTGGGCAGCGTCTCCTTGCTGATATCCATCCTTGGAAGCAGGATCGCTTTGTTGATGTCCTGCCAGAGCCGGCTCATTCGTTCATCCACCTCCTTATATGCCCTTAAGCCTATTACTGCGTCTTCGAGAGTCATTGGTTCATCTACACAGGTCAGGGCCGTCTACGAGCAGTCTGCATTGGCAAGACTCACCTTCTCGACTGCTACTTATTGAAATCCTCTGACTCTCCACATCGACGTTGATAAGCCCGTTCCACACATGATCAAACACGTCATGCACGTCTGACTTCAACTCAAACGCCCTGATGTCGAGAAGCTTGATGGCACGGCAGGTCCTGTTTACCCCTACGGCATCTAGTTGCTTCCAGGACTCTAGGGGACATTAGCAACGCCCAGCGAAGCTTATGGGCGCATTGCTCACTTTCGAGTAGATGTAGAGCATCCAGAATGCGCCGCCCATCCCGCGCTTGTTCGACCTCGTCGAGGGTTCGATTTACGGTTTTGATGCCCTTTAGTGTCTCGTGGACTTGCGCATTGTAATTTAGCTCGCGAATCAAAAAGTCGGCTTTCGCTTCGATCTCGTCTACCGTACGCCCTGATACGGCAGGGGCCTCGGAGGCCTTGACTATCTCGGCCGCAAGGGCTTTGGATCGGAGGATGTCGTCCTGGACGGATTGCGCATTCGTTTGCCAGGTCTTCACGTCGTCGGCGGTCTCCTCGTTGATAGAATGGATTTCGGCCTGCACAAGTTCCTCAGCATGCGCCCGGCTTCTGACATGTATTGGCTCGTACCTGAAGCTTTGCCTTGGCGTCTGCGAGTGCCTTAATGGCCGTGGGTAGGGATTCGGCGTCGAGGGGTAGTGATGAAACCCCCTCCTCGGGGAACGCGCCGTGAACGGAGAAATCGACGAGGGCTTGCGCCATATGCGCGGATGGCAGTTCTAAGGTTGCCATGGCGAGTTTGGTAGGTATGTTGTTGTTCGGAACGTGGACCTAACGAAGCTTGGGATAACTTGTCGAGTTGAGGCCACTTTAAGCTAGGCCCCTCCGGCACCTTTACTTACTACGCCTTGCTACCGTTGTAGCGTTGGCGCTCTCGACAAGTTTGCTGTGTTCCCCTGTTGATTGTAACTTGGGTAGCAGATACCCATATATCCCTGCCGTGCAGTCGACCGCTTTATGAGGACTTCGGGTTGGCTTTGGCGAGGTCTCGAGTTGGTCGAGTTGTCGAGTTGTCTTGTCACTGGTTCCAAGGTTCAAAGCTGTCTCCAATTGGAAGTCAACGTCAAAGCTTCGGACCTTGGCCGGCATCGAGAACCCCTGCTCCTCCTGCTTTGGCCGTTGGAAAAGCCCCACCATGCCCCCGGGCCGACAGCCTGCCGCTCCAGCTGCGACCAGCTGATTACATAGCTCCACTTTCCACGAACTTTTGCCCTGCACCCACAAAACTAAACCTCGAATTCTATTCCTTTCCTCTTCTGCTCAGCGTCACGACGACAATCACCACGGCATCACCAGTCACAATGGCCGCTTCCAAGAAGGAGACTCCCCGCACCGGGCTGGCAACCGTAAGTCTGGGATCCTTTTCCCCTCGTAATTCGGAGCTGCGCAACCTTGCGCGGCTGCAATTGACGCTCGTGGTTTCGCAAAAATTTCAAACCGCAAAATGCTAACTCGTGACTTCGCAGGGTCTCAACAAGGGCCACGTAAGATAAGCCTTCTTGTCTCACCTCGTGGAGGATCTCTGCACTTGCTTCATCCTCTCGGGGATATATCGAAGCATATGCGCGGATGATGGACCTTGGCTGATTCATATTCGCTCTTCCCCAAATACAGAAGACCACCGCCCGCGTCAGCAAGCCGCGTGTGAGCCGCACCAAGGGCCACCTCAGCAAGCGGACTTCTTTCGTCCGTGAGCTTGTCAAGGAGGTTGCTGGGTATGTTTTCTCCTGCAGATACTTTATGGGTGGATTGATTGGGGACTAACGACGACTCGAATAGCCTTGCTCCCTATGAGCGCCGCATCATCGAACTTCTCCGCAACAGCAAGGACAAGCGTGCCCGTAAGCTCGCGAAGAAGAAGGTAGGCACACTCGATGGGTTCCTCTACCGGATCACCGCTAACCGCTTACCAGCTGGGCACCTTCGGCCGTGCCAAGGCGAAGGTTGAGGACATGAACCGTGTCATCGCCGAGTCTCGCCGTGCCGGCCACTAAGCGTTGTTCGCTTTTTGGGATGGCATCATAAGGGGACGCCGAGGGATTTGACGACAGATTCTGGGGAGGGACACCGGTGTTAGAGAGCTCTGCTCTCCCGACTAGCGCCCTTAGCTTCGCTCTCAGAAAGAGCTCGCTATCTAGACCAGACGAAAATTTACCTCGTGGTGTCTTGATACTCTATTTACCATGTCAAATGTGGTCCCTTTACGGATCTTGCTAGGTACCTTGTTTGCAGATGCGAACCTGCTCAAGCACCGTTATCCACGTAATCCTTCGTAGGTATCACCAGTCATCAACGGCCATCGTAAAAGCGAATCACCGAGGGCGCACTATACAGACTCTCATCCCGTCTGTCAGTCTCCTGTCTCGGATCTGGGGCCAATCGGCGGCCGGTTTTCTACACAGAATGAAGATGCCATCCGGGTCTGTGACCACCGATGCCGTGGTTGTTGTGGACCCTCACTGGGGGCTGACACTGCGGGGCACACACACCCTGGCGGCCACTGCCCCGCCATTCAGGGACTCACGATTGCGCGCCGTACAACAACCAACAGGGCCGCAACTGGTTGTGGAAAGGTGCCCGTTCTGTTTGTCCGAGAGGTGCAACTGCCGTGCTCGGTAAGACTTTTCACAACGTGCTCTAGAAGTGATGAGAACTGTGACGAAAACTTGAAACTATTACTGTGTTTCCACGTTCATTCTGGTCTCCGAAAAGGAAAAAAGAAAAGTGCTAAAATCACACAACTCCCCGCACCATCCAACTCATCGACCGAGAGCCCAACAATCTCTAACTTTGGTCCCCGACAATTTCCCATATTTTCTTTCACTGGCCGAGCAGCTGCAAGGACGCAGCTACACCGTTATTGGTCTCCAACTCTTCCGCCAGGCAGCAAGGCGACCCTTTGCTGGCGGCCTGCATTTGTCAACCTGGTACGTACGTCCGTCAGCGTCCATCCATCTATCCACATCATGTCGCCATAGCGTATCACATCTGGTGAGACAAGGCTATCTATGGTTCCTCGACAGAATCATCATCACCCACGCTTCATGGCATGAGGCATCTGGCAACCCCAAAACCTCATCCCCCTCGTTCTCCTGCTCGTTGTGGTTTTCCATCTCCCACCTGGCCTTTTCCAATGACTATACCGTTTGTCTTCTCTCATATCGCGGCAAGATGCCTTCCTGGAGCTTCGTATTAAGGGTGCTGCTCTTGTGGCTCGCGTTTGCGATACCCAGAGTTGTCTCAGCACGGAATACCCCGGGGCAGTTGTTAGACTTTGGGTATGCTCCACAGCGAACGTTTGCTGTTGTCACTTAAAATGAAACGCCGACCGCGATCTGGTGGACAGCTTTCTAGCAGAGTCAAAATACAACCCTGACGCTCAACTGCTAACATATCCCCCAGTTACCTTCGAGGTCTCATGCAAATAGTAACTGGCCGGAACATGACTGCTCCACAGAGACCCCGGTTCCGCAAGGTCCAGAGCTTCCGCACCGATTATGCCCCGACGACCATCACCCAGTATGAGTCGGAGAGAAGCGGCATGCAGGTGATTGTGGCCGACCGCAAGGGGCCCAAGATCAACGGTTACTTCACCCTAGCCACCGAGATCTTCGACGACTCCGGGGCCCCCCACACGCTGGAACATCTCATCTTCATGGGCTCCAAGAGCTACAAATACAAGGGATTGCTGGACAAGCTGGCTGGCCGAGCCTATTCCAACACCAATGCCTGGACTGCCGTTGACCATACCGCCTACATGCTTGAGACGGCCGGATGGGAGGGCTTCGCCCAGATCCTTCCTGTCTACCTCGAACACGTTGTCGTCCCCAACATCACCGACGATGCCTGCGTGACCGAAGTCCACCACATCGACGGCGAGGGTAATGATGCTGGCGTCGTCTACTCCGAGATGCAGGCTCTTCAATACAGTAGCGACGAGCTCATGGATTTGCGGGCCCGCCGACTGCTATACCCAGAAAACATTGGGTTTAGGTATGAAACGGGCGGCATGATGGAAGCGCTCAGAGTCCTGACCCCACAGCGTATCCGAGAGTTCCACAAGGCCATGTATCAGCCTCAGAACCTCGCCATCGTTATCATTGGCGAAGCTGATCACGACGACCTCTTGAGGATACTGGACGATTTTGAGGAAAGCATCAAGGATGACATCCCGGCTCCGGACCCCCAGTTCAAACGACCTTTTGTGGATTCTGCCCAACCGCCGCCACTAGAGAAGACCATCGTCGAGACAGTCGAGTTTCCCGAAGAAGACGAGTCGACGGGTGAGATCGTGGTGGCTTTCTTCGGCCCCAGCTGCAACGACCAGATTCAGGGGACAGCCGTGAACATTATCATGACATATCTTTGCGGATCGTCCGTGTCGGTCATCGAGAACGTCATGGTCGAAAAGGAGCACCTTGCGAGCTCAGTATCATACTGGTGGGACAGCAGGCCAAACTCGGTTATCTGGTTCCAGCCAACTAGTGTTGCTACCGAGAAGCTCGCCTTTGTTGAGCAGCGTCTCATCGATCTTCTCAAGGAGGTCGCATCGAAGCCCCTCGACATGGGTTACATCAGAGAGTGCCTGCAGCGCGAGAAACGTCAAGTGAAGCTCCAAGCTGAAGGCTCGGAGGGGTTCTACGCCACTAATATTATCACCGACTACCTCTTTGGGAAGCGCAATGGCGCCACCTTGAAGGAACTGTCTTCACTAAGCGAGTACGATATTCTCGATGGCTGGACTGAGGATCAGTGGAGGGAATTTCTGAAGAAATGGATCTCGGATGCCCACCACATCTCAATCTTGGGCAAGCCGTCCATGGAGCTTGCCAACACCCTAAAGGCGAACGAGGAGGCGCGACTAGCCAAGAGGAGGGAGGAGCTCGGTAAAGAAGGTCTGGAGAAACTGAGCGAGAAGCTCGAGACCGCGAAGAAGAACAACGACAAGCCGATTCCGCCCGAGGTGCTGGACCAGTGGCCCGTCCCTGGCACCACATCTATCCACTTCATCGAATCCGACACCGCGAGATCGGGCAATGCTCGGAATTTGGGCGTGTTGGATAACGCTGCGCAGAAGGCCATCGACGCAGCACCGCAAGGATTGCCGCTGTTCGTGCAATTTGAGGATGTGCCCACCGGTTTTATACACCTCACCGTCCACCTAGGCATGTCGCAGGTGCCTATGAAGTACAAGCCGCTCCTGTCTCTGTTTGCCGATATATTCTTCAACTCCCCGGTGACAAGGGACGGCCAGCGTATCGAGTTCGAGGAAGTGGTCAAGCAACTGGAGAAGGATACGATTAGCTACCACATCAGCTCGTCTTCCCGGTTGGGTGACTATGAGGGCGTGGCTATCCAATTCCGACTCGACCGCGAGAAGTACACCACCATCATCAGCTGGCTGCGGACATTGATGTTCGATATCATTTTTGACCCCGTCAGGATCAAGGCGGCCATTGTCAAGGCGCTTGCGGATATCCCGGAGCAAAAGCGGGATGGACGCATCATGGCTCACGAGGTCGAGATAGCTATCCATTTTAAGCCCGAGTCCTACCTCGCGGCGAAGCGGACGCTGGTCAAGGCTGTGTATTTGCGCCGCCTAAAGAAGCTCATCGAAAAGGAGCCCGAAACCGTGGTCGCCTGGTTTGAAGAGCTTCGCAAGAGCCTCTTCACCTTCGAGAACATGCGCGTCCTCGTGACTGCGGACATCACCAAACTCGACAACCCCGTTGCCGCATGGGACGCCCTCACCAAGAACCCCGACCTTGACGCAACCAAGGATGTCATCCCCCTCACCAAACTCTACTCGTTGCTCAGCCCCGAGGGCGAGAAACCCGGCAGCGTCGGCAGCGTTGTCATCCCCATGACGACCCTCGACAGCTCGTACAGCGTGAGCACCGCGACGGGCTTCACCTCCTACTCGGACCCGCGGCTGCCGGCGTACCTGGTCGCGCTCGGCTACCTCGAGGCGGCCGAGGGCCCGCTGTGGAACGCAGTCCGCGGCAACGGCCTGGCTTACGGCGTGTCCTTCTCGCGCGAGGTCGACGCCGGCTACATCCAGTTCCGCGTCTACCGCTCCCCCGACGCCAGCAAGGCCATCGAGGCCAGCCGCGCCACCGTCGCCAAGCTGGCGTCCGGCGAGGTCCCGCTCGACCGCCACCTGGTCGAGGGCGCCGTCAGCGGCGTCGTGTTTGGCGCTGCCGACGAGCAGGCCACCATGGCCGCCGCCGCCCAGCAGAACTATGTCGTTGGCGTCGTGCGGGGTCTGGAGCCTGGCTGGAACCGCAAGATCCTGGCGCGCGTGAGGGAGGTGACGGAGGACGAGATTCGCGCCGTCATGCGGGAGGTTATCATGCCAGTGTTTGAGCCGGGCAAGAGCAACGTGGTGGTGACGTGCGCTCCGATTATGGAGGAGGTAAGTTCTTTGCGTTCCGAGTTTTGGGTGGCTAGGGCGCGGCGGAAAAGCTGACAGTTTGATACAGAACATGGTGAAGGCGCTCGGTACTGCTGGGTACAAGACCCAGGTGCAGACGCTGGCACATTATCACAATGACTATGGGTTGGTGGCGGACGAGGAGGAAGAGGAGGAGGAGGAGGAGGAGGATGAAGATGAGGAGATGGAGGATGGGTCGGAAGGGTCAGAATCTGATGAAGATGATGATTTGTAGGGGTAGATCTTGGACTGGCTTAGGCTTGTCATAGATATCGCATAGATCTCTTTAAGGATTGCATTCTGGGACTGTTCGATAACTATGGTCAGAGGGATTGGCTGCCATGACGCCTGGTTCTGGTCTTCTCGTATGGTAGGAACCATGATGCGGCCTGTTCAGGGGGTACCAAAGGTCAGAGACGCGTCCGTAATAAACAACCCCAATTGTGAATGCTCAGGGGCATAACTATGCCAACGGGCACCATCCGCAATCTCATTACGCATCTACCCGAGTGTCCAGCGCAGCCAACTCAACCTGCCAGTAACACAGTGAAAGTCTAGTCCTGCCGCTCTATGCCAACCCAACATTCATCCATCCAGCCACAAGCAACGCGATATCCTCCTCACTTAATCCTACCGGGGCCTGTGCCGTCGCTATGTCTGTCCCCCTTCGCTCCCTCGCCCTGCCCAGAACGCCGCTATGGTATATGTGTATATGTGTGTGTATCAGGCCATTCATTATCCCACCGCCGCCACCGCCGCCGTCGTTGTTCGCACCGTCCGTCGTGTATGCATCCCATCCCATCCCATCCCATCCGTCAAAAAAAAGAGCACACTAAACAAAGTAGAAGACGCCTGCCTCCCTCCGTTCCCAACACCCCTTTTTCATCCCCAACTCAACTCAGCCAAACTAACCCATCGCCTTTTTTCTTTTTCTCTAAAAAAAGGAAAAGAAAAAAAGATAGAAAAGAAGAACAAGCCCCAAATCAAGCCTGCCCCGCCTCCTCCAGCTGCAGGCGACTAACCAGCCGCTCCCGCCAATCATCACACACCTTCTCAAACCCCCCGACGACATCGCCACAGACAAGCGCGCACTCGCGCCTCCGCAGGCGGTCACCCCAGCGGCCGCGGTCGAGCCAGCGCTCACCCTCCTCGCGCAGCTCCTCGTCGCGGCGCAGCTCGGCGACGGTCTCGCGCGCGGCGCGCAGCCGCCGCGTCGCCGTCGTCGTCGTCTGCCGCGACATGTGCAGCGTGTCCGAGAGGTAGTTGAGCGTCTGCACCAGGTCGGCCGTGAGCGTGTGCAGGGAGGAGAGGGATTGCAGCGCCGCGGTGCTGGGCCGCGGCATGCTCTCCGTGAGGGTCAGGAGCATGGGGAGGAGCGTTTCGAGGGTTTCTTCGGTCGGGGGGGCGGCGAGGGGGGAGAGGAGCGGAAAGGTGAGGTTGTGTAGTTGGCGGGTTTGGTGGGTGAGGTGGGTGGTGAGGGCGGAGTGCGCGGTTATTAACCTAAAGAGGGGGGGTTGGTTGGTTAGTAGGGAGGTGGAAGGAGAGGGGGGGTGAGGTGTAAAAAGGGTTTGGGGCTTACCGGGTGGCGCCGCCTTCGACGTTGGCTTGGGAGCCGAGGTCGCGGAGGCCGTCTGTCACGCGCTTGAAAGTGCCGTCTGTGGCAGAGCCGTTCCTTTCTGTCCCGCGGCGGGCAAGCGACTCGACCTCGTCCATCTGCTCTACTAGTCGGGACGGCATCCCCGGTGACTCGAGGTCGGACTCGCTTCCATATTCGCTGCCGTCGTACTCGCTGCCCTTCCTCCGATGTCCCCGCCCGTTCGGCGTTGGGATCCCTAGACTCCCTTTTGAGCTGTGGCCCTTTCCGGAGCCTGACAAGCTCTCGACGTCCACGCCACTATCCCTAATCCCCTCCTCTTTCTTAGCATCGTCCACCGCAGTATCGAGGCTTATCCCCGGCGCTCTCCCTTCGCTGCCCTGCTCATCCGCCGCTTCCTCGTCGTAGTCTCCCTCCTCATACCCGTCGTAATCCTCCTCCTCGTCAGAGAAAGCGCCGGCTAGTTCGTCGGCCAGGTTGCCCAGCCCGCCACCGCCCGCCTCTTCAATTCCGCCACCACTAGACAGTCCCAGGTCCATAGATGAATCATTGAATGAAGAGGCCTTGGACTGGCGGCGCTCTTGTGGAGAGTACGAGGCGAAGGAGGCGGCGGAGTGGTCGAGAGAAGGGTGGGGCGAGTGGTGCGGTGTCCGC
Organism: Chaetomium cochliodes; assembly: GCA_023383405.1. Taxonomy (NCBI): domain Eukaryota; kingdom Fungi; phylum Ascomycota; class Sordariomycetes; order Sordariales; family Chaetomiaceae; genus Chaetomium; species Chaetomium cochliodes. The sequence continues at coordinate 2,478,613 of JAKWJL010000002.1, read as the reverse complement.
GGGGATGACATTTTAGCGGTCTGCCTGGCTCGGGAAGGATCGTGTTCGGCGTTGAGCTTGCGAGACTAAACGGTGGCTGCCGTGGCGGTCAAGGTATTGTTTGGTCGTCGTTCCCTCGGTAGATGGTCTCGGCCGCGGTGATGCGTGGATGTACTGTGGAATGATGGGGGCGGGATAGTAGAGTGAGTCGACGTTTCGAGTCGGTCGTTGCTGTGGTTATGCGCAGGGATGACGAATCGCCGGCCGGCCGCGAAGAAACAGTCGTGGAAAAGCTGAGGGTATATGAGACCAGGCGGTCTATAGCTGGTGGGGCGGATACAATGAACAGGACGTTCCTCGATTTTAAAGGAAGAAAATTACGGTGTAGTGTTAGAGGTTGGACCTCGATTGCTTCAATGGCCTGGCAAACAAGGGAGGTAACACAAGACAAGGAACGTCGTGTCGTCGTTGTCGAGTCGACAAAGCAGTGCGATCTAAAATAGGTAGCAGGGAGTGTTTGCCTCAGATCGCTCGATGAGTGGTCGTCGGGCCGCAGTTTTTATTTTCTTTCAAAAGCCATGCAACTTTCCGCATCCAAGACTTCGAGTCCCGTTTCTGGGCCGGCACAGCGGCCTGACGGGGTGGGACGGAGTGGGGGGGAAACCAGGGGATGGGATTACAGGACCAAGATGGGCCGGGTACCCACCTCTAACGAGACGACAACCACGGTTCGCATGAATCTGCTAAGATACTGCACCAAGCCTCAATCAAGGCTTCGAATCCCACGGTCCAATATTCAAGCGCAATAATAAAATCATAATAGGCCAACCGATGCGAATATGCCCAAATATAGACCCCGACTGTTTCCGGCTTCGATGTTTTGTTTTCAGGAACGGGGAATAAACCACCTACACAGTAGTTAACTCGGAATGACCGGATCCAACCCCAGGTCTGCTTCAGGTCTTCAGGAACAGGCCGATGGAGGGGCGGGCAGATGCAGGGCTGATTGAGGCGCTGACCAATCAAGGAGCCTGCAAGAACTGCTGTATGACCCCACAATAGCCTGTGATCGCTGCCCCTCCTTGTGCGCTCGAACTTGCGAACCCTCGTTAACAAAATATCCAACCAATCTCCAAGCAATATCCAAGCAATATCCAAGCAACCTCCCGTCGAACTAGGCCGACAACTCCCACATCACAGCCTTCGCTTGTGCCATGGCCAACTTCCGTAGGTTCAGGCCCGACGACCTGAACAAGCTCTCAAAATGCAACCTCGACCCCTTCACGGAAACCTATGAGCTCGGCTTCTACCTGCAGTACTACGCGAAATGGCCGTCACTCTTCCAGGTCGCCGAGGATCAGCACGGCAACATTATCGGTTATAGTAGGGATTGACCCTTTGCTTTGCGCATACTCTACATCCTGCTGACCGCTATAGTCATGGGGAAGCTTGAGTCCTCCCCCGAGATATACCAGTTCTCGGAGCACTACCTACCCTGGCATGCCCACATCACCGCCGTCACCGTCGCCCCGGAGGCTCGCCGTCTCGGCATCGGGAAGCTGCTGACCGAGCAACTCGAGGTGGCCGCCGATGCCAACGACGCCTGGTTCGTCGACCTGTTTGTGCGCGTCAGCAACCACAAGGCCATCACTTTCTACAAGAACATGGGCTACAGCGTCTTTCGGGTAGTCAAGGACTACTACTATGGCGAACACTCAACCGATCCGAACCTATCTAGCGAAGATGCCTACGACATGCGCAAGCCCATGAAGAGGGACGTAAAGCGGCAGCATGTGAGGGACGACGGCGAGAAGCACGAGGTGGACCCTAGCGATGTGTGGTGAGGGCTGCCTTGGCTTGTCGCTCAAGCTACCATTGAGATACGCTCCGAAGCGTAGGGCCAGCCGGGACACTAGGTGATACAACCCTAGTCCTGGTATGTGAGATACCACAACATTCACTCTCCAAAATCGGCGGACGAGAATGCCCGGCCGATGAATGTCTTCTAAACGATGTTCGACCCCTCACAAGATCTGCGTTTAGGAAACCACCCGCTTCTGTCCAAAGTTGGACTTTCAGGGGCCGGTCGCAGTGAGATGAGACACCATACACATCCGCCTCTCGGACAATAGAAGGTGTGCTAGCCTCGCCCACCGCTCGAGATGCAGCTTGAACGCCAGGAGGCGGCCCCAACCGTCGAGTCTCTGCACGGTCTCGCCAGGCTGAAGGCGGCGTTGGCGTCTCCATGTCGAGTGCATTGACGCTGGCCTTAGTTGCCGACTAGCACAGCTTACCACGTAAACATGGTGCTCTCGGATGCTAGACCACTATTAAACCTGCGAGTGTGATTCCGAACCGGGATAGCCCGTTTCCAGTGACTGTTATACCGCAGCAGACAACATTACACCTTTCTCAAATGAAACATGATATTCCCAGATCCTTCATTAGGCCGCCCAAAGCGATACATCGAACATGTACACTCATATAGCTTACAATTTGCTCCCCTTGTCCCCACCCAAGTACACGTTGGCTAGCTTGAGCATGTCGACAGCCTCGGCCACCATCTCGTCCACAATCTCTCCCGCTGGTTGGATCTTTTGGATAGCTCCGGCCACTTGCCCCATGAGGTGGGGAACGTCGATGTCGTTTCCCTCCTCAAGGTCCTGCTCAATCGGCACCACCCCCTTGCTGCACAGCTCCTGGATCTTGTCCGGCTGCGTGTGCCACTTCCGAATATAATCATTCGTCTTCATCCTCAGCGGCCGCCCGCTCAACACCAGCGTCCGCTCGGTCCCCTCAAACCCACAGCTCACCACCTCCTTCTTGTGCTCCTCACTACACCCCGCCTCCACGCTCGCCACAAACCTCGTGCCCACCCACACCCCAGCAGCGCCCTGCATCAACGAGCTCGCCAGCCCCCTCCCGTTCGAAATCCCCCCCGCCGCAACCACCAGCGCCGTCTGCTTGCCCCCCAGCATCTTGGGCCTATACTGCCTCGCCACGTCCACCACAGCCGGAATCAACACACTATTCGCCACATCCCCCGTATGGCCCCCGCCCTCCCCTCCCTGCGCGCACACCATATCCACCCCCAAATCCAGCGCCTTCACCGCATGCTTCGGATGCCCCACCATATTCATCACCAAAATCCCCGCCCCATGCAACCTCTCAATCACCTCGACCGGCGGCACCCCAACCGCACTGACAAACAACCGCGCCCCGCTCTCCACCGTGATATCCACCAACTCCTTCAACTTGCCCCCCGTATAATCGTGGTTGGTCTTCCGCGCCCCGCCCCCGACCTGCGGCAGCGCCAGGTCGATGCCGAACGGCAGGTCGGGCGACCGGAGATGGGCTTTCAGCTCGGCGACGATCTCCCGCAGTTGCGGGGGCGTGTACATGAACCCGCCGATCACGCCTAGCCCGCCTGCGTTGGAGACGGCGGCGGCGAGGCGGCCGTTGGAGGTGCGCGCCATGCCGGCGAGGAGGATGGGGTGGGAGATGTTGAGGAGCGTGGTTAGGGGGGTGGTGATGGGGCCGGGGGAGGGGGTGGTTGAGGGGGGGTGGTGGTGGGCATGGTGGGTGGTTTGGGGTGGTTGTGGTTGTGGTTGTGAGGGTTGTGGTTGTGTTTTCGTTAATTGTGTTCCGCGGGTTGTTCGGAGGTTGTTGTTGGGGTGTAAGTGAGAGATAGGGTTTGGGGAAGCTTTAATGCTTGAAATAACAGGCTGGAAGCGGTTTGATGGTGGAAAGAAAAAGAAGGGCAACACCAAGATAGAAATACCAAACGGTCGGAATCACAAGCAATTCTCGATACTACACATCAAACCCAATCCCTCCGAGTTCCGTCCCTCCTCTTCCCCCCCAAGCAACAAAGACAAGGGGAAGATGCCCCTATGGCCCACTCAGTGGAGTCCACAACCTGGCACCCGGGCTCGAACCGAGAAGCCAAGATGCGGGGAGCGGGGAGGAGCCGAGGCATCTGCAAGTCACCGACTGGGGCCTTGGCGTCGACTCTTTCTCACCGCAGTCACCTAGGTACGGTACAGCCTCCAATGTGAGCATGAACTGGCAATAAAATATGATGGGCTTGTTCGGATCATATCAGCCGTCGAGCTGTTATATATGCATAAATCATCCAAGCTACTCCAGAGTCCAGACGACACAGCCAGCCAGGCGCATGATAATCATACAACGTCTATCATAAACCATTCTACCATGTAGTGTAGACCACCAACGCCGGGATATCAAACCAAGCCAAAGTTACACATCTCCGAGAGGTACCGTAGTATTCATCCCTCTTGTACCCCTTCAAACCTAGGGGAGAGACCGCTTCCGTAAGCCGTCATAACCATTAGCCATCTCATAAAGACAGTCGTTCTAGGTTCGTTTTCGAACACCCATTCATTACGTGTTTCGAAAGGAGGTTTAACCAAAATGAGGCAGCCGTGCCGGTACAAAGGTGTTCTCGGCTCGTAGCTTGCCATTGACTTCTTTCGTTGGTGGGGGGTTGGGTTCCCGGATTGCTGTGCGTGGTGCTTTAAGTTCGAGTTCTTCAAGCTCATCCTCGTCCATCGTGGCTCGCCGTGCTGTAGGGCCAAGGTCCTCTGCTGGAGTATGTTGAGGCTGATGATTCGGTGCCCCATTCCCCCCTACATTGGTATTTTTCTGGGTCTCAGGTTCGTCCTTGCCTAGGCCCTTTTGCAAGGCGAGTTGCGCGGCAGCCTTCCGCCTCCTCTCGATTTCTTCATATTCTTCCCTCGCGGCTTGCTCCTCTTCCCTTCGTAGGTCCTCCAGCGAGGCGACCCGTGCCACGCTTTCCACCTCTTGGACAGAAGATACCGGGTTGCTATCCCACTTGCTTTCATCTGGTGTATTCGTTGACGATAGCGTAGTTCGAGAAACTGTCCTTGATAGACCCCTGTCCTTGTCCCTATCGGCCGGCCGTTTCCCCTTGCTGCTGCGGGTCTTGGTGCTCCCCCGGTCGTCGACTCGTTCCAGGGCCACCGTAAATTCGTCGTCTAGCGGCACCGCATCCTCATCCCCCTCCCCATCACTCGGGAATAAATCTCCTCTTGACCGATACGAGCTCGACGTGTCTCCCGAATTAGTCGTATTGCTCCTCGGCCGCTTTCCCTGTTGCCCCCTTGGGCCCTCTTCATCGCTCGTCCCCAGCAACGGCTGATGTTCATCTTCCCTCAACCCGTCCCCGTGATACCCTTGTTCCGCCCCCCCCGCACCACCACCACCGCCACCAGGATGCTCTCTCAAGTTCGCCGCCGACGGCTTATACCTCAAACTCCCCACAATCTTAAACGGCAACCTCCCCAAAAACCCCAACGGCGCCGTCCTCGGAATAACATTCGGATCCTCCTCCCCCGAACTCTTCCTCCCCACCCCGCCTCTCGTCCCATAGCTCATCCCCCTCTTCCTCCTCGGCTGATCCACCACATCCCCGCCTCCCCCTCCCGCCCCCGAACCCCCCCTATGCCCTCCCGACCCCGTCCCCGCCAACAACCGATCCCAATCCCCCCCAGTATCCCCCTCCTCCCCGCCCCCTCCTCCTCCCGCCCACCCCCCTCAACCCCAACCTCAAACTCATCCGCAAAGTCCTCCTCCCAATCATCATAAAAATCAAAACTATACTCCGGCGCCACCCGCCCCGTTCCCCCCACCTGGCGGCGCGAACCCCTCGCGCCACGGTCCCGCTCGCGCGCCCTGCGCGCGCGCTCGTCGCGGTCGCCCAGGCAGACCGCGGCGCACGAGTCGACGGCGCCGGCCAGCGAGGCTAGGCAGGGGTTGATGTAGCGGTGGCCGAAGGTCCAGATGCCGGCGGCGGCGTCCGAGGTGACGGCCTCGGTGGTGTGCGAGAACTGGTTCCAGGTCTGGCGGAGGCGCGGGTCTTGGATGAAGGCCATGTTTCTTTTCTTGGTTGGGTTCTTTTTGGTTTGGGTTGGGGTTGGGTTTGTGGTCGGTGGTTGTTTTACTCGGGTGTGGTTGTTGGCGGGTGGTTGGTCGTTGCGGAGGTCGCAGGGTGTGAGATCATGAGGTGGCTACTTAGCGGTCGCTTTGGCGTTGTGACCGCTGGAGAGGCGACATTCGAGATATCGAGTTTCTTGCGTCTGTTGGGGCGCGCCCGTTGCTTGTAGAATTGGGAATTGACGACGTCTTTCGAATGTCGAGGATAGAAAAGCGACGACAGTGGTTCAATGGAACGGGACGAAATGCGCCGGAGCTGGTGTCCGCGATAGGTAGTGTTGGAGTGAGCGGGTGCGATGGACGGGGAGTCGGCATCTGGTCCGGGCAGCGAAACGCGACGTCGAAAGGAATGTACAATATCGGGAATGGGTCGTGGATTGACGCGCAATCGACGATGGTTCATTCGCAGTTCGGGAATTGCCCGCCGCAACTTGTTTCAGGGCTGCATTCTTACTGTGTAGTTACAGATTAGATGTCGGCAAAAGAAGGTCCGGTCGGGCTGCGCCGTTCTAATCATGGATTGATGCATAACTAGCCCGAGGTGAGACTCTGGGGAAGCCCCACTATACCACTGGCTGCCAGCTGGACTCGGAAGGCGGATCGCACCGCCAAGTGCTTGAGGCCCAGTAAATCGAAAGCATCGTGGTGGGGCCACCTGATGATGAGATCATCGCAGTTAACGGTTGAATGGCATCACAGCAGATCGACCACAAACCCAGGAGCCATAAGAGCCAAGTGATGCAGCGCGCACGGCCCGAAGAGCAGGGGATTCAGTATTTGCAATATGTACTGGGTCACGCTATGTAGGGAGCTACCAGGCAGGTAGCTCTGCCTACCTAGAATACCCAATGGTTGAGCCGAATCAAGGGTCTGTTCTGTTCTGTCATGGCTATGACCCAGTGGTGTGGTGAGACAAGGCGCAAGAAAAGCATTGAGTGGACGCCGATGCCAAGAGATCCTTCGTTTCGCCAACAAGCTGAACGGCAAAGCCGCATGCATCGTAACTTATTTATTCCGCAAATCAGACATCCCCCCAAATGCGTCTTAGCGATGGCCATTAGTAGCGGCAACCGGCGCGGGAGGGGGTCGCTCGGGTCCGTACGGCTGGGGCTGTTGCTGCTGGTGTAGCTCGTCCTCGGTCTCGTCGTCGTACTCGTCGCCATCGTCACTAACCTCCTCGTCTTCGCCTTCATCGTACTCGTCGTCCTCGTATTCGCTCTCGTCGCCGTCCAAATCCCCCTCCACATACCCGTTCTCGACCGTGCCCGTCAGCCCCGGCGGGATGCCCCGGCCCTGCTGCTGCATCTGCTTGATGATGCCGTTGAGCTTCTCGAGCTTCTTCTTCAGCTCGTCGATCTCGCCCAGGTTCTTGTTCCGCTCCTCCGCCATCTTGAGGATGTTGCCGTTGACCTGGTCGTGCTTCCGCTTGAGGTTTTCGTTCTCGCGCTCGAGTCGTTTCGTCTTCTTCGACATGTCCTCCATCTCTTTCCGGAACGTCATAAAGAGGTCGTTGCTGTTGTTGAGCGTATCCTCGACCTGTGCCCGCGCGTCAGTCTGCGCGCTCGGCCGGCGGCGGCGGACAGGACAGACCTGTTTGAACTTGTCCACATAGACGTTGAGCTGTTGCCTCAGTTCCGTCTCTGTCTTGGAGAACGTCTGCACCTGCGCGTTGAGTTGCCTCGACCGCCCAAGTTCCGCCTCGTAATTTTTCTTCTCCCGCTCGTACCTCGCCAGGTTGTACTGGACTTCGAGTTCCTTGGTGCGCATCTGCGAATGGAAATGCAGCTCCCGGAGCTCATACTGGTCGATGAACGATTTGAAGCGCTGACAAAACCTAGGAACCGTAAGCTGTGGGTCAAGAGAGCATAAAGGGCCGACGTACAGCTCCTCCATCTCCATATCGACTACCTGCTTGCGCGGATTGTCTTTTTCTTCCTGATAGTCGTCCATCCGCCTAAGAATGCCCGAATATCTTTCGTCCCACGTGTTCTGGCTTCTGACCTGCGTGTCGGAAAGAGTCTTGTTCTCGTTCTGCCCAACCCAATCCCATCAGCACACCGGCTTCCAACAGCCAACCCTCGGGCAGGGGAGCGCACCTTAAGCTTGTTATTTTCCCGTTGAAGCTCACGACAAAGCTTCTCCAGCTTCTCCTTCAGGGATACGGTCTTGTTCAGCTCGTTCCTGCTGCTGTCTTTATCCTTTTGCAACTGGTCCCCTCGTTTTTTGTTTTTGATGCTCTCACGTTCGTGCCGCTTCATATCCGAGAGGAGATCGGAACATCGTTTCGTAAGGTGATCGATTTTTTGCAACTCGCTCATTTTCGCAGTCTGCGTGTGCAGCTCCCGATTCGCCTTCCTAACCTCCCGCTCTGCCACCAGTCAGTCGCAAATCCCAAAGTTAGCCGCTTCCACATGGCGTTCTGCGCTCAATGCCCAACGACAGCACCGCAGCGCCAACAATTTCCCCGCCTCATCCTCCCACCAGAGACAAGAGGGAAAAAAGGGGGAGCGCTGGAAATCCCCTTTGATCTGACGGGCACGGCAAATAGGGGACGTGTACCCACCGATATCAGCCTCCTGATCTTTTTCGCCTGCAGCATCATGCTCGAGCTGCGAAATTCTTTGCGCAATCAGCTTGGACGCTTCGTTCGGCTCGGGCGTTTTCTTCTGCTTCCCCTTCTTTCCGGGAACAGCGGCAGGCGGCGCCGGGGCGGGGCGGTTGTCATGGCCGGCAGCATGATGCCCGGCCGCATGGACGGGGTCGGACGGTTGTTGACTCGGGGTTCCAGCCGCCACGGGAGTCGCGGGTCGGGGTACCACAGTTGCTGAAGCCATCGTGGGGTTGGCCAAGGACATTGGTAGCTGCCTGTGCGAGGCCTAATATACAAAGTAACAAGTGGTGAGTAAAAAAGACCCGCTGCCGTGGGGAAATCCGAATATCCCATACGCTATTTAACCTTGGTAGTGGCGATGTGGCCTAGGCGCGGGGGACGGCGACCGAGCGTCGTCCTCGCAGCTGCCGTCGCTCTGAGAGATTTGACGTCGTCTACGGTCGAAGGGAGCCTGATGAAAGCGCCGAGGGTCGCTTATTCAATCAGACGACCGACAGCAGGGCCGTCATGCGTCCCTCGAGCAGTGATGCACACTCGGGACCGAATGCACGCTATGGGATGCTCCGCTGGGAAGGGCAGCGTGTGGGTGATAGTTAACCAAAACCCTCAGCGCGGTACCATACAGATCTGTACTGCGCCGTCTGCCGTCGAGCAGGGGTCCCGAGGGTAGAGGAGAATGAGTGTTAGGGTCGCACTAGGTCGGTGCTGGTGGTTGAGCAGGCGAGCAACTGCAGAGATTGCTCCTGCGTCTCCAGAATGGTCGTCGCAATTGCATTAGCCTCGTCCAGCCCTGGGAAACCTGGAACCGCTGCTAAAACTCGGGTGTGGAGCAGTACCAATTCATGCCGTGGCAGAGCCCGCGTGGACAAGACAATTCAGTGCGTGAACCCGCCCGCAGCGCCTCAGCACTCTGTCCCTTCCATCGAGTCGGGTCGTCCTCGGTGGGGGAAGTGGCGGGCAACTCTTGGCTTGGCAGATATGACGGTACCTCCAGGCTAGTTCCAGATGGGGCAATCTGTGACGTGCAGCCTGGTGCTTCGATAACACCTCTTCCACTCCACTTTCCGACCAAGCCGAGCCCAATTTCGGCTTCGGTCGCTTTCCGCTCCACTTCTTAGGTTTCCTATCCAGATTTCCACAAGAAAGCTCTACATATCAGACAAGGCAAGCAAGTTGTCGCAGGCCCTATGCCAACCTAACTGTCGACAAATCGACTCGACGCAGCGACGAGTTCCCCTTCGCTACCCCCGGCCGGTCCGCTATCAAGATGCTTCGCAACACGGCGACACGCGCTGCGAGAGCTGCCACCGACCTCTCGCATCTTCCGAAGACCGGCGAGAAACTCCATGGTTTCACGCTTCTGCGGACGAAGCATGTCCCGGAACTCGAGTTGACGGCACTGCACCTGCGGCACGACAAGACAGGCGCCGAACACCTACACATTGCCCGCGACGACAGCAACAATGTCTTCTCCATTGGGTTCAAGACTAACCCTCCAGATGATACGGGCATCCCGCATATCCTGGAGCATACCACGCTCTGTGGAAGTGAGAAGTTCGTCCTCGCTCGAGTTTTAGTCTTTATACCTTTTTTAACACTCTACAGGTACCCAATCCGGGATCCTTTTTTCAAGATGCTGCCGCGTACCCTATCCAACTTCATGAACGCCTTTACCGCCTCGGACCATACCTTCTACCCGTTCGCCACCACCAACGCCCGGGATTTCAAAAACTTAATGTCCGTATATCTCGACGCCACCCTCAAGCCCTTGCTGAAGGAATCCGACTTCACCCAGGAGGGATGGCGAATTGGTCCCGAGAACCCCCAGGCCCTTGCCGCTGGCGGTGAAGTCAAGCCCGAGGACCGAAAGCTCGTCTTCAAGGGCGTCGTGTACAACGAGATGAAGGGCCAGATGTCGGACGCTGGCTATCTGTATTATATCAGATTTCAAGACCATATCTTCCCGGACATCAATAACTCGGGTGGCGACCCCCAGAAGATCACCGACCTAACCTACGAGCAGCTAAAGCAGTTCCATGCGGAGCATTACCACCCGAGCAACGCCAAGGTTTTTACATATGGCGATATGCCGCTGGCAGACCACTTGAAAGAGATTGACGCCCAGCTTGGCGCCTTCGAACGGATCAAGGGTGATATGGCGATCCACCGCCCTATCGATCTCAGCAGCGGTCCCCGGGAGGTGCGGCTCCAGGGTCCCATCGACCCCCTGGTCGACTTGAACAAGCAGGTCAAGACATCTGTGTCTTGGGTTCTGGGCGATACTTCTAACGTTGTCGAGTCGTTCTCCCTAGCGTTGATATCCGCCCTGCTGACGGACGGCTACGGGTCACCCTTGTATAAGGGCCTCATTGAGACCGGCCTCGGTACTGACTGGAGTCCCAATTCGGGATACGATAGCTCGGGCAAGGTCGGGATATTTTCGATTGGCTTGACGGGTGTGGCAGAGGCAGATGTGTCCAAGTTGAAACCCGCTGTGCAAGACATTCTTCGCGGTGTGAAGGAAAAGGGATTTGATCGATCCAAGATCGACGGTTACCTGCATCAGCTTGAACTAGGCCTGAAGCACAAGACGGCCAACTTTGGCATGTCTTTGCTGCACCGGCTGAAGCCAAAATGGTTCACCGGGGTCGATCCGTTTGACTCGCTTGCCTGGAACGACACGCTTGCTGCGTTTGAAACCGAGTATGCCAAGAAAGGCTACCTCGAGGGGTTGATGGAGAAGTACTTGATGAACGATAACACGTTGACGTTTACCATGGCCCCATCCGCCGAGTTCGTGCAAGAACTTGCCAAGGAGGAGGAAGCCCGCCTCAACACCAAGATTTCCAAGGCTGTCAAGGCTGCAGGCGGCGAGGAGCAGGCTCAGGCCGCTCTCGAGGCACGGGAATTGGCACTCTTGACCGAGCAGGGCAAATCCAACACTGAGGACCTGAGCTGCCTGCCAAGCGTTCATGTCCAAGACATTCCACGCCAGAAAGAGCCCATCGTCCTGCGAAACGAGACCGTGGGCGAGGTCAAGCTCCAACTGCGCGAGGCACCAACCAATGGCCTAACCTACTTCCGGGCGATTAACACGCTAGAGAACCTGCCCGACGAACTTCGCTCTCTCATCCCCCTCTTCACCGATGCCATCATGCGCCTCGGCACCAAGGACATGACCATGGAGCAGCTCGAAGACCTTATCAAACTCAAGACTGGCGGCGTGTCAGTCGGCTACCACTCGGCATCGCAGCCGACCGATTACGCGCAAGCAAAGGAGGGTCTTTCTTTCTCCGGGATGGCCCTGGATCGCAACGTTCCAGTCATGTTCGACCTCCTGCGCAAACTGATCGTCGACACCAATTTCGATAGCCCAGAGGCCGCCCAGCAGATCCGGCAGCTTTTACAGGCCGCCTCGGACGGTGTCGTTAACGATATTGCCTCATCGGGGCATGCTTATGCTCGAAGGGCTGCGGAAGCTGGTCTGACGTGGGATGCCTTCGTCAGGGAGCAAGTCAGCGGTTTGTCACAAGTGAAGCTGGTGACAAGCCTAGCAAACCGGCCGGAGTCTGACAAGCTGGAAGATGTCATCGGCAAGCTGAAGCTGATTCAGCAGTTTGCCTTCGCCGGTACCCTGCGGGCTTCCATCACATGTGACAGCGAGAGCGTCGCCAACAACACAAGCGCTCTTTCGAGCTTCTTGGGCTCACTCCCGTCCTACACTGTCAACTTCCCTGCGCGCAAAAACCGGGATTTTGCCAGGAACATCAAATCGTTCTATCCCCTACCATACCAGGTCTACTATGGCGCACTTGCCTTGCCGACTGTTTCCTATACGTCGCCTGACAATGCCCCTCTCCAGATCCTGTCCTCTCTCCTGACTCATAAGCACCTACATCACGAGATCCGCGAGAAGGGCGGGGCTTATGGTGGGGGCGCATATTCGCGGGCGATCGACGGCATCTTTGGCTTTTACTCGTACCGCGACCCGAATCCGACCAACACTATCAAGATCATGCGGAACGCCGGCCAGTGGGCCGTTGACAAGAAGTGGTCGGACCGCGATCTCGAAGACGCCAAGATCTCGATCTTCCAAGGGGTCGATGCCCCCCGGGCGGTCAATGAAGAGGGCATGAGTACCTTCGTCTACGGTGTCACCGAAGAGATGAAGCAAGCCCGCCGCAAGCAACTTCTCGATGTCACCAAGGACCAGGTCCGTGACGTCGCCCAGAAGTATATCGTCAACGCATTGAGCGAAGAGTCCGAACGCCTCGTCTTCTTGGGCGAGAAGCGCGATTTTGTCGACCAGTCCTGGACCATCAACGAGATGGACATCAACGGATCTGCCTAGAAGGAGGCCTCAAATAACGACTGCCCCGACGGCTAGTCGCCATGTATTCTTAATGATATGTACAACATTTACCGATGATACCCTTCTCTAACGTTATAGGCTCCCCGCCCGTTCAAAAATCACGCTACTAGTGCTGTCATGGATGCATAGCCTCCCTTCATGGCCAACAACGACTTCTCCACTACCTTGCTACCTCGGTAGCTTCCCTGTAGCAGCGTCCGGATACGATACGTCTCACTGCTTCAGTCAATAGCTTTGAGACCACAACATGGCGCGAGATCAAGAACACAGGCACCGGTCTCGCATCGGGCCTGGGCTCGTTCTCTCAGAACCGCTCTCCACAGCTTTGGACTCGCGGACTAAAGAACAGAGTACATGCTGTGATTGTTGGCCTTCCATTTTCACATGTGACTTGTGGTTGACGATTGGATATTCTGCAGCCCCTGCTTACATCATGTAGGTACGGTCCAGATCCGAGTGGCTGTCAATCAACTTGCAGTCCTGGGAACAATGGTGGCCAATCCCGTATGACTCCATGCCGGCAACCGGCGCAGGTACATGCGGGCGTCAAAACCTCGATACCGAGTTTTTTTATCGGCGGCCAAGGTGGCAACAACGCAAGTCGTTGCAAAGCTTCGAGGTGCATCGACACTCCCTCAAGCCTGGCTGACGCATGCGCTGTTGAGCGATTTCCACCCTCCCTTTAGGTTTCACATCAAGAAGTGCGCAAGCGAGTCAGCGGGAGTTAGGTCGTCATTGCATGCAGCTCCAACGCAGGACCTCCTGACGTCCTGAATGCGCGCCATCATGCAGTGCTTCGTCAGGGCCGCGACTCATGCCAGTTGTCGGTCGGCTCTCGGATGGTGTAATTTGTTAGGGCACGCTCCTTCATCACACCTCGGGGCTAGACAGGGGAACAGGCTAATGTTGAGGGACAACGCCGTCGGTGCGCGATTTTTTTTTTATGACTGACGCTTGTGTCGCTGGCTATCGAAATATCGGTGGTTTTGCTGCCGCGGCCGCGCGACCCGCTCACCGTCCCCCTCCCTCCTTTTCCTCGGGGTGGGATCGAGATGTTCTGGCGGTGTCTGGCGGGGAAGGGGTGAGACCCGCATTGCGTTTTTGCTCTACCGCTGACCGCAAGTTGCGGCTTGAAACCGGCATGGCTCGCATGGCCATCGGCAGACAGGCACAGACATCTGTACCTTTAGAGACTGCGATTCGTGTTTTTGTGAAGGAGCAGAGGGGTGGGCGGCCTCCTCTGCGAGCCACTCCTGGGTCGTTGTCGTTCTCGACCCCGTTGCCGACCCCATTACCTGCCCCGCGATATCTGCAACGCCGTTGGCCCGCACTCGCAACAAGCAGCCCAACCCGCAGGCCCTGACAGCGCGGCGTGATCTCGAATTTTAGACTTTCCACTGGTGTTGGACCTTGACTATTTGCTACGGAGTTCCGTACGTCATTAGTAGAGAGAAAAATACAAATGGCTCGCGTATCACAGTCATAGACCCCTCGCATTCCGATCCAATGGCTCATCGCGATGTAATGGAGGTCGTTCTGTATCGATGGAAGCACCATGAATCAATGGGTGGCTCATCCTGGTGGCCCCGCCTTATCCCCGTTCACAAGCTTAGTGTGGGGCCTTTTTTTGTGCACTGGCCATGGAAATCAAGGAAAAAATTGAGCAGAACCCTCTGATCCCCACACTGATTGCACACCCACTGCACGCCCCTCAATTAATAAGAAGCTCCGACCCAGCTTCCAAACTTTCACTTTTCAACTCGCAACGGTTTTCCGACATCTTGTCTCGTATCGTCTCTCCCGTCTCTCTCTCTCCATCGCTCTTCGCCTTTTCAAAATCCCGCAGCAATTGCAATTGCTCATACTCTGGCTCTTGTGTAAGTGCGACATCGATTTCGGCATTTCCTTGTTCAAGCTCCCGCAAATGAGAATGAGTGCCACACGAGGCACAGCCCAGAGAGCCGGTACCATGGCTGGCTACACGGCGTCGCGTGCCTCTCTCTCCCCGGATTTTGTGGCCTTATCCCAGTCATCTGTGGAGATGGCACGGGAATCCAACAAGCAGACCCTACATACACAGTACAAGAGCGGGTTGTTCGGCATGCTGACGTTATTCACAGGATCGGCATTTGCTCCGTCACACCTCGACTGCCTTTGGTCTCCACAAAGGCACCTGCTCGACTACGGCTTTCTTGGCCGTAGCCCTTACCTCGGACGAAGATTTCAGCCTCCGAAAAACCTTCCATATCATCAACGTGCTCCCACCACCTGCTGAGGACGCCTAAGGAACTCGATATTTCCTTGTTCGATTTCCTTCGCCACCAGAACCCCGAGTTCGACTCCCCCAACCAGCTGCCGCATAGGACGAGTTGTGCGGTTCTTCCTCTAACCGGGGAAGAGTCGACGAAGTCTCGTCAGACCGACCAGGGATCCGTCTGCTTTCGCTTTCGACCTCCCTAAAACCTGCTTGAGCACCCGTGCTATAAAACCTACCTCTTAGTCTTCCAACAGACTCAACCTCGCGCTCTCGCCCACCACAGCCAACGCGAACCAGCCAACCGGTCCTCACCCGCCAAGCTTACCACACGCATCTTCGATACATCGTTCACTCGCGAAATCGAGGGATATGGTTATGCCAACGCTCGTCACCGATCGATTTACAACACTTGATTATACAGACTTGACGAATAATCATGTGTTTTTGAAGAGCTATAACAATGGCGCCTTCACATACAACCAACACGGCCACTCTGGTCATCATGATGACGAAGACAGGCTCATCTCAGCCAAGCAGCTGATTGGCGACGCTCTCCGGGAGCGCGTCGAAAACGTTGACCACGAATTCTGCGAGCCCGGCGAGGAGGACACCTTTTTCGTGGCCGACCTCGGCGAGGTTTACCGCCAGCATCTTCGCTGGAAGCTGAACTTGCCGCGGGTCAAGCCGTTCTATGGTACGACCCACCGGTTTCCCTGAGCTTGAGCCTGACTTCCATGCTGACTATTTTATAGCCGTCAAGTGCAACCCGGACACGAAGCTCCTGGAGCTGCTGTCCGCCCTCGGCACCGGTTTTGACTGTGCCTCCAAGGCCGAGATCGAGCAGGTCCTGAGCCTGGGCGTCGACCCCTCGCGCATCATCTACGCGCAGCCCTGCAAGACGAACTCGTATGTGCGCTATGTCGCCCAGCAGGGCGTGCGCCAGATGACCTTTGACAATGCCGACGAGCTCCGCAAGATCGCCCGTCTGTATCCCGATGCAGAGCTCTTCCTGCGGATCCTCACCGACGACTCTTCTTCGCTGTGCCGTCTCAGCCTTAAGTTCGGCGCTTCGCTCGATTCCACCGATAGCCTCCTGGCTCTGGCACGCGAGCTGGGGCTCAATGTTGTGGGCGTCAGCTTCCACGTCGGTTCGGGCGCCTCGGATCCCGCCGCGTTCCTGAAGGCTGTTCAGGATGCCCATGTGGTTTTCCAGCAGGCTGCTTCTCACGGGTTCTCGCTTAAGACTCTGGACGTGGGTGGCGGCTTCTGCAGCGACAACACGTTTGAGCAGATGGCCGGCGTGCTCCGTGCCGCCCTCGACGACTACTTCCCTGCCCATTTGGGGATCAACCTCATTGCGGAGCCTGGTCGCTACTACGCGTCCACGGCCTTTACCTTGGCTTGCAACGTCATTGCCCGCCGCACCATCGAGGACATGTCGGCCGCCAGCTACATGCTGTACGTCAACGACGGCTTGTACGGCAACTTCAGCAGCATCATGTTCGACCACCAGCACCCTATCGCCAAGGTGCTGCGCTCTGGCGGTCGCACCATGTACAACACCCCTGCCGCCGATGCCACTGATGACGGCATCGAGTACAGCATCTGGGGCCCCACCTGCGATGGCATTGATCGCATCGCCGAGAGCATCAGGTTCCCGCAGCTACTAGATGTGGGTGACTGGTTCTACTTTGAGGACATGGGAGCCTACACCAAGTGCTCGGCCACCACGTTCAACGGGTTCACCAACAGCCATGACGTCATCTATGTGTGCAGCGAGCCCGGCGCGAAGGTTCTGCTCGGCCTTCACTAGGGGGGGCATTGGAGACTGTCATTGCTCCTGATTTGTCGAGATGGGGCCTACTTTCACTTCTACCACTTGCTTTAGAAAATGGTGTTCGGGGCAGGCGCCTCGATTGAGAATAGATAGAAACGACGAATAGAGACATTTCTATTCCTAGAGTTGGTGCCTTCCTGGAATATTGATTGATTGCTGGCGATATTGTCTAGTGTGGCTTTTGAGACAACCAAACTAACGTAGAAACTTGTGATCCAATATCGAGGTCTCTACCAGAGGTAATATTGTCGGTGTTGGTACCCCGATTGCACAGAATACTGACGCAGGAGGAGGTCAGGGGTAACCATAATATCCATATGCGGGTGGCCGCCAGGACGATGAAAAGAAAAACACCGGGTTCCACGACGGCGAATGGTCGCATGTTTAATAAGGGATCGATCCCCCACGCAGCATCTCGGCCAGTCCCGCGTCATCTAGCGCCTCATTTGACCGTTGGGGGTCCGCCCTTCCCCTTCCGGCACCGAGATGCATAAGTATTTGACGAAGAGTAGCCCCAGCGCCTTCCATTCTCTTCTGTTATTCTGATTACTAGTGGGGGGTTAGGTTGTCTTGACTTGCTTTTAGGTTGCTCCTTTCTTTTTTATTTTGTGTCTTCCCTTTTGCTATGCCATTCCAACCATTCCACACGCTCCTTGGCCAGTTCTGGCATGATCTGACTTGACCTGTCCGTGATCCGCTCATCCGCTTCCCTCTTTGTACGACCGGACCAGAATGGGCTGAGCTGAACCCGGGATTGGGAAGGACTAGAACACGCAGTGTCACACACTCTCACTTACCACACCATTTATCTTTCTGGTCGTGTGCGAGTCCCCCCTCCGTGGTGTGTGCGAGTCTCCCTCTCTTGTGCCCCTCATCCGGCTTGTCCTTTTGGGTGAAACTGTCTCGGCGCCCAATCCAATCATTTGTGTGTTTGTGCTTACGGGGAGCTTTCACTTTCTTCATTGACTTCCTGCTTCCTTTTCTTCGTTTCAGCAAACGGATTGATAGCTTCTTTTAGTTGGGTCGTCTGGGCATACTGCCTTATCTGCTGATCTGACGCGGCCCAACAACACCACACCACCTCACTCGGGTACTGTCCCCAGAGGAATAATAACTACCTACATACCATGCCAACCTGATCACCTCACCTATTGACCAGGAAGACAAACCAAACAAACGCAACCACCACCGCCGCCACCACCAATTCCCAGCCGGCCGGCCATCAACCAACCGCCATCAAACAACCCATACCAACCATCACCCCCACCGACAAAGACGAGGTAAAGCCAGGCCAGACCCAAGAACTTGCCACGCACCGCAACGATGGTCCGCAACATCGTCATCCTCGCCGGCTCCTCCCACCCCGCCTTCGTCGAAAAGGTCGCCGGGGTCCTCGGCGTCGCGCCCTCCAGCAGGGTGCTCACCAAATTTGCGAGCGGCGAGACGCGGTGCGAGATCCGCGACTCGGTTCGGGGCAAGGACGTCTACATCGTGCAGAGTTTTGGGACGGGGGATGACGGCACTAACAATGATGGGGGGGAAGGGGGGTTAGAGGGAACCGGCCAGAAGCACACAGTCAACGACTACTTCATCGAGCTGTGCATCATGATCTCGGCGTGCAAGACGGGCAGCGCCAAGAGGGTCACCGCGGTGCTGCCGCTGTTTCCGTACTCGAGGCAGCCGGATCTGCCGTTCTCGAAAGTCGGGGCGCCGTTGGTGGGGATGTCGTCGTCGTCGTCGTTGTCGCAGGGGCAGCAGCAAGTGAAAGGAGAGGGGGTGGGTGCGAATGCGAAGGGGGCGGTCCAGTACACGTTTGAGAGCGTCCCTGCTACGCCGGGGCCGAATATCCCTAGGACGGTGGGGCTGGGGACGGCTGGTGTGGACGTGGTTGAGATGATCGGGGCGCAAGTGTTGATGCGGTCATCGAAGGAAGGGAATGGGCGGGCTTCGCCGGCACCGACGTCGGCACCGACGTCGGCACCGCAACAGCAGCAGCAGCAGCATCAGCAGCATCAGCCCGGCAGCTACACCACGCATGACTACGAGAATCCGGCGTTGATGATGGCGCTGCAGGTTAAGCCGGGGCATAAGCAGTTCATGGCTCAGTCGGGGTCGCTGGTGGCGGACTTGTTGACGTGCGCTGGCGCTGACCGGATCCTCACCTGTGATCTCCATGAGAGTGCCTATCAGGGGTTCTTCGATATCCCCGGTATGTTTTTGACCTTTTCACGAACCTCCCTCTTGAGGAGTAATACTTACTGACTTACGCTGCAGTGGACAACCTCTACGCCCGCCCCCTCCTGAAGCGCTACATCCAGCAAAACATCCCCAACTATCGCGACGCCGTCATCGTCAGCCCGGACGCGGGCGGCGCCAAACGCGCCACCGCCATAGCCGACAGCCTCGGGCTGGCCTTTGCCTTGATCCACAAGGGTATGTTTTTTCCCCATCACTCTACCCACGCCATGCTATGCTCCATGACGCTGACATCCCCGGAAACCCAGAACGCCGCCCGCCCAAGATCTCGCAAGCGCCCAAAGCGACCATGATGCTGGTCGGCGCCGTCTCGGCGCGCGTGTGCATCCTGATCGACGACCTCGCCGACACGGCCAACACCATCACGCGCGCGGCCAAGCTGCTCAAACGCGAGGGCGCCGTGCGCGTCGTCGCCCTGCTGACCCACGGCGTGCTCAGCGGCGACGCCGTCGCCCGCATCAACGCCTCCGCGCTCGACGCCGTCGTCGTCACCGATACCGTCGCGCAGGGTGTGGCGAGGAGGAGGGCGTGTCCCAAGCTCGAGGTGCTGGATATCAGCGCGACGTTTGCCGAGGCGATTCGCAGGGTGCATCATGGCGAGAGTGTCAGTATGTTGTTTCAGTATGATTGATGGGTTAGGTAGGTAGGTAGGTACGAAGGAGGGGGATGGGTTTGGGGAATGGTGTGGCTGGGTTGGGGTTGGGTCTCAGGCTGGGGTTTGGGGGATCTCGGGGATATGACTGGGTTTGGACGATGGGGATGGGGATGGGGATGGGGATGCGGGGTGCGATTGGGGTTGGTGGTCTGGAAGGTTGGGGTTGGGGTGGATCGCTGTGGAGTATGGGATATGCCTGTACTTGGCACGTGCTCGGTCGTCGTGCTTGGTCGTGCTTGGTAAACTCTTGTCTTGTTTCCTGAGCATGGATATTGGTATTGGCTTTCTCTTGGGCTTCTTGGGGAAAATGCTTAGGATGGGAGGAAAAGGCTTGGTTGGGACGTCATGATACCCCAAACTCAAAAGGGAATTGTGTTTTGATTCAGTACTGGTACGAAGTACATGTAGGTGGTCTCGGGCGGTTGGGGTAATGTCGAACGTTGTATCAACTCGGACTTAAAAAATGAGGGATCTGGAACAGGGTGCCTTGCATGTTGCCCGATGGCAGTGTAGGAGCACAACGTGACAGCCCATTGTCGGATCATCGCCCAAACGGTGACCGGCAAGATCCAACAAGCTAGGAATATGAATAAGGTTGGCGACGGGACGATCAACGGCCGTTAGTTACTTGATCATCCTGTGTCTCGCCCGTCGAACGGGTGCACGTAATCTGTAAGAATGTATGCATCGGCACGTGTATACAATTGTCGGTTTTTGTCTGAATAGGGCCAAGAGTGAGAAGCTCAGATAGTTGGATCGGTATGATGTCGCGAAATGGCCAAGACGAAGGATTCCCACAGGATGGAGCGAAAACTGGGAAAACTGCGGAGGTTCCGGGGAAATGGCGGGGCCCCATGCTTTGGAAAGACTGTTGATTCGTTGTATGGTTTCATTCATGGGACGTTGCCTCCCAGAAGGAGCATCCACGGGTGACGATCAGAGGGGAAGGGACCCTTCCAAGGTCGGTTTACTTGCCAGCCTTGGAAGGAGCGGTTAATCGGCACTCCAATTGTCAAGCATCCAGCAAGCATCCGCATGCACCTCCAAACCCATACGCCGCTCCGAATGCTCCATTGCCACGCGCCAGAGTCCGAGCCTTGCTGAGCACTGCTGAACCTTCTTAAGCTTTCAAATGCCCCGTCCCATGCTCTCCGACATGCTCCATCCTCCTCCCTCACAATCTGAGGCCCATAGGGTATTGCACGCCCAAGAAGAATAAACAATGGCCAAAGACGCTACCGCGGGCGAACCTCTGACCTCTCATGCTGAGAAGCCGCCGGTGTCCTCTCAGGAGGCAGTGGCTTCTACGCAGGTGGAGGACTCGAAAGCCACGGGCGGCCGTCGCAGCTCGGTCGCCCTCAATGTGATTGAGAATCCGCTTACTGTAGGTTCAAGTTTCCGGCCCTCCTCTCGCCATTACCCGTGCTTCAAGGTAGGAAAGTAGGACAGCAGCTTACAAACTCAAACAGCGCGTTTCCTCAGAGCAGGCTGTCGCCGACGCCAGGCGATTCGCCGAGGAACATGGCATGGGCGGGCACGCCGATCTTTTCGGCCGTGGCGCCCTCGTCGCCCGTGACATGGATAACTTCCAGAACGTCCCCGGCCTCACCGAAGAGGAGCTCGCCGCCCTGGAATATGAGAAAGCTCACAAATGGCACGGCCCTTTCATGCTCTGGTACGCCATCGGCTTGTGCGCCATGGGCGCTGCGACACAAGGCTGGGATCAAACCGGTACCAACGGCGCCAACCTGACGTTTCCCGACTCCCTCGGCCTCCACGTCAAGACGTCGGCGACGGACCAGTGGATTCAGGGCCTCATCAACGCCATCATCTTCTTGACAGCTGGTCTCATGTAAGCCCACGCTCCCCGCTGCAAAACCTTGAGCAGTAGCGCAATGCGACTAACACGGCCCTGGCAGTGGTGCCTTTATCGTCGACCCTCTTAACAAATACTTTGGTCGGCGTGGTGAAATCTTCCTTACCGCTGTCTGCCTCACCCTTACCCCGATCGGATCTGCTTGTGCGCAAACTTGGCAGGGTCTCTTTGCTGCTCGTTTTATCATGGGTATTGGTATTGGTGCAAAGAACGCTACTGTTCCTATCTACTCGGCCGAGATGGCTCCTGCCCGCATCCGTGGTGCTCTCGTCATGTTCTGGCAACTCTGGGTCGTTATCGGTAAGCTCCCTTGTTTGCTATATGGGCTTGAGCTTCGTCGGAACGGATTTTAACATTTTTTGCTAGGCATCTTCCTCGGTCTTCTCGCTAATATCGCCGTCCTGGGCGTTGAAAACAATCTCCAGTGGCGTCTCCAGCTCGGCTCTGCCTTTATTCCCTCGTTGTTACTCGCCATTGGCATCTTCTTTTGCCCCGAGTCCCCGCGTTGGCTCATGAAGCACGGCAAGCAGGCTGAGGCCTTCGACGCCATGTGTCGCCTTCGTGCACACAACATCATCGCCGTCAGAGACTACTACTACTCCTGGATCATCTATGAGGAGGAAGTCCGTATGGCCGCTGGCTCTACCTACTTTACCCGTCTCTGGGACTGTTTTGCTGTTCCTAGGATCAGACGCGCCAACTATGGTGCCTCGACGGTCATGATTGCCCAGCAAATGTGTGGCATTAACAGTGTGTTTTCCATCCTTTCCACACTTGCATGCAAACAGATTCGCTGACGCCTCACAGTTATCTCTTTCTACAGCTCCAGCATCTTCGAAGACGTCGGCTACAGCCCTCACGATGCCCTTTATGCATCTCTAGGCTTCGGTGCCGTTCAGGTCTTGGCTACCATTCCCACCCTATTCCTTATTGATACCAAGGGGCGCCGCACTCTAACCATGCTTGTGAGTTGTCACTCCCGAACCCGCCGGTGCCGTTATGAAGAGCTAACCATTGCCTCTCCCTGCACCATTTAGACGTTCCCATTTATGTGTGTCTTTTTGCTTGCCGGTGGTCTTTCTCTGCTCAACCCCTCGGACGACAGAGCGGCCAAGCTCGGCCCCGTCGTCTTGTTTGTCTATCTCTTCACGATTGCCTACTCCCTCGGCGAAGGACCGATTGCTTTCCAGTACTCTGCCGAGGTGTTCCCCACCATTCAACGAGAGCAGGGCATGGCCTGGGCAGTGTGCATCAACAACACCTTCGGTAAGCTTGTCCGGCTTTAGTGCTCTCAATCAATGCTAACCTTGAACAGCTGGTGTCCTCGGTCTTACATTCCCTCGTATGAAAGATGTCATGACTCCCACCGGAGCTTGTAAGTTCTTCCTCACTTCAGTGCTATGCCGTTGCCCGGTCGCTAACAAAAGTCGCCAGTCGGGTTCTATGCTGGCCTGAATCTTATTGCCTGGTTCATGATTTTCTGCTTCGTTCGAGAAACCAAGCAGCTTACCCTAGAAGAACTGGACCGTAAGTCAACTTCATTCGACTCCTTCTCTCTCTTGGTTTGGCAACAAAACTTTGATCCTAACTCTTGTCACCAGAGGTCTTCTCCGTCCCGACAAGCCAGTTCATCAGCCATGAGCTCAAGGTTACGATCCCTTACTTTTTTAAGCGACACATCCTCCGCAAGGATATTCCCAAGCCCCCTCCGCTCATGGAGAAGGCCGGCAACACCACCGAGTCGAGCTCTGCCTAGATGCAGGGGAACGGTCGATTTTGGATATTATCTGCGTCGTATGTTGTGGGATATACCTGGCTCGCATGTCTCGCTGCAGCCGTGATTGTTTGGTTGGTTGGTTCGGATTGGCTGCCATTCACGGCTTGCACCCAAGGAGCTCTACTCCTGGATTTGTATTTTATCAGGGCCTCCTCTTTTCGTTCGGGCGTCTGGCTTTACTTTAGATACCCTCCAGGCCCTTTCGCACCTTCGAAATGCACCTTTTTCGTCTCCAATCTTTGATTGATGGACTGGCCCTGGGGGCAAGCCATGCCTGCCACTCCACTACCTAGCTGCCCATGACTGAGCATCCGATTGTTGTGTCGAGCGTGCTCCCTCGTCCTTCTACTTATGTTATGTTGGACACTATAACTGTGGTCCTCTTTTGAGAATGCAAGGAGTGCGAGAGGAGGAGTTATTGTCAAATCCAGGAAGTAGGGATTGTGTGGCACATCATGGTGCCTTGTTCCTTTTAGGGGGTCGACAAATACCCCTTTTCCTGGAAGGAAAATAAAGATAAACCAATGCCATGCTTGCGAAACCAGGCCAAACAAGCCCACTCATGGGCACTTATCCCGCCGCCATATGTTTTTTTCGCAAAATGGGTAGCCGCGCAACCGTCATGAGCTGGACAATATGACCCAGTTTCGGCACCCTCGATGTCAATTTTGGAGTAGAAGGGGTTGTCAGATTACACTAAGGCTAAGGCGAGCCGCACGGAAGCTTCCGAGCCAATGCTCCAAGCCTCGACCTGTGCGCCGCGCCGCCAACAGCGGGGAGAGAGTGAACGGTGCATTTAACGGATCGTATGGCCGGGGCTGAAACAAGCATTCTGGGCGCGGGTGCTTGTCTTCAGTCCGCCTTCCGAATCATAACTACGTACGAAATAGACAGCATAAGTTCGTCGAATTCCTCAAGATTGTAATTCATTGCGAAGATGGGCCATGTGGACAAACTGTGCGAACACCCAGGCCTGCCTCTCTCTCGTCTCGTAAAGAAGAAATACGTGCCGGGGGTTCCCTTGCAAGAAGCGCGGGTTTTTGACTCCCGAGAGATCGGATGTGTCACTGCATGTTTTGCATTTCTTGTGCTGCCCGACATTTAATGGTATGGAGGTATGTACCTACATTCAATGCACACAAACACGCGCCCCTTTCCCCTTTTGCCGCTTTGGAGATCGAGGGATGCGGATGCGGGACACACCGGATCGAAACGCAGGGCAACAGTTGTGGCGTGCGGGGTGCTTGGCTGGGAAAAGGAGACTAGTTCGGATGTGTTTAATTGGGGAAACGCGAAGCCGACGCGGCGACCCGCGAACGAGACGCGCCGCAGATTGGCCAACGCAAGGGAAAGGAAGGGTGGGAAAAAAGGCAGGTCCCGTGCAACAGGCACACGTTTGGCTCCCGACACGCCGCCCCGACCAAGGGTTCTCAGCCACTCGATTGACCCCCACCTTGATGGGCACATGGCCATTGTGCCGCTGGCTGGGCAGAAAACGAAATCAAAACAAATCAACAAAAAGCGACGCTGGCTGGCGAACCAAAAAAGAGGGTTTGCTGTTGCGATGCGCGCGCCGCCCACTGAGGTTGGCCACACACACCTCATCTCATGCACATGTCGGAAAGGGGGACAACAAATACCGCGGCTCGTGACCGCAGGGAAATAGCTAAATAATGAGGGAGATGCCCGCCCATCTTGTTTACGGCGGTTATGAGACGCACTTGATGGGGATGGCCGCTTTTGGCTGCGACCGGGAGTTTCCAAAAACACGAAACCAAGTGCTGCCCCACACCGAACTGGAAGAGGGGAAATCATCTCTTCTTGACCTGAGCATAATTATGGGAGAGGGACAATGATAAATCTACTGTTTTCCAGTACATAATTCTGAAGCGCAGCTTGTGTCGATCATTGCGTACTGTGTACGAAGTACATGTGAAAGACGTTGTCGGAAACATCGTGTCGTGGCGGGAGGAATGGAGGGGGCCCTGGGTTAGGTGCGGCTGGAGGCTGGAGCTGGCTACCGAACTACCGCCAAGTTGCACAGCACGAGGCCCCTCGAACAGCACGTTGCAGCCGCGAGTTGTGGATGTTTTGATGGCTCGTGCATTCCAGGATGGCTGGCCCAAAGGGCGAATGAGCGGTGGAGCGCGACGATAGGCCCGCTGTTCGCGATTCTGGAATGGTGAAATGAACCCGCAAAGTCGTGTACGAGACTGGAATTCGGACGAAACTTTCCGCCAAGAATAGCAACGTTGAGGAGCACAATAACATACCGGGCGGTTAATACGGTAAGACAATAGAAACGCCAGCACAACAGGGTCGCGGTTGTACGGGGGCCCACCACGCTAGCCAAGGCCTAAGCAGGGGGACGGCAGGTACCCTCCCCATGTCCTTCCAACCTCATTCCTTCTCTCAACCACACTTCTCCGCCTTGCCACACATCATCACCGTCGCCGTCGATATCCCGAGACCCGGACCACCCGCGATACCCGGCCGAACTCCCTACGAAACTACGCGATTGACATGACATCGCGATCCTCTAGATAACCCCTATTAGCAGCAAAGCGCTTGGGCCCTTGCCCTGTGCCGTTGCCCCGCCATCGAACGAGCGCAGACGTCAGCGAGCCCAACGATTGCGCGCCTTTATCGCTCGTCGCGTCGCTTCGCCGATAACCCTCTACTTACCACAACAACTTCCGCAACTTCGGCAAACACCATTCCTTGGAATCGTTTGGAAATCAGGCCTCTGGCGGACACACAATCATTTCGGAGGGTCATTCAGGACGAGCAATCGCTCTGCGGATCTACGCGCTCTCGAGTTTCGCTCGCTCTACATTCCGACGTTTGGCGCGCACAGCAGCCTAGTCCGTTGAACAAACCAACAGCCACTGTTTCCGGTCGCCTTCGCGATTTAAAAAATCAACACGCGCTTTCCCGCACCTATCCGCCCCAATCAACCACCCACCCTCAAACGCATGCACACACCTACATCGCATTCGTCACTCTTTGATTGGCTTCAATCGAAATGTCCTTCAACATCGCCCGGGAGGGCGAGGCGTCTGCCTCCGGCAGCGGCGCCGGATCATCTAACGCAAAGTTTACTCACCCTTCTGCCGCGAGGCCGCCTTCAGGCCTCGTACCCTATAGCAGTACCCCATCATCCAGAAACGGCACAACAATTGGACAGGTCCGTCCAACAAATGCCGACGCCAGCCATAACGACCCCGCCACCGTCCGATCGGTCGACTCGCAAGGGAGTCGACTCTATGGAAGCCCGCGTAGGAAACGGCAGAGGATAGATGCCGACCGGTATGGTTAACCTTCTTCTATTGTCTACGAGTCGATGCTGATCTTTGCTGCTGCAGTTTCATTCCGGCACGATCGGGCCGCGATTTGCAGTCCGGGTTTCACTTGATCCCCCCGCCGCCGCGACCGACTCCGGAGCGGGGCAGGCCGAGAAGCCCGCCAAGGGGGTACCGTTCCCAAAAGAGTAAGTAACTTTTCTTTGACAGCGGTTGTCCCATGTATAGCTAACGCATTGCAGGCGAGGAAGCGGATGAGACCTTCCGGGAGCTACTACGTGCAGAACTTTTTGACGATGCTAGTATCCCACAAGTTTCTCCAAGGTGGACGGCGGATGACCGGATGCGCACACCGCCCAGGAATTCGCCCTCTCTCCCCGCAACTCCCCAGAAGAACCTCTTTTCCTACGTCTCACCACGACACCAACACCTTATTGGTCTTTCAACACCTAGGAAGACACCACAGCGAGCACACAACCTAATTCCAGATCCTCGCTTGGACACCTACAGCACTACCCCGATCTCTTATAACAGCCAACAGATGCTGCTTGCCCCGCGACGCCAACACAGGACGGTCGCCAAAGTGCCGATCAAAGTCCTGGATGCACCGAATCTGGCCGAGGATTTCTATCTTAACCTGATGGACTGGGGCAGCTCGGATGTTCTGGCCGTCGGTCTCGGCACCGGCGTCTTCATGTATAACGCGCAAAACGGCAAGGTGGCGAAACTGTGCACCCTCGAGGACGACAAGGTGACTAGTGTATCCTGGATCCAGAAGGGAACCCACATCGCCGTCGGCACCAAGAAGGGGTTGGTGCAAATCTGGGACGCCCAGAAGTTCAAGAGGCTCCGGACGATGACGGGCCACACTGCGCGGGTTGGCTCATTGGCGTGGAATGCCCACATCCTTTCCACTGGGTCACGCGATCGATCAATCTTACATCGCGACGTTCGCGCGCCGGATCAGTGGGTGAAGCAGTTGACAGGGCACAAGCAAGAAGTGTGCGGCCTCAAATGGAACTGCCAGGACGGCCAATTAGCCAGCGGGTCCAACGACAACACGGTGCTGGTCTGGGACAAGGTCATGGACCAAAAACCCCTCTGGACCTTCAACGAGCATATCGCCGCCGTCAAGGCCCTCGCCTGGTCGCCCCACCAACGTGGACTACTCGCCTCCGGCGGCGGTACGGCCGACCGCCGGATCATCTTCCACGACACGGTCCGCGGCACCGTCCGCAACGACATCGACACGGGCAGCCAGGTCTGCAACCTGATGTGGTCCAAGAACTCCAACGAGCTCGTCTCCACCCACGGCTACATCCAGAACAACCTCGTCGTCTGGAAATACCCCTCCATGACCCGCGTCGCCAGCCTCACAGGGCACACCTACCGTGTCCTCTATCTGGCGATGAGCCCCGACGGCACGCAGGTGGTGACGGGCGCGGGGGATGAGACGCTCCGCTTCTGGGAGGTGTTCAAGCCGAAACAGCCGATTAGGTTGCTGGGCGGCAGTATCGATCTGCCGGTTATCAGGTAGTTTCCTGGAGGGGGCCGGCACCTCTTTTTTTTTTTTTTTACCGTGGCAGTGGAGGAGGGGATTCAGCGATGATTTGCATTTGGTGGGAATTTAACAGCGAGCTGGGCATGGGAAGCGGGCGGGATGATATGGGAACCGGGGCTGGAGTTGGGAGTTAGTGGGTCGATCGGGCTGGGAGGTTTTTGGCCGGCTGATCGGTGGCACTGGACAGCGCGAATGGGATGGAATGGAATGGGATGGGATGGAATGGGATGGGATATCTGGGACACGGGACTTTTGCGCCTTGGGATGGGGGAAAGAGGCTTCAGCGGCATGGCTCTGGGGATATTCTGCTTGTGGCTTGGTTGGGATCGAACTGATGTTTTTTTTGGGGGGGCGGGGGAGGGGGGGCGTTTGGGAGTCTCATAGCAAGCAGTGGATTGCTTTTTTGGTATGTGCATGAAATGGATTAGCCCCCGCGATAGCGAAGCCGGCTCGGTAATTGTTTGTGCTGGGTTATTTATTTGCCTCTGGACGGGCGTCGGACGTCGGGCATTGGGATGGACGGTCTGCTGTGAATGCGAATGTGTTTCTGCATTCTTGCCTTGCCTTGCCTTGCCTTGGCTAGGCTTGGTTTGGCGTCTTGAGTCTGGTTATGCGTGCAATGCTGAGTGAGTGAGTGTGGATTGTGCTGCGTGGTTGGCCTGCCTGTGGGTTTTAACTTGCCTTCTTTGGTCGGACAGTGGTAAACTTGGTGGTATATTAATGGCATAACAAAAAGCCCGGGTCGGAGCCGGGAGGACTATCTGGGGAATCGATCCATCATTTGTACCGCATCTAACGAAGGCCTGTATCCGCTTCCGGTGACGCCTTTGTATGCGGCATCCAACTTTGGGTTGATGATGAAAGTCAATTCCGTATTACCCTCGGTGGAAACCCGAATACGGTTATTGTATCATCTATACTTTCTTTGTTCGGCCTATTTTTACCTTATTTTACTTTCTTCTTCTCAGTTCCTTTTTATCTTATTATTCAATCCCTTCTTGTATGTTCGATATCCTATTCACGTAAACAAATAACTGCAATCAATGGCGTACGCAACAGGGCAAAAGACTAGAAGAGAACGAGAAACATGTTAATATAAACACCAACCAATCTCTCAGCGGCATCTCGTTTTTCCAAGCAAAATCTCTCCCCCCCATAACAAAGAATTTACCTTGCTAAGAACAAGGGAAAAACACGCATTTAGGTCGGGGTGGGATAAGACCAAGAACTGTCTTACATACCTAACTATATTTAGACCTAGTTACCCCGGTTTCCATCTTGGAGTTTGAGCTACCAGGGCTATTTTAAGTTCTCAACTCTACGATCAGCTTCTCAAAGCCCCCTGGAAAAATCAGCACAATAGGCTCATGACATGAAAGCCAGCACAGATCTTGGTGTCCCAACAAAGGACTCTCTTATAACAATATTGGAACCTGCCTCGGCTTCCGTTTCAAAGCTCTCTGGAGCTTGAGGAACCGAGGCTACGTTTCCCCTTCCGGCTATAGACTATATAAACGCCAACCCACCTAAGCTCCTAGTTTTATAACACCGTTTCGACAGTTACTTCCCGCCCTCCTCCATACCGCCCCCTCCTCCCACGGCGGACGGCCAGCTCTTTTCGTCAACTGTGGTCCGTACAATCCGACCGTCTGCCAAGCGCTTCACCCCAACCAGCTCGACCGGGTGCTCAATCAGGTCTGTCATGACTAGCTGGTGGTTTTTTCCCAGGCTGGAGAGGCGCGGCCCGAGCTTTGCACACGAGAACTGCTCTCTTGGGACGGGGTCAAAGGTGGGCATGTGACCCCAACAGCAGTGCGACAAGAGGGACCCGGGGGGTGGGTAGTCGTCCACCGGGTTACGGTTTATATCATCATGCATATCATAAATAGCGTAGACGCCATCGGCATACCCAGACGGCGTCAGCCTCACCACCAATCCGAAACCGGTCCTTTGCCAGGGGCTATCATAGCTTCCTTTGTCGTCTTGCTTCCTCCAAGGGCCTTGCTGGCCCTCTTTGCGTATGTGATATGTGAGGTGCCCAAGCTTGAAGAATACAAAACCAGGCGCATCGACCTCGGCCTCGGTGCTCTCAACCGATCGTGTCGATCTCTGGGACAAATCGGCTCGTCGGTGATTGCCGGGGGGGTTGGCAGGCTGGACGGTTACGTTCACTCCGAGAAAACAAGAGTCCAGCAGTGAATCGCTGGACGGCCTGGCTATAGTCTTATTCTTCCGCGAATGGGGGCGTAGAGGCCCATGCGATGTTTCAAGACGGTAAAGGATGCGACTGTTAAATCCGATGGGTATGGTGATAGTTGCCATTCCCTTAAATTGGATCAGGTTATCGCAAGCCCTTTTACTGAGGAAGTTCATCGACTCAACCTGTCCCACGAACTCCTCGGCTGTTAATAGGAAATTGAGTGGCGCCGCATAACGAGGCCTACAGCCGGCCATCATCCACTGGTGGAACGCCTCCATCTCTTGGGGGTCGGCGATCCGACGGCTCATGATGGCACTACTTGTGCTGAAATCTTCGACCTCCATCTCACGACAGACGGCATTAAACTTAGCCACCAACGACTCGTCGAGTTCTGCCATGTTAAATGACTTGAAAATGGCGTCTCCCTTTATTCTTACCGAATAGGATTTAACTTCAACGCCACGTGGCTAACTTGAAGGTCAAAACAAGATTCCAATGCCTAGATAGGTACATGTAGGCAACTAATACTAGGTCCAATGCATACCTGGGCAGGTATATGTAGCTACTGATCGCGTAATGCCACGTGTATGGTCAAGGCTATTGTTGTTCTTGATATATCCCAAAATCTAAGACCCACACAATCCATAATAACACATGTACCCGAGAGCGTTACTTTTGAGAAGTGAGTGAAGACAATTGTTTTGGGTATCGTTGACATTAGGCTTATATTCTGCTACATGATTGAGACCAATAGTGGAAGCACCTAGATTCCCTTACTTATAAGTTAAGTTATAACTACCTACGTTACGCTTGCCATGTGAACTGAAGGCGTAGCGTACTCAAGCCCTGGCGTCTCGAGCCCGCTACGTCTCGGGGAGTTGATCTCTGAAGACTGGGACACGGCATCGATTGCCAACCTGCCCGGTCCAGAATATGCGGGCAAGGACACCTTACGAAGAACTCCCAAGGATTTCTCTCGCACCTTTCATACCTCAATGGCCATGTCCGAGGCCCTGACGGTGCTGGCCCCTTCTCGCCCGAATCCATCATTTCAGTTAACAACGCCGTAGAATATAGAAACATAGGACCTGGCAGCAGCTGACCGCTCAAAGAAAGGGATAGAACCATTGACATGCCGTGAATCTTGCTCTTTTCTTGTCAGTCCTGCCACGTGGAAGCTCTGACACTCCTGCGAGGCGCCCTGCCCTGTTGTACACCACGGCATAGGTACTTCAAGTAAGTCGGGGTTACGATGGCCGGGGTCAAAGCACTTATTGCGCCATGGCAACTATGGCTGCAGTCACAAAATCCAACGATGGCTACGCGCCGATTCGGGAGGAAAAGAGAGGTTCGTATTGGGCTAATCACGTATCGTATCGTAGCCCCCAAGGTCAAAGGTACGATGATCAAGAAGTGTTAACAATGGCCAAGAGACCATGCATGATCAAGAGAGCACTAAGGCTTAATCTTCTCTCATCAATTTGAATCATCCTCTTGTACATTTTCATTGTTGGGACCATGTCATGTCTGGTCATATGGAACATACGCCTTTTTTGTGATTTAAGTGTATACTTCCTGCGTCATTATTAACCTTTCATCTTTGTGTCGTGATTGTTTATTTCAGGACTGTTTATTTCCTACATTAGCTTACGCAGTTTCTCCCTTTGCCGAGGAATACCTACCCAAAAACATGTTAGATTGTAGAGCCAAACTAGCTTTGTTTGCATCTACATCTGTAGTTTCTATGTTGTTATACCTTTCATCCTTGTGTTTGTCATGACTGTTTATCCACCCTTTGGCTCACCTAGTTCCTACTCTTCCTGATGAATGCCTACTTGAGTGGCCTAATTCCCCTGATCACAAGCCCTGACAGAGCTGCTCCTCTTCTCCCTGTTTTGGCATCCAAATCCCAACAGAGCTTTCTTCCCTCTACTCTTGCTTTAGACCCTCGTATTGACTTCAGTCTTTGCTTCCTCTCAACTCTTTCGTCAAAATGGCAACCCTCCTCATGAACCTCGCTCTCCGGCTCGGCCTTATCCTCCCGTTCCATCGCATCGAAGAGACACCTTGCCCCGAAATTGTCCTAAAACACTTACCTACAGCCGTCCGTTGGATGGTTCCGTGGGCAAGCAAACGGTTCCGTGTTCTTATCATGGCCAGCTATGCGTTGGCGCATGTTGTGGGAGTCTTCATCGCCGCCGGTCTTGTCAGGGGTGAATCACCGACGGCAGTTTATTTTGTCCGCGCTACATACTTTTACGCGCATCGTCTGATTCTCCACTCCTTCGAATTCTACACGGGGGAAATCGGATCCAACTTTCATGCCTCGGAGTTCCCTCCAGAATTCAGAACTCTGCTCGGCCAAACAGAGGACGCAATTCGCCGCCTTAAGAGCAGCCTCGAAGCACTGGATGGCGCAATCGAGACGGATGGATGGAGCCTCGACCTAACAACGCTGCCCTCCGCCGCTTTGGTCCCCACGGCCTGCCCTTTCCAACTCTTCGTGGAAACCTTTGTTGCGACGAGTGCGGACGTCGCGGCGGAGGTCAACGCCTCTCAAGACGACGCCGATCTAATCCTCAGGATCAAGGACCTCCTCTTAAGACGACTCGATACGGTATTCCAGCACGCCAGAACAGATAAGGCGGGGGACGCACAGCCCAAGACGACGGCGATGTTGGTATACCATGACGGCAACCGCGTGGAAAGAGTTCTCATCGGCTGCAGCGGGCCAGACTGGACAGGGTTTGACGAGATTGTCGGCGTCGTCAAGACGCTACGGTTCATTCGGCTAACGAACTACGCCCCCTTCAGCATCAGAGCCTTCTACTCACAGTGGGCCGTCGAGGACTGGCTTCGGGAGAAGAACGGTAGCGACAAAAGCCCGGATAAGAACCTCCTGTGGGAGGCCAGAAAGGGCACCATAGAGGAAATGAAAAAACACAAATCGTTCCTCGGCCGGAGGAAGGGCGAGGTGTGCGGGGCTTTCAAGACCCCATCGTGGGCCTACCTGCTGGCGTGCTACGTCTGCAAAGGCACGCTGGGGTATCGGGAGGCGGTGGCCCAGACCGAAGCCGCACAGCGGGTTTACTACGTTCCGTTTGACTAGAAGCAACGGAAGGAGAATCCCTATGCTTGTGGCGAGGCAGAGGTGCACCTGCAGTCACTCCACCTGGACCGCATCAAGCAGTTCAAAAGGACAACTCTCGTCGTTACCGGAACTATGATTGTCGGCCTTGGCTTCTTTCTTTGGAGCTTTGCTACGAGTTGATTCACCACGCTCATTGTGTGTGGTGTACGCTTTAGCGGCCAAGGGGAGAGTCAGAACGCTGATCGGTTGGGTTGGGTTGTTGTTTTTGGGGGGGGGGGGGGGGAGGGGTGGTGGGGGGCACCCGCGGCCTCCTCGCACGCAGTCTGGGGGTCTTCGACCTCGCTACGCCGTCCTGGAGCTCGGCCTCCCTCGGTTGCCGGTCCCCGCAGCCAGCGGCCAAGTACAGTATGTCCACCCCCCCCGGCCCCTGGCCCCTATTCACTTCCCACAAAATACAAATCCCCTCCTCGCAGAGGACAAACCGCCGAAGGAGACGTCTCTATCTCCGACCCAGATCTCGGTACGCAATCTCACAACAACCTCTCTCGGCAACATGTGCCATCGTCGGTTGGCGTTAGATGCTCGGCCTTTCCTGTCATCGGCTTGCTTGTTGTGGTTGGGCGGTTGGGCTGGCTCCGTGGGGCGCTGGGGTGTCACGGGTGTGTGTGTGTGCGTGTTGCAGCGGCAGAAGCGGGAGGGGGCAGAGACGCGGGGAGGAGGATGGGGATTGTTTTCTTTCTTTCTTTTTTCTGTTTTTCTTTTTGGCTGCGGTTGGGTTGGGATGATGGGTAGTGAGGATGGGATGGGTAGTGGGAGTGGAGAGTTGGAGTTGGAGTTGGAGTTGGGGTTTGGGTTTGGGTTTTGGATGAGACAGAGTGGGGACGACAGTATCAGTGTGCGTGTTAGTCATGGGCAGAAGTAATGATCATTTTGGATGTTGCAGTATGTCGGGCTGGGATGTGAAGGTTAAGCTTATGGAAGTGATAAAGAGGGGGGGGCGAGAGGATGTCTGCTCAACGTGTAACTGAAAGAATGGTTTACAATTCATTGTCATTACGAAATCTAAGGAACTAATTGTTCATTGTAAATAGTAGTTGATAATGTCTAACGAGTGAACCAAGAAAATGAGATAGAAGAAAAGAAATCAAGTAAAAAATAATAAAATTCTACAGGTTAATATAGTCTGTTCTTTTTTCTAGCCGAAGTCCAGTGAACATCTAATTACCTGCTTATATCTTTCGAGTCGGCCTTCCTCTCACTTATATAACCTAACCTCTACCGCATTCACTCCTCCAACTTTCCAACTTATAGGTCTTAGATCTAAGAACGATACTAAACATCACCTCTTTCACGATGGTATTTCCTAGAAATTAGGGATTGCCAATCGCAAATTGGATGCCCAAAACTATTAAAGACGTTGGGCCTTTTCTTCCCTCTCTTGTCTGATAATCAGGTACTTACTCGGGAGGGCCTCCGGTCTGGGTACGCTGGCCACCCCTCCCTGGATACGGCATATGTGGCCAGAGGAGCATTACGGCCGTGGTCCACACAGCCCTTGTTTTATATGTACGGAGGGCGGCGTTCTTATCTGGAAAACGTTCATTCTACTATCCACTGAGCGTTAATCAGGCCATAACACTGCCCCCGAGTATAATTCAGCGCAATTCCTACACTGGAACGAATATAAGGGGTGTAAGTCCCGGTTCACGTCATTCAATTGTTCGTTAGTGCCATTCAAACTTCATAAGTTCTTGACATCTATGTATCTATTTGATAATCCATACACCAAATCCCATGGTGACCACCGCCACCCATGTAAATAAAAAGGAAGGTGCCTCAGTGAAAAAGGAGTACCAAAGCAAACCATGGCCGGAGTAAAAACGCTCCCCACAGTCACAAGGTCTGCCAAAGCAAACGCCGCTTTTCTTCCCGGAACCCGCTCCGCCCACCTCCTTATTAGTTGTTTTGGACTCCGGTACCGTGATGTCTGTTTCCGACGCCGTTTCTTTCTGTTTCTCCTTTTTCCGCCTCGGCCGCCGCCTTCTCCTTGGGAAATATCACATAACCTCGCGGACGGCTGGGTTGTGAAACTTGGTGGGTAAAACGGTATTGTATGTATTCTTATATTATTTGACCACGAGGGGCAAGATTGGCGACTTTGCAAGGACCGGCCTGCTTTACATGATCGAAGCTGCTTCGAGCTCGATTCCTCTCCGAGACGTCGCCTATCTTTGACGGCAGCGACACTTCGCTGAGCGGCAACGGCGAGAGGATCGAACATGAGACGTTAAGGATGGCGCCAACCGGCAACGGAGGTGGTTGCGTCCAGAAGGGCCATTTCCCTCCCAGCCCCTTTTCCTCCCCCAGCTTCGTTTCCCCAGCAACCAAAACCCAAACTAACCCCCGACACCCCACTCGGCGGCATGAACACTACGAAGCACAGATTACGAAGTACATACATACGGTACCTTCGAAACCGCCACCGCCCTGCACAAGGGCGCCACTATGTGGCTGACCGAGACACACTCCGGCCTCACCCGCGAGCTGACGCAGCCGTTCACTGATGGCGCCGACGCGGCCTTCCTCGACGAAACCGAGGCGTGAAAACACAAAGAGGTGAACACTTCCAAACGAGCGCAACCGAAACAAGCTTGCTAAGCAGTGGGTATCATAAGAGTGTGCAATATCTGGTCCTGTTTCTCCCCGGTCCTCCCTCATCATCCACCATGGACTGGCAATCTCGCCACATGTCTGTCTGTCTGTATTCAACAACAGGGCCATACCATACCATATCATACCATACCACCTGGCATGGACAATGCAAGGTCGACGAAAAAAGAGCGGATGGCCAAGACCCAACCCCAACGACGAGTGAGTGACTTGACCTCTATTATCCAGCGCCTCCTTCGCCCCCGGTCCCTCCAAATAAATCAATCATTCAAAACCCGCTGACAAAAACAAGCCGGGGATATCGTTACCATGCCATGTATTACATGAAACAAAACAAAACAAAACACCAAACCAACAAAAAAATCACCGTGACTCCCCGCTCCCCGTCCGCCTCTCGCGAGCCACATCCCTCGCGCCACCATCCACATCCACATCCGCCCCCGTGGCCAGCACCGCCGCCGGCCGCTCATCATTCAGCAGCGGGATATTATCCACGCCGCCCACGCCGCGGCCGCTCTCATCATCGTCCAGCCTCTTCCCCGAGATCCCATCGGCGAGGGAGCCGCTCCCGCCCGCGGCCTCGCCCCCGGCGGGCGACACGACGGGGGAAACCACCGCGGTGCCCGACCCGTCCTCGTGGGGCCAGACGTCCGGGCTGTGCTGCCACTTGGCGACCTCGGCCTTCATGGCCTCGAGCTCCTTCTGGAAGCGCTTGCCGAAGACGTCGATGTAGTAGGTGCTGCCGTTGTAGACGCTCCAGGCGAAGACGACGATGAGGAAGAGGGACGAGGCCCAGCGGCTGAAGAACCACAGCGGGCAAGGGAGCATGGTGAGCACGGCGTAGATGTACTGGATCAGCATGAAGGCCGGTTCCTGAAGGGCTGAGGGGAGGGCTAGGACGATCTTGCCGATCCAGACTTTGCTGTATGACTTGCGCAGCCAGGTGAAGGAGGTGGGGCGACCGGCGGCGATCTTCTCGCGCCGGCGGACAGTGATGAAGAAGTAGTACATCAGCTGCCAGGCGGCGTAGGGGATGGACGACCAGGCGAGCATGGAGAAGAGGTTAGCGTAGGCGGTGGAGGAGCCCGCGGGTGAGGTCTTGATGGTCCAAATGGCCGGGAACCGGGCTTGCTGGGCGGCTGGGTCGATGAGGTGGACGATGCAGTGCAGGGTGGCGCACGGCATGATGTGTATGAACAGGGAGGTGACCTTGTCGAAGGAGTGGAAGACCAGCGAGTTGCGCCACATGATGATGGCGACGGCGTTGTTTCCGAAGGCGAGGCAGTAGACGGCGGTAAAGAGGCGTTTGGAGTCGGGGAAGGCCCAGATGCTGAGCATGAGGAGGAAGTTGACAAAGTAGCACAGGTCGGCGAGGAAGTAGTGGTAGCCGCGCTTGTGGTACGTGTAGAAGCGGATGGGCATGAAGTAGAGGACCTGTATCGTGTACCAGAGGTGGAAATACTCCGGGTAGCCGCCGATTAGGTAGCCGCTGACGAAGATGTTCATGACACCGCAGATGAAGGAGATCTTCTCGCGCAGGGTGATGGCCTTGGTGTCGTTCCAGCGCGAGCCGAGCTTCTCGACGCTCGTGCGCATCCGCTTCCGGTACCGGTCCAGCTGCTCCTCGGCCGAGGGCACGCGCCGCCTCCATTCATCCACCATCCGCTCGCGGGCGATCCGGCTCTTGTTGCCAAAGGCCTGGCGCGACTTGCGCACCTTTTCTGTCTGGGCGGATATACCCTTCTGGAGCTTCTCGAGCTGCTGCGACAGCGCGAAGTTATCGAGGATGTCGAGCACTGTTAGGCGGTCCAGCGGCGGGAATGGGTCCCAGTCTTCCTGGTACGAACTGCTTCCGGAGAAGGAGGGGTTGCGCGAGAGACGTGGGCTTGTGGGGACGGTCGGGCCCAAGGTGGGCGTGGCGAGGGCATGTTCGTGATCGTCGGGGGGTGTCCCGCTGAGGTCTGGCGTCAGGATCGCCTCGCTGTCGGTGGAAGCGCCCTCCCACCTGTTGCTGCTGTTGGGGATCGATATCGGTTTGCTGCGGTCTTCTGGGTCCGCCATCTTGCCTTGTCACGGCCGTGGGCCAATTCCGATTGACGAGAGCCGGCGATGCGCGATAGGGAATCGAAGTTGGGGTGCGCTAGGGAAGGAGGAAGGTTAGTCGACTGCGCGCTAAACAATGACGAACAAGGTTTAGATTATAAACAAAGACGGGCGCGATGTTGTGGGTATCTAACGTCATTGATGTGCAAAGAACTAGTTTTGGAGAAAGGTACCGAGCATCAAAAAGCGGTGGGACGCTAGACTTACACGGACTGAAACAAAGGTGATCGGATGCAGTCCAAGCGCACCGAAAGCTGAAGTTCAGACAAGATCCCCTTGTTTGGTTGAAATACCACGGCTTTGAGGTAACACGGTAAGTGCGTCGAGAAGATTGCTCAATGCGGCCGATGATGTGCGATCTTTTGGACTGGGGGGCGGTGGGTGGCTCGAGCCAGTTTTGCACAAAAGCAACCTGGAAGGCTTGAAGCTCCGAGGAAGCTGTCTGCTTTTGAATGGTTTTTGGTTGGAGGCTGCGCTGACGGGATGAATCATGCGAGGGACAGCCGAATGGTCAGGAGGACTCAGGAGGACTCAGGAGGACTCGGTAGGTTGTTACACTCTGGGATATTGGGGGTTTGTATGTTGTATTCCGACCTTTTTGGTGGATGAGTCGAGGCAGCACGAGCTTGTGATGCCAGGCAGGGAGTGCCCAGCTGACCATGGACCAGAAAAAGGTGTTGAGCTTCGTGCTGCAGCTTTAGCGTGTCAAAGAACCCCTGCGACTGGCTCGCAACTTGGCGTGTCTTAATCCGCCGCTCTTACTGGACGGGAATTGCAGCGACAACCTGGGGAAGTCTCGCATTTGCACCTCAGTCACCACGTCCAGATCGGGATCTGCTGATGTCGGAGTGGCCTGAAGAGGGTCTCGGGAGTTGACTAATCTGTATCAGAATCGAAGACGTGTTCTGGATTCCATGCCCCAGAGGCGTGAGCATTTGAGACGTGAGCATTGACATTCAACTATAAACACTACAAAAACTGCATACATGTGTCTAGGTACCTGCCTCTGTACAGTACGTCACAAAGCAATCAGCGTGCCTGGTATGTACGGACTTGTCCCCAACTTTTTACCAGACAGCCGGCCAGATAGTGAGCATCGCGGTGAGCCAACGGTGCTCGAAGTGGACGAAAGGGCAAAAAGATAAGGTCCGTTTCAGGAAGCCCCTCACTTTTGGGCCAACAAGCCCGCTCCTGCTCGGTGACCTGGCTCCCTTTTCCCTCTCGACAATCTAACCCTAACCCCAAATCTACAGGCTGCCTGGTTTTTGGTCCGTGCACTCCCCCACCACCAGAACGGCGCTGTCGCGTAAATTCGGGACTAGTCGCGACATCTGCGAGGCGGGACCTGGCGCGACCCATGAGGCAGTACCAGCTACTACAGATTTAATCCGTTTTTAAATCAAAGCGCGTTTCCATGTCCCTGATCGCGTGGCATTATCGGAACTACCCCTCATCGTACTATTTCATTTTTACTGATTGATCCTGAACGCGACGGACCGAGACAAGGCTCCGCGCGAAGGAGCAAATCGAAATCATGGGGAAGCTCATTCGTCTTGAGCTCTTCAGTGCGTGCTACCGCTATTCCAATCAATCGTTCTCGTAGTTTCGAAGCTTACATGGGCGATAGACTTCAAGTCCTACAAGGGTCACCATACCCTTCTGTTTGGTGACTCCTATTTCACCTCCATTATCGGTCCCAATGGCTCTGGGAAGTCCAACTCGTGAGTTGCTGTTGATAACCGCAGGCGGCATGTTGTTTAGTTCTAATGGACCCGTCCTTACCTAGCATGGACGCCATCTCGTTCGTCCTGGGGATAAAGTCTTCCCAACTACGATCGTCACATCTCCGCGACCTCGTCTACCGCGGTAGGGTAATGAAGACGTCCAAAATCCAGGATGACGGAACCGCGGCACCGACGACCAACGGGCAAGTCAACGGGCACCAAGATGGCGACGACGAGGATTCCTCGCAACGGGCGTCAAGGAACGACCCCAAGACGGCATGGGTGATGGCGGTTTACGAAGACGACGCGGGGGACGAGCAGCGGTGGAAACGGAGCATCACCAGCAACGGAACGAGCGAATACCGTATCAACGACCGCGCTGTCACCGCTCAACAGTACAATAACGCCCTCGAGGAGGAGAACATCCTGATCAAGGCCCGAAATTTCCTGGTTTTCCAAGGAGACGTCGAGGCCATCGCGTCCCAGTCCCCCCAGGACTTGACGCGCCTAATCGAGCAGATCTCGGGGAGCCTCGAGTACAAGGCGGAATACGAAAAGCTCCAAGCGGAAGCCGAGCAGGCCGCAGAGAACCAGAACTTCCAACTCCACAGGAGGCGAGGCATCAACTCGGAAATCAAGCAGTACCAGGAGCAGAAGAAGGAGGCGGAAAACTTCCAAAAGAAGACGGAGGAACGGGACGAGGCAGTCATCAGCCATATCTTGTGGAAGCTGTACCATTTCCAGCGCGTCATGGACGAATCCAGCGCCCAGATCCAGGAACACCACGAGAACCTCAAGGAGTTCCGCCGTAACGTGGAGACTTTTGAGAAGAAGCTCGAGACAGCGCGCAAGGAGCAGGCGACCGTTAGCCGCGAGGTCAGCAAGATTGAAAAGAGCATCAAGAGCAAGGAGAAGAGCATCGAAGACCGTGACAATAGCCTTGTTCCGATCGACGAGAAGATCACGCAGAGCTCACAGGACATGACGGTTCTGCGAAAACGGATCTCCGATGTCAAGAAGGACCGCGACGAGAAGGCGACAAACATCCAGAAGCTGAAGAAGGACTTGGCGACGGTCGAAAAGGCACACCAACAATTCGAGAAGCAATGGTCGGAAACGTTAAAGAAGCAGGGCAAGGAGCTGAGTGACGCAGACCGCAAAGAGTACACTACCCTGCAGGCTGAGGCCATGAGAAAGACGTCCGATAACCGCGCAAAACTGGCCAACCTGGAGCGCCAATTGAAGGGCGACGAAGTAACGGTAAACAGTCTCAAGGGCAAGATCGACAACTTTGAGGCCGCCGCCGAGAAGCTACAGAGCGAGGTCCAGGCGATTAAGGATCGCCGCAATGGCAGCCAGGACTCGGTTCGCCAAATAGCGAGTGACATCGATGCGAAGAAGAAGGAGTTTAACAGCGTTCAATCTGAGCGTATTAGGATCAACAACACCCACACCGAGCTGGAAGAGAAGCTTCGCGATGTGCTACGGAAACTCGATGACGCCGACATGGGGCGGCGACAAAACGAAAAGGAGACCAGGATGCGGAACATGATTAGTGATCTGAAGCGCATCTACCCCGGGGTGCGCGGTCGAGTGGGTGAGCTGTGCAAGCCCAAACAAAAGAAATTCGACGAGGCTGTCATCACTGCGCTGGGTCGTGACTTCGACGGAGTTGTGGTGGACTCGGAGAAGACCGGCATGGACTGTGTCCAGTACCTCAAGGACCAGCGGTTCCCCCCGGTTACCTTCATCCCGCTCGACAACATTAAGGTCAACACCTCCAACTCTGCCATCAAAGGGATCCCGGGGGCCCGGCTGACCATCGACACGATCGATTTCGACCCGTCCCTGGAGCGGGCCATCGCCTATGCCTGCGGCGGTTCCGTGGTTTGCGACAGCCTAGAAGTCGCCAAGGATATCGTGTACAACAGGAAGAGTCAGGTCAAGGCCGTGACCGTACAGGGCTATGTAATTCACAAGGGTGGCACCATGTCTGGTGGTCGGCTACCGGAAGATAAAGGCGGGAAGCGGCGGTTCGAGGAGCATGACGTCCAGAATCTGCAGCGGTTGGCCGAGAAGTTCCGGGACGAGATTGCAAAGTTGCCCAGGCCAGGGAGGCGAGGCGCTGCGGAAGAGAGTCTGCAAATCGAGATCGGTGCGCTCGAGCAGCGCCTCCTGCTCCAACAGAGCGAATTGGCTGCGTTTGAGAAGAACCTCAAGAGCAAGCAAAAGGAGCTCGATCACGCGAAGCGGGAGCTCCGCGACTACCAGCCCAAGTACGCCGAGAAGGAGGACGAGCTGCAAAGGACACGGGCTACCGTTGAGAAGTTTGAGAAGGCCATCTCGGATGTCGAGGACAAAATCTTCAGCTCCTTCTGCAAGCGTCTCGGGTACGAGACGATCCGCGCCTACGAAGCCCAACAAGGCAGCCTCGAGCAGGAGGCGGCACAGAAGCGCCAGGATTTCGACCTACAGAAACAGCGGATCCAGAACAACCTAACTTGGGAAACATCACAGCATGACGGAGCGAACGAGCGGGTGCGGACGATGGAGACAACCCTGAAGAGGCACCAAAAAGACCTAGGGGCCTTCCAGCAGGAGAAGGAAGACATCGAGGAAGCAAAGGCCCAAGACCAGGACGAGCTCGAGGCGCTTCAAGAGTCTATTGAAGAGGTCAAGGCCAGCCACGCCGAGAAGTCCAAGAAGGTGGCGGATGCGAAACTGGATTTGCAGAAGAAGACCAAGGAGATCGAGTCAAGGTTAAAGGAGATCAGCAACCTCGAGGGCACGGTGCAGAAAAACAGCGCCCAGAAATTCGCCTTGCTGCGGCGCTGCAAGCTGGAACAGATCCAGCTGCCGATGAGCGAGGGCTCGCTCGACAACATCCCCAACGAGGATGTGCTGCTCCGCAAGGACCAGGACGCCATGGATGTCGACGGCGAAGCGGATGAAGACGAAGTGCTCGAGGCCGCCATGGATGACTACGGTATCGAGATCGACTTTGATGGTCTCGACGAGGATCTCAAGAACGTGTGTCTCCCCACCCCCCCTTTTTGCCTA
Organism: Chaetomium cochliodes; assembly: GCA_023383405.1. Classification (NCBI taxonomy): domain Eukaryota; kingdom Fungi; phylum Ascomycota; class Sordariomycetes; order Sordariales; family Chaetomiaceae; genus Chaetomium; species Chaetomium cochliodes. Next base: position 2,435,306 of record JAKWJL010000002.1, on the reverse strand, counting down.
ACAACCCACAGCAGTCAAACTAACAAACTCCCAGCCCGACGACGACCTCGAAGACAAACTCCAAGACAAGATCACCTCGCTCACCACCGAACTCGAGAAGCTCAACCCCAACATGCGCGCCATGGAGCGGCTCGAGTCGGTCAAATCGCGGCTCGAGTCCACGGAGCAAGACTTCGAGGACTCGCGGGCGGCCCTCCGCTCGGCGCGGGACGCCTTCACGCAGGTCAAGGAAAAGCGGTTCGACCTCTTCAACCGGGCGTTCGCGCACATCCAGGACCAGATCACGCACGTGTACAAGGACCTGACCCGGTCCGACGCCTACCCGCTCGGCGGCCAGGCCTACCTGGACATCGAGGAGGACACCGACACCCCCTACCTGTCCGGCATCAAGTACCACGCCATGCCCCCGCTCAAGCGCTTCCGCGACATGGAGCACCTCAGCGGCGGCGAGAAGACCATGGCCGCCCTGGCGCTCCTGTTCGCCATCCACTCCTACCAGCCCAGTCCGTTCTTTGTGCTGGACGAGGTCGATGCTGCGCTGGATAATGCCAACGTCGAGAAGATCAAGAAGTATATCCGCGAGCATGCGGGGCCCGGCATGCAGTTTATTGTGATTAGTCTCAAGCCGACGTTGTTTCAGGACAGTGAGAGCTTGGTGGGCGTGTATCGCGATCAGGAGGTGAATAGTTCGAGGGCGTTGACGTTGGATGTAAGTTTCCCTCCCTCCCCGTCTTCTGGCGATGTGGTGTGGTATGTTGTGTGGGCTTTGCTAACGGGTGCGATGCAGTTGCGGAACTATGTATGATGGGAATGCGGTGGTGGGTGGTAAATGGTGGTTGTTACGGAGGGAGGGGGTTTGGAGCCAGGGGAAGTGGGCGTGGAGGGGGATTTGCAGGCAGGTAGCAGTTGTTTTTTCCTTTGGGGACGGGGATTGACACGGCGAATATGGACTGGTTAGGGTTTATTAAGCTCTATTTATTATTCTATCCCAACGAGCAGTTTTTGCCGCCTTTTAACGCCAGAAGTGTGGTTTCCATGTATGATAAAACCAACCGACCCTTTAACTCCAGAAGTATTTGTGGTCCATGGGGATGAAAGCCCGGCCCTCACGTATATACAAAGTCTCACCCCAAAACCATTCCGCTTTGCATGTCGGGCCGGGCCATGGCGTTCTGCCATACTTTCACCGTCTCTCATATCCTTTGGGCATTTCCACCCGCTTAGATATCCCTCCTTTACAAGGGAAGATCGATGTGGTGCGGTTAGGACGAGCAAACAAACCCCGAAACGCCGTCGCGGTTGTAGTTGCATGCACTGTCGAAAGAGGACAAGCCGCGCCATAGGCCAAAGGTATCACCCTGCTGTGCCCCGGCGTCGGTTTGTCGAAACGGACCCCAAGTCGTCTCGTGCCGACTTCTTCCTTGCTTTGTCTTTTTTGTTTTTCGAAAACCCCCCCTTCCCGGGTTGTCATTGAACTTATTTCGTTGTCGTTGTCCTTGCCACCCCGCAAGCCCCGACGTTCAAACGACGTCTTCAAACTCAAAATCAGACTCCTCCTCCTCCTCCATCTTGAAACTCATAGTCCCGCTGCCGCCGTCAGCCATCTCCCCCGTCTCCAACTTGACGCGCTTGGCCGGCATCATATCGGTATCCTGCGGGTCGGCCTCGAACGACGCCACCGCCGAGGACGGGCCGTTGCCGGTGCCGCTGCTGTTATTAATCGGAACGGAACTCTCCGTCATCCAAGCAGGCAATGCGTTCTCCTTGAGCAGGCGCTCCTTGCGATTGCGCTCCTCGATGCGCTCCTGCTCGTTGTTATCCGAAATGGTGACGTGCATGGCGCGGGGCCCGACGTTGGCGAGGCCCTTGACGGCCGAGGGCTTGCCCATGCCGGCTAGGTCGACGGGCACGCTGGCGAGCACCTCGTGGGTCGGGGCGCGCACGATGGGCCGCTTGGTCAGCATGGCCTTGTCGAAGTCGCACTCGGGCACGACGACCCGGTCGACCTGCTGCAGCATGTCGGTCATGAACTTGAATTGGTTGTTCATGCGGGATAGCTGCTGGTGGCCCGGGGCTTCTTTTTCCTGGGAGCGTTCCAGGAACGCGGAGCACCGTCGGCAGGTGAAGCGCCCGTCGGCGGATACCGAGTCCAGCACGTCGAGCTGGGTCCACTGGGCTTTGCAGCGGGGGCACGAGTACTCCTTGGACTCGTCGGCCGGCTGCACGCTGCCCTGCATGTCCTTGTCGGACTTGTAGACGCGCCACTTGATGGCGTCGATGGTCTGCCGATAGTCGATGAAGTAGTGGGTGCGGTTAACCGCCCGCGTTTTGCCATCTTGTGACTCGGGCCGTGTGTGTACGGTCAGGAACCGGGCGTCTCGTAGGGAGGCACAGAGCCGGTGCAGGTCCTTGAGGTTCATCTTCATGAGGTAGGCCAACTCGTCGTCGCGGAGGGCGGAATGGGTTACGAGTGCCTCGATCACCAGGATCTCTTGGGTGGTGTAAAAGGCGCGCATGACGGCGCGCACGAGGGTCTGGGCGACTTCCATCGTTGCGATATTGATTTCGCTTCAATGGTGCGGTGGGAGTGCTATGGAAGAGGAGGTGGTGGTGATGAGAGCGAGCCGTGAGAGAGGAAGAGGGAGAAGAAAGAAAGAGAATTCGCGGACGGTGATGTTGCGTTTCTTTTCGTTCTTGTGTTTTATTTCTTTTGGAGCGTTCAATATTGATGAAGACGACACACCAATGAGAGACTACTCTTGACTCTTGATGAGCCGGAGCGTGGTGTGTGCTAAGTTAGGTTGGTAGTTATGTGGAATGACAGGAGAATGTGGAGGCAAGATGTCTTGTCAAAGAACAGGGATCTGTCAGCCTGGTTTAGTCTTGCCAAGAAATAGAGCTGAGTGGAAGCAGAAAGGGCTGAGAAACGGTGGGTTGCATACGCAGTTAGGTTCTTGTAACAATGGCCTTATTACTAAGGCATCAAGGGGAGCCAAAGTAAGCCAAAGTAGAGGCAGCTGACATCGCCGCCCTGTGGATGTTAGGTTCTGGTGATAAGGGGTATGGATCTTTCAAATGCAATGGAAATAGAACCAATGAGACTAACTCCTGGATGCCGTGCTAATTTTTCCACGATATCTGCGCTGTGATAACAACCTTAACTCGAGTGTAAAAGGTTGAGTGAGCATGGATGTTTTGGCGGATACCTTAGTGAGTTAAAGTGCGTACAGAGCAACACAGCTTGTTTCCACACTGTGCTGAATGGGAGTTATGTCCTTTCCTGTGCCGTCATTGCAGGCGACGCATTGGCATTGCACGCAGTTACATTTCCTGGCTGTGAAAGCTTCCCCAGGACTTCTCGAAACCTCCGAGGATTTCCCCGCCTTCTTGCAGCTGCATCCATCCGCATCCATCCGGCTTTCAACATGCACGTCACTGGAATCGGAAGGGATGGTGCAAATAACGCCCATGTGAACCATGGTGGTTCTTGACTCTCTGGCCCTTGCATGATTGCATAATGGCCCGCATCATTGTCGACCCTCATCCATCACGGCTGATTTTGGCACTGGCACTTATAACTTGAAGCTATTGTTCTCAATGTCCATTCTGGTGTTTTGTACATAGTTTGCATTCTCCATCTATGCACCTTTGCTCGATGCGCCCAAATGCCTCACGCTGTGGTCGGTTTCTAAAACACCGCAGCTGAGATGACGAAATCCAACCTAGCCCTGGAATAACCTCGTTGCGCTACCCCAAAAGAAACACAAAAGAAACACGGACTCGGCTCATGAGTATGGACTCGGATACTCGCTCTCGGAAGAGGTCGGCTAGCCACATGGCCCTCGGCTTTCCCGTCATATTCCTTCTTTCTGCCAACCTTGGATCGAAAGAGTTGCAGGACCTCGAGGAACAAATACCCACACTCACCTACGACATCAATGAAGCCGAGGTTATTTTGGGCAAGGTCTCTCGCAAGGAGCGGGCGCTGTTTGAACTCAGGAAACACAGGCTCGTCACCGAAGAGATCGATCCGGTAGAGCGCACCCCGTCTGAGACCCCTGACCGGAAACGTGCCCGTCTACAGACGCCCGCCCTGGCCAGCTCCGATATCGACTCGGACACGGTATCCGACGGCGAGGTCCAGCGGCGCCTGGTAGGGCCGACCCCTGTCACACCGACGGTCAAAGTGGTCAAGCTTACCTGGTTCACCGAGTCGATCAAGTGCGAGGAGGTGCTCCCGATCAACGACTATGTTGTCTACGAAGGCCGCAAGGTGCCAAAAGCGCCCGTGGAGGCACCACAGCCTGGGCCTGCTGAGAAGGCAGCAGAAATCATGCAGCGCGCCCTTGCAGATGCGGGCAGCAGCCTGCTAAAGAGCCCACGGCCAAGGTCATCGCAAGGAGGGAGAAGAGGCGAGACCTACGTCAGCCACCCTGTCCGGCCCTCCCTACTCCGGCAGACCACATCCGAGCACGAGATAGAGACGCAGCTGCCACCAATACCAGACTACCTCCGTACCACCTACTCGTGCCAGCGTCCGACTCGCAACCACCCACCGAACGAGGCCTTCATCGAAGAGCTTACCAAGATCAAGACGGCCCGAACACTGACCGGAGACAAGATAGGGGTACGAGCGTACTCAAGCGCGATCGCCACCCTTGCGGCGTACCCCTACAGTTTCCAATCAGCGCAGGGTAGGTACCCAATCCCACCTGTGTAGCAAACCCAACCGCTGAGCGCCCCACAGAAGTAGCCAGACTCCCAGGCTGCGGCAATAAGATTGCCCTTCTCTTCCAGGAGTTCCGCGAAACCGGCCAGATCAGGGAAGCGCGGGAGGACGAATCCGACCCCAAACTCGCCATCCTCAAGCTCTTCTACAACATCTGGGGCGTCGCCGAGACCACGGCGCGCGACTTCTACAACCGCGGCTGGCGCGACCTCGACGACATCGTCGAGTACGGCTGGGACACGCTCACGCGGGTCCAACAAATCGGCGTCAAGTACTACGACCAACTGCAGCTCCCCATCCCGCGCGCCGAGGTCGAGGCCGTCGCGGGCGTCGTGCTTGCGCACGCCAACCAGATCCGACCCGGGTTCGAAATGGTCATCGTCGGAGGCTACCGCCGCGGCAAGGCCGCCAGCGGCGACGTCGACGTCGTGCTCAGCCACCGCGACGAGCCCGCCACCCTCGACCTGGTCGGCCGCCTCGTAGTCGCGCTGGAGCGTGATGGGTACGTCACCCACACACTCTCGCTGGCGACCACCAACTCGGAGCGCGGCCAGGCGCCCGTCGCGTGGAAGGGGAATGCCCCCGCCGCCGCCGGCCGTGCTGGGAAGGCGGCGGGGGCTGGGTTTGATACGCTGGATAAGGCGCTGGTGGTGTGGCAGGATCCGGTGTGGGCAGGGGGGAAAGGCGGAATCCGAATCCGCATCGCCGGGTGGATATCATTATTAGTCCGTGGAAGACGGCGGGTTGCGCGGTGCTGGGGTGGACGAGCGGGACGACATTTCAGAGGGATTTGAGGAGGTACTGTAAGCGCGAGAGGGGGCTCAAGTTTGATAGTAGCGGCGTGCGCAGTCGCCGGGACGGGGCGTGGGTGGATTTGGAGAGCGGCTCGGATGGCAGCCCGGCGCCGGATATGTTGACGGCGGAGCGGAGGGTGTTTGAGGGGCTGGGGTTGGAGTGGCGGCCGCCTGAGGAGAGGTGCACTGGGTAAAGATGCACTACCGACCTAGGCAAAGATGAGATGAGAGTAAAGGTGGTTTTTGGATGTTGCTGGATGTTCTAGTTCGAAATATACCCCTTCTTTGGTGATGGTGTAATCGTGGTGCGGATATCGTGATCCCTAATGGTTGGTTCGCACCCGCTGGAACGGACTACCCGGCCCTAACCGACGGAGCCGCCCGGTGCTGCACGACATGGTTGCACCAACCCCCAACGACCTTAAATTGACAGCATCACCACCGCCTCACCCAGCCTCGACTCACTCACCCAACCGCGATGCCGCCGGACTCGGCCTTCGGAGGAGCAATGGAGAGTAATCTGTAGATTTTGTCAGATTGATGCCCGTCGGGTGAATACGCTCACTTTCGGCACTAGCTTCACTCAATTCCCCGGACACTTTCTGGTCGGCGTCGGGCAGTCTAGGCTCCGTGGTCGGCATCTCATTGGTCAATCCGTCCTGAAGAGTCCGCTCGGGGGTCGCTGAAATGGAGCCAGGCGATCAAGTTACGTAGCAATGATTTCAAGTCGAAACAGAGAGAAGACTAAGGCATGATCTGGCTTTTTTATTTGAACTGGCTAAATCTCATCTAAAGAAGCTCTCTCATCATCACTACTCAACTCCTCATCCATCGCATCATCCTTGTGCAAATATATAAGCCAGCTTATACAGACTCAACCTTGAATAAATACCCAACAAACACCCCTAAACTTAACTTCAAACTCAACTTCGTCACCATCACCCACTACCCAACACACCGCCAAAATGTCCATCACTCTCCCCAGCGAATATGGGTAAGGGAACACCATACCTCAGGCACCCATGCCCTCATGAACCAACGCTAACACAACCCCAGCTACGTCCTCCTAGCCGCCACCTCCACCTTCGTCGTCAACGTCGTACACGGCTTCTTGACGAGCAGGGCCCGCAAGGCCGCCGGCATCAAGTACCCCACCAGCTATGCCTCGACCGAGGTCGCTGAGAAGGACCCCCGGGCATACACCTTCAACTGCGGTACGAACACATGACCCCCTTTTCCTTGTCACGCTCAAAACACTCAAACATGGGAACACGCTCTGACCAAAACAAAAAACAGCTCAACGCGCCCACAACAACTTCACCGAGAACCTGACCCCCTTCCTCGGCGCCCTCCTCGTCGCCGGGCTCAAGCACCCCATCTTCGCTGCCAGCCTCGGCGGCGCTTGGTCCTTCGCCCGCGTTCTGTTCGCCGTCGGCTACACCTCCAACGGCCCCCAGGGCAGGATTGTGTAAGTTCTTTTTTGGGACCGTGCCATGAGTTGCCTGGCTAACTTGTATCTCTAGTGGTTCGGCCCTTGGGACTCTGATCAACATCACCCTGGTTGGTACCTCTATTTACACTGCTCTCGGCTTTGCTCTCAACTGGTAGAGGTTGATGGCATGTTGAGGAGAAAGCGATTTGGATTTGGCGATGTACAGATATGACGGTAGCGACTTGTTAGACTGTTAACTTCATACCCAAAAGTTAATCAAAACTTGCATTCAATCTATGAGCCGCCGGGCTACAACCTTGTTCCCCCGACATGAATGTATGCACCACCGACCAAGCAACAAACAAATCTAGCCCGATAGATGAGCACCCCTTACCCCCAAATCAACATCATCGAAACCCGGTACCCGACCCGCCGCCACGTCCAAAACGGGCCATGGGTGCTGAACCTGCCCGTCGCCGCCAGTGTCGTTGTGGCCGTCGTCGCTGGCGTGGTCCTCCCAGGCGGTGTGCTCCCGCCCGCCGCTCCCACTTCCACTTCCGCCCCCATTCCCACCTCCATCCTCACTCCTCCTACCCATCGCGGCCGCGGCCCCAACCGCAGTCAACTGAATCCCACCCTCCTCCCCCGAATTCCGCCCCTGCCGCTGCTGCCTCCTCCGCTCCCACCAATTCCGTCCCTGCCCCTGCTCTTGCCCTTGCCCTCTCCGCCTCTCCAACCTCCGCCGCTGCACCCGCACCACAACCCCCTCGTCATCTCCCTCGCCACCCTCACCTCTTCCACCCCCTTCACCTCCTCTACCTCCCCTAGCGGCAGCTTCCCCACCACCACCAGCACCCCCAGCTTCCTCACCACCCCCTTTAGCTTCCTCACCACCCCCTCCAGCTTCCCCACCACCACCATCACCCCCAACGGCCTTCTCACCACCCCCTGCGCGCCTGCGCCTGCGCCTACGTCTGCGCCTCCGAAACCAGCGCACGCCCACCCACGCCAGCAGGCCGAGGACTGCCAGGCCGAGCACCACGCCGCCGACGATCAGGCGAGCGGCGAGGGAGGCGGCGGACTCGGGCTCTGACCCGGGCTTGGGCGGGTTGCGCGAGGGGTGGTGGTGGTCGTGGTCGTCGTGGCGAGGGACGTGGTGGCAAGGGTGGTGGCTGTTTTTGGAGAGTTGTTCGTTAGTCGTGGGGTTGGATGCGGTTTGGTGGTGGGCTTTTTTTTTGTTGTGTTGAGGGGGAGGGAGTGTGAAGGGGTGGTGGAGGGGGTATAAACGGATGGGGAGAGAACGAGGCGCTGGTTACGTACCGAGATCTGGGTCGGAGAGCGAGGCATCTCCTTTGCCGGCTTGTGCTCTGCGGGTAGGGGGTTAGCATTTTGCGGGAGGTAAACGGTCACCGGGAGGGGGGACATACTGGGCCGCCGGGCGCGGGAACCGGCGAGCGAGAGAGGCCGAGCCCCCCAGGACGGGGTCGGGGTGGTGAGGTCGAAGATTCCCAAGCGGCGTGCGAGGAGGTCGCGGGTGTTGGGCCCCGTGGCGTGCAAAGACGCCCCGTTGCCCGCAGGGACCGCCGTGGCGATCAAAAAAATTAAAAACATCATCTTTTTTATTTCAACGAACGAATGGGTGTGTTCGATGGATGAAAATGAGAAAGATGGAAGCTTGTTACGGGAGGTGGGACGGTTTGTCTAACCACCACGGTCGCCGCTCGGACTCTTTCTATAACACATAGTGACAAGTGACGGCAATAAGGTTTCATGCCCATTCAAACGGTGACGAGCAGTCGTGTGCTCGGGGCTAGGCTCCGAGCTTGACAAGTGAGAAGAAGGCATATGCGGGTTGTCCAAAGCCGGAGCTCAGGACCGGGGCCGCTAGTATACTGCATACGTAGGCGATGACAGTGCGCCTATAGCTGCATATATTTCGGTTTCTGATGAGAACCTAAAACCCAAACCAAGTTACCTACACTAGTTCTCCCTTATCAAAGCGTCGACTCGTGGTGAACATAGGAAAGGGACAGTAGCATGGATACTACTAAAAGTCGAGTCCCGGCGTCAAGCTGCAGACTCAAATTTAGGGCAGCAGGTACCCGGCAAAGCGAGTTTAAATGCGGAATGTAGCAGGTCTGCTAGTATTCCATTATAGGTGTTTCTCGAAAAAAAAAAAAGAAACAATAAAAGATATATATAACTAGCAGCTCGTAGACTTAAGATGCTACGCGGTTACTAAGCTTGAATTAGAAGAGGCCGGATAGTTGAAACCAAAAAAACAACTAAGAGAAAAAAAAAAAAAAAAAGAGAACAAAAAAACCGAAATCTTCGCAGTCATTCATCTCCGGCCGAAATTGTCGTGATGCTCATGAATTGGTGTTGAGAGGTCGGAAGTGGGGGTAATGGCGGGGCCTGTGGGTCAATTCCACAACTTCGCCAAGGCCTGTCAGCCACAGCACGCGCCACAAGACGAGGGAGGACCTGGACCTGGAACTTGTCCTTTTCAGTGAGGGGACAACAATCCGGCGCCCGAGCTAGGCTGCGTTGCGGAAGCGAACCGGCGCACTAACCTCACCACCATATCCCGCCATTCGAGCCACTCCTTCCCGGACACCAGTCAGTGAATCTGCGGCCGTGCTTGATTGGCATCCTAATTTTGGGGGTATCGACAAACAACGAGCCTGGTGCCAGAGACCGTCCCCAGCATTCGTCCTCTCCAGGTTGGTCAGTTTCGCAGTTTCGCAGTCTCGCAAGGTGCGCCGCCACTTTAAGCTCAACCTCAGGATCGGCACTGATGACAGCTTGCATATTGCATATAGCCACCAGCCACATCTCCATATATACCCTCTTCGATTTCTTTTCGACCTTCGCATACCCGTGATCCCGAGATCAACTGCCCGAGTCCGCGCCGACGTCATCCCTCACAATGGACTACGACGCTTTGAAGGAGCAGTGGGGTGAGGTCGAGGATCGCGATGGAGTCCGCCTGAGCTGGAACGTCTTCCCGAGCACTCGCATGGTCAGTCCGGCCCGCCCTCGTAACACAGCGCTACTTTTTCTCTCTCGGAAGCTGATGCATCTTTAGGAAGCCTCGAGATTGGTCGTTCCCATTGGCGCTCTCTACACCCCCCTAAAGGAGAAGCCCGACACTCCCCTGCTGCAATTCGAGCCCGTTACCTGCAAGCAGCCCTGCCGCTCTGTCCTGAATCCCTTTTGGTAGGCACCCCCCGCCTGATATCACCGGGGTGATGGCGCTGACACCCCCACAGCCAGGTCGATGTGCGCGCTCGCCTCTGGATCTGCCCCTTCTGCCTGTCGAGGAACCCGCTTCCGCCGCACTATAAGGATATCACGGCCCAGGCCATCCCTCCCGAGCTGCACCCCTCCAACACGACCATCGAGTACAGGCTGTCGCGACCTGCCCCGAGCCCGCCCATCTTCCTCTATGTCGTGGATACGTGCCAGGAGGAGGACAGTTTGGCTGCCCTGAAGGAGTCGCTTATCATGAGCCTCAGCCTCCTGCCGGAGCATGCGCTGGTCGGACTGATCACCTATGGGACGATGGCACAGGTACACGAGATTGGCTACACCGAGTGTGCCAAGTCGTACGTTTTCCGGGGCAGCAAAGAATACGCCGCCAAGCAAGTTCAGGAGATGCTGGGCCTCATACAGCCCGCCATGCGCCCCGGTATGCCCGCGCACCAGCCAGGCAGGCCCATGCCGATGGGGCCCGCCTCTCGGTTTCTGCTCCCGGTGGCTCAGGCCGAGTTCCAGCTCACCAAGGCGCTCGAGCAGCTGCAGAAGGACCCCTGGCCCATTTCCAGCGACCGCAGAAACTTGCGCTGCACCGGTGTTGCTCTTTCCGTGGCTGTTGGCTTGCTCGAGACCTCGTTCCAGAACGCCGGCGGCCGCATCATGCTCTTCGCCGGCGGTCCCGCCACCGAGGGGCCCGGTATGGTTGTCGGCCCCGAGCTGAGGGAGCCCATCCGGTCGCATCACGACATTGACCGTGATAACGTCAAATATTACAAGAAGGCGCTCAAGGTATGTGAACAATTATGCTAGAATCGTGATCGGAGTATGTGAGTGACTAACACGACGACAGTTTTACGAGAATCTCGCCAAGAGGACCGCCCACAATGGCCACACAATCGACATCTTCGCAGGCTGTCTCGACCAGGTCGGTCTTCTGGAGATGAAGGGCCTCTGCAACTCAACCGGAGGCCACATGATTTTGACGGATAGCTTCACTTCGTCCATGTTCAAGCAATCGTTCATCCGCGTTTTCGAAAAGGACGGGGATGACAATCTGCTGATGGGCTTCAACGCCGTTCTCGAGGTTCTCACCACCAAGGAGCTCAAGGTCACCGGCCTCATCGGCCATGCCGTGTCTCTCAATAAGAAGTCGACTTCAGTAGGCGAGACGGAATGCGGTATCGGCAACACCTGCTCCTGGAAGATGTGCGGTATCGACCCCAAGGCCAGCTACGGCGTTTACTTCGAAATTGCCCAGGGCGGTCCGTCACAGCACCAGCAGAGCCAGAAGGGTATGATACAATTCCTGACATACTACCAACACTCGTCCGGCCAGTTCCATCTGCGCGTCACCACAATTGCGCGGAATCTCAGTGGGCCTGCTGGTGACCCAGCGATTGCCCAGTCGTTCGACCAAGAAGCAGCCGCCGTTCTCATGTCCAGGATCGCCGTCTTCAAGGCCGAGGTCGACGATGGGCCGGATGTGCTCCGCTGGGTGGATAGGATGCTCATCAGACTCTGCTCGAGGTTTGCCGATTACCGCAAGGACGACCCCTCATCCTTCCGCCTGGAAAAGAACTTCACCTTATACCCGCAGTTCATGTTCCACTTGCGGAGGAGTCAGTTCTTGCAAGTTTTCAACAACTCGCCAGACGAGACCGCCTTCTACAGGCACGTACTCGACCACGAAGATGTCAGCAACTCCCTGGTCATGATCCAGCCCACGCTGGACTCCTACACCTTTGACCAGGACGGCGGGCAGCCGGTACTTTTGGACTCCTCCTCTATCCAACCAACTCACATCCTCCTCCTCGACACCTTTTTCCACATCCTCATCTTCCACGGCGAGACCGTTGCCGAGTGGCGGAAGGCCGGCTACCAGGAGCAAGAGGGATACGAGAACTTTGCCGCTCTCCTGGAGCAGCCAAAGGAAGATGCCAGGGTATGTTTTCACCCCTGACCCAAAGTTAACAAAGGAAATTGCCACTGACACTGCCGTCTAGGATCTCATCACCGACCGCTTCCCCCTCCCCCGTTTCATTGTCTGTGACCACGGTGGCTCGCAGGCGCGTTTCCTGCTCTCCAAGCTCAACCCGTCCACAACACATACCTCGGGTGCCGGAGCCTACGGTGGTGTCGGGGCGCAGAGCGCACAGACCATTTTCACAGACGATGTGTCCTTGCAAACATTTATGGAGCATCTCATGAAGTTGGCGGTTAGTGGCACGAACTAAATGCGCCGAGTCTGGATGCGACGGGGAGTAGAAGAGGCAGGGGGGCTAAAGAAGGAGGGAAGTTGGGATGGGGAGGAGTGATGGTGGCCGAGGGCGTGTTTAGAGAAGACTCTGTGTGACTGCCTAGCGTCAGTGTTATATGTCAACCGATACTACCAAAGAATAAACGGCTTCCCCGAGATATCATGGCTTTCCTATCGATGTAACGGGGCTCTGAGCATGTTCGTTCATGTGCATGAGGGAACCTCGGTCAACACTTGGCGGAAAGGTGCCAAGATGCTGCAACGGTGTGGCTAGAGATGTTCCCCTCCAATCACACTGTGGCTGCCCCTCCAGCCGCCCCGCTCGTCCCAAAAAATTCCAGCCACACTCTCCAAAATCTTAGGGCAGCCAGGGAAAACCCACAACTGCGATTTTTTTGAATTCGCTGTCTTGATACGGCTGCCACCCTTTGAACACCACCAACAAGTCCATTCTTCTCACAACCGGCCGTCACCATGCGTAAGTCATTGCCCGCTGATTGTTATTGCTGGAACCATCCGGATTGCTAATTTGCGCAATTGTGCAGCTCCCAAGGTCGACCCCAACGAGATCAAGATCATGTAAGCTCCAATGGCTTCCGCCGCGCTCCCGATCATGCCCGTTTGCGAACGCGTTCCTACCGAGGAAAAGACGAGAACTACCAGTAAACTGACAATGGTACCGCTCACAGCCACCTCCGGGCAACCGGTGGTGAGGTCGGTGCTTCTTCGGCTCTCGCCCCCAAGATCGGTCCCCTCGGTCTCTCGCCCAAGAAGGTGGGCGAAGACATCGCAAAGGCCACTGGTGACTGGGTATGAATGCCCCTCCGCAACCCGCACGAGCTTGGAAAGAGAATTACGGATTTTCTGACGAACGCGATTTTGTCGCACGGCCATGTACAGAAGGGTCTCCGCGTGACCGTCAAGTTGACGATCCAGAACCGTCAAGCCGCCGTCTCGGTCGTCCCCACAGCGTCGTCCCTCATCATCCGGGCGCTCAAGGAGCCCCCCGTGACCGGAAGAAGGAGAAGAACATCAAGCACAACAAGTCGGTTTCCCTCGATGAGATCATCGACATTGCGAGGACGATGAAGTACAAGTCCTTCTCCAAGGACCTGAAGGGGTGTGTCAAGGAGATTCTGGGTACCGCTTTCAGCGTCGGCTGCCAGGTGGACGGCAAGAGCCCGAGGGCCATCAGCGACGCCATTGAGGAGGGCGAGATCGACAGTACGTTTTTTTTCCCGTTCCGACGCCTGCTTCTCACCTGGGCATGAGAAGGCTACGGTTGGGTGGTTGTCGAAAGGGAGACAGCTCGCTAACTATGTCACAGTTCCTGAGGAATGAACTCGTCCATGAAGGTCGGTTTGGGATTCTTGGCATGTGTTTAGGAGTTCAGGGCTTGCTTTCGACCAGGCTTGCCAACAACGGCAATACAAATCAAAAGAACGATTTCACGGCCGAATGCGGGGTGTCTTGTCAAAATTCGGTTCCTGACTACGTGGATGGAGGTTTGCTGCAGGTTCCAACTCGACACGGTATCCCATCCATACATCGACCCCTCCCCCCTGCCCCCATCCCCCACGAAGCTCCAACCGAGCTTCCCCTGGCTGTTCACTCCGGAACCGACCTGCTCTCCCATGGTCCTTTCGGCTCTTTGTGCGCAGGGAGATTAAAGTCTGACGTCCGATTACTCACCACGGCTTTCGTTGGCACTCTGTGCTATGGAAGTTGAGGTCCATATTTCAGGTCGACATATCCTTTTTCCCGGACCGCCAGTTGGCTGCTGTGCGACAGCCCTGCCATGGTTTTGGACGGCGAATCGGGCTACTCAAGCCTCCCGAGCTACCCACCATTGGCGGATAGGGCTGGGACGCATGATCTGTGTTTCCGAATATTCCTAGCGGCGATCCCGCTTTGTCGTGTGTCTTGGGTTCTGTCCCAGTTACGCGCTGCAGCCGGTTTCCCAAGCCCAGATACCAGATATGTGTTTCTGTTCTGCTGTCTGTAGTACTTTTCGGCCTTGCTGGAAGACTCCTGCGAAGCTCGCGGTATTTTCGTCGCTGGATTCCCGGTTGTGCTCGTATGTCGTCCTTGTACAACACAGCAACGTATGTCTCGGGTCCCATCCAGTGGCACAGCTTGCGGCAGCATGAGACCGAGACAGCCAGGTAAGGCATGGAATGTATGGATAACACAAGGCCAAGGCAGCGGAAACTCGAACTCGACCTTCCCGAGCGGTCACTCCCTGCTGCTGCTGCTGCTGCTTGCCTTCTTTTCTCCCCGGCTTTATTTATTATTAAAACACAATTTACGATATTACTTCTTTGAGAACGGCGACGTGCATTGTACATACATGACTACATGTAACCGACTGCAGCCGCGCCTGCATAGGTAGGGTAGGGGAGGGTAGGGAAGGCAACTTGGGGTAGTCATGTATGGACAGACGCATACACAACACACACGGTAACTACCGCCTCGCCTGCCGAGGGAAGGGTTGGCTGGCGGGGCTGACTGACTGGGTTTTGGTGGGCGCATGAATGACGCGGGTCGGCGCAGTGGTTGATCGCCCTCGCTTGTGGGTGCTGGACCGCGCGTTGCCTGCATCCTGGGGGGTGAGAGCGTGAGATTTGTGAGATTGGGGGATTGTGGGATTGGGGGGCGGGGGGCGAGGACTTGGGCTGGAGGCTGGAGGTGACGAAGTCTTTGGAAGAGGGAACGTGCGAAGTATGTAACTACCTAGTTACTGCCTGGGAATGAGAAGGGTTCGGTTGACGAACGAGGGGGGAAACGAGCTGTGTTTCAACATGTGCGGGGGTTTGATGGCTTGATGGTTCGATGGGGTCGTTCGTTCTTCCATCACGGCTACCTCTCCCATAGGTAACTAGCTAGTCACCTCCTCTTTTTTTTTCGGCCCTGCCTTGATTGACATCACGTCCATCACCTTGGGGGGCTTGTTGTTAGACGGGGCGCATGTGCTGAATTGAAGTCCACTTTGACTCGGATCGCCGGTGCTGCTGCAACGTCGAGCGGGTTACCTTTCAACGGCGGTTTTTGGTGCCCGCCGTGCTCGCCCGCTCGCCCCCCCGTTGTGCCGTTGCGACTCGGTGCTCGGGGGGTTTGGAGATCGTCGTCAGTTTGGCCGCCCGGCACGCCATGTGCCAGACGGCCGCAGATCTCCTTTTGCTGACTGACTGACTGACTGACTGACTGACTTGTTTTTCTTTCGTTCTTTTCTTTTGTGTTTCTTCTGATCCCCTCCCCCCCGCCGGCTGAGGCTAAGGGAGGGGGGTTGATAAATATGTGGTCGTTGCCTAGGTGGTTAGAATCAGGAAAGTGGTCAAGAGACGGGCGCAATGAGGACACATGGCATCATCTTGAAGGTGTCGACGAATGTTGAATCAACCCTGCCAACGAACTTGCTCTCCAGGACCCTTTCATCCTTGGAACTTTTCTTGGGTGTCTTGGCTGCCGCTTGGGCTGCGGCGTCACGGCGTTGCAGCCGTTTGCGTCCCCACACCATCCCTTCCCGCAGCAGGGGTGGTTTCTGGGATTGATTCATTTGATGTCGGTTTTGAGGGGGGGGACGTTGTCGCAACCCCCCAAGTCAGCTTCATGGGTGTTGATGGGATTGGAGGGGATAGACGCCGGAATGACAACCGTTCCTCGGCTCCATTTGGTATATAACAGCTCGCTTTTCTTTTTTCTTTTCCTTTCTTGCCTTTTAGCCCCATTTTCGTCACAGCCAACGCGGCTCGGGATGGGGTTTCTGCAAGGAAGGAATGAGATTGGGGAAAGCGGGAAGGAAAGGCAGCGCAAGCAGCAAAGCAAAGCAAAACAAGCAGACCACCGGGTGGGGCGCCATCTCATGCCGGCCAGCCGTTCAGGTCGGCCTGTGGCCAAGGGGGGGCAACTAGCGGCGTGCCGGCCCTACCGGTCGGTCCACTCCCAACGTCCCTCCCAAGAAAAGTGATTGCTCGCTCGACCTGCCGTTCCTTGTCCCCCCATAGGGCATGTCTGGCTGGGCACAGGCTGGCTGGCTGCATGTCCTGGCTGTCACGCTTCGGACCACAAGATGTGTGACTTGGGGCTTGCGAGGCGTGAGAGGCTCGCCGAGTGAGGGTGGCTTCAGCCACTAGGCGTGCTGATCGGGCAATCCGCGGGGCGACTGGTCAGGCTTGTTGGTGCGAGCGCATGCATGTTTCTGATCGGCCAGCTGCGGGAGGGTGAGCCGTGGGGTCAAGAGATAGTTAGCCTGTCGCCGCCTGTTGGTGGTGATCTGCTCATGCAACAACAGGGCATGACCATTCCTGTTCCGGGATGAGCTGGTTGTGGAAGGGTAGGGAAGGGAAGAGGGAAATCAACTGTGTCATTCAAAAGATGAGGAACCAGTGGTTTAGAGAGAGCCCTAGTTAGGTACATGTAGTCAGAGAACATTCGAACAACCAGCGTACGAGATGTGTCTGACCCCGGGGTTGCCTTGGTGTTAAGCTCATGCGTAAATTACTCCCCATGTGCCCCGAGGAGGAACGGATCTGCTGTGATGCATGTCTGACTGCCTATCTGACTGTGACCCTTGCGGTGCCATTCCATGGGGGGGAAACCCTCTTGGCTGGCGGCAGCCACACGCTGTGCATCGCAGCGACACACACCGCAAAACACCAAGCCCAAGGCCCGTTATGATCTACCTCGTCGTGTCGCACAACCGGCGTGGCAGAAAAAGTGAAGAAGCATTCCGAGGCGAGGCTCGCGCTCTCTCTCCTGCTTGCCCTCTCTGCCTCTGCCTATCACATCTATCTCGTAACGAGGCGGCAGGGTTGAGAATCAGGTTTAAAAGTCGGCTTGGTGGTACCAATATTAATGAAAGGAAGCACACCCCAGGATGCAACCCATGTTCGGGAGGGTGACATGGCGTTGCCCAACACACTTTAACTGGAGATGGTTGACACCCACCAAGATTGGTGTTAGGCGCAAAGGCCGCTGTGATTGTTCGGCCGGTAGCCAGGTGGTGCTGCATGGTGCTGCAGCATGGGCCCTAGCGCCCCCACGGGTCTGGGTTCGGTATGGAGGGGGCGTCCCGTATAAAACACACGGCATGCCCTGTGCCTGCCCTGCACGGCCCGGGCAAGCCCGCAGCCTGTCGTGCACCGCCTGGCTTTCGACTGGCGCTGTTCCACTTTTGAACCTCCTGGGACGCCCCGTCTTGCTTGTGTTTGAGCTGGACATGGTGGATGTCGACGTCAACACAACATCGGAGATTCAGCAGAACCTTGAACCAGAAATCGAAAGAGGAGAGAGGAATTCGATAGGAAAAGGGGGATCGAACTATAATTGGGTGAATCACATTTTTGCACCTTCCCGCTTTCTTTCCCAGGCACACCCCGATCGGCAGCTCGACTTGCAAGTTCCCCGCCCTCTACTGCACCCCTCCTTCCCGACCTGCCGACCTACCTTTTCGACCACTTTCAACGACTCAAACTCCACTCCCAACCCCGCCGGATCTTCTCAGCTTCAGGAAAACATAACGTCGAATTCGACCTGAGGTGGAGCTAAGGTGTTGGTTGTTGCTTCTATCGCCAGCAACAGAGCGGGGCCTTTTCTTTGCGAACTTCAACGACTGCGACCGCTCGAGGCACGAATCAGACTCACGAGAGCCGACACGCGTGTTGTTGCGTGCTGCGTGTTGCGTGTTGTGTTGCATCGTTGGGGTCGCCGGACGTTGGCTGGGACGACGCCCTACTTTGTTTTTTTTCTGGCTTTTGCCCAGATGGAGCGCTGGAATCTTCAAGGCTGAGGGCTCGATTATGATATCGTACTCGTCGCCGACAACCACGACAATAACCACCAATTCCACGAAACCTACGCTCTGACCCAGAAACCGGCAGCACGGGGCGATGACGAATCCCGCCTGACCTCATATCCGGTTGCGAATCGTAACTTACATTGTCGCTCCTTAGTTTGATTTTCGATTTACCATTCCACCCCTCGGTTTTTTCTTTCAGCAATTCAACCCCATTCACCGACTTGATGAACATTTCACGATGTTACCCCTCGTACAGATGCACCAGATGGTGCAACCCCAGCTCGACTTTTTGGGGCCTCATCACCACCACCATGGTCATCCAAAACCAGACTATCCGTCACATCATCACGGATCCCAATTCTCTCAACAACAATCACAGTCCCCCCATCCGCACCACTCGACGCCGCGAGCATTCGCCATCCGCAGCGCCCAGCATGTCCCAGCCCTGCACCGCATCACAACCAGCTTCACGAGGTTGCACGGGCACGACCAGGCCGAGCACTCTCTGAGGAGGAAAACCCCGAGTGGAACCATCGACAACGGGTACGATGGGTCATTAACTCACCTAGCTTCTGGTCCCCCACCTCTGAAGCACATGATCGTGCCTGCTTCATCCAAGATCTTCCCAACCGCCGTCGTTCATCGAGCCCCTAACCAGCCCGTTGGTATGCTGCAACAACCTCCAGCAGGCCCTTGGGGATATTCGGCACCTGTCCCCACAGCCAACTTTGATCACGGGATAGGAACCATAAACAACCTTTCCGGAACACCGAGCGGATGGGGGTTGAAAGCGCCGAACCCAGCATTGGATCCAGGCATGGGAGACCAGCTCAACTTTCTCCAACCCCTTCCCCAGCACAACCAACACGGCCCACCCAACTTGCAACAGCAACTCTTTGGGCCGGGGTATCAGCAGTCGTTGTCGCAAACAGTCTATAGCCCTGGGAGTTTCCCCCAGCCTGCGGTATGGAGGGATGGGAACTTTGGCTACCAGACGATGATCCCACTTGCGAATAACTACACCCCCCAAAATTCGGTTGACAGCGCATTCATGGGGCCTCAGTCCACAATACACCACGGTCTGCTCAATGCACCGGGGCTGGGGCAGGCAAACCATTTTGGCCTGCCCCTGCCGAGTCAGCCTCTCGATGACGGGTTTGCCCGCTATGGTACCAACCACATGGCCCACTATGCTGCCAATGCTGGACGGAATTCCATGCCAATGATGTCCGGTTCAGGGCACTTTATCAAAGGCGTCAGTGCTGGGGAACCGGGTTCACCAACCCGGTTCAAGGAAAGGGCACTCCAAAGTGCGCACAAGGCGTATAATGACCTGCTGCTCCATCTGACACATGCCAAAAAGGCGCACCATGGACGCAATGGTTCCATCTCCAGACCAGCTTCGAAGATCATGGTATACCCGAAGCCTTCTACCAGCAGCAGTAGTAGCAGCGGGAACAAGTCGCGCCCGTCATCCGCTTTTGCGGACCCAGCGGGAGGTTTTATGCAGCAACTGGTCCAAAAGGAGGTGGCTGCACGGATGTTTAACCACAACAACCACCACCAGCGCGGATATGTCGAGATGGGGTCACCCGTCCTTAATGCCAGAGCTTCACTCGACATGCTATCTACACTTTGTGAGCAAAGCGGTTGGAAGTGGGTCGAGGGGATGTTGCTGGGAGGCTGTCTTCACTATGGCCTGGAGCGCTATGAGGAGGCCCTGGAGTGGTTCAAGCGGATTGTGAACCTGGACCCAAGGTAGTTCCGTATCCCCCATTGCATGATGATGTGTATGGTATGCTAACTCTTTTGCCAGCCACGTGGAAGCGATCTCTAACATAGCCGCGACCCTGTACTGCTTGAACAGGCACGCAGAGGCGGAACAGCACTGGGTGAAGGCTATCAAGCTGCGCCCGAGCTATCTGGAAGCAGTTGAGCATCTTGTCAGTTTACTATGCTCCTTGCACAGGAACGGGGCGGCAGTGAACGCCATCGAGTTCATCCAACGGTCTCTGAGAATGCCGGGGCCAGACCTTCCTCGGGACCAGGCCAGTGAAACTGCCAGCGAGGCCGATCTCGCTTCGCCAATGACACTCGCCGAGTCTACTCCCGATTCATATGTGCTCGACGCCGACAGCACTGATAGCCCAGAGCAACGCTTCGCTTCCATGACTGAGGACCGCAAGTCACCCGGTTTCGGTTCCAGCGGTTATCGCATTCCGGGCACCGAGAACGGCCGCATGGTTCTCCTTATACACGCCAAGGGGAATATGCTATACTCGTTGAAGGACATTGACCGTGCTTCGGAAGCCTTCGAGGAGGTGGTGATGATCAGTGCTGGAAAACAGGTTCAGGGAGTCAAGCCGCTCATCAGGAGGATACAAACGGTACTTGCGCCGCGTGATCCCCGGCCAGGACATCGTCAGGGGGGCAACGTTTCTGCCCCCCTGCTGCTCCCTCCGGATAAAGCGAAGCTCACGGCCCAATACGTCTTTGCTCCCACCGGCGGCCAGTTACCCGGACTTCAACATATGCCCGAAGGGGCTCACAAAAGATCTGTGGTGGCAACGACGAGCAACTCGCTTCTGTCTCTGGCTAAAATCTACCAAGACGCGATGTCGAATGGCGGCCCAGCTTCTGGCTTGATTCGTCAGCCTGCAGGTGTTGGTGACATCTTATCCCTCTACTACCTATCCTTGTCACTGCAGGAAAGCCCGTCGACCGCCAACAACGTGGGGATTCTTCTCGCCGGTGTCCAGCAAACCGCGCCGATACAATATATCTCGGTGTCCGATATGGGTCTTGCCGCCAGCGTTCCCGGCATCATTCCCGGCAGCGGCTTGTCGCTCGCGCTCGCATATTACCAGTACGGTCTCACGTTGGATCCGAAGCATGTCCATCTTCACACGAATCTAGGCAGCCTTCTTAAGGACATTGGCCAGCTAGACATGGCTATCTCGATGTACGAGCAGGCTGTGGCGTGTGACGGGTCGTTTGACATCGCCCTGACCAATCTTGCGAACGCGGTCAAGGACAGGGGTAGGGTCAACGATGCTATCAGATATTACCAACGGGCCGTGACTGCGAACCCGGACTTTGCTGAGGCTGTCTGCGGTCTTTCGACCGCGCTTAATTCGGTTTGTGACTGGAGAGGGCGCGGTGGCGTCTTGCTTGCCAATGGCAAGTATGATCGATGGCATGTGGACGAGAAGGGCATGCTCCAGGACGCCAAGGGCCAGGGCCAGGGGAGCGGATTGATGAAGCGCGTCGTTGAGATGGTCGGTCGTCAACTAAAAGAGTCCTCGACGTGGGGCTGTGGGGTTTTGCACGAGCGGTCGATCCTTCAACTGGCAACCGAACTAAGAGATGCCGGAGCCGGTATCACAGACGCGTTCCTCGACTTGGAGACCGAACTCCAGAAATGGGCTGGGAAACCGGGCGAGGGTTACCGGATCCTTCGCCTCATTGAACGGTCCACAATCGCTGCCATGCGTTCATGGTACCAGGATAAGCACGTCAATGGCACACCGTCACCGACCGGTTATCGCCGGCCAAAGCCCCCGGCAAGTCTTTCGGTTCCGTCGGCGCCGACAGTCCTACCCTTCCACACATTTACGTGTCCATTGCCGGCGAAGGATGTCCGAACGATCTCGCAAAGGAACGCTCTGAGGATATCGTTCTCGACTCTCAGGTCGCCCTGGATTCCGTCCGTCGTTTACGAACCACCGGATCCGCCGAGCCCACATCTGAACGTGGGATACGTTTCTTCAGACTTCAATAACCATCCCTTGGCGCATCTGTAAGTCCTCAAATAATCCGTTGACTACTAGTTACCTAACCACCCCTAGGATGCAATCTGTCTTCGGCATGCACAATCCGAAACGTGTGAAAGCGTTCTGCTATGCTACAACGGCGAGTGATAGATCCATTCACCGTCAGCAAATCGAGCGAGAAGCGCCGGTCTTTCGCGATGTCAGCGCATTCTCCCCAGACAAGCTAGTTCAACAGATTGTCCAAGACAAGATCCACATCTTGGTCAACCTCAACGGCTACACGCGCGGTGCCCGCAACGAGGTTTTTGCCGCTCGCCCTGCCCCGATTCAGATGTCGTTTATGGGTTTTGCGGGCACCCTGGGCGCCGAGTGGTGCGACTATCTCTTGGCTGATGCGACCGCCATCCCGCCGTCAACGCTTCGTCCGCA
Organism: Chaetomium cochliodes; assembly: GCA_023383405.1. Lineage (NCBI taxonomy): Eukaryota > Fungi > Ascomycota > Sordariomycetes > Sordariales > Chaetomiaceae > Chaetomium > Chaetomium cochliodes. Next base: position 2,412,837 of record JAKWJL010000002.1, on the reverse strand, counting down.
CCGGAACAATCTGACGTTGGGTGACGTTTTCCGCGACGAGAAAGATGCGGATGCCGAGGACTGGATCTACTCGGAGAACATAATCTTTTGCCGCGACACATTCTTCTGTTGCGACCATGCACAGTCCGCCGATGGGTACAACGAGCGGGACGTGACGTGGGAACAGGATCAGCAAAGGCGGTGGAAAATGCGCAAGGAGCTGTTCCCGAGCCTCCCGGACGACGCCATCCTCCTCGGGAACTTCAATCAGCTCTACAAGGTATGTTCATCGCACTATATCACCTCCCATTATCATCACTAACCACATTCAGATCGACCCGACAACCTTCCGCTCCTGGTTGCGCATCCTCGCGGCCGCGCCGAAAGCCTACCTTTGGCTCCTCCGTTTCCCAGAACTCGGCGAGACCCACCTCCGCCGCACCGCGCGCGAGTGGAGCGGCGAGGGCGTTGCCAGCCGCATCATTTTCACCGACGTCGCGCCCAAGCTGCAACACATCTCACGAGCGCGCGTCTGCGACCTGTTCCTCGACACCCCCGAGTGCAACGCCCACACCACCGCGGCCGACATCCTCTGGTCCAACACGCCGCTCTTGACGCTGCCACGGTACGAGTACAAGATGTGCTCGCGCATGGCGGCCTCGATCCTCAAGGGGGCGCTGCCCAAAGGGCCGGAGGGCGAGCGCGCGGCCCAGGAGCTGATCGCCCGGGACGAGGCCGAGTACGAGGAGTTCGCGGTGCAACTTGTCAACGGCCTGGCGTACCGGCCACGCGGGGAGTATAGGGAGGGTGTCGGGCGGCTGTCCGATCTGAGGAGGCTGTTGTTTGAGAGCAAGTGGACCTGTGCGCTGTTTGACACGCGGCGGTGGGTCAGGGACTTGGAGGAGGCGTATGACATTGCTTGGGGCAGGTGGGAGAGGGGAGAGGGGGGGGATATATACCTTTGAGCCATGCCGTGATGATGGCTTTTGGCTCTGGCGCTGCGCTGGCTTTGCCTTTTGGCTTTGGCTTGGGCTTTGATGATCATCATGGGTCGTGAATGGCATGAGATGAAGAAGAAGGGAAAGCGCTGGGTGGGAGACTTGGGTTCGGGGATCCATTGGGCTGGCATGCCCGGGCGATGGACGGGGTTATTTTAGACCTGGTTGCGTTTGCGGTGATTTTTTTTCGATTGCTGATGTTGATGTTATGCCACGGCTCCTTTCGCCGAGAAAGATCTGCTTGCGGGCGGGAAGTCTGATCGATCGAGCGCGAGCTTGCGGTCTGGACTATGCTTCATCCCCCCTCTTAGCTTATTTTGCTCCCCCTCCCGGCTTTGTTTTTGGCCGATGGTTCTGCTTTGAGTTGAGCTGTTGATAATGCCTGGTGTTGATGTCGGTATTCATGTTTGGTGTTGGCGTTGATCTGCTGTTGATATGGGTCCTCCGACTGCGGAGGAGGATAAGGCGTACAGATTACATTGCATGTAGTGTGCACATGGCATGGCATGGGCTGGCCCGCCCGGGATGGGCGGAAGGGTATGTTTGGGTTTGATGTATAGCGCGACGACTATCATAGCATGGGTCAGCGAGTGTGTTTTAGGTCTTGGTCTTGTGTTCCCCTGGCTGCTGTGTTCTTGAGCGGCTTAGGGTAGAGCGGTTGCTTGGCTGGTTGGTGCGACTGGCCTTGGTTTTGACTCTACGGAGTGAAGGGCTGGCGTGATGGGATGGGATGGGATCAGATGGGATTGAAACAAGGTGGGATTGGGACAGGGTGGAATAGATACCGATTTGGCTTGTTGATGATACATACTCGCTTCTTCCTCTTTGTGCCTAAGTTTTCTTTCTATCCGCTGGGGGGTGAGTGACGGCCGAGTGATATATAAGGACAAGTCTTGACGAGGCTTACACCGTTCGACTCACCCGGGGTGCTGCTTTTATAGATGAGTTGATGTGTTCTGTGCATATGGCAGCGTTGATATATGCTTGGGGCGGGTTAGAGGGGGAAACATAATGGCTTGCTGGCATGTTGTTTCTTTCCAGATGTAACGGTGACGAACTGGATGAGGGTTGTTGGTCAGAGAATGGAAAGTGCATAGACATATGGCATGGTGATTCTGCCACAAGGCGAACGAACAGTAAAGAGCGCTGTGGGACCCTTCTTTCAAGGAGTTTTTGATAGACAACAGCACGTATGGTCCAGTTTTGTGTCCCGGTGACTTTGCCGGCTTGTCGCGAGGCTTTTACATGGCTCAAGTTTAGACTTACAAGCCTAGATATCTCACACTCTTGAAGGCCGGTGGTCAATGACCTTAGGAAGTAACAAAAACAGCAAGAGGCTTGCTAAAACTAAGGCTCTCTACTTGTTTATAGTCTCACATATTATGATGTCTCGTCAGAACGGTACACATGAGTGGTTCTTAAGTGATTCTTGATACTTGTCGTGGAGTTTAGCCTTCCAGAATACTTTACACGTCTCACCATTCGACCTCCCCATAGTTGTCTGTCTCTGGAAGCTCTTATGGCGGCTTACACCAGCTCCTCCTATCACGTAGCCTTTGTTCTGTTTACGATTTCTCCGGGACAGTAGGATATTAACCTCAGCGTGGCCTCGTTTCTCATGGAGAAGTTATCAAGTTCTTATTTGAGTCTGATTGTATTTACCGTCTAGAATGCAATGCTACCTCAGTTGTCTCTCTTGAAACTTGACAACGGTGATACAATATGACCCGTTTCAATCTCATGGCTTCCCCTGAGGCACCTAGCCGCCGGTTTACTGCATTCGGCGGGAGCATGTCTCATCCGGTTTGCCACTCCAGCGAATATTCCTCCCTCACCATCAAGGTAAAGCAGGCACCGCAGTACAAACATTGCTCCCATGACCCATGGCTTACAAACTTTCAGTGGCTTCTGCCGATGATCGAGACGGGCACATGTGACTGCTGGCAGGCCCTAACCTGGTATCTCGACATTCTTTCACATCCGCACCCTCCGGAGCCCATCTCCGAGGACCGCCGGGCGGAGAACCAAGTCAAGTGACATCACTCCGAATAATACTTCAATAGCAAGCCACAGGCTATCCAAACTCGGGTAGGCAAGACAATGAGAGGATGCCCAAAGACACGAAAACAGCAAACACCCCCCTCCCCCCCTCCCCCCTCCCTCCCAGCCCAACCCAACCCAGTCGATCCCAAGCCACCTCACACCGAACTGCCCCTACCCGCCCGCCCATCTCCCATCAGCTCATCTGCCCCTTCCCGACCCGAGGACCTGTCCCCGGGCCGAGACAATAGACAATATCAGGTATGTAGACACCAACAACAACAACAACAACAACAACCAACCCCCCCCCCCCTTGCCCACCGATATCCCAAAGCGTCGAGGCGGCACTGCACGCTCCCGCGCGGCAAAGCCAATATAAGATTTACGGTCGGGGCGCCCGCCCTCCAGATCGGCATCGGCGTCCCCAAAGCGGCAACAGGCGACGGCGGCGGCGGTGGTGGCGGCGCACACACACACATGCCTCATCATCATCACACATCACATACATACATGAATCGCCATCACATCACGCACTCTCACGCATGGGGCTCCTAGCGCGGGCGCATGGCGTGAAACCGCATAAAAAAAAAAAAAATAAGCCCCGGGCCGATCTGCCCATGCCCGATGGCGGCGACCGGTGTGCTGAATTTGGTGGGCCCCCATCCATCTGTCGGGTGCAGTTTTGCTATCACATCTCAGAACCATGTCAGTAATAATTAAATTGTGAAGAAGATGTTTGTTTGTGTGTTGTCGAGTCTGTCTGTGTAAACGCCAGCCAGCCAGCCAGCCAGCCAACCCCGTGTGTATGCCCCCCGGCACGGGACGGCACGCTGCATGCATAATACCAAGCAACACAACACAAATAAATAACTAGGTAGTCAATAACTACAAGTAAACACAATTTCAATGATACACACATACAGTACATAGCTAGTGTAGTGTAGTGCACCTCGCACTTACAAAATCAGCCCGCCCGCTGCAACACTGCATCAGCTGACCGACAACCATGCGCGCGGCTGGCTGGGGCAAAGAGCAAAGAAAGATGAATGACGACGATGGAGATGTCTACCCTCCAGCAGGTAGGGACATGTACGTAGCATTCGTAAAAAATACCCGAAAAGGCAGGTGTCGAACCACCCGCCCCCCCCCCCGGAGGCCCCATGAATGAATGAATGAAAAAGACAGATGGACAATGGACAAGCAAAAAAAAAAACCTTCTTACCGATCCCGGGACCCGATCTGCAAAAACTTTCTTGCCGGTCCCGCCAATCCGACATGGCTGGCGCGCACCGGTGGCCGTCGGTTTCAGGGGACCGGCTGGCGCGCTGGTAGGCCCGATACGCGAAAAGACGTTTTGGGGCCCAGATCGCCGGGTCGGGGGGGGGGGCAGAGGGGAGGGGAGGGGAGGGGAGGGGTGTCTGGGTTGTCCAGCAAGCGCGTGGGTAATGGGAGAGGAGAGGAGGGTCTGCGGTGTGATTGGCTGTCGCTGGGGGTTCCGATCGGGTCCTGTCAAAATATCCGCTCCCCCGTTTTTTTTTTTTCTTGTCGGATGCATGCGCGGTTCAGAATTGCATCCTTGTTTGCTTCGTGCTAGGTGCTGGATGGATGCTGGGTGGGTGCTGGCTGTGGTGCGCGGCTCACAGAAAAAGTGTCGTGCTTGAAATCGCAAAAGACCATCTTCATTTCGTCTCCTTTTCCCGTTCCCCGAGTCAGGCGCCGGCGAACGACGGTGGAGCAAGGGGGGTCGTTGGCAACGGCACTTGCCGGAAAACTGGGTTCTGTCCTGTGTTTTGCCTATATGTCTGTTCTTGGTTCTTGCCGGGGGGTATCGGAGTGAACTGCGGTCATCTCCTCCTCCACGTGAGCGCCGGCGCGTTCCTAGACATCCCCAGAGACTAGTCGTCCATAGTCAACTAGTGTCTTTCGATGAGTAATCATCCATAAGTAAACAGAGGACTGCGCCGTGACATCGAATTATGCTGTTTAAACAGCAAAAAGACGGATAAACTTTCTGGTGGTTCCGCCCGCAGTTGGTGTCCAGCCGTGAACTGGTGGAAACCCCCCAACGCTATGTCGGCCGAGCTCCGAAAGATGGCGGGACTCCACCTCAAGTCCCCTCCCTGAGTGAGCGGGTTCGTTACCTGTACAGTACCTTGTGGCCTTCTTCTCTGTTGGGCAAACGGCTTCCCGTTCCAACGCGAACGGGCAAGCATGGCGATCGCACTTCGCACACACAGTCAGTCACCCGCCCCCCTTCGAACCCGATCGCGCGGTTTGCGCGGGTGATTGGCACAAGCCACACCGCGTGTGATTCTGGCACGTCTCCCCAACCGATCGGCCCTTCTCGCCACGGCGCCGAGGAGATCCTGTGTAATGGTCGATCGGCATCCCCGGTTTGTTGGCGTTTGCCGTTAGTTGTGTAGTTTTAGCCCTCTTCTGACAGGAACACCTCTGTACATGTACATACCTCGTTGGACTGGGGCGCCCAGAGAATCCCAAAACGAGACAAGTTATGTGCCGAATGGGGGCTGGCTGGGCCGGTGGCTTGTGCGCGTTGTTCGACACCCTGCCAGACAGCCGAGGAGAAACAGAGCGCGCCCCACAGGCACACAGGCAGGGATCGCCAAGCAAGAGCCTCCCCCGTTTCTGCACTCCTTCATGGGCCAAAGTTGTTGTTGTGGTGTTTTCATCAGCTGCGAGCTTATCCCCTGCGGCGCTGAAAAAAGGGGCTGGCTGGCTGGCCCGGATGGTGCCCGTGGTGCCCGTCTCAGCGCCGAAACTTCTCCCGCTCCCTCCCCATCTCTGAAGGAGTGTGGTGGGTCCAGACGAAAGAGAACAGGGGTGAGATATCGGCCCAACGGTCTTCCGTGCGTATGCTGTCTGGCTCCGGCCCGGGACGCTATCGGCGCGCTATTGAGGAAAAACGGCGTTTGGAGGTGGGGAAACGGGCCACCGTTGGTGTTCAGTTGCGCACATGGCGACGGGGATTTTTCATGTCGGCGAGACATCCAAACAGAACGGCGCCGCCTAGCGTCACCGACCGACTCAGTCTGCTCGTATTTGGACCAATGGCTGGCCCTGGTTGATAACGGTTTACTTGTGGATACTGGTCTAGCTCTGGAGTTGGTGGATGTTGTGGTATAAAACATGATGAACCGTTGGCTTGATGTTTTGTTTCATCGTGCAAGGTACAAAACCTCGGGGGATTTCTTGCGACAGTCAGTCGCAAAGCTGATCGGCGGGGTTCAGCGTCCGTGTCGCCAATTTTGTTGCGCTGCCGGATTCATGATCCTTCTGGTGTAACGACAAGCTGTGGTCGGGACAACTTTCTGGTAAGCACACAGGGATCTCGACGCCTGTGTGCCAGGAAACTCGGGCCCCAGTCGAGACCCGTGGGCCCGACCGAGCCCACAATGGAGACAGGCCCCCGGTTGTGCCATTTGCTCGATCCGGAGATACCAGCATCTCTTGGGTGATATATTCACGCCAGTTCGTTGCACTGGGGGAGGGTCTGGGGGGAGGCAAGCACTCACACACGAGTTGGCCGGAAGTTGCCGCGAGCTGAGCGAATTCTTGGGGAGGTGAAATGCCATGCACACACTCCCATCGCGGGATGATCTTCCCACTGCAATTTTGACACGGCTGCGGCCTTGCTGCAGTTTCTGGATCCGGCTTAGAGGCCGTGTGGGTAGCCGGTGAGCCGTGGGCGTATCCGGATCGATCTCTGTCAACAAAGAGACCCACGATTGTGGAATCCTCGCGCAGATCCTTCTTCAAGAACAGATTGGCGCCGAGTTCTGGTTCCGTGACGGCGGTCCCATTCCGTCATGCTTCTCCGCTCTTCTGCGGATGGGTTTGTTTCACCCCGGGAATCGGTCTCCGTGATCTCGACGATGCAAGTTTTTGCTTCATCGCCTGCAAACGCTTGCGGGGCCTGCAGTGAAATCGAAATGGATCTGGGGCGCCCCCCGTGGCTTCTTCGCCCCGGTGTTTTGGGCGTTTGAAGGCGCTCGGGAAAGTCAAACAAATGTTCCGTGGTGCTAGTTAGTTACTCCGCCCGAGGGTTCTCTTACACACACGGCAAATAACTAACGTATTCGAACGGTGAAGATGCTGGGTTATTCGCTGTGCAGGAAAACCGGGAACAGCCTTGTGCGCCATGGCGTCTCCCTGGGCGCGAAGCAAACTCCATCCAGGTGTCGTTCACGATATCTCGGCCTAGTGGGTGTCGGTTCCCCGCAAACACTCACTCTCTCTCTGGCAGCATTTTTCCCTCTGCCGGGGTGTGACAGCAGAGAGTATGCTCTGTCGCAATCGCGGGATCTGCAACTTGGGTTGCACAGACGGTATAAAGTATTCGAACCCGTGCGTTGCGAGGTCGCCGACCTGGTAGTTCCCGAGGTTGCATTGGTAAAGTAAATACCACCCCGCGTTGCTTCCGCGGGGAGGCCTGGGCGGTTTCGTTCCAAGAGACGGCAGCGTTTGGGACCAAGAAGCGGAGAGTGCGGGCGTCAACTGGCACGGATCTCCTCTGTTCCGGGCTTTGAAATGGAGGGCAAGGCGGTTTCGGTGGAGCAGCGCTAGAGCAGGTCTTGACCAGGGCCGTTGAGATCACCCACGGCCCCTCCCCTCCCTTGCTTGTTGTGGCCCCCCGTCCGTCTCCAATGCCGGGATATCGCTGCGTCAAGGCTGCGGATCGTGGGCGGGACTGGCAAGTTCCAGCCATTCACGTCCCTCGATGTGATGTCGAGGCGCGGGTGATCTCGTTCCCTGGAACCGCTTTTCAGCTCGCCCCAGCTGTCTGGGAAGGGGGGAGCGGGGAGTTTGGGCGTTCGCAGAGGGAATTTCTCTTTTGACGGCCGGGGCCCCCAGCCGGCGAAGGGTACCGGCGATCATTCTTGTTGGGCGCCCGCCGAAACGGAAACACGGAACACGGGCGTGATCCGCCAGCTCGGCTCTGACGTGGTGTGACGGGAAGATTACCATATGGTGTAACGAACAGGATAGACAGCAGCAAGGCTGTTGAAGCGGTAGCGATCTTCTTCTGCAAGGCATCTGATCGTCTCGATGGGTGGTTGGGAGCTCTTGCTTTTCGGCTGGCTCAGCTCGTGTGACCGGGTCCGATGTCATCGAGTGTGTGCTGATCGTGGGTAGCATTCCGTACATTGGTTCGATCATGGCCGTTGCCTTGTGAGGCGTGGTGGGTTGGCGTGGTGGGTTGGCCTGGTGGGTTGTTGTGAAGGTATGGACGAAAGTAAGGCGGTAACTAAGTTACGGCGTGGAAAATAGTAAAACAGCCATTCTTGCCAGAGTACAGCGTACAAAGTAATAATTGACGTTGCCGGCCACGGCTTGCCATATCAAAAATATAACTATCACTGTGTACTTCGTATTGATGATGGTATTCGTGGGATTTCCATGTTTGCGATTCAGTGTCCGTTACCTCGGTTTCTACGGCAGGCCCCAATTAAAATCGAAACCCTGATTGATGCATCGAGGTTGGCATCCCATTGCTCTTTTCCGAAAGAGACAAGAGACAGACCATTCGTGAACTCGGGATCGTGGAATCCCGGTTGAGACGGGACACGGCAAACATGCGTATGAGTGCCACCTTCCAGTTTCGCTGCCTGAAGCGAACGAACAAAAAGACTCTGCTGCTCTCGCTTCGAACAGCGAAACAGCAAAACTTGTTGAAGGGGGGGGACTTGCTTTTTCTGACACCGCCTTGAACAAGACAATGGTCACCGTCTTCTGCCGCCCAACTAAATGCATGAAGACAACTGGCACTCCACAGACAGCTGAGCAAAGTTACATGGTGCACATTCACGGGCCTGCAATGTAATATCGTTAATATCGTTCTTGCATCAGAAATGCGCGGGTGTCGACCGCTAGTTATTAGGTATTTCTCTTCCTGGGCACTAGCATTGAGTCCCAATTATTATTGTACAAGCTTGACATGTCCACTTTCGTACCCGTTTTCCGTCACATTGCCGCCTGCCCATCCACATACCCCCATGATATATGACAAAGGGAAAGGTTATCCAAGATAGACGAGGCCTCGTGTTTTGGTGGTAAGGACGGGCGAGTGATGGGTTCGGTTGTCCCAGAACCAGATAGAAAAGGAAAAAAAAAAAACAGAAACTGGGTATCCTAAAACGAAGCAGTAAAACCGACCCGACAAATGCCCTTGTCTTTCCACTCGCTGTGAGAGGTATCCGTTCCGAGGGGCCAAACCCGCCCCCTCCCCGAAAAAAAAAACAAGCCCCAAAAGAGAAAAGGGAAACAACCCAACGCCAATGCCAATCGTGTACGCCATCTAGAGCCCTAAGAGAGAGGGCGAGAGAGAGAGAGAGAAGAGATGTGTCAAGATCCCCTTAGTTCAGCAGGAACGAGAGGGAGCCTTTGTCTCTCCTCTCGCCCTCGCTGTCGTGCTCGTGCTCTTGGTAGGAATACCCAGTGCTTGGCCTCCGCCCCTTCGTCGGATACGGCTCCCAGCGGGAAGAAGAGGAGATGGAAGCCCGGCCGATGGGTGTGTTGGGCGCTGTGGTGACATAATGGGTCCGCGGGGAGTAGTTGCTAGACTGCAAAACTTCGGATGACCGGCGGATTGGGCCCGGCCCAAAGCCGTGGCTCAGGAGGGCCGGTGCTGGGAGACAGCTGCCTGTTGGCGGTGTGGGCGGGGCGGCGAAGAGGAGGGGTGGCAGCGAGAAGGTGGTGGGCGAGCACGATGCGGAGGCGGGCTGGGAGATGCTCCAGGATGATCCGTTGTCCGACACGAGGGACGGGGGCCGCTCCGAGTCGTAGGAGCGCGCTGGCGAGGACCGGGAGCGAGCCACTTCGAAGGGGAGGTCGAGAGGGACCGGAGGAAGGATCCCGCGGCGTTCGGGAAGGGCAGCGAGTCCTAGGGAGGGCGAGAGATCTTGAGGGTATGGCTGACGCTGGTTGTGTTGTTGTTCCTGGCCCGCCTCTTGCCTCTTGGACGTCTCCTTGCGTTTGGCTCCGTTCCACCAGTTCTTGATCTGGTTGTCGCTGCGGTTGGTGCCCAGGTTCCTGGCGATCTGTGCCCATCGCTGCCCGCTCTCGCTGACCATCCTCATGATCTGCCGCCCTTCTTCGTCCGAGATGGGGGACCGGTTGAGCCCGGGCTTGAGGTGCTGTGTGTACCGCTCTCGACACTGCTTGGCCGACCGGATGCCCATCCCCCCTGCGATGCGAGTCCAGTTCGGCCCATAAGCGGAGTGCAGTTCCAGGAGGAGAACATCCTCTTTCCCCTCCCAGTTCCGCTTGTTGAGAGCCTGTTCCGATAACATGGATGCTGTGGTGATGGAGGTTGCTGATTCAAGACGCTGTCGACCTGGTGAGGTCCAAGAGTTCAAGAGCCGCGTCGAGAAGTGTGTCTCAGCGAGGCTAAGACAGAGAGGTAGGAGGTTGGTGTTGTTGAAGTAATGTGCGTATGTTAATGGTGACGATGGTAAAAATATCCAAGAGAGCACCGAGTTGTTGATGTCGAGTTCAAGCAGCGTACGGATTACCGGTGGACTGGACAGAGTTAATGAGTCGGAGGGGGGGTGAGGGGGGCGGGGGGGTCATATACACCAAGGGCAATCCGCATGGCGTGGGGAGAGCAATAGTGATCAGTCAGTGCAAGGCGCTCCATGTCCAGACGATCGGCTGCCAGGGTCGACGCCCGAGGGGTGGGCAGCAAGTGCCTAGGGCGTTAGGTTAACGCGGGCCCTGTCGACCTCGCCCGGGATGTGGGCCTGGTCGAACCCGCCAGGGGGCCCCCAGACGGGTGCTGCCAAGCAACTCTGGGGGGGGGAGAGGGATGGGAACACGTTACAACCCCTGGATGCATGTTATATACCCGTATTACCGTGTACGCCTGTACCGTTGCCGTATGTATACTACCAGGTCAGGCCCATGCCACACGGCTAGCCCCGTCGAACTGGGCATTTCTTTGGATAAGTGCAATCCGAGTACGAAATACCGAGCATGGGAGGCTCTCATGGAGCGGCGCAAAATGCAACGAAAACCCAGGTGACTCGCCTTGGCTCGGCAGCCCCAGGTAGATGAATACTGCTACGTCCGACAGTCATCGCTGTCCGTGAAAGTATGAAGGTCATCTCCCATCCCCGAGTAGAGCAGTGATTACCTTTCGTGTACGGACTGCGCAGGTCATATCCCCCAAAAACCAAATGTTTGTCAATTTCGCGGATTTGTATCCATGTCGGGAGGAGTCCGGCGGCCCTTTTTTTCTCACTCCGTCAGAGATATCTTCGCACCCCGGGGCGATGAAAGTGCATGCAATCTGGGCGTGCGAGCAACCCGGCCCTGGGGAGCCATGGTGCTGGGAACGATGCTCCCGGATGCAGGTCATAAACATGGGACAAGAAAACTGGTGTCGAGTCCCCCCCTCGGCAATTCCAGCAACAAAAACAGCAGCGCGGGTGGTACGCTGTCTTGCCGTTCAGTTCGTCGCACCTGAACCGCATTGAAGACGGCATGCAGAGCATCCTCGCTTCTGTATGGCACTTTCAGATCAGTCGCAAGACCACGAGCTGATCGATTCATCCATGTCTTAGGGCATATATGATAAGCGTATTATAGGCAGGGCGGGCTGCTCGACAGCCCTCCGGACAGGGGCACCGAGACGGCAACGACAAGCGAAACACGCTGTCGGGTCGCATTCCCTCTCTCTTGGGCCCGTCCAGCCAACCGGCCAACCCTCCCGCGGTGCCCGCGCAACAACCTGGGCTTGCAATGGGACGCATGATCGGTAAATGTTCAGCTGCTCGGTCGAGTCGCACATGCCCGGTCTCGTAGCGTCCTTCATCTCCTCGTCAAGGGCTCACTCAGCGCGAAGGGGGTTGATCCAGCGGCTCGTTCAATCTCGTTAAGGTCCTTTTTGCTTGGATTTTCTTGCTTGTTTCGCTGATGACAGCTTCCGGATCGAGGTCGTCGCAGCACCCGAGGATTCTCTGGATCCGAGGGTGGGGTTTAGGTATTGTTGCGCGGCCTTTTCTCTTTCTCGATGAAAATCAACCACATCACAGCCCCGGGGACCCAGCGAGCCGGACCGTGTTGATCCTTGCGGGTGGCTTCAGCGACCCATTCACTTGGGTTCGCGGTCGGCTGAATGCGAGTTCCGGGGTTGTCGATTCGCAACGGCGCCGAGCTTGCCCTAAAACGGCGGCTGGTGGCCGTGCACGGGAAGTCCCATGCAGACAGCAGACAGCAGCAGTAGCAGCACCAGATGCAGCATCACTTCCTGTGCCAGCGACCGACAGAAGCCGGGGCGGGCGGCGAGGCTTGAGACCGTCATCTTGGGGTGACATCCATCAATCCATCAACCCATCAATCCATCAATTAACTGGAGAGAGGCAGCAGGCGCGGCACGCGGCACGCGGCATGCTCCCGTTTCTGCGCTCGCTCGTGTTGAGTATGTATGGATGTGCATGCATGTAGACAAAGTAGGTCGGTACCTCGGTAGGTAAAGGTGGGTGGGACATGCGACGTGAGCTACACAGGTATGGATGTATGTATGTACATACATATGTACATACATACATCCATACCTACATTGACCAAACGGGAGAAATCCATCTCTCGATTCTGAATTGGGCGCACTAACAATCCAGACTAACGAGGTCTCGATCAACTGGCTGCGGGGGGAATCTGCATTAGGTGTGCTCCTCGTGGGCAGGCAGGGGAGCGGGTTTCTCTTTTTAATTCTCCGAAGCAAACGGGCGATAGTTTTTGTTTTAGTGCAGCTCGTGGCCGTGGAGAGGGTGGGCAGGCGTGGCAGGCAATTGCGGGCAAG